>OZ010796.1:154403789-155023098 GCA_963932465.1 Maratus speciosus | reverse complement strand
AATCTAAACTGATTACTTTCCAGATTTCATATTTATTTGTACTTGCATGAGAGTGACAGATGCTGATTTAGAAACTATGAAATCGAACGGTTTTTCCGATTTTCATTAAAGGCAATCTTTCACAAATGCTATTAAAAGCATTTAGCATTTGAACTCCATTTCCACAATGCGTTCTAGAACTGAATTTCCAGATGTGACAGTTCGGTAAAATTTTCATCAAACAACAATCGCTTGTAATTCAACATGTAATTCAGTTATCAAAAAATGAAATATTATTAGATTCTAAATCAATTCAGCAGTCATGTCTGCAAGTGACATGCTTTTACGTTTAAAAAATGAATATGTAAGTTAGAAAATTTTGAGGGAAACTCTTACAACACCCTTAAAGCTTAAAAAAAAATACTTTCATCCACATAAGATTATGATTTTCTAATTTCGTATTAAATCAACGCATCTTCTCCAAATGTATTTTTAAAGTTTTATTTATCTATAAAGATAAGATATCCTTTTTAATAATAGATGACTTACTATAAAAAAAAAATACATTTTAAATGATATATTATATTTGACTTTTCATTTTGATCCTCAAAATATTAAATTAAATTTCTACTGACTTTTAAAAGCGAAATTTTTAAGTAAGACTGATGGGTTAGTTATTTGGTTATCTGAAAGAAAATATAAATACATGAATAGATGAAAATTAGTATGTTGTGATAGAAAAATTTAACATACGATTTTTAAAATAATCCTAAATTAGACCCTTCTCCATTCTGCTTCATTAAAAGAATAATACTACTAATAATAGTAATGCTACAACTTATAGTAATAATCTTGTTAATTTAAACATGCTACTGACAGATTTGGTATTATTTGAGGCAAATTTTTTGAAAATCAATGAACTTTTGATTATAAAATATTAAAAATCGTGACAAATAGTACATAAGAGTGTCAGCTCTAATTGTTTTCGAATAACTTATTTCCTAAACCATTAGCATTAGAAGGATAGTTTCAATAGCAAACAAGTTTTAAAGTTGTTGTTCATCCTGTTACTTCCGTTTATATAAAAAAGTGTAATTTTTTATAATTTTTAAAGTTACAGAAATTTAATTTTTTTACGGGATTCAAGTGCTATATATTCAGTAAATCTTTCTTCGTGTACTAATAAGTAAAACGATAAAAAGTTTTATTTTTGTACAAATAAAACTTACCGAGTTATGATAACTTGAATTTTATGAATTTTCAGCATTTTTTGTCATTAAAAACGGGAAAAAAGCTTTTCATAAAGTGTTACAAGTAAAAAAAAACAATTAACAATGGTGTGTTTTTTAATTAACATTAGATATTCCTTCGAATACCTTGAAAGAGTTAACAAAATTTGGGGCGGCAATTTTCACTGAGCCCATTAAATCTTAAGTCCCCCTTCTTTCCCAGTAAATATTACTAAGTATCCTCTACTTGAGAAATTATTGTTCATTTTAATATTTTATTTGTATTTATTACGTTGAATATCTTATAAGATATAATGCAGTGCTAGATGAATGAAGACCACGTGCTTAAGTATTGTGATTATTGTCGCCAATATTTACCATGACTGGATTTGCATCCAGAAGACTTTTTTGGGAAAAAAAAACTCTTTAAAGCAACCCTCAATACAGTGATGGATTGCTTATCTCACCCCTTCGAGAGCAGTTCATACAGAAAGATCCGAAGCTGTAGGCGCAATTTATGATCTCCTCCTACCGTAGGCGCAATTGATATACAGACCCATTTACTATACCACTGCCGAACTTGATCGCTTGCCTTATACGGCCTTCACAATATCCCTTAGTTTCGGAATTGTTAAAGACTACACTCGCAGCCAGATGGCGCGAATACCTACTGTAAATTGTATTTTCTCTACTGTAAATAATGCTTATTAAGTGTTACTTTCATACATAAAAAAACAATAAACATATCTGTATATGCATTATAAAAGGTATACATAATATACGTATATTTTGCCTCGGCGTTTTTTATACTGCAAACAGGAAAACTGAAGGATTTGGAAATAAAATAAATAAATAGAATGCATTAAACATAAGCAACTAAAAGTATATTAAATAACACGCTACTATAACACGGAAAACAAAGATTATATTCTCCTGAGACACAATCAAAATATAATGCATATATATATATTTTTTAATATGAGTTTTTTCCAACAAATAGGCATCAAAAATGATGTTTTTAAAGAAATTAATAAATTTCGATTTTTTAATTTTGTTTTACAGCACATCTATCTAAATGGATGTTCAGGCCATAACTCGCTTTAAAGTAATTTAAAAAATTCTAAAAGCATGGGAAAGAATAGAATTTATTATAAAGAACATAAGGCAGGTATTAACATTTGCTATTAAAATTGCAAAAAAAAAAAAAAAAAAAAAAATAGTTTAAACGAATTAAAATAACACAAAAAAGAAACTTACCAGCAGAACGTAGAATTCCAACTTGACTCATATTTACGCCATTTTGTAAACAAAATAGTTACCGTTGCCAAAATCCAAAAGCTGAATGTTGATTTCTGATTCATACATTACCATGCCAAACTGGTTTTAGATTTCTACAATGAAATTTAACGCAATAGAAGGAGAAAGCAAAACATCCATCTAAATCAGGCATGTCAAACTCGTCTACCGCCGCGGGCCAAATTAAGCATTGCATACAAAGACGCGGGCCACATCAAACAAAGTAGATAATGTTATTAGAATTACACACAGCAATATCTGTATGTACAAAACATAGCCATATTAAACAAATATTCAAGTAAAGTTCCAAAGTTATTATTATAGTTCACACTGTAAAAAAAATTCCGCAACGTTCCTGGGAAAAAATGGGCAGCTGAGTTGCCCATTATTTCCAAGAAACATTTCTTGAAAATGACTGGAACTTTACTGTATATGTTAAAAACTTTCTACAGAAATGCCAGTAAGTTTCCTGCGAAATACCAGGAATATTTCTGTTGACATCAAAACATTACTGACATTTCACAGCATGCGGGATCCGCAGACGATTTTTACATTTCCAGTTGACAATTTTCGCTTTATTATCATTATTTGTTAGAATGAAAAAATATTTTGAAATTGACGTCAAAATTATTATTTATAATTTACACGAAAAAATAAATTTTCAGTTAAAATTCAATAAAGTAAATATATATATGATATATTGTTTCTGAACTTTGCTTAAAATATAAAAATATATAAATGTAAATAATAATTAGAAAAAAAATGTAGACATAAAATATTTTGGATTTTCGTCAGTAATTATGTTAGTTTACAAGTTAGATAAAATACATATAAATTTTCATGAAAAAAAAAAAAAAAAACCTAAACGTAATTGTATATTTTTTCCGAAAAAAAAAATTTCAAGAGGTAGCATCGAACTTGGGCCGTACGGGTGGCGTGCGAGCTTTCTGCGTCCACACCACGAAAGACACGTTGAGAGCTGCAAACTAATGGGTATTTGAAACGTATGCTAAACCTCGGCATCTAATTTCTGAAAATCTAAGGCCCATTTGAAGAAATCCTTTCACAAGAATAATTAGAGATAAGAACTCTAAAACATACTTTAAATTAATCAAAATCGGTGAGAATCATGTTTGATGGTCCCCTGGTTAATGGAGATCCAAATAATAGGTGTATTTTTTTTACACGGTCTGCTCGTTAAACATTCCACAGACAAGTACGAGAGATAATCTCTTAGCGATGTCACAGGGGTATTGTATTTTCTTCTGATTGGTCTTGACAATAGAGACGTAAAGGATTATGTCGTCTATTGATTTATTTGCATTCCATATTGATTTTTTTACATTCATTTAAGGAATTTGTTTTCGACACTCGTGCGCGAGCAACGGATTATAGCAAAAAAAATAATAAATGGCGGCCGCAGCGTTTTGCTGTTTCCAACTTTTGTTCAGGAACGTTTCAGATAAGAAAACCAGAATTTCACAGGAAAGAGCTAATTTATTCTGAAAACCTGAGAAAAGGCGAAATGTTCCTGGATTTTACATGGAACGTTACCATTTTTTTTTACAGTGCATAGTTTATTATATCTTATTTTTCGAAAAAATACTTGGCATTACTTTTTATCAATCAAATCTACAAAGTTTAATCTGATTTTGTAAATTGTATTACCTTAAAAAAAATTATTTTACACAAGCTATGTTAATCTAGCAAAGGTATAACTTTTAATCTTGAGGATTTTTTTTTTCAAGTAAAAACTTAAAAAAAAAACATATTTTGAAAAAAAAAATATTTAATAAATTGTGTCTTGTATTTATGCGCTACGTATTTCATTTCATTTATGAAACACATTTTCTCGTTCAAATTATGTTGCTGTTACCAGAAAAATTGTGCTACCGAACATAGTTAATATATACCTAATTGCTCATTTAAATCTTAGCGGATATATTTAAGAATTATAACTATACCAAAAATACTAAAGACTCTGAACCCTCTACTAGTACTGATGAATTAAACTCTGATATCAATGATAGTACTACCGCAAACACCCATTCCTCCCCTACTACTGAAAATTCTAAAATTCCTACAAATTACACCAATGATATAAAAGGCATTCTTAATACTTTCAACTAAGTTAAACAAATTTTTCAAATCACTAAATTCCTAAAATGTATAAAGAACATCTCAACTCAGACTAAGAAACTCGATAATCCGATGCAAAAATTGATGGTTATATTAACCGAATTTGATAAACTTTCAAGTCATATCAACATTAACGAAGATTAAGCTCTTCATTTGCTAAACTTTTTTCTTTCTTTTTGTTTGTGTTATTTGTAAAAAAAAAAAAAAAAAAAAATCATTTCTTGTATATTATGCTCTTCTCATGATATTACATTTTTTTTCATTCTCATGTTTAATTCACCTCAAATTACTAGGCTGGGTGGACGCCGTCCTCTTGCTGTCGTTTGATCCCCTCGGCTTTTGCATTTAACTGTTTATTTAGTTTGAACTCTCCTCATTGTAGCTTTTTCTTACATTTTTATTCTTTTTTACTTAAAGTAATTTAAATTCTCTTGTAAATATGTATATATTTAGTTTTTGTTTCATTTCTTCATTGTGTTAAACTTTTTTACTTATCAAGATATATTAAATGTATGGTCTCTGAATTGAGTCTTTTTTTTTATGGGGCTTCCTTTAGTAGCTTTTTCGTCTGTCCTGGACATTTATGTGGATCATATGGAACATTTTCAATTTTTTTTTCTCCTACTAGTTATACTAACAATTTTTGCTTTTAAAAATTGTCTATCTTTTTAGCTTTTACTCTCTCTTTTTCGTCGCTACTAGCCGCGTTTAAACGCTCTTTTTTCTAAGGCTCCCATTGCATTGTAACACGATTTACTCTTAGCCTGGATGTAAAGTTGCCAAGCAACCAGGGAATCCATTCACCAGCTTTATTGTTCCATTGTTCCATTTTTGCCCCATTGCCAACTTTTTCACTCAGTTTGAAAATTGCAACTCGTAACTGAATTAAACAAAGGTAAAATGCCAAAGGATTGGCGGGCCACAAAGAAGTTGTCGGCGGGCCAGTTGTGGCCCGCGGGCCGCGTGTTTGACAAGCCTGATCTAAATGGACGCCAGGTCTCAGGAGGATAAGTAAATTTCTGCATTTTTTTAAATTTAATTTAAATTGCAAATTATTTTTTTAAATATTACTTACTAGTTTCAAAATATTAAGAAAATTAACCAAAACTTTTTTTCAAAAAACCAAATTATTCTCAAATCAGGATAACTTTTTTAAACAATTCAATTATTTTTTGCACCAGACTTCTGATGTAAAATAAAGTTATATAAAGTTGATTGCGGACAACTTTGGATAATAGTAAACATTAGGTACTGAAAATGAAGTGTACAGGGAAATGGAAAAATAATAATAATTATAGGTTGCTATCATTTTTAGAAAAAAAAAACCCAGGGGATTTTATAAAATCAAATGTTTGAATTTTAGACAGTTATATTATAAAGACCATAATTAAAAAATATTTACACAATATTAAGAAAATAAACAAGTTCGCCAGTATCAGGCAACCAACTCATAACGAAATATGTTGTTTTTCAGAACATTGATTATTTTTGCACAGTTCTTAATTAATTACAAATATATAGATATATGTACATTGCAACCAATTTTCAACAAATTTGGCCATTATATGTGTTGATCTGAAATATTTAAGCATGTAAAAAAGTAACAAAACTACATATAAAATTAAATATTCTAATTCTGGATACTGATGGTATAAAACTATGATACAATTAAAAGGATATTTGCATGTTTCATAATATCAACAAAATATGCAAATCTTTTCGCCAATAACCGGCACTCAACTCATATCGAATTTTGTTTTTCTTTAAAACATGAATATTTAGATGATCCTTAATTATTAAGAAAATATATATGTCTGTACATTGCAAACAATTTTCAATTAATTTGGCCATTATATGTGTTGATATGAAATATTCAAGCATGTATAAACATTATAAAATTAAATATAAAATTAAATATTCTAATTCTGGACAGTCATGGTATAAAAGTATACGATTAAAATAAAAATATATTTACATGTTTCATAAATAAATAAATAAATAAATAAAAATAAAGTATTTTTGCCAATATCTGGCAATCAACTCATGTCGATTTTTATTTTTAAAAACATGGATATTTACATAATTCTTAATTATTTAGAAAATATATATATCAGTACATTACGAACGACTTTCAATAAGTTTAACCTTTATTTGGGCTAATTTTAACTATACAAACATATAGAAAAATTACAAAATCACATGATAAAATTGAATATTCTAATTCTAGACAGTAATCATATAAAAGTGTACGATAAAAATATATTTACATGTTTTATAATATAAAAAAAAATAAGCAGGTCTTTTCACCAATATCCGGCAATCAAATCATATCGATTTTTTTTCTTTTCTTAAAAAAAAAAACCCATGGATATTTACATGATTCTTAATTTAGAAAAATATAGATATGTGTACATTGTGAACAATTTTCAGCAAATTTAAATATTGTAGGTGCTGGTCATGGAAAACGGAGAAACAAAAAACTAATAATAAATAAATAATGTTTATTTTTTTCATGTTTCATTATTTTAAAGAATCAACAAGTCTTTTTTTTTTCTTTCATTTTCTTTCAACAGTTTGTACTGCGAATTTGAAGAAAATTCATGAAAAGAAATTTCTGGAACTTTTTTAGTGAATCGTAAGTACAGTATGGAACACAGCAGAGAGCCGGTTTTTACTAAAAAAAATCAAAAATCACAATTTAAGTTAAGTTATATCTAAGAAAACACAAGCGTGCAATGTAAATTCTTCATTAGACACAGTAGGTAAAAGCACCCCCTACAATTCTCCGGAGAGAAACTCCGATTCCCCGAAAACAAAGGGATTTCAACTTTTTGTTACGGCCGTATAAGGGGAATCGAGTTTGGCTGTGACTATACCTTCCAGAGATAGGGAATTCTATACCAGAGATTTTATGTGCCTGTATAAGACACCGACACAAAGTCAAAAGCACTGCATACCAATTTTGTTACGACACCTTCCAAATCACTAGCCATGACCGAATGTGGTTTTAGCGTGTGTGTTCTGATAAGAACCGGTGCTTTATGCCACCACATGCCGTTTGCATTCTCAGATAATGATTGAAAGTTAAAAAAAATATATTGATTGTACTATGGTACATTGAAATACAGAATACTTCCTTCAAAAATTAGTTTTAAAATGTAATTTGTAATGTAAATGTAAAATATGACTTAATTATTTTTAAAAATTTTTACTATTACTTGAATCATTTTTATAAACCGAAAATTATTCACAACTATTCCCGGTATACGATTTTGCATCTACATAATAACATTCAATCTCAGAAATTTCGGTGCAGCAGTTTTTAAGAAAATAAGTTCTTACGAAAAATAAAAAACATTTTTATCTAAAAATAATATTTATAAAGTGAAGTTGGAGTGAATTTATTGTTAGATGGACAGCGATATTCCAGAAAAACATCTTGAAAATTGATTGAGAGGCATGTTATCCATGCTTATCGGGCGATGGATATCGGGATATCGGGCAACCCCTTTATATTAAAAAAGAAAAAAAAATTATCTGTTAGAGCAGTAGCTGTACTGACTAAGCGGCTCGTGGACTGTAGGTTTACCCCCCCCCCTTTGTTTAAAGAAGTCTTCAGCTTAATTAATTCCGTTTAGTTCAGCCTAATTATTGCTTTCGATGTTTATTAAAAATGCCACCGACATACGTCGAAATAAGGTATTTTGATAATCATTAAAAAAACAAAAACAAGAACGAAATGTTTAGATTCTCATCTGTCAAAAGCTCGAAAAGATATGACAGGTTGTTTTTTCACAAAAATGAAACAAAAAATTTATTTGTATTCCTACCAAAAAAACATTTTAAAATGAACAAAAAGTTCTCATTTTGCGCAAGAGATATTGAACAGCTTTCATAGGAAAAGCCTTATTCTAGGCTTTAAAATCGTGGAAAATTTATAAGCTCCTGTTAAATGAGCATCAGCATAAGTATCCTAAAATAAAATAAAAATAAAAAATCCTTAAGTACTATAAAATAACTAAAAAATTATCAACGTGCTGTATCAAATTCGCTGATAGTACTCAGAATGTTCTGTAATTCGATCCAATATTAGAATGGAAACATGTTTTTTTTTTTTTTTACTGTAAGAGTTGGTCTTATCAAAAACTTGTCAATATAAGAGTAGTAGACAATATTAAGAAGATTTATAATAAAGTTAAGTGCATTTGATATCGTATGAATTGACGAAGTTATGATTTTTTTTCTTAAAATCTTATTTTTTTCGCCCCTTGAGGCCATTTGTAATGATATATAATAATGTAAAAAAAAAGTGATAAATACATATAGATAGATGGATAAAGTTTTGAACTGGTGGTGGTTTTGGGTTCTAGGGGTCATGATCGGCGTAGATCTGCAAAAAACGTTCAGAATTTCCAAGATAGGGAGAACATAATAGGTAGTATTTCTTGTGAAATCTACCTAAAAGTAACATGCAGCACAGTTGACGGAGGGATATTTGTGATTTGATGAAAATTCAGATTTAAATTGGAGGATTTTAGGTATTTTTTCCGCTTGATGGGCAAGCAGCAAATGAAATGGGCAAATGAAAGCGGAAAATTTCGTGATTTAACAGTTAAAAAAAACTTCAATTCACCAATTTTTTGGGACTGTAGATACCATGAATCCATGACACGACTCCGTGATAAGTAATATAGACCAGAATTATTTATTTAGTATTTTTTCAATAATGGAACTTCATGATTATTTAACTAAAAGCATATTGTACAATCATAGGGGAAAACAGTGGCGGCTCGTGACTGGCTATTTTGGGGGCTCTAAATGCACGACTGAAAGTTTTATTCTTTTCTTGCCATTTTTTAAAGAAATATTGTACTTGTTTAATGGTTGAACGTTCTGCAAATAAAAAAGACAATGATTTCCCTTAAAAAATAGTGCTAAGCAAGGAATAAATTGGGCATCTATGCATTTAGTACCCCAAATATATCCACTCACGAGCCTTCTCTGGGGGAAAACATCATGTATATCGAAATATTAATTTTTGTTTCAGTAATTATTCATGCTTCTTTTAGTTGCATTATTAAAATTATCTTCCTTTCAACAACTAATGTAATTAGTCGTATTATTAAAACATATTTTCTCAAGAAAAGGAATAGTTAAATATTTACACGCATACATAATTCTATTTATTAAAATTAAATATTTATTTAATAAACTTAGTCACGAAAGGATCGTAAGTTCAAGCTGTGCTCGATGTTTTACATAGTTTTGCTGCAATGTAGTTTTATGGAAAACTTTACTTTGTCACAGTAACAATTTCATTAAAGAAATGAAATCCAAATGAATTTATACTAATATGAATAGTTCGTCTTTCGCCTCTTTTAAGATTTATATAGGTAGTGCACTGTAAAAAATTGCACTAAGCCATCTAATCTTTCAAACCTTTTTATCGATAACGGTTATATGACCATATTATGAAGCGTTCTGTTCGTCAGAATAGAGATAAATTACGGTTATGTAAACGCTTACTACAAAAACGGTTTAATTACTGGGCAGTTTGCTGTAAATATTTTTACAGTGTAGTATAGTACTTTTCATTATGTGGAGCTTACCTTATTTTTCGGTTTATACAGTGTTTGTATAAAAAAACAATGATATCAAATTCGCGAAAAAATACGTATTGAATATAACCCTACAAACAATTAAAATTCTTCAAAATCAGACACATGGTCGTCGAAACACTTCTGTCGACGAGTTATCCACGCTTGAAAGATAGCCTGGAAGTCCTTTTTGATAACGTCTTTCAAGCAGCAGGTCGAAGCAGCTTTGACCTCTGCTGGTCCATTCCATGAGAAACGGACAAAATATCCCGCACGTGACGCTTACATAAATACCTATATTTATTAACTTATAAGTAGCTAAAATAAAAAACTATACATTAAAATTAACAAAAAATCCTATAATTTCATATCAGCAAGGTTTTTTTTTTTTTTAATTTAAGGATACAATAGCATTGTTAAAACAGCAGTAATATGTAGAAAAGCAGTTCCGCGTGTAATATGGAATGGCCCCTTAACCCTTAAATCCTCGATTTTTTATTTTGATTCGCAAAAACTATATATGATTCTCTGAAAGGTTTATTACACAGGAAAAATAATGAAAAAAAACAGAGATACATTGTTCTTATAATACGTCAAACTTTTCTTCTGTTACACATCTGCAATACAAGTAAAAAATACTGTCGTATGGCTGTTTTACGCTAAAATATTGCAAATTAGTAAATATTTTAAGAAGTATGTCTCCAAATACCTTATTTTATATAATTATTTATTTCATAAAACTTAACCTTTAAACCTGTAATTCCAAAAACAGAATACGTTCTGGAAATTAGTTGTAGTACAGAGAATCTGACTTTACACCAGAAAATTTCAATGTTTAATTTCGCTTTATTTAACCCGGGAGGAATCGCGTGGGGTATGACATACCCCGTGTGCGTACGGTTTTTACAATTGTTACCACGTTTTTTCAAAGAGTAATCTTCAACTTACTTTATCGCATAATTTGTAACAATTGTCTACCACTAAATAAGGTGACGATTATTATTTGCACTTATTGGTAACAAACCGATAACCGTTCATACCCTGCTTATGTGCGACTTCTACCGGGTTAAATACGGAATGTCTGTTATCAGTTAAAGCAGGTATTGATATTTTAATTTTATGGTGTGAATTAGGTATATACGAATAAAAAAAAACTATTAAATACAAAACACTGTTGTTTGCATATATGCAAACCTGCGCACTAAAGGGTTAATATGTTTAGACATTTCCACATTTTAAATCCTAGGCCTTAGTAAACTGCCCGTTTTTAATAATAAATAAATAAATAAAAATAATAGACAATAAAAATATCCACATTTTAAATCTTAGACCTGCCCCTTTCAGGACCATTCCATGAAAAACTGACAAAATGTTCTGCGCGTGACACTTACATAAATACCTTAAATACCTATATCTATTGACTTATAAGTTGTTAAAACATAAACTATAACCCATTAAACATAACCCATTAGTGCCTGATTTTTCTTTCAACTCAATATTGTGCTTAATTATAGTAAATGGTGTAAAATTAACGTAAAAAACAATAAAAAAAATTCCCTTTGAAAAACTATTTATTTAACATATAAAAATCTAAACGCCCCAATTTTGGAACACTGGGCACAAAAGGGAAGGTGTTTTCTCCGATAGTAGCATTATATCTATGTTTTATGCCATTTAATTTGTTTCAAAAATGTTATATATCATTCGGGTTATTATTTGACTATAAAAATTTCTTTATTATTACTATAAGGGGGGGGGGAGGGGGCTGGGCTCGGCTCAAGAACAAGACACCCTTCCTCCTCACCAATTGCTATTGGCATAGTAAAAAATTATATAGTAAAAATTTATAATAATCAATAATTACTGATAGAGTATATATACCGTATATACTCACATATACGCCGACCCACTAACTTTTGAATGCAAATTCTTCAAAAATCAAAAACTCGCGTATGTCGACCCCTAACTATTTACTTCAATTTCGCACAAAATCAAACCAAAGATTTCCCTTACTAATACGAAAAATTAGTAAGTAAACAAAAGCAAATCATTGAAATTTTTTTAATAATAAATTATTATTATTTGTATATTTTATATATTATTTTATTATTTATAAACATAAAAAATCGGACTTTTGCAGTATTAGAAGGTTTTTTTCTTTTTGGCTTTTGTAATTCACTCGCGTATAAGTCTACCCCCCAACTTACTTGCAGAAAATTGTCAAAAATTCTTCGTTTTACACACGAGCATATATGGTACAGTAGAACTTAGAATATCTGACCCTATTTTAACCGGAACTCTCCGTAAACCGATGTCAATATTCTGAATTTTTCTCCAACTTTTTTTTTCTCTCTCTCTCTCTCTCTCTCTTTCACATTCCTTGTGTATGCAACCGTTCCTTTCCAAAACACGAGTAGAGATAAGCATTTTGGTTCCCCTTTCTTCAAATTCCATTGAAATTAGCTTGAGTTCCCGCAAGATCCGATCCCGGTATAATTGTACTCTTCCCCCCCCCCCCCCTGTGTACACGTCCCTGTTCTAAACAAATAAAATTATTTTCATGTATAATTTAAATTTAGATATCTATTAAGCAGTTTAAATAATCCTAATAGTAGTTCGATGACGATCTTGCATATTAAACAAGATGATTATTGATAAATTCTCAATTATCCGGAAATTTCGATTATCCGCTCTCGGTTCAGTCCCAATTACGTCGGATAATCCAGGTTCTACTGTATATATTTTAGTAACCTCATGATGTCAAATACTAAACTAGTACAAAACATAAAGGTATGATATAAATTTTTCTTGTAACTTGTTCTTGTAATTTGTTGATAAAACTTGTTCCTGAACCGAGCCCAGTCCCTACACCCCCTATAGTAATAACAAAAACAGCCAAATAATAATCCGTATAATAATTTTATAGTCGAATAATAATCCGAATGGTATGTAATCATTTTGTAACAAAATAAATGGCATAAAACATACATTTAAAGCATAGACAGTAACGGAGAAAAGGCCTATCCATTCGTGCCTAGCGTCCCAAAATTGGGACGATATATAAAGGTTCAAATTCTAACAAAAAAATAGAAATTTGAAAAAATGAAAAAATACGTATTCTAAAACAATGTTTCGTCTTATAAATAATACCACTTATAAAATGATTGATAAAAGAATAAAAGAAATATCTTACCTTTTCTTACGCGCCATTTTATTTCACAAAAATCCAACTTTGGGCTACAACAAACATTTGTTTCACCTTTTTATTCTTAAAAAATGCGCTGCCATTTATGGACAAATATTGAAAACAAATACTAAGGACATATTTTACAAAGTTTTGAAAGGATATTATAATTCCATTTGTAATGGGAATTTTTTTAAGAAAGCGTCCCAAGATTAGGACGCCAGGCACAAATGGGTTAAAAATAACAAAAATCTCTAGAGTTCCATATTAGCATAGTTGTTTTAATTTGAGGATATAATATCATTGTTGAAACATCAGAAACATGTGGAAAAGCTGCCCCACACGTGACATGGATGACCCTGCTATGTTCCCATAGGGCTGTTTTTTTAGGGCTGTCTTCACTCGAGGGAACAGAAAAAAGTGCGTCGGTGGCAGATCGGGACTGTGTGGGGGTGCTAGGGAAGCGTTATCATGCCGTTCCCTGCGAGGTAGTCATTGACTACGGAGCAAGTGTTGCTTTGTACATTGTCATGATGCAGCTTCCAATTGACTGGCCTCACTCGACTATATCCAATCTTGTCAGCAGAATTTAATGGCGTAGCGCTGTTCGATAGAAGGTTGTATTTTTAAGCTTCAACCGAGCCCAGGGATAGGAGTGCATTAAAACCAATTTTTATTAATGATTGACCGTAAAAGGTATCAGATTTTATAAAACACAATGAATCTAAAAAGGGAATGAAAGTTCCTTTGTATACTTCAGCACAGAACAAAAAAAGAGTATCAAGTTTGTATAAGACAAATTTAATAAATACAATAAATAAGAGTTATCTTTTGCATGCATGTTATTTAAAAACAGTTTATTTTTTTTAAATATTAAATTCCCTGTAAATATGGATTTTGGGCATATTAACAATTTAAGAAACAGGAAAAGTTTTGTTCAACTAAAAAAACCGTTTTTCACAGGTGAAAAACTATCATGTGGCAGTTATTATAGTCCACAAGATGTTCATAAGTCTATTAGCAGATTTCTTAATAATTAACAGTTTTAATATTTATTTAATGATTATTCTATCTCAGATCTGTTGTTTTATTTGTATTTTCTGGCCTAACCTATAATTATTTTGCAATTATAGGAAACAAAACTATTTGTTATTAAGAAGAAATAATTTAAACATAAAATAAAAAAATTACAAACTTCTATTTGAATTTAACTGATTACTCAAATATTAAAAAATACAAATAAATTGAATTTAACTGATTACTCAAATATTAAAAAATACAAATAAAATTACACTAATATAAGCTATCAAAATAAAAGTATTTTTCTCAACCCATACAAACCTTTCAAAAGCATCAAAGACGAAAGTATTCACCATAAAACAGAAAATAGTTGCTGATACTGCTCTTCGTGAAATGTATTAAATCTTTAGACTTCTGGGAATATGTCTAATAATGAGTTAAAAATAATAATAGTTAAAAATAAACCTCTTTCATTGTGCCTATATCTAAATTATCCGAATTTAAGATTTCCATTCAGTATCTGACTAGCATCCCGGCGAGTTATATTTACATTGTGTGGGATTTGTAGATTTTTAGGAGGGAAAAAAGTAACTAATTTTAATATAGATTTTGAAAAGATTAACAGTATTATTTTTTTCTTATTATAAGAAATAAATCATATTTCCAACGTAAACCAATTGATAATCACGAAAATAACATATTCCAAATTATGAGATCGTGATGCAATTATCATAGAATGCTCAAACTTTTACACTGTAACAAAAGATAAATTTTCTTCATCTAGCAAGAAGGTTTAAGAAAATATATTATAAACTCACTAAAATTACCCACGATTCCAAAAAATGTTTCTTTTCCTTCATAAAACATAGATTTCCGAGCCTTAAAGATAAATATCTGAAACAAAACATTTTATTTGCTGCCTTTAATTTTCGGAAACGTATCCGAGTAATTTTTACAGTGTAATAATCTTTTTCTCAAACCGGTATCAACACGAAATATCGGTTTTGCGGTGCTCAAACAATTTCATGTTAAATAAACATGTTCAACAGAAAAACATGCTAAATTAACAGCGTAAAATGAACATTATTTTGTTACTGTTGCATGTATAAATTCTTTTATCAGTTGAAAATGCTTACTTGAATAATGATTGCATCTGAAAATCCGATATTCCGTTTTGACATTGAGTTGAGACAACGTATTATAGCATTGCATAATCTACTTCGATAAGCTTCCGAAATTTACGGGCGACAAAATAAGCTTTTCTTTCGTGATTGCTTCCTTAAATCTCAGAAATTTCACGATTTCTGCGATTTCTTAGACGTAGGAGCCGTTTTCAAAATCCTGAAAGAACTCGCGAAAGATTGTATTATATTTTCGTTAAAAATCTTGCTAAATCAGGAAACTTGTTTTTGCTTCGTCGTACAACTTTAATTCTGAGAATGCCATTATCCAGAAACTTTTAAATCTTCTAAGTCTCAAAGAAATAATTAATGTTTGTAATATGTAATTAATTAATAAAACTTTGTATAAATCACCATAAAAATATAAAACACACAGAGCGCGTTTCGAGTTGGAAATTTTAATAGTCCGTCATCAGCCGAAGTAAACATGTGTCCGTAAGGGACACATCCGTGAGGTTACAAATGTGAAAGCTAGAGGGTAGAGCTTATAAAGAGTGCAAGAGGTGGCGCATTCTTTGGCGCATCTCTTCAAATTTTTCATCTAGTATTTAATATGTATCCATATGATTTAAATGTTTTAATTTTTTAAGATGTTTATTCACTGGTCTTACATTCACACTTTCTTCTGGTCATTAATTTAACAAAGCTGCCGTTTCATTTATTATAACAATAACAAAACTTTAAATAAAATATGAAGTTTTCAAATAATTTTGTTTTTAGCACATTCAATTATATTTGCCACAGAAGCTATCTTGAGAAAAAACTTATTTAAAAATAAAAGTACAGGATATAATTACAACAACGTAGGAAAATAGAAGCTGCATCGCTTTTCAGATTTCTTAATCAAAACTTTAAACTTCTACAAATAAAATAACTCACTATACTTAACTGCTCTCTTAGATTCGAAGTATACTTATCTAACCACAATTTTAAATTTAATACTTATGGTTTAATTGTGTTTCTTTCAACGCCATCTGATTCCAGAAACTCTTAAAATTCTTTAGCATTGCACTGATTGAAATCATTTTCACGTTTCTCATTCTCAAAGGAATAATTAATATATTTAATGCTCATCACACGGCTTAAATATTTTATTATTAGGATGTTCAGCAACTGGCATTATATTCACATTTTATTCGAGTCATTTATTTCATAAAGCTCTCATTTCAATTGATGAAATGGCAATATAAATAATTCCTTTAGTCATTTAAAGCTTTTGCGCTATATAAATAACAGCGAAAAGTTTCAGCTAAAATGTACGGGTATTCAAAATAGAGGATATAGGGAATATCAGATTATAAAATACTCTTCCAAACATGAAATGTATGCAAAGTTTATGATTTTAGCTAATTTATTTTCTATATCTATGAATGTTGACCACAGACATGAATGTGGTGCTTAGGTAAATTAAAAAGAGTAAGTGACACACGATGAGGTACTTAGGAGCGCCACCTAGCGATAAATTTAGGAAACGCAGGTCCTATTTCAAAACTATGTGAAATACAACCAAAGTTTCAACAGTAAAGTTTTAGACCATTAACCATTTAGAATGCAAAAAGATATTATGCACACGAAGACGATAAACACTAGTTGCCTCTACAGATCAAAATATGTACTGCGACGCGTTTTGTTTACGAAAAACACGAAATTTTTCAGAAGCCGAGGTGTTATTTTCTCTTAAATTTATCCAAATGAAATTTTATCCAATCAGAAAGCAACTCATACAAATATAAAGCAAAAGCTAATAGGTAATACAAACAATTAAAAAAAGGAACCTCATGTTGCTTTTGTTTTTGGAACTCAGGTATTTTTATCTACCAACGCGAGTGTTAAAAATTGCATTTTCACAATTTAAATATATTTGTCTGGGATCTTTAGCAACTAGCACTGTTTTCTCAAATTATCTTTATTACACAATCTTTTTATAGTACACATACAAGTCTTGTTACAAATTTTTCTACAAATCTTCACAACCTTCCGAAATTTACACACACAATGACAGTTTTGCTACAGTTGATACACAAGACAGATAACACAGGAGAGTATAACATCACGAAGGTCAGGAAGTATTACAGCCGGGAACTCCAAACAATGTGTGTGCAATGAAGTCACCATGGAGTATACTCAGGCACCGCGACCATGGCAAACGAGCGCATTTACGCACGTGCCCATGGTTTGCTTTTAAAAATTATAAAATGAATATCCATTATTTATTTTTCTCACACGAAATATTTCGCATTGATTTAGGATCTTTTCGTCTGTACGAGCGAATATTTATCGTATTTGCGCGCACAGTATACCTTTTAATAATTAATCTATGATGCTCTACAACTTTATCATCGAAATTGTCGGAGAATCTCCCATAGTTTCAGAGTTTCGATATGTATTTCTGGATTTTACCTTTAAAGGAGCACCCAAGTATCTCATCATGTACCGCATAGCCATTTTACTGTACATAGACGCAAGATTCATGGTTGTACCTTACTCGGTTCAACAGTCATTTTTGGCGAAGTGGATTGACTTAACGAATCTACCTGTATACATATAAAAGCACTAAATTTATATTTTATACTTTCTCTCATTTGTGGGCTTACATTTAGAAATATACATCCCCATACCAACAAAGAAAAATAAAAAAAATTTCAACTTCCTGAATGCGATAACTTACATTGAAAATTATCTAAAAATATATATTTCACTGGTGTAGCCGAATGCAAATGCTTTAATTTTTTTTCAGTTTTTAGCAATAAATAGAATATGTACATACAATTAGACATTACCTGCAGTTGTGTTTAAACTACATATAAAATATGAAAATATTTAAATGTATAACGATTATAAGTGAACATTAAAAGTAATATTCTGAAAACATAAATTGTTTTGAAGCCACGACTACTTAGGAAATAGGTGGAATCACGAGCTCTTCAAGGATACACGAAACGGTAGCAGGCCTGTTCACGAAAGACATCACCGGAAAATTTTAAAAGCTAAATTCAATAAGTTTAATACATCGACCAGCGGTGTCGGCAGGATCGTGATGTTTAATACACCGGCGGCTTCGAGCTTTCTTTCTTTCTTTTTCTTTTAACCTTTTAAGAATATGTATGGCTTTTTTTCTACAAATTTATGTTTATTTATGTTTTTGGAACTTCAATTCTCCAGAGATAGAACCTGAAGAAGCCTACAAATTAAGTTTCGCAAAACCTCAACCTGAAATTAATTTTGTATGCTAGGTTCAGAGACTTCTGTATCTTTTCATTTACCTTAATATTTTGTATGGTTTATACTTGAAGTCTTAATTTATTTAATTAAGAAACGCGAATTGAAAACTTTTTGCCTTAATAAATAATAAATTGAGATCAAGAAGAACACGTAACAACTTCAGACTATATTAAGTAAAATAAGTAACACGCACAATTTTTGTATAATTATACTAAAAATATAGAAAAGTTTTATATTTTAGATTTATCAAAATTTTATTAAAGATTTATTTATTAAAACTTTTTGGGAAGTTTTGGCATATATTGACTGAAATTAACATTGTTAAAAATGTTTTTCACATAAAATTTAATTAATTAACTCTAACACGAGTTTATATCAAATTTAGATCATACCTCAAATTTAGTTTTCTTTTCTAAAATAAAATTTTGATATATGTGGAAATATAGTAATTTCTCTACTGCTTCTGTCTAACTTAATCGCAAGGCTTAAATAATATATTATTCTTTTTGAGCTAAAATTTAAATAGATTGACGATTATAAATATAATATTTTATAGCATTTTTAAAAAAAGTATTTAATTAAAAAATTATTTCGCTTATTAATTGAAGTACGATAATGGCTAAGATACCAATAAAAATAATCCTTTTTAGAGCATGTTTTTTTTTTTTTTTTTTTTTTTTTTTTTTTTTTTTTTAAATATTTGCTACAAAATATATTTTTTATGTTTTCTGTAATAAATTTTTTAAAACCTACTTATAAATTTATATAATGTGTTTTGATATTACTGAACTAAATTAAAATAAGTGCCTTAAAAATAATCATTTTTCCAGTTGTGTTATGATTAATATTTCTTGGCTGATTGCCTTTAAAAAATAAACTTTGTTAAAGAAGTAACATGTGAAAGCAATGTAAGAAATGAAATTATTACAGAATTAATTATAATGTTTATTTATAATATTAATTCGAACATTTTAAATATTTAAGCATTGTTTTTATTCTCTATATAAACTCTTTTAACTATTATGCTGTCTTTCAACACATTTAACTTTTTTGATAATGGTTATTAACTTTTACAAATTATATTAAATAACTTTGATAGATATAATTATTCAAAATCTGTTCCATGCCATAAAGAAAAACATTTCTTATGGCATATTCGTTGTCATAATCTAAAAAGAGAATATTAAAGGCTGCAGTGAATAATTTTGAAAAAAATAATACTTATTATCTAGTTGAAAAGCATGTGCTTCTGTATTTCCCTTTCTTTATTGTGCATTTTTATACAAAAAATTAATTATGACATTTTACGAACTTACATATTGTTAGAAAGACAATATGTACGGTATTATGAATAATTCGAAAGCTAACGAAATTCATTGTGTAATATGAAAGGTATTGCACTCTAGAAAAGTAACATAAAGGTATTTTACTTTAGAAGTTTTTTATTAGTTAAGTCTTTCCGAAAAATTGTCACTATCATTTAACATAAATTGAACTTTTTTTTTTTTTTTTTTTGGAATTGCAAACCTTGTTAGAAAATTTTGAAATATATTAATTAATTTTTAGCATTTTGTGATATTTTTAATTGTTTAGCAATAAATAATAACTTATGTTACGTTGATTTAAACTTAATTAAGATTTCCAAAACAAAAATGTGACAAATGCGTTTATACTGTAATACCCTGTTAGGTATAATTATTGTTTATTTTGAAACTTCTCGAAATGAAGAAAATTTACCGAAGTTTAATCGAGAAATAGAAAGCCTGAAATTAATGTACATTATTACTTATGTTTCCAAAAATATATTTTTTTATGCTTTATAAAAACAGAAATATTTGTTAAATTGTCTAAAACTAAAACAAAAGTTTAAATTTTGTTCGACAAAATTACACTCGCAAAATTAGTTTTGCCACGCTTTTGAAATACAGATTCCATATTTTTGAGGCGTTATTTTTCTTTATATTGTGTTTGTATGTGTGAATTTTATGCCTATAGAAGGCGCAAGCTGTACACTGTCTGTAGAAAACCTACTTTTCCCTCTGAATACGTCAATTAAAGTAAAGTACCAGGGTTGCCAGGTTGGCCTCCAGTTTTATTCAATAATTTGAATTTCATACCAGAAATTTGTCATTGTATTTTATTTCTTTACTTAATGAGAGACATTTAGCGACCGCTTAAAGTAAAAATTCTTTCGAAATTTCCGGTGTGAATTTTAAATTTCGGATTAAAATTGGAGGCCAAACTGGCAACCCTTAAATTATTACTGATTTTTTTTTTTCTGTTGAAGTTACATTTTGGAAGTTTATCGTGTAACGTTGCTTGCCGCTATCTATTTTAAAAGGAAATGCTGCATGTAATTACTTTTATACATTTCATATTAAATGGTTAGTTTTTAAAGTTGGAGCTATGATTGAAGTTAAATTTACAAAAAAGAGATAATAATAACGGAAAATGGAACAAGTTGCCTTTAATTGGGAATGTTAATTGTGGATATAAGGGAAGGACGGCCATTGAGGGCAAACTGGCCATTTGAGTTTTTTCCATTACACAGAGCCCCCGCCACGCAGGAACTAGGCGAAATATTCGCCACAGATGCTGGTAGTATTGTCTGCGACTTTGAAGCGGCAGGCTGCATTTTTCTAGTTCTGAACACATTTTATTGTTTCTTCCCATTATTTTTCGCATCATTTGATTATAGCTAAGTAATATGCAGCATTATAAATATTTGCCCATATGCTGTTTGATCAGTGTGAAATAACCTTTTAACCCGGGGAAGTCGCGCATAAACAGGGTATGGTCGATTTTCGGTTTGTCACCAATAAGTGCAAATAATAATCGCCATCTTATTTATTGGGGGACAATTGATACAAATTATGCGATAAAGTAAGTTGGAGATTACTCTTCGAAAAATAGTGGTGCCAATTTTAAAAACAGTACGCACCCGGGGTATGTCATACCCCAAGCGACTCCTTCCGGTTAAGTAATGTGTGTTTGAAAACGCTAAGTCAATTTGATTAGAGGGGACCTCGGTGGCCGAGCGGTTAGGACACTGCGCTGCCAGCCGCCAGGCATTGAGAGCGGCAGAGGTCTGCGAGTTCGATGCTCGCTGGCTCCATTGCACACTCTTTGTGGAGCTCCCGGATGTAATTTCTCTGTGTTGTAAATTTCATTATGCTATCTCGTCCGTGTATATTGACGATGACTTACAAGCAGACCTAGATGTCAAGCACACAAGTCAGATGTATGTGTAAACAAATAAATAAATAAATAAATTGATTAGATGCTGGACCACAGTTTTTCTAATGGCGCCGTTCTGGGCAAAGTGACCACAAAGAGATTGGGAAAAACGGCCAGATGGCTACTTACCCCGATTTTTTATTTATCGTTCATAACAAGTTACTACTCAAAAGTATTTTCTTTGAAAGGAAGAAGACAGGTCGACGCAATAGCTTCTCCAGAGAAAGGGTTACTCTTACATTTGCAGTCTGCATTCCTGCTGGGGCCACTTGTATTCGTCCATCTTGTATCTTCTTGTATTCTCATATGGATACTCCTTACTGTTTATTTTATCTTTCAATGATTTAATACTTAAAATATTACAAAATATAATACTTATTTTTAATATGTGTTACTTTAGCTGCTATTGATTAAATATACAGCCTGAATTAATGTGATTTGTTCATTTACCTATGCTGGCCACTTTATCCAGCCTAGCCAGGCAAAGCGGCCAAGTTTCAGTTTTTCGTTTAAAGTAACGCATACATTTTCAAATAATAATAAAAAAAGTAAAATAGAAATTAAAACTAAAATTATTATAATTACTAAAGGTATTATTTTCTAGAACTTTACTGATTAAAATGATATTATGAAAAGTCATCAAACGTTAGAGTGGCACTTTTACCCTTCCTCCCCTTAACCAAATTGAAAGGCAGTATCGAAACATTGTTTATTACCTTAGATTTAAAGAAGATAGACATACTGCTTATTACGTTTTGTCTTGGTTATACCTAAGGGAAAAAATGATAATTTATACAATACAATTTTTTTTTTTTTTTATAACTTAAATAACCATTTTGGTTCTTTGTTTTCAGATGCAATTTTTAGATAATTTAATTTCCCTTTTTTTAGAAAAAGAAAGCATGTAAATCTTAACTTTCAAAAATTTATCGTGACAAAATTACTCAAAAACAGTCTTTTGAGATAATTGAGTTTAAGTCGGTTGTCATGTGCACGGGTCAGCAAGCGCAAAACCTTCTGACAGATTTATCATTTTTAAATGTAAAGGCATAAAATTGGTAGACGTCTATCGAATCGGAACACTACCCCCTACATACTAAATGCCTCTCGCATTCACTGTTTTCCCCATATAAGAACTGGAAGTCAGCTTAGCCCCAAAAGGCTCTGCCATCTATCGGTGACAATTGACATGATTTTTAAAAACCTATAGATAAATAACGTAAACAAAAATTGTTTTGAGAATATTTAAATAGAAAATTTTAAAATAAATTAGCTTAAAAAGAAAAATTTGTTAAAAAATTTTTGTTATTTATTCCTAGAATTTCACTTTTTTTTTCTCTCTTTTCGTATTTATTTTAATTGTTGTATTAAATGATATTTTTTCTATAAAATATTCGAAAAGAGAAATTATTTCATAATTTCTCTCCAATTTCAAATGATGAATGATAAAATAACGCACATAATTTATTTTATTATATTGTAAATAGATTTCCATCAAAAATAAAATAAACAAGGTTTATGAAGTGAAAATATTTATTAACACTATAAAATGGTACATGAATTTTAATCAATGGATCAAAAACTATGAGCAAATTTAAAAAGGATTGCAAAACATAAAAGTATTTGATTAAATTAAATTTTACTAAATAGTAAGACATGTATTTTTTTTCAGGCAAAATATTAATAATAAACAAAGTTAATGTGGGGTGAATGTGTCAGTGAAGGACAATCTTAAGGAATTGCTTTAAAAATAATTTTTAATTAATAATTATAATTATTATAGTCCTGTTTTTTTTTACATTATATTAATCTATCAACAATATTTAACTCACTTCATAGTTGTACTTCCCATTGTGAATTAAAATTTAATTCTAATAACATAATTACTTGACACTCCAGTACTAGTACCATACAGTTGCCTCAATAAATAGATTGCAATATTTTTCTGAACTTCCCTATTTAATATTTTCTGTCTAAAATAATTAAATCATTGATATTGTGATAATAATACTATAAGTATTAATTACCTTTATCATAATAATGAAACTAGCAAGTCTTTTTTTTAAGTGTTTAAAAAACATTTAACTCACAGTTTCATTTCTTTTATATTTGAATTATTAATTATTATAAGTAATCATCAAGTCCTTTCAGGAAATTTAAATAGTTGGAAATATGATTCTGTTCAATGATGCTCCAAGACACTTTTTTTCATCTTTTTGACTACCCCCCCCCCATACACACACACACACACACCAGGGCCGAAACTAGCCTTTTTTGCACCCGGGGCAAACATGGATTTTGCGCGCACCCCCCCCCCCTCTTCCACAAAGTGTATTTACAAAGAGAATTTTACTAATTTTATAATAGACGACTTATTTCAAAATTTAAAATATGTAATACTGAACTACGTAATCTACAGTGGCGGATCCAAGGGGAAGGTCCCTCTGAACACCAGCAAAAATATTCTAAAGATCATTTTTTAAATGAAATATACATTAGAGTCCCGATTATCCGAGTCCTGCCTAACCGAGTTTCCGCTTTCACGGTTATTTTATTCTGATGGACTGATGGCTTCCATTATTATAAAACAGCCATTATAAATGAAGTGTTAGGTGAAGATGAAAGAGCAGTCGTAAAAAGTTAGAACTCTGATTTTCTGATCAGAATAGGAAAAATAATGGGCAAAATTTTTTTTGAAAAAAAAAATTATGGCCATTTTTTTTTTTTTTTTCGAGAACTCTGATTTTTTGGTCAGAATGGGAAAAAAATGGGCATAATTTTTTTTTGCCATTTTTTTTCCCATTCTAACCAGAAAATCAGAGTTCTAACTTTTTACGACTGCTCTTTCATCTTCACCTAACACTTCATTTATAATCGCTGTTCCATAATAATGAAAGCCACCAGTTCGTCAGAATAAAATGATCCATTCTAAAGGTAAAATCCTTCGTTTGGCGCCCCTTCATTCTGGCGCCCGGGGCACATGCCCCCTCTGCCCCCCCCCCATTAGTTTCGGCCCTGCCATACACACACATACACACGCATGTTGCCTGAATAAATTGATTGCAATGTTTTTCTGAAATTCCCTGTTTAATATTTTCTATCTAAAATAATTAAATTATTGATATTGTGATAATAATATTATAAATATTAGTGACATTTATTGTAATAATGAAATTAGCAAGTCTTCGGGTCAGGACCTCAAACGTCAATTCTGCAGCTTTTTTTTTTTTTCTTTCTTTTTTTTGCAGTGTTTAAAACAGTCAGCTCACAGTTTCATTTTTATTTGCATTATTAATTATTACGAGTAATATATGAAGTACTTTCAGGAAATTTAATAAATTGGAAATACGATTCTATGCACTGATGTTCCAAGACACTTTATTCATCTTTTTTTCGGGTCAGGACCTCAATCATCAATTCTGCTCTCTCTCTCTCTTTTTTGCAGCGTTTAAAACAGTCAACTCACAGTTTCATCTCTTTCATATTTGCATTATTAATTATTAAGAGTAATATATCAAATACTTTCAGGAAATTTAATAAATTCGAACTCTCTCTCTCTCTCTTTTTTGCAGTGTTTAAAACAGTCAACTCAGTTTCATTTCTTTCATATTTGCATTATTAATTATTACGAGTAATAGATCAAGTACTTTCAAGAAATTTAATAAGTTGGAAATACGATTCTGTGCACTGATGTTCCAAGACACTTTTTTCATATTTTTTTACTATCCCCCCCCCCCCCCCCCGATGCACACACACGTTGCCTCAATAAATTGATAATCGTATTTTTTTTAATTGCCTATTTTATATTTTCTATATAAAATAATTAATTTATTGTTATTGTGATAATAATACTATATATATTAATTACATTTATTATGATAATAAAAGTAGCAAGTCTTCCGGTCAAGGCCTCAAAACGTCAATTCTGCAATTTTTTTTTTTTTTTTTTTAAACATTTAATTTAGTTTCATTTCTTTTATATTTGTATTATTAATTATTACAAGTAATAATCAAGTACTTTCGGGAATGAAATTATTGATATGTTTCAATTACATAATATTTATATTGCTTCAAAACACAATGCTATGATATGAATATATATTTATTTTGATCACATTACTAATTCGTATTTGATTTCATCGTGTATCATTTATTATTATTATCATTATAATTTTGCTGGAAGAAATTTAAATGATTTTGAATGTTATTGTATTTTCATTTTCATACAGAAAAGGCTTAGCATAATTATTTGATAAAAAGAAATACTTTGATCTATCACTTTTATTATTAATAATAACAATATTATTTCAGATTCTTTCAGATTAAGGTACTCTTTTCCTTTTAAGACATTGTAAATTAATAAAAATACATCTTATTAATAGCAACTGTACATTAATTTAATTTATTATTATTCAACGGAATGTTATTAGAAACATGCAAATAATAGTAGTAAAAATATCTATTTGTATTTTTAAAAATACAATGAAAAAAAGTTAAAAAGACTCGTTGACTGTCTTCTACAGGAATGGTGAAAAGAAATATTTTCCTTTATTCTGCTGGATGAACAGCAGTAAGGCACACAGCAATATGGCAATTTATAGAGAATATATTAACTTCATTAAAAGTAAACATTCTGTTTAAAAAAATCACAAATTACTGCAAAAAATAAAAATAATAATAGTTCTCAAAGGCAGGTCTATGAAGCGATCCATGTAAATACAGCAATAACATACCCCAAACAGTAGCGCCATCTATCAACCTTGCTGACTTCCATTTTTGAGTCAAATGCGAGAGGCATGTAGTATGTAGGGGGTAGTGATCGGAATGAGTATTCCATTTTTTGCTAAATAAATTAGCTATCGCGTTATAAGCGTTTTTGATCTGGCGTCAAGGCGTTCTTCTCCATTCGTTGACTATTTTTTCTGCTTTCGTTTGGGAAATTCGGTTCGAAACGCCAACTTTGACAGTATTTTCTGAAAGATCTATTGAGTTTACAAAAATACGGAAAACATATTTTAATTACATAGTTTCTGAATAACAACACCTGCCAATTTCATGCGTTTACGAAAAAAAATTAATTAAAACAAGTGTCATAAAGCTGTATCGTTGGATTTGACAACAGACTTAAAGTTTTGCTCTTTGCAATTATTGCCGGTCTGTGCGTCTATGCGTTTCAACCATTACTGTCCGTAAGACCGTAATTTTAGAAGTTTTTTTTATCAGACCAACGCTGTACGACATTCTCAAAGATTGAAACATTATAAAAATAATCATTACAAAAATAATTTTCTCCTGCAAACATTTCTGATCTCCTTAACAAATGAAGGATACTACTTTTTGTGCTAATAAAACAAAACAACAACAACAAAAAAAAAAGACATTGAGTGAATATACTGAAATTAAGCTTCGTATAATCACTGAGATTAACATGAATTAATTTGGAAAGCACACAACACCTCTTATTCTAGTTTCACGCTGAAGATTCCTCATTTATTAAATTCAATTTATACTGAAAGGGGAACTTAAAAACGAGTAGTGAACTTACATGATGAGGGAGTAAGATATAACTCTTAAATCAGTTTATTAAGATAGATATAACTCTTAAATCAGTTTATTAAGATAGATATTCGCCCAACTCTATATAAAATTATATACCGATTGGTTTAAAATAGAGATTATGGTTATTATTTGTTAAACAGTTGATGATAAAAACATATTTCCAATTGCATGATGAAGTACACCCCCTTTAGTTAAGGCTTTTTTTTCTTTTTTTACAAAGATACATATTAAAATATGAAATGTATTTTTTTTAACTTAAAGTAAAGCTTTCAGCGTCGAACAAAGAAAATTCCTAAAATTCAATGTGTCATAACTCGGTAAATTTGGGTCAGAAAAAATTGGATTTTATTTAACGCCGGAAATTTTTTTTCTAAATTGCAGTTATAGAAAAATTGTGTAGTATAAAAAGTTCAATTTTGTGTCATATTATGCATACAGATGCTTGTAAAACAAAATTCTAACACCTATGCTTCATTTCTATACCTTTTGCAACTGGAAGTATATTTATATTCTCAACGGTTAAAGAGATTATCCGCATAATCTATATTATAAATAACTCTATAACCGAAGAGCCATTTGAAGCATAGAAGTTAGATTGGGTGATTTGAAGCATCGAAGTTCGTTTGACTGAGTTGAATCTTTAAAAGAGGGCCATTACATAAAGGAAATACGCAAAAAGATTTTTCCATAATTTTCATAAAATCTTTTTTTTAAATTTGGTTAAGGGTTAACACCACTTTAAAGACCTGAAAGTTAAGGTTCTTTTCGGGACTTTGTTTTAAAGAAATGCGAAGTGTTTACACATATCCATTTTAGCTAATTTATTTGGTATATAGTATTAGAGTAAAGTGGCATCGATTCAAAGTAAAATGTAACTTTTCAAACACAAATTTCCTAATGTATCACTAAACAACGAAATATCAATATTTCGAAACTATCGCAGTAGAAATGTATGCAGGAATTAATTTTTAAAAATATAGAATTTGATTGAATGGAATTTAGCGGAGTTATAGTGTCCAACGATTTTGAAAATGCTGTCCTGAATAATAAATTAAAACTGTCTTAAAGTTTTCGTTGCTGTTTATTCGCTGTGGTACGCTTATACATCTATAACTGAAAAATTGCCCTTTCACTTTTAATATAGATTTTTAAATAAAATTGGTTTCGGAGTGCATAAAATGTACTTTAAGCGATATTGAAATTTCGAAATTTTGAACTTGTTAAACTGGTGATATCCGTTAAAGCCTAAACTGTAAATTTCTTAGACGCAAAAATAGTTTGGATGTAATAAATAATTACGATTATCTTTGGAATTAACGTATTTATCCATTCTGAGGCATTTGGGTCAGACTTAGTTTTGGCAGATTTAAAAAAAAAATAACCTGATTTTACTTATTTATTTTTTCAAAATGTATCTAAATCTGTGGAAATCCAAAACTATCATGTTATTACAAAAGGAAATCTGATGATCGTATTATTCTATTATTTACCGAAATGAACGCTAATTGTGCAAATTTTAGTTAATGTACGATGGGAAAAGATCATATCGCATTTTAAGAATATGTCCTTACATTTACTAAAACGAGCAATATGAACAACGAAGCGTGAAAAATTATTACTTCGCATAATGCAAACTCTGAATTCAAACTATAAGATAAACGAGGGTAATTTTATAATAGTGTCATTTATACGGATAATTTTATTATTATTATTTTTTTTAATATCGCTAAACTTTTGGTTTAGTTAAACAAAATCAAAAAAAAAAAAAAAAAAAAAAAAAAAAAATGGGGAGTAATAAATGATGAAAGTAGAACTACACCTACAAGTGTTTGCATCTAAATGAAAATGAAATAAAAATGTTTTTATAATCTCCCCACCCTTTGCCCAACTTAATTTTTTAAGTTATATATAGGTGTAATTAAGTTAAATGAGGGATAATTCACATACTAAAAAGGGCATTTCTCTGGGGAGCCGCTGGACACTGTAATAAAAAATCTGCCAAATTAACGGGAAAAACTGTCAATTTTGGCAACAGTGGAAGACAGTTAATTTTACAGAAAATATCTGTAATTTTTTAACGAAGAATCTGTTATTTTTAATTTATATCGTTACATTTACAGAGATAAACTATTATTTTTAACATAAATATGTTGTGATTTTTACAGAGAAAACCTGTAAATTTTACAAGAAAAACTGTATGTTTTAACAAACTCATAGTTGCCTCGTTTCGGGCTTTTTGCACACCACTATTATCTTAGAGAAAATTTGATTCTTTTAAATCGTCCAAATGTTCCAATTAAATAAAGCTACTCTTCCTATATTAAAATACTGGTATCCAAAAAGCCGGAGAATTGGCAGCCCTGAAAACTTTCTGCTTTTTTACAGTAAAATGCTGTTACATTTACAGAGATGATGCAAGTGGCTACACCTACAAGTGTTTGTATCTAAATTAAAATAAATATAAAAATGTTTCTATAATCATCCCCCTTTGCCCTACTTAAAAAATTAAGCTAAGAAATACAGGATAATCATATTCTATTAATCAGGGCTTTTCTTTTCGGAGCCGCTATGCAATCCGTAAACATTTTGCTAAACCTTGGTTTATTTTATCATTAAATCTTGTAGCCTCATTTTCTCTTAAACAGTTCTAAATTTCTAGCATTTTTACAAAACATGATATTTGCGAATAAAGAATGGACCCTATCATAAAATAACATACAATTCCCACAAATTAACTTACTAATTGGCAGATAATTAAAAACAAATAATCTACGAAAAAGGATTTTAATCCGTACGCTGTATTAAAGAAAAATGCTTCTTGAACTAGCAAGAAGGATTACGAAAATATAATTCAATCTCTTCCGCGTTATCCATGATTCCGAAAAATGCTCCTTTATCTCTAGAAACCTCAGAAACCTATAGATTCCCGAGATTTTAAGGAGCATTTGTAAACAATATTTTTTTTATTGCTCGTATTTTTCGGAAATGTTTTCGAGTATTTTCTATATTAACCAGTCTTCTCAATCCGGTGTGAAATAGAAATATCGTTTTTTCATATACTACGAATTATCGAGCAAACATTTTCCTGTTCAACAAACATGTTCAATTGCCCAGTAAAATATTTTATTTTGTTACTCTTGCATATACAGTGTGATTCATAAATGTCGAAACAATAGGCTATCTCCTTAAATATTGTCCCTGGGCACATACTTTCAATTGCAAAGGTTCCTTAAAAAAAAAGGTGCAGAGTTTGATGAAATAGGACGCAACTGCATGGGGGGCGGGGGGCAGTCTATTTGAGAAAATCAAAAATAAAGTAGGATAAAATTTCCAATTAGGAAATTGTTCCTTGTCCATTCCTGAATTAAACAAAAAAAAATTCCATCTTGATATCTGCAAAATTCACAGAGATATTAAAATCCAAAATTCGTGACTTACACCACTTAAGCAGACACCTGAGCGACACGATATCAGTTCATTTGACATGCAAGTTAGGGATCGACCATAAATTTACACATTACTAAAAGTCGATCTAAGACAATGCCTTGACATTTAGGTACAAAATAACAGCGTATAGATCTTTGCTTTAAACTTGCTTTAGAAATATGCTAGAGGTCTGCATGAGCCCGAGCTTGGCGCCAGGGCCATAATCAGCATGGCCCGCTGGCCGGGCCGGGACGGACCGTGTCTTTATTGTTCTTAGACGCGTCGGGCAGGCAATAAGTTTTGTAAAAATAGTAATAGCGATAATGAAACTTTTCTTTAACGGAATCACTGGAAATATCTTTTAATAAATTACACAGAAATATTTTCAAAAGTCTACTTTTTGTTTTGCAGTTTTAAAATTTATAATTTTTTTTAACTTTTTTTTCATTTATTCCAAACGCATTGTTTTTTAAAAATAAATCTTTATTCGAATGTAATAATATAAGAGTATAAATAATCAGTAACGTTGCTATTGCGTATTTTTTGAATAGATGCCAAGCTACCACTAATCTTTCGTTATAAGTGTGTTCATAAGAAATTTAATTGAATAAATTCGACTTAAAAACTTTAAATTAAATAAGTCAAAGATTAATTAAATATTGTTTTTGGTTTTAAAGTGATTAACTGGTTTAACTGGTTCAAATTAATATACATATTATGGAGGATTAGTGGGAGGTTTGGCAGCTATGTTTGTGTCATGCGAACACATAGTAATCTATATTATACGGTAAAATTTTCTTATAAATATGTAATATTCTTTAAAAAAAATCTTAATTGTATCTTAAGAAAAATGGGATTTTTTGTACAAATTTCGGCTTGTGCAGAAATCTAAAATATGCACAGACAAAATATGCCTAGATAATTAATTAAATAAAATGAAGTGCATCACCCATGAAACGGGCTTTCTTTCGCATCCTATCAATAAACCCATCAATGACTTGAAACATAAAGTGCATAAAAGAAATTTATATCTCTAATAAACTTAAATTTTGTAACTTTGGCTGTATACCAGATTTGTATGAGAGACCAAGGTATGCGTTAAATAAATTTAATATCTGTACCCTAGAGAATATATCTTTTTCAAATATTTTACATAAATTTTAATTCGACAAATTTGAAAAAGTATTCACTTTTGAAAGTATGATTTATTTAAAATAAGTTGCATCTTTTTTTTAAAAATTGCTATTTTAAATATTTTTTTAATTAATATTTTTTAAAATATTGAATCAAAATTAAAACTTATATATTTCTGTTTAATTAAAAGAAAAAATTCAGTTCGACAAATAATATTTCGAGTTATAACAATTTTAAATTACTCTGAATTTTTTGAAAGAAAAATATATTATCTTTTTAATTTTGTAAGAAGTCTTATCATGTGATTTTTTTTACAAATTATATGGTTAATCATCACAAAAAAATCAAAATTCTAACTATAAATAAATAAATTTTAAACAAATGTATCGCTGACACCTTACATTAACATTATTTCTTGAATTACACGCATATCAATTTGTGTCTGATCCCTTGAAACCTCGTGAATTATTAAAACGGACACATCTCTCTGAGTTTTGTAGATATCAAGATGAATTTTTTTTGTTTAATTCAGGAATGGATAAGGAAATATTTCCTAATTGGAAATTATATCCGACGGGGGCTGTATAAAAATTTAATTTTTGTATTTTCTCAAACAGACCCCCCCCCCCCCCCCATAGATTTGCAGGCTTCAAACTGTGCACCTTTATTTATGAAACTTTGCTATTGGAAGTATTTGCCTAGGGACAATATTTAAGAAGATAGCCTATTGTTTCGATATTTTCGAATCACACTGTATAAATTCTTTTAAGCAGCAGAACATATTTATCTGAGAATTTATAACATCCGAAAAATCCAATTTTCGCGTTGAAACTTAGTTTAGAAAACTGTTTCATACACTGTAAGAACTACTTCGAAATGTTTTCGAAAAGTACGGACAGCAAAAGATATATTTCCTACTAAAATACTGCTTTAAAATTTAGAAATATATTGGTTCCTGTGATTTTTACCCGACTGAAAAGAAGGGTTATGTGTTTCACGCGTATCTGGGCTCGGTATGTGGATTTCTTTATACCCTCGAAACACCCCAACGGCTGGGTGGATTTTAACCAATGAGGTCTCTATCAATTCGTCTTAATCGTCCTATGGTTATAGGATAGGTTTTGTTTTTATAATTTCAAAATGGCGGCCGTAAAATACAAAATGGCGGTAGAGACGAAAAAAAGATTTTACGCACCCTATTGAGTGGCATATCATTGGATAGGTCTTTAAAAATGAAGATGATGTTCCATTGCCCATTTTACACCCAGAAGCTCCGTTTAAATATTACACAACCTGGAAGTTGTGTAGGTAGAATCTATAGCTTTACTGCAACTCTAACCATCATAGACATTTATAGGCCTCATCAAAACAGTGTTTATAGATAGGAACTGACAATTAAACGCAACTTAAAAGTCATCAATACAAGTAAATAAAAAAAATAGGTATGCAATATAAAAAGATAGTTTCACATTGATGAGAAATAATTAATTAGTTCGCTTTTTACGCTGTCGGGTTTTTTGATTTTTTAAATTTAATTCAATTTTTGAAGATAAAGGAATACTTTTCCGAATCGTTCGTGACTCAAAAGAGCATATATTATATAGTCGTAAACCTTCTTGCTATATCTAGATACATTTCTTCTTATTTAAAGGGTAGAACAATACTCAAATGAACTCAGTGCTGTCATCTCCCTGTTTGCAAATTATCTCTTTGAAACTAAATTTATAAGACATACTTAAACATAAATTAATTAAAATAACTAAAAGATTCAATGTTATAACTTATTTCATTTAAACATTTTCTTAATAACTTCGATTAAACAGTTATTGAACGACAACAAGTAAAATGTTTACAGCTTTTTATACAAAAATTATCTTTTTAGAAAAAAAAAAAATTCTTGGGGTAATCATTAAAAATATTGTGTTAGCAAAATTTTTGTTACAAACGAAAAATTATTATTCGAAACGAAAAAATTATATAAAGTTCGGCAGTAAGAATATAAATTTTTCTCTGATTAAATTTGGCACATTTTCCCAGTTCACGCTTGTATACTTTATTACCGATCTAAAATTTTGTACCACAAAGCTTTTCATCTTCTTTCAATTAAATTGTTTTCAACTTTTAGATGTATGTTCTTCAAAGAAACCACAAATAATTTGAAATATAACACCTGTATACCTTTGGCATTTCATTTTCATTCACGTAAATATCATTTTCTTTTTCAAAGACACAGAAATGGGGCACATATAAAAGCTTTATTTTAAGAAAGTAAAAAAGTAAACCAACACCTGCTTTTCTCTTCTGTACAATCGATAAGTTTTCATGAGTTCAGTAAGAGAGCTGATGTAATGATTTCAAGTGTAAAACATTAAATACGTATGATTCAGTGTTACAGGACGCATAAATGAATGCCATGAATCTAAAAATTTATATTTTCAAAACTATTACACATATTATAATAAATGTTATAATATGTATAGTAGGATAAAGAAAAACGTTCCAAGTTTCCTTTGGTTTCACTCAACACTCGATTGGACTTACGGGTAAAGATGATTTACTCTTATTTACAAGGCCACCAAGTTCACCGGACCTTACGCCATGTGATTTTGTTTTGTAGCGTTACATCAAAGATCTTGTTTATAAACAACAATTGCCGAAAACAAACAAAGAACTCAAAGAACGCATCAGTGCTACGAACCGTTGGCAGTATAAAACTGCGAAATGTGTGGAACGAACTTGATTACAGATTAGATGTTTCTGGTGTTATGAGAGGTTCACACATCAAACATTTGTAACTGAAAGAAAACTTGGGGTGTTTTTCTTTATCTTCATATATCACTTATTATAATACGTGATAGTTTTGAAAAATATATTTTTTAAATCTAGTCATAAATTTATAATAATCCAGCTTAGATACAGTATTTTTTATTTTCTCCAGGTACAGAATATCTTAATATGGTAAACATGTTTCATCATTTCGCATTGTTCATCAGCAGAATCAATTTTAAGGCATAAACTAGAATTAGATAATAGATTTTTTTTCCAAAATAAAATAAAATAAAATTATAATCAATTGCAATACATATTTAATTTTGATTATTGTTGTAATACACATTGAATACAGCAACAATGTTGCAAGGAAGCTGTGCTTCTAATAATTTCCAATGTAAGATCTGTAAAGCGCGTGGCATTTGACATTCTTTCGCTGTAAATCTCTCTTTAAAAGAAAAAACGTGAAATGTGTCACAACGAGAAGCTTTATTAACCTTCCGTCTACCAGACGGGTCCATTGGACCCAACGTGTACATTCAAAATATTTATTCAAACCAGAAATTTCTTCAAAACAAACTAAATGTATAAATCAGACAATAATAAGTTAAATAAACAAATTAAATAGTTTTAAGTAAAAATTCTGGTGTAGAATGTTTTTATAAAACTTGAGTAAAATTTCCGGTAGTTCTAGGGTTAAAGACGAATAAAGGAATAAACTGAATTCCATTTTTTCCATGAGCACAATCAATACTTCACGAAGGATCAGAAGCGGTGGTGGAACTGATGTAATGTTGTCAAGTAAAAATCATCTTGAAAGCATACTCTCTCAGAAATCGTTTCTTCAATTCACGGAAATATTCCTGGCAGCACTGCTACCGGTATACAGGTTGCAAAGGAAAGTCCCTTTAACCTGAAAATACTTGCGAACGGAGAGAGCTACAGCTATGCAAGTGAGATAACGATACAGTAAAGCGACTACGCCCAACCTAAGGCTAACGACAGCAGCACCTCCTAGTGGCGAAATTTGGAAGATAGCTATTGAAAATCGTAAACGAAAAGAGATAGAGCAAAATTTCCAATTAGACAGTTTTAGAGCATCAATTAATTAGTACGAAACGACATTTGGTTCACACGGATAAGTAAAATCGTCGCCTGTATACCCAAAAATGTCTGAAATCGATGAGCGACGATTCTAATTTGCATATTCACATTCCATAAATGTAGCAGTGCACAATTTCAGATTGTGACGTTGAACTGTGCTGTAATATCTATAAAAATTTAATTTTCAATGCATTTAAAATTTTAGATTAACCCTTTCTGGGGCAGAAGAATTCAGGTCGTAAACTGATGAAAAAATTGACTGACACCAGAATATTCAAACGAATTTCTTAGAAAATTAAAACCCGCAAATTTTCACTTTCATTGCAAAAGCAAAATTTTATTAAAATATTCTTGCTGCCATTTGTCAGTTTTGGAATTAAAATTAGATGGCTAGACCGTCTAGCCACCACCCTTGAAAGGGTTAAATCTATGTCGTAATATTGAAGAGGCTTGCAATAGACGTTCCATGCTGAGAAATGTGCATGTAGAATTACTCTCACGATTACAATTGTGTATCGTGAGCAATGGCGAACTTTTCGAACATACTGAATATTAACTTTTTATCACTGTGAGACAGTTTGTCTTTTTTTTGTGTGTGTGTGTGTGTGATGTTATCAAAATGTATTAAGATAAGCACGTATTTATACCATAAATTGTACGTATTTCTTCATACTTCTGGCTATTCCATTCAAACATTTACACAAAATAGAGTGCATCGATTTCGGACATTTTTAGGTATACAGGAGACGATTTATCTTATCCGCGTGAACGAAATGTTGTTTCGTACTAATTAATTAATGCTCTAAACTTTCTAACTGGAAATTTTGCTCTTCCCCATTTCGTTTTCGATTTGCAATGGCTATCTTCCAAATTTTTCCACTAGGGGCGCTGCTGTCGTTTGCATTAAATCGGGCATAGTCACTTTACTGTGCCGTTACCTTACTTCGATAGCTGTAGCTCTCTCCGTTCGCAAGTATTTTCAGGTTAAAGGGACTTTCCTTTGCATCCTGTATATTAGAGAATTGAAAAAATTTTGGTTCTTTTTTCCGTTCTAGGAGAGAAAATTTCCGCAATCTGAAAAGGGAGGTTTCTTTTTTAAAAAATTACATCTCTCTTTCTTCCGTGAATCCACCTGGGGCCGCGCGTTTGCAATCGAGCATCTTAACCACTCGGCCAGCGAGCACTTGTTAAAGGGAGATTTAAAAATGAAGACTCGGGTTTCTTCAAATGGGGGATTGGTAAGGCTTGTAAAATTTCTTCTTCAGAAAGCTCGGAAATTTAAACTTAATTACAGGGACATTTCTTCGTTATGAAATTATGAATATTATATTTTGAATTAAATTCGAGAGGAAATGTTTGCTTTTGTGAATAAAACCGATTTTTTTAACTTGATTGAACGACTATATATTTTTTAAATGTGTTATTTTAGAATATATTTTACATGCGAATATATTTTTTAATACTCTAAAAAATAAATTGCGAATAAGTTTAAATGTTTGAGAAAATTACTACTTTATTAAATTCGAAAGCATAACTTATGTTTGTTTCTAAAAAAAAATTAGAAATTTAAATTTTTTGAATTTTCAGTTTTTCATTTTTAAAATAAATTCGAACTTTGCATTAATACAGCCAATACGCATGCGTGCAAGGAATAAACGGAACTTCCCCCTCTTTTTCGGATTTCCGATAAAAATTGACGGAAAAAGCATATTTTCTATGAGTACGGAAATTATTTGTTTAAAAATGACGAATAATTTAGTGTATAAAGACGAATTTTTCTGACAGTGTATGATTTCGTTTCGAAGTATAAAAACAGCATTTTTTCCCCTCATATTCCGGGTAAAGAATATCTTAGTATTAAAAAGAAGTTTTCATCATTTGGTAAGGTTAGTTGGGGTAACTGGGCCATGATTTCACAATGTGGCTCTGGAGCTTCTGACAATTCAGCTTCAAAAAGCTAAAGTTCATTTGAATTAAAGTCTGAACTTCTGTAAATGTTTTCAGTTAGGTTCCCTCTATCAGACAAAAATGCTCAAATTTCATTTTAATATTTAAAAATATAAAAATATGCATATTTCATCTTTCTTTCCTCATGGGTCCTGTTGCCCCAAAAATGGGGTAACTGGACCGGGGGGTGGGGGGTCTGTGTTCCACACGCGTTTATATTTTTTCATATCGGATATAGGATCCTGTTTGAAAAAGTGTAAACAACTTAAAAAAATTTAAACCAGGCAGATCATGTAAATTATATGTCAATAAACAGCGTTGTAAGGGAAACCTTTGCTGTCAATATGTCTAAAAAAAAGCACTAAAAGTGAAAATATTAGATTTATTTATACCAAAACCATAAAACTTAAGTAAGTACTTATGTACTTTAGTATAGATAATAAGTATAAAAATCACATGGGTATTTTAAGGAAAAAAATAGCAAGGTAAATTTATGAACAAACGGCTACGGAAGTACTTTATCTTTATCCAGGAGTCGCATTATATAGGGAAAATTTTATTGTTCCTACCAGAACCCTTAAAGAAAGGTGTGATGAAGATATTATTTTCAAAATAGTAGTAGGAACGATAAACGTTTCCCTATAGAATGCGACCCCTTGTTATAGTACAATTTCAAGGTCTGGCTATCTCACTTTCAGGGGCAAGGTACTTGCATTCGTAAAATCTTGAAATAATTTACTGACACCAATATTTACAAGAGAATATATCTGAAAACAAGTAAAAGTATATTTTCACGTACTTAATAAAGTGAAATTTTCGTTATAAAATTCAGGTGCCAATGTAGCAATTAGGAATTAAAATTAAGTGATGCCATAACGGCATCACCGCCTCTCAAGGGGTCAAGAAATTTGGTTTGATACCACTCAATATGCTTTTTTTAAATTTCATTACGTAATTTTAATAAGGTATTCTATTATTTTCTTTATTGTGAGCAAATAACAATGGAGAAATTTCTTTCCGTAGTAAGAGAAACACAAAAAAATTACTTATAACTACTGGGGTAACTGCATCCAGCATGGTTCAGTTACCCCGGATACATGTCCTAGTTACCCCATTCTTGAAAAATTTATGTCGTAACTGGGACACCGGGCTTACATTTGAAACATGAAGTAAATATGTATAGATACCTAATAATATTAATGTAGTTATATGTATAATCTTTAAAAAAAAGATTGTTTAATAAAAGTACTTGCAGTATTTTAATAAAAAGCCGAGGAAGTTCAACCATATTGACGTTGTTTTTAAAAAAAGAAACGCAAATTTTTGACAACCTATCACAGCAAATTGATAGTTATGATTGAATTGATACACGTTGTTTTAGGAAGTAGAGATTAAGGGGCATTGTTCACAAAAGCTAAAACTTAAAAAACACCAACAGCTTTTTATAAAATAGCCTATGGCCCAGTTACCTCGTGGGTCCAGTTACCCCAACTAACCTTACTATTCATTTGTAGACACCAGTTTAGGCCATAAAAGGTAATTTTTAAAATATAACTTTTTGGTATTTTCATTTGTAGACACAGGTTTAGGCCATTCCAAAAAAAGGTTTTTTTTTTATTTTTACAATCCATCGATATCAACAGACTTCTGAAATTTAAAGACGCATTTTTTAAACAAAAGTTTAATTTTCTACCCGTAAGTTTCGAAAAGATTTCCAAGTTGTTTTTAAAATGTATTGCTCAATTTTTTCAACCACAAAAAAACGTTTTTCCCAATGCTATCAATTATTAACACTTAACTGGAAATACAAGTCTGTGAGACTGCTGCGTTGCTGCATTCTCCCTTCACTCAAAAGTGTTTAACATTTTAAAAACCTATATTTCTGCTGGCAGACTAAAAATTTGACCTTGTTAGTGTATCAGTATTAAAGAACAAACTATTTATACTCTGTTCCTGGCAAGTTATTAAGTGTTTACTGTCGTGTACTGATATTACAGGTTTCCAGTTAAGGGTTAAGTAAAGATTTTCATGCTAAAAACATATCATAAATAAAGTAAGAACAAAAAGCAGCAAAAGAATGATAATTTTAATCTTAATATTGATGTTATGAATTTTAATGATAACGTGATTGTTGTTAATTTATGTTTTCGAGAACATGAAAAAGTTTCTTTGAGAATTGATAGTATTCGAAAAACTAATATCGCCAATTGTGAAAACTGGTTATTCAATGTAAAAACTACTCGGGAGCATTTCCGAAAATTACTGGGAGAAAAAAAGATTTAAAAAAAGCCCTCGAAATCATTTTTTTTAAGAAGTGCTTTTTTAGGGTTTCGTTCATCTCACGAAACCCTATTCGTCTCGCTCCTCTGTCTGTCTGTCTGTCCGTCTGTCCGTCACAGAGCCCGTTCTCAGAAACTATACATGTTGGAGACATAAAATTTTGGGCACTTATAGCTGAACACCTCACAACATACGACAAATCATAAAATTTTGAAAAAGTCGTACATTTAACCCTTTGGGCTCCCGCATGTGTATTTTAAACAATTATTTCTAAGTGAGCTCCTAATTATGTTGGAGACATGAAATTTTGGGTACTTATAGCTGAACACCTCACATCATACGACAAATGATAAAATTTTGAAAATTTCGTAAGTTTAACCCTTTGGGGTCCCACATGTGCATTTTAAACAATTCTTTCTAAGTGAGCACCTAATTATGTTGGAGACATGAAATTTTGGGTACTTATAGCTGAACACCTCTCATCATACGTCAAATGATAAAATTTTGAAAAAGTCGTACATTTAACCCTTTGGGCTCCCGCATGTGTATTTTAAACAATTATTTCTAAGTGAGCCCCTAATTAGTTTGGAGACGTGAAATTTTGCATACTTATAGCTGAACACCTCACATCAAACGACAAATCAAAAAATTTTGAAAAAATCGTACATTTAACCCTTTGTGCTCCCACATGTGCATTTTAAACAATTCTTTCTAAGTGAGCCCCTATTTAGGATGGAGGTGTGAAATTTTGCATACTTATAGCTCAACACCTCAGATCTCACGTCAAATAATAAATGTTGAAAAAGTTTTATGTTTAACCGTTTCAACTCCAGCTTGTGTATTTTAAGCTATTCTTTCTAACTGAGCCCCTAATTAAATTGGAGATTTGAAATTTTGCATACTTATTGCAGAACACCTGAGGCCAGGCGGCAAATCATAAAATCTTGAAAAAGTCTTATGTTTAACCCTTTGAGCTACCACATATGTATTTGAAGCAATTCTTTGTAAGAGAGCCCCTAATTAAGTTGGTGACTTGAAATTTTGCATACGTATAGCTGAATGCCTCAGACCACACGACAAATCATAAAATTTTCAAAAAGTCTTTTATTATTTACCCCTCTGGGCTCTAACTTGTGTATTTTAAGCAATTTTTCTAACCTCCGCCCTTTTAACCCGGGGAGAAATTTTCCAACTTTTGCCGACACCCCTTTGACCATTCTTTCATATTATGCACCATAGTCTTACATATTTTAGTTCCATTTTTTTCCGCCAGGTGCGCCTACTTATCTCGGGTGCTATGGGCCCAATCCCCTCAACTAATATATCAACAGATAGTATGTAAAACGGATTTTCGTTCGGATACAGGTTTGTTTAGAATCAAGTGCGCTCCCTGGTTGTGAAATGTGGAACTAACAGATTTTTCAAAAGGATAAAGTGTTTTGAAAGGAATATTAAACGAAACCCTCTGTGCGATCTATGATCACACTTACCCACTTGTTCAAATATTGGAAGCCTATTGGTTTCAGAGGATTCAAAGTAAAGGGTGATTTTTTTTTTAAAGTTCTGAAAGTAAAACCCTATAACAAAAGAACAACTGATCCAAATGACTTGAAATTTCACCAGTATGCTCCGAAAGCAATGGGAATGTTTTAGATGTAGTTTAAAAAAAAAAAAAAAAAAAAAAAAAACCTTAAAATCGCACCTATAGATGATAAGTTCACAGAAACAAAGAATATCGTCAGAGTGGGAAGGAAACAATGGGCGGTACTTTGAGAAAAACGAAACTTGATTACGCATATCAAAAACATACAGAATTCAGTAATCTTGGAAAGAAACTGCGAACACCTTCGCAGAAACAGAACGAAATAAAAATATGAAGTAAAGCATTCGTACAGAACTGCTCAACTATCGCAAGACATTTTCAGCATGCTGCCTACCGTTTTCAGCTAAGAAGTGGAAATGTGAAACTGCATGTTCCACGACAGAGCGAAGAGTATCCAACTGGATGCTGTGGATCTGGTGCCCAATGCGTGCCTTTAGGTGAGCTAATTTTTTAACACCACCACAATACACAGTATTCTTTAGGTACCCCCAAGAGCTTGAAATCGCAGAAATATCCATAGAATAATGAACACGAGGTCTGCATGCTTCACGGTTTTATCGCCACTGTGCGTGTGTCGTGCGCAAGCTCGTCTCCCGACTTTACTGCATATATAGCGCCATTTATCGGTGCGATTTTAAGTTTTTTTTTTTTTTTTAACCACGCCTAAAAAATTCTTATTGCTTTAGGAGCATACTGGTGAAATTTCAGGTCATTTGGATCAGTGCTTCTTTTGTTATACGGTTTTACTTTCACAACTTTAAACCATATTGGACCACACCGATTAAATATTTTTGAAATTTTTTAAAACTTCGATTATATCATTAATATAGTGTAATTAAGTAGATACTAGCAAAATTTTGAAAAAAAAGTTTTTAATTTTTTAAGTAACCAGCTGTCCTATAAACAGGACATGTTAGTAGGACACATAGTTAGGACTTATAAAATGCATACATAAACTAATTTTATGAGAAAATATTTTATTTTACTTTAAAAATACAGTTTATGTTGTACAAAAATACTCTATGATTTCTCAAATAAAAATATAATAATAACGGTAAAATTCTAGGTTATAATATCGCAATTTTTAAAGGATTTTTAAATAGATTTTTTAAATTAAATTTTAATTGGTTACTTGTTTTTTAGTTTATATGTTATACTTTAATGTATTTTAAAGACGTCATAACAAAATGCATCCAGAAAATCCCTACCAATTTTATTTTAAAAAATGTTTTATTAGCTGTCCTATTTATGGAACAGCAGTCCAATTTGGGTTTAAAAAAATCACCCTGTATATCGGATTCGCGGGTAAATCAAAAGAGGTTATATTATATTTTCGTAAATCTTAACTAAAATAAGAGCTAGAATAAGAAGCATTTATTTTTTTTTTTTTCAGTGTAAGTGAGTAATGCTGAATAATAAACAGCAAATTCATCATGGTATTTTTTGACGTCAAACATTTTCTCAGAGATTTATTCTATTTTATAGATATATAAATATATTTACAAAGAGATATAACTCCTTTTTAACTTTGAAAATCCCGCTTCTTAACGTTTCTAGCAAATTAAAATAAAAATCACCCAATGCTTTATAAAACACATATGAATTTTGATAGGATGAGATTTACAAGATTCACACTCAAACAAGGAAACTTTTCCTTGACTTTTTCGAGTTTCGAATGAAGTTTTAGAAAAAGTTTCCGGATCATATGGTTTACGTCTTACACAACTGCAAAAAAGAAAAAAGAATATGAAGGAATAAAATATTAAAATGGCATTAGAAATGTAGCATGAAACAGTCACTATGTTGCAAAAAATTATGTGCATGTGAAATTCCCTCTTTCACAGCTATAGAGAATTATGTTTTAAGAAATGTCATTTTAAAGGTATTTAATACTAGCCACCTCTTGACCAGTTTGTTCTCCTTTAGATGTAGGCTAAGCAATGCAATATGTTACTTTTATTCATAATTTAACTGCCTTGCTAAATTCTTTATCTAATAGTACTATTGTGATAGAAAAATCAAGAACTCTTTACGATCATGGCAGTATTTTGCACATTTTTATTGTTATGTAGTTAATTTTTCTTGACAAAATTAACTTAACTTAGTCATTTCTGCATTATCTCCGTTTACTTATCAGTTGCAATGGGTTCGCTAATGCGGAAATTTAAAAATTTTCTGTAATTGGGTCCACTGCTATTTCGTGTGTTTTAGGTAATACGATTTGGTGCAATGAAATGTTTTTTTGAGTAAAGCCTTTAATGATATCCACCATTTACATTAAACCATATTGTTTCTAATATATTTTCTATTTCACGATAACTTTGGCAGTAGACTAGATTATGTGAAATTATAAAATCAATCATAATTCTGATATATTCCCCTTCGATAATGTGTCATAATCGGGCTGCATATTAATTGACATATTTTAGAGAGTACGATTTGGTGAAACATAAAACTTTGGAAGCCACTTATGATACCGATCTTTGTCCGATTTTGCCTTTCTTTTCCTCTGCTTTCTTGATACAGTTAGAACTTTTTGGTACTTTTTATATTAGCCGGTCGCGGGTCATAAATCGTCAAATATTGTTTCCAATACCATTTCATTCAAAATACATACCTTCAGTCATTTCATTTAAAATACACTCATTTCACTAATTTCATTTAAAATACTAAAATAATAATAATAATAATAATAAAATTAAAAAAAAAATAAAAATTAATTCTGTAAACTAAAACATTTTATTTTGATATTAAAGATTTTTTTCCGATTTGCACACGCAAAATATACAATTTGTTGCTGGAGAAAACAAAATAAAAAAAATATTAGCGGCACTTGCGCCCGGCTAATATAAAAGTACCGAGTTTTCACAACCACGTATATCACCGTCGGCATTTACGCTTCATGTCGACTGACTTCGAAGATCCGTGCCAGGATAAATGCACCGCGTCAACAATGGCGACTATAGCCCTTTTTTTCTTTTTATATTTTAAGTCTATATTTAATATTATGTAGTTGAAATACTAAAGACAGTTGCAAAAGCATTTATATATAACTGTATAATGTAGTTTAATATAGATAAAGGTAGGTATAGCATGTTATTAGAATATATATCTCATATTCATTCCGGCGGATATAATATACAGCCAGAAATTAAACTAAAATCGTTAAATATCTGAGCTAAAAGCCGTTTATCTGATTTTATGTGTTTAATTAACGCATACTAAATTACTGTTTTGTATTATTTTAGTTTGCTTCTATTCCATTTACTATTTTCCATGATGTTATGTATTAATTAAATGCATATTATATTACTATTTTGAACGTGATTGGCCATTGACAATCGTAAATATAATTGTCGATTAACAGAATTGTGCTAAACTTTGATAGGCTTATAGGCGCGAGCTACTTTTTTCTGAAGCGCTGGAAAATTCATCACGGAAGAACTTGGCTTGTGAATTATTACCTCATGTGTTAATAATTTATTACTCACAATGAACAAGTCTCTTGTCTTTGTTTACTTTAATAGAATGAGATATTAGGTTTTCAATCTAATTTCAACTGAATTTATGCATATATGAATGTAACGCATTTCTGAAACCTTATTTATTTGAACTATCGCTCCAAAAATGTAACTTTTATGCAGTTTTATTAAACAAATGGTCACTTTGCATGTGAAAAGCGAAACGGTCAGCCCATATTTGTTTATGACAGTCACATAGACTTTTATTATATAGAGTTCATGAATTTAATTCTAAAACCAAAATTAAAAATAGCTATTCAATTTAGAAAAATATTTTTCCACTACTGTGCATTTTGTTTAATGAAATTTAATTTATAATGTTGCTATGGCAGCAGACGATGAAACGATATTTTTGGAATAAGCAAATAAATAGAATAAAAACTGTTGTTGATGTTTGTGATAATAGTTTTTCTTTAATTTTAAAAAGAGTTAATAATTAAGCGCAATTAAATAATCTCTATTTATTTGCATGTGAAGTAAAAGAATTATCGTAGTACCCGCTATAGTTTCTTAGTATTGCAGCATGGCGTGTGTAATATGTATATATCATATTGCAGTAAACATTTAGAACTGGTTAGAACTCGCGCGATTACTGGTTGAACATTAAAAAAAGGGAAAAATTCGTCAAAAACATTAAAAAAAAAATCTATTTAAAATTTTCGAATTTTTTGCCCCAGTCGTTCATGGGCCCCCTACTAGCAACCCATGTGCCAAATTTCGTAGCCCTGCGCACTGTAGTTTCAAAGTTTTTGAGGTTACATAGATATGTGCACAGATTTTAATAGGGTAGATAATTTGACTAGAGTCAGTATTTATCCACAGTCAAATTAGAATAATATATTAATGGTTAATGAACAGCATTTATCAAGAAATACTTATAAAACATTCTGGATATGCCGTACATAAAATCTACGATTTGCTAATAAAATTTCTTTTGTCAAGAGATATTAACTATATGGCTTGTCTTTAAAATTATAAAAAAATGTACCTGATATTACACTTTATTTGGAAAAACAAAGTTAAATAATTTTAGATGGCACATATAATCAAAATTTTATGTGAATACATACAAATGTACTATGCTTGTGAAATAGTTTATTGTCCCAAAATTGGCTATGATACGGTGTATTAGGCGACAAATTAGACTTTCTGAAGAAAGGAAAAATTTAACGATTTAGCACAGTTGATTATTGCGAAGGCAGCGGTCTGTTGTTCCGACAGAAGACTTAGGGTAAATTTCATACGCTATCACGCAAAAAAATTATCCTAACTTTCCCAGGTTTTAGATAAAAGTTATAGTTTCCCCAGACTTTTCCATGCTTCCTAAGTAGTTATCATTTTGCCTGATATTTCCAGTAGCGTATTAACCTTGATTCAGTTGCTGATAAACTTCTCCGCTAGAGAACATAATCAATAATCTATATTCAGATATTGATTGAGTCATGTTACTGAACAAAATAAAATTTTCTCATAATTGAATCTGTATGAGATGTTCTGGGATTTTCAATATTTTTAAATATTCAACGGTTTATTTAAAAAGCCAAATTTCTTTCCACTTTTTATTTCTTCAATTGTTAGAAGACAAATTTTCACAAATCATTATTCATAAATGCTGTTTAATTTTCTTTTTTGCAAGAAAAGTAAATTATACTTTCACTTGAAAATCGCGATTTGGAAAAGTTTTAATCTGTATTAAAGCTATTTAGAGGAAATCACTTTAATATCTTAGAATTTACGCGTATAATGCTGGTTATGAATAAAAATTTTAAATTCACTTTGACAATTTATTTCACTTAAGATTCATATTTAATTTAGTCAAACTTACTAAATTAAAAGTGTGCGTTCATCATTCTTTTCTTTAAAATTCATGTTAGAGTATTGCGTCTCTTAACTTCTTTTTAGAATACTGATTTTTCTTTAACAAGTAAAGTCTTTCAATGTGAACATCTGAATTTCATTCAAAATTTTACTAGCATAAAAAATATTCAAGTGTAGCTATATCTTTAAAAAAAGTCCTTCCGGCCAGTGCCGGGAGGAAGAGGTAGCTTTCATAATCCTTATTTAAAAAAAGCCAACTTATATCATGCAAACACACGAAGCTCAATTTAGTGGAAACCGAATATAGGAGATTCAATACTAATTTTTATCAATATAATGAATGAGAATTTCGCGAAATTAGTCAGCTTTATCCAAGCTGCTTTTCTTTAAAGTAACTTATATTTGGCTGCCAAATTCGGCAATTTCTTAAAGTGCCTGTCATTTTAAGACAACATGGTGGATGAGGCTAAGCAGTGAACTTGGTCAAGACCTTAGTAATTGCTGTGCACATGCTCACTCACATCGGAATCGGTTAATATATAGGAGTGCTGTCGCATGCAAAAAATCAGATTTTTCAAAATGTCACCCAAAATAGAAATTGAAACTGCTATATCTGAGCTATGGCAGCAGACGATGAAACGATATTTTTGGAATAAGCAAATAAATAGAATAAAAACTGTTGTTGATGTTTGTGATAATAGTTTTTCTTTAATTTTAAAAAGAGTTAATAATTAAGCGCAATTAAATAATCTCTATTTATTTGCATGTGAAGTAAAAGAATTATCGTAGTACCCGCTATAGTTTCTTAGTATTGCAGCATGGCGTGTGTAATATGTATATATCATATTGCAGTAAACATTTAGAACTGGTTAGAACTCGCGCGATTACTGGTTGAACATTAAAAAAAGGGAAAAATTCGTCAAAAACATTAAAAAAAAAATCTATTTAAAATTTTCGAATTTTTTGCCCCAGTCGTTCATGGGCCCCCTACTAGCAACCCATGTGCCAAATTTCGTAGCCCTGCGCACTGTAGTTTCAAAGTTTTTGAGGTTACATAGATATGTGCACAGATTTTAATAGGGTAGATAATTTGACTAGGGTCAGTATTTATCCACAGTCAAATTAGAATAATATATTAATGGTTAATGAACAGCATTTATCAAGAAATACTTATAAAACATTCTGGATATGCCGTACATAAAATCTACGATTTGCTAATAAAATTTCTTTTGTCAAGAGATATTAACTATATGGCTTGTCTTTAAAATTATAAAAAAATGTACCTGATATTACACTTTATTTGGAAAAACAAAGTTAAATAATTTTAGATGGCACATATAATCAAAATTTTATGTGAATACATACAAATGTACTATGCTTGTGAAATAGTTTATTGTCCCAAAATTGGCTATGATACGGTGTATTAGGCGACAAATTAGACTTTCTGAAGAAAGGAAAAATTTAACGATTTAGCACAGTTGATTATTGCGAAGGCAGCGGTCTGTTGTTCCGACAGAAGACTTAGGGTAAATTTCATACGCTATCACGCAAAAAAATTATCCTAACTTTCCCAGGTTTTAGATAAAAGTTATAGTTTCCCCAGACTTTTCCATGCTTCCTAAGTAGTTATCATTTTGCCTGATATTTCCAGTAGCGTATTAACCTTGATTCAGTTGCTGATAAACTTCTCCGCTAGAGAACATAATCAATAATCTATATTCAGATATTGATTGAGTCATGTTACTGAACAAAATAAAATTTTCTCATAATTGAATCTGTATGAGATGTTCTGGGATTTTCAATATTTTTAAATATTCAACGGTTTATTTAAAAAGCCAAATTTCTTTCCACTTTTTATTTCTTCAATTGTTAGAAGACAAATTTTCACAAATCATTATTCATAAATGCTGTTTAATTTTCTTTTTTGCAAGAAAAGTAAATTATACTTTCACTTGAAAATCGCGATTTGGAAAAGTTTTAATCTGTATTAAAGCTATTTAGAGGAAATCACTTTAATATCTTAGAATTTACGCGTATAATGCTGGTTATGAATAAAAATTTTAAATTCACTTTGACAATTTATTTCACTTAAGATTCATATTTAATTTAGTCAAACTTACTAAATTAAAAGTGTGCGTTCATCATTCTTTTCTTTAAAATTCATGTTAGAGTATTGCGTCTCTTAACTTCTTTTTAGAATACTGATTTTTCTTTAACAAGTAAAGTCTTTCAATGTGAACATCTGAATTTCATTCAAAATTTTACTAGCATAAAAAATATTCAAGTGTAGCTATATCTTTAAAAAAAGTCCTTCCGGCCAGTGCCGGGAGGAAGAGGTAGCTTTCATAATCCTTATTTAAAAAAAGCCAACTTATATCATGCAAACACACGAAGCTCAATTTAGTGGAAACCGAATATAGGAGATTCAATACTAATTTTTATCAATATAATGAATGAGAATTTCGCGAAATTAGTCAGCTTTATCCAAGCTGCTTTTCTTTAAAGTAACTTATATTTGGCTGCCAAATTCGGCAATTTCTTAAAGTGCCTGTCATTTTAAGACAACATGGTGGATGAGGCTAAGCAGTGAACTTGGTCAAGACCTTAGTAATTGCTGTGCACATGCTCACTCACATCGGAATCGGTTAATATATAGGAGTGCTGTCGCATGCAAAAAATCAGATTTTTCAAAATGTCACCCAAAATAGAAATTGAAACTGCTATATCTGAGCCATTTTTTAAGGTAAAGACAAAAAAAAAATGCTCCTGAATCCTTATATCAAGATCAAATACTTAAGAAAGAAACCTTTTTCAATTTCTAATTTTTGTGCACCTCACTTTAAATATATATATATTTTTTTAATTTAATGGCCGCCATTTTGAAACAAGATGGCTGATGAATCTGGCCAGCGAACTTGGTCGAGGTGTTGATGTATACTATCCACATGCCTTCTTACATCGAAATAGGCGAATACGTGTGTTATCGCCTGACAAATACAAGATCGTTTCAAAATGTTAGCCATGCTAGAAATTCAAAGTGCTATAAATCAACCATTTTTTAAGATATCAACAAAAGAACAAATTTTCAGAAACAAAAACTGCTCCGGAATCTTTGTATCAAGGCCAAACACATAAAAAAAATCTTTTTCATTTTCCATACCATTACTTTTTCATTTTTAATACCTCATTTTGAATTTTAAATTTAATTTTTTTTTAAATGGCAACCCTTTTGAAACAAGATGGCGAATGGAGCTGGCCAACGAACTTGGTCGAGACATTGGTATGTACTATGTACAGACCAAGTTACATCCAAATAGGTTCATAAATACGCCCGTTATCGCGTGACAAAAATCAGGTCGTTTTAAAATGTCAGCCGCAAGAGAAATTCAAAATGCTATTACTCAGCCATTTTTTTTTAGATATAGACGACAGAAAAACTGTTCTGGAATCTTTGTATTAAGGTAAAACACATACAAAAAAAATATTTTTCATTTTCCAATTTTTTAGTATCTCATTTAAATTTATTTATTTTTTAATTTATTTAAATGGCCGCCATTTTGAAACAAGATGGCGGATGAAGCTGGCCAACGAACTCGGTCGAGATATTTGTATGTACTATGTACACACCAAGGTACATCCAAGTCGGTTCATAAATACGCCTGTTATTACGTGAGAAAAATCAGGACGTTTCAAAATGTCAGCCACGCTAGAAATTCAAAATACTATAACTCAGCCATTTCTTAAGATATAGACAAAACAAAAACTGCTCCCGAATCTTTTTATCAAGGTCAAACACATAAGAAGAAAATATTTTTTCAATTTTCAATTTTTGTTACCACATTTCAAATTTAAATTTTTCTTAAAAATTTAAATGGCCGCCATTTTTAAACAAGATGGCGGGTGAAACTGGCCAAAGAACCCGGTCGAGACATTGGTATGTACTATGTATAAACGAAGTTACATCCAAATCGGTTCATAAATACGCCTTTTATCGCGTGACAAAATTCAGGACGTTTCAAAATGTCAGCCACGCTAGAAATTCAAAATGCTATAACTCAGCCATTTTTTAAGATATAGACGAAACAAAAACTTCTCCGAAATCTTTGTATAAAGGTCAAATACATAAGAAAAAAATATTTTTCCATTTTCAGTTTTTTGGTATTACATTTCAAATTTTAAATTTTTAAAAAAATTTTAAATGGCCGCCATTTTGAAACAAAATGGCGAATGAAGCTAGCCAACGAACTCGGTCGAGAGATTGGTATGTACTATGTACACACCGAATTACATCCAAATCGGTTCATAAATACGCCTTTTATCGCGTGACAAAATTCAGGAAGTTTCAAAATGTCAGCCACGCTAGAAATTCAAAATGCTATAACTCAGCCATTTTTTAAGATATAGACGAAACAAAAACTGCTCCGGAATCTTTGTATAAAGGTCAAATACATAAGAAAAAAATATTTTTCCATTTTTAATTTTTTGGTACCACATTTCAAGTTTTAAATTTTTTTAAAATTTTTAAATGGCCGCAATTTTGAAACAAAACGGCGGATGAAGCTGGCCAACGAACTCGGTCGAGACATTGGTATGTACTATGTACACACCGAATTACATCGAAATCGGTTCATAATTACGGGAGTTACAGTGTGACATAGGTCAGATATATATATATATATATATATATATATATCAATTTTGAACGGAGGGTGGTTTCGGGGTCTGGGGGTCATGATCGATGAAAATATACCAAAATTTTTTGAAATCGCTTTCCTCCGAACGGCTGCAATAGGTAGCTTTTTTGTAAAGAAAGCTACCTAATAGCTGCTAAAACTTGAAAGCTATTAAAACATATTAATAAATTGCTCCAGTTTTTCTGAAATTATACGTTATTGTCCATTGCCAAATTTTCCTTGTTCAAGTAAATTGATTTTTTTAAGAGTGGACTGTTTCCTTTTGTACGAAAAACAGGCATGCGTTATATTGCAGCACGGTGTAATAGTAAGAATGACTTGTAACAGAGATTGTAGGGGCACTCCACTTGCTTTGGGCATTAAACTTCATTTATTTTTGTATTTGAATACTTAAAAATAACACGAAAACCGACGTTATGTTCTATTAATTTTGCTCCACTCTCTACCCTAAATATGTAAGAAACGATTCACAAGATTAGCCCTCTTTAGAATAAAGTCAGACCGACATCCATGGTTGGGATTTTAATAGTAGTTTACTTTCAAATGTATAACGCTGTCAGATATAATCAATTGTTTGCAATTTTTTATTATTAATATAAAATGCATATGAATTCTAATGTATTACCTGTAAGCAATATGCATGATTTTTCAAAATATAATCAATTCTTTGCATATTTTTATTATTAATGTAAAATACATATAAATTACAGTGTATTACCTGTCTGCAATATGCTCGAGTTTGCCAGCAAAGTTTAAATCTTATAAACCTGGACTGATTTTTTTCAATGTGGAACATGGATTTTAACAGGCGATGCAGCAGAATTTTCAAATCTTTCATAAAAAAATAATAAGAATTAAAAAATCTACTGAAAGGATATAAATAGAAAAATATGTGTTTGTGATTGTGATTGAACATATTAGGGGATTAGGGCATTATTGCAATTTCGTTGTATGATAGTTTTGTATTAAAGGTTTTCGTTATTAGAGTAAACCATAATTTTATTTTAGTTTAATCCTTTTCATTCACTAACACTGCTTACCATATGGAATGTCTTCAGTTTTTTATTCAAATGATATTAAACAATGCAAAATAAAAAAAGAGCAAGCCCTTAGCCTTCTGTATTTTAATGTTATTCATCTTTTGTGTGTGTTGGGGATTCATTATAAGTTATTAGCTACAATTTTTTTTTTTTTTTTTACAGAAGAGTAAATCAAAATCTCGGCGAATTTGATTCGGAGGACCTCGTTATACCCTCCCCCCTTCTCCAAGTTATTACAGGGATCTAATGCCGCCCTTTTTTGATGTGCCTCCAGATTTTATTAAATTGGTAATATTTTTCAAATTATTTATTTATTTATTTTTGGAGAATTAAAGTGTTTTATGTTTTATTTTTTACGAAGTATCATATAAAGAAAACATAAATTATCGTTCGATTTATGTCTAAATTTATATTCCCTGTCTGAGCTATTTGTTTGTAGTTTGGGTAATTTGAATATCAGTTGCATTTATATCTTATAAAACCTATCCTTGTTTCTTTAGAATGATTTAATTTTTAACATATGTGCACGACATATTTCTCATTGTTTCAGTGCGAACGGTTTTAGAAAATTAATATTATTCTCTCTAAAAAAAGTTTAACTGGCATTTCTTTGCAAGTCTGTGGGCAAAAACATAAACTTCAAAAGCGCATTGTTACAAAATCATTTGATCTACAGCTTTCTAATTCAATTACAATACATTTGTTTGCAATAATTTAAGTTAAACGTTTAATGTTACGCGGTAGTGCTTAGTATATATTGTTCTTTTTTCTCAGTATATGGTCTAATTATTTTTACTTTGATGAAACTAAATCCATTTTTTCACTTACTTTATTGTGAAATGCCTATTCCATATTGTCTTAATAATCGCCTATTTCTTTATTATTATTATTTTTTTTTAGTCTCTCTTCCTTTCTGACTGCAGACAACCCTATACTTTTAGCAGCAAATTTATGATAAACCGACGAAACTACAGTGAATGGATTAAAACTTACAATTTTTTACTTTACAAATAAAGCGGTTTTTAAACGCAAACTTAAGGATTTATAGATGAAAAAGAACTAGAATCGCCGTCAAAACAAAAGCCGTTTAAAACTTATATCTCGCAAGAATCTTTAACTTTTAAGCAGTGAGCAAACTGAAAGTATAAACGTGGATGATATAACTCGTATTATATGTAAATAAGCCACAAAATCTACAAATTCCGTATTTTAAAAAAGATAAATGAAAATAATTAATTTAACCTAATATTATTTCAAACCAAAAACACAACTGTTAGAAATGAGTGTTAACGAAGCGTTTTTTATCACGAATTCTTATTAAAGTAGTGCCAATATATCCAATTTCTTCGCCAATAGGGCATCATTTTGCGATAAAAATCTTAATCTTTTTGTTATTATTATTTTTTTCTTGCTTTCGTATTGAAAATTAGTAACTGATTTTTTACACACGTCGCATTTTAACATTAATATAACTCACTGTATATTTTCCCACAAAAATTTTAACATTCTTGTGGAAAGACCTTCCATGAGGAGATTTACAGATTTAATACTTCTATCGCTGTGGTGTAGAGGCACATATACTTTTCTTAACTTAATTCTCTTCGCTAAATTTCAGTTAAAATTAACTTTTAATTACTATTTATTTTATCCTAACTTTTCTGTCACTTCCTTTGAAAATTTCCTCCATAAAAAACAAAAGATATTTAACATATGCCATTATCACTAATATGGCTCTCACATAGATAGAATTCATTTATATGATTATTCACCCACGTCGCATTTTAATATTAATATAACTCACTGTACATTTTCCCACAAAAATTTTAATGTTCTTGTGGAAAGACCTTCCATGAGGAGGTTTACAGATTTAATACTTCTATCGCTGTGGTGTAGAGGCACATATACTTTTCTTAACTTAATTCTCTTCGCTAAATTTCAGTTAAAATTAACTTTTAATTACTATTTATTTTATCCTAACTTTTCTGTCACTTCCTTTGAAATTTTCCTCCATAAAAAACAAAAGATATTTAACATATGCCATTATCACTAATATGGCTCTCACATAAATAGAATTCATTTATATGATTATTCACCCACGTCGCATTTTAATATTAATATAACTCACTGTATATTTTCCCACAAAAATGTTAATGTTCTTGTGGAAAGACCTTCCATGAGGAGGTTTACAGATTTAATACTTCTATCGCTGTGGTATAGAGTCACATATACTTTTCTTAACTTAATTCTCTTCGCTAAATTTCAGTTAAAATTAACTTTTAATTACTATTTATTTTATCCTAACTTTTCTGTCACTTCCTTTGAAATTTTCCTCCATAAAAAACAAAAGATATTTAACATATGCCATTATCACTAATATGGCTCTCACATAGATAGAATTCATTTATATGATTATTCACCCACGTCGCATTTTAATATTAATATAACTCACTGTATATTTTCCCACAAAAATTATAATGTTCTTGTGGAAAGACCTTCCATGAGGAGATTTACAGATTTAATACTTCTATCGCTGTGGTGTAGAGGCACATATACTTTTCTTAACTTAATTCTCTTCGCTAAATTTCAGTTAAAATTAACTTTTAATTACTATTTATTTTATCCTAACTTTTCTGTCACTTCCTTTGAAATTTTCCTCCATAAAAAACAAAAGATATTTAACATATGCCATTATCACTAATATGGCTCTAACATAGATAGAATTCATTTATATGATTATTCACCCTCACTACATATCAAACAAAACAATAGGGAAAAGGATTAAGATTGTCTTCGTATTCGATCTGCATTTTTATTCACATTCCGTCCAACGTTCATTAGAAATATTTCTTTTCTCTGCTTATTTTTTGTGTATAACTTCCGTTTTATCATTCGCATTATTTTCCCAATACTTTGCTTCCAAATTACGAATTGGCGTTCGAATTCTTTCTGGCTTACTTTTTAGGACTTCTATTCTGGTTGCACTGCCAGGAAATTAAAAATTCTTCTTATTCTCTAAAAAGTAACAGATAATTTTACTTGTACGACTTCATTGATTTTAACAATCTCTTTTTCGCCAGTTTTGTGATGTCAATATTAGTATTACGAAGTCACCATGTGGTGGATAGAGACTCACGCACACTCTCTTTCTACACGCAATTTAGTAATGTAGACTCATATTACTTAACCCTTAAATGCCGGGTGTTACTTTTCGTCAACATACCCAATTTAGGCTCTAAAATACAGTTAGAATAATATTGAAGCTATAATGCCTAATATTGCCAATAAAATACATTCTGAAAATATTATTAAATCGATTTTCAACATGTAGATGGCAACACTTGTGCTGTTTAAGAATAAAGATAGATTTATTTTTTCAATTGTTGCTACTTTTTCTTTTTGTTTTGTTTGGAGTTTGCGAAATACCCTATTTTGTTCTGCAGTGAGCAAGTAAAATTTATTTCTTATTATAGTTCGTAAAATTCTCGTGTGTTTAATATTATAGAATTTTATCAAGGAAAATTATTTTTTCAATTAAACACCAGTATTGCCGATTAGTAACAAACTGTTTTTTACCCGTAAACTATACTTAAGACAAAATATGATTTTTTTAAGTATTTTTCCCATGATTTATTTTAAAAATGAAAGCCGAAAAACATTATTACAATGATTTTTGAAAAATCGGGCATTTAAGGGTTAAAAATGTTTTCAGGCAACATCCCAATCCTTTCCTGTACCGGACTGTACAACTTTACATATTTCGTTCGGAATCTTAATAAAGAAATTTCATAAGAATAGTTTCGAGTAATTACTACAGCCTACAGATTTTTAGTTACTCCAGTGAATAGGTATTAAATATAATTAAATATAAACCGAACCTGTTCCTAACTATCGATCTACAGAATATTTTTAAGACTGGAATTGTGATACTATCGTGGCTCTCACACTAGAGAGATGTGGAGTAATTAAAAATGTACATTACCAAGATAATAAATCTATACAGGGTAATTAAAAAGAAAAAACTTTTATAAAATGACATGGTAAATCAGGCATACAGCAAGGATAAAAAATCACATAGGAACATAGGGTCGCAAACCACTTATTTAATCGCAAATACAGAGTGTTTCACATCCTAACTGAACTCGGGTTGCGCGGTAATAATATCGAGAAAATTAAAAACATTGTAATGAAAATGCAACTATAGGTTACAGTCGTGGAAAAAAAAGTAAACACCCCCTACTAACTCCTGAACAAATTATCGTAGACGAAAGTTACTGGTGCCGAACGATTGGAAATAAAGTCTACTTTTAAATGACGTATATAAAATTCGCTTAGGGGGTCATCTACATATTAAAACGAATCCAAACTTCATTTTTTTCAATGGTAATACCCAATTTTAACGAGATATTTCAAATCTTTGGTTCAAACTATGACTAGACACCAAATTTCAAGTCATTTGAATGATTAGTTTTTGAATTATAAACATTCAAAATTTAGTGCTTCTAATGTTAAATTACATTTTCATATTTTTATTTATATCTGCTGAAATTATGCTCCTAAAATGCTAATTTTTTTGTAGCAATAATACTAATATACCCAAACATAAATATGCTGAATTTGCAATTTTTATAATTTTATGATATGAATTATGAATTATGAAATTAATATTCGAAAAAATTATGAACAGCAACCTACATTTTTTTGATGGATTTAGATTTATTAAGTCCTGTTTTATGGAAATCCGAAATTTCACGTTTTTCTACCAAGTAGTTTTCAAATTATGCTTAAAAAACGGTAAAATGGCGGTTTAAGGGGCCGTTTATGATAGAAGTGAGTAGATATTTAGAAATTTACTCTACTGTTCTGTAATCTAACAGGCTTCATTGACTGCTTGAGTGGTGCTTAAGGTGCCTTGATCAAGAAAGGGGCTCTCTCGGTTAACAATCGAGTACCGAACTCCAATTTGGATACCGCCCATAAAATACGCTCGTTTTAAAATAATTAATTTCTCGGAAACTTATGGTACGAATTACATAAAAATTTATTTTCAGGCTAATTGAAGGATGTAGAGTTCATTTATGCTGTCAGAATTGAGTACTACTATTGAAAAAAAAAACAAAGTTATGGTTCGTTTTAATATGTAGATGGCCCTCTAAGCAAATTTTATCTATATCATTTAAAAGTAGACTTTATTTCCAATCGTTTGGTACCAGTAACTTTCTTCTACGATAATTTGTTGAGGAGTTAGTAGGGGGTGTTTACTTTTTTTTCCACGACTGTACCTTGTTTCGTGTGAAGTGTGATAACATCACGAAAATTAAAAACATTGTAATGAAAATGCAACGATAGGTACCTTGTTTTGTGTGAAGTGTGATAACATCACGAAAATATCCGAAAAACATTTTGCTGAAGCAAGCGATGATAACATATGAATTGATAATCACAGTCCGAAATGTGGGGTGTCCAGTGCATACTGTTCGCGCGTACAGTGAAAACTTCTACCACCTTTGTTTGGTGCTTTCATATTTACAACAAAGGTGAGAATGTCTGTTAAATGTTTTATTATAATATACTTCAGTTTTCTGAAAGTTATGACCGTCAACCGAAATTGAGTTAGGATGAAACGCCCTGTATTTTTGACTGAATATCTTGTTTGCGACCCTATGTTCCTACGTGATTTTTCATGCTTGTTGTATGCCTGATCTGTCATGTCATTTTGTAAACTTTTTTGAATCACCCTGTAGAGAAGGTTGCTAAAGGTATTGTATTAATAGCCTATGTTACATGTATATTGATATCCCATCGTGTTAGTATCGCATTTAAAAAATATTAATTTAAACGCATGTGACTAGAACTTATTTGTATAGATTAGCTACGAGTAATGTTTTTTGGCAATTATAACAAAAATTTGAGACAAAATAAAATACTTCTACAATTGATAGTTCAATTACATTCAATTACATTTTCCAGAAAAATACATTATTATTTCACTTGAGAATAGTGCATTAACGTACTTTTAATCTGTTGCAAACTTTTTAAAGGAACTCCTTTTTAAGAAGTTAAAATTTATGAAAAGAATGCTGGTTAAAAATAGAACTTTTGAAATATCTTTGGCCGTTAATTACTTTTAAGATTTATATTTAAATTAGTTGAACGTAGAAGGCGAGATTAAAAATGTGTTTCGAAGTCGATTCTTTACCAGTCATATTAAAGTAATGCGAATGGAGTGAAGTAATACTTAACTGCTTTCTTGAATATTGATTATTCTCAAAAATGTTTTCAATTTTAATAATTTTATCGTGAGTCACATATTCAAGAGTAAGGGAGTAATTAAAAAAGTTATTGTGAGAATATTATCGTGAGAATAAAGCTAGAGAAGCAGATGCTAATGTTAAAGCTTGGTAGTCTGTGTTTGACAAACAATTAAATTTACATCATACGACGAAAAAATGCAACTTACTTTTAAAAAGATAAACCGTTTCATATGACATCCCATCATGTTAATAGCAAATTTGATAAATCATTCATTAACACTCATTAAAATTTATAGCTTAATCATTAGAAAAGTACGTAGTATAGTCATAAAATAAGAATATTATTAGTGACTCAAAACTAAAAATGTGTTAGGAAATAAAATAACAATTATGAAAATACATTTGAATTTTGCTACTTGATTTAGTCAGTTTAACTTTTCGAAAAATATGTGATACTTGCGGTAGTTTAAGTAGCATTTATGCTGCTTGGTTAAACTTCTCAGCACTGTGAACTGATATGGGAACGTCCACTGTTACTCTTGTGACTATTAGAGCAAATTTTTCTAAATATTTCCAGTTATTTTATTACAAAATATAATTAAGATAAAAAATTGATATAACGAGTTAAATACTATTGTGCTTCACTCACATAAAATATATTTAATTTGTAACAAAAGCATTTTGCTTGTCCATATAATAAATCCACATTTGTTACCCTTGTGACCAGAGTGTCACAATCTTAATTATATTTTGTAATAAAATAATTGGAATTATTTATAAAAAATTGCTCTAATGGTCACAAGAGTAACGAATGGACGTTCCCATATATCTATCTGTTTGCTAAACTGTGAGGTTCACTGCGATACAAGCATTTAAATTAATATAATTTTACTGATATAATGTTGTTTTTAAAACATTGGGTAATGTTTAATACTCTCAAGAATTATATTTATATACGTAATTATATTTTTTATACCAAGATGGAAAAATCATCGTTTTTTAGGATTTAAAAAAAATTACAGCGAAAACATCATTAAAATTTTGCCCTTTTGCTCGGCAGTCAGAGGATTATAGTTATCCCTTAAGGGGGCTGGTCACTCAGCTTCTGATTTCCTCTCACTAATGTAAAGTCTATAGGCATTTGATGCATTCGTATATTTAAAATATCTTCTCGGGAAATTCATATTTTTAACATATTTTTTCTATGTACTCTCCTTAAAGGATGAGTCTTTTTTTCTTAGTTTTCAAAATATTTCGAAAATCTGTGCTGAATTAATATTTTATGTGTTAAAAGCGGGTGAACTGTGAGTAAGATTTGAACACTTCCTATAAAATTAAGTCTATACTTTAGAAATATTTTGAGAACTCAGAAAAAAGAGACATCTTTCAGGAAGTGTACAAAAAAAATGAAGTTAAAAATATTAATTTCCCGAGGAGATATTTTAAATATACGAATGCAATCAATGCCCATAGACTTTACATTAGTGAGGGGAAATCGGAAGCTGAGCAACCAGCCCCCTTAATGTATCATATAATGTAATATTATTGACCTGCGAGCACGGGCGGTGGGTCTTTTAGGGTCGGGCGCTAAAAAAAATATGTCACTGAAATTCAACCTCTCAATAAAAATTATCTTGTTGCTCAGTACCTGGATAGTAGGTTGTTTTCGTTCTCTTTCTTCGTAGGTTGGTTTCATTCATTTCTGGGTTCTATTGTTGGCATTATTGGAAAAAATTAACATATCAGATTTTGAAAATGTATCATTATTTAAACTATAATGATGAAGTGAAGTGAATAAAGACCTTACTAAATGAGATGTAAACTGATGACGAATCACATAATGGAGAAGATTAAGAAACCGTTTCTGAATAATTATAAAAGTGAACTAGAATCGAGGAAAAAAATCTGACATTTGGAAATTTCTCTTTTATTATTGTCAGCAGAGATGACATCACTAAATGGAGATAAAATGTACAAGTATTTTATGTTAGAACTTCCGCAAACAATACGTTGACAAAAACGCATGATTTCTTGCATATTTAAAATACAAAACAAATGTCTGGCCTGAAGACTCGGAAAGCACTTTCGCGTAACAAAGAGAAGTGCGTAATCTCGGGTTAAAAAAATGAATATATTTTCAAAATATTACATATTTTTGCATAATTATAAAGCATAAATATTCCAATTTAATAAAGAGATCCATTAACGGCACATAACATACATAATTTACTTTTGAGAAATTCAGAGACAACTGGGAAAAAATAAAACTTCATAAGGAGCATCATGTATTTTTAATATTTTGGAACTCAACTTCAAGGTATGCTACTCAAATGCTGAGTACTTTCTAATGGTTATATTTGTGTGTTCGAATGATATTAAAATACATTGTTCAAAATAATGTAGACGCTAAGACAAACAGTGAAGAAAACTATGCGAGATACGCATATAGTGGTGTAAAATAAAAAATGCGCACAGACTGATGGAAAAAATTAAAGGAACAGCCGTATAAAGGTACTTTATGTTAATTATATTAAATATTAATTCTATTAAGTGAAATCTAATGAAAAGTATTTTGTAGATTTGTAGTTCTAGGTCAACGTTATGAAAATATAGAAAATACAGAACATAGAAAATATAGAATGTATAGAATATAGAAAGCGTTTCAAAATATAGAAAATATAGAATGTAGAAAGCGTTTCAAAATATAGAAAGCTGAAAAATTATAATTCGAAATCAATGTATACTTTTAAGGAGACTCAGTGCCCCCTACTTCCGGAAAAGGACAAAAATATGAATTTTCTTAAATTTACCTAAAAGATATACAGGGAGACTCTTAGTATATTCTGACGAAGTTACGTAAATATCCGAGAATTATATATAAATATGTGAAAAAAGCTTTTGACTGCATCCCCTTTCTTTAAATACACCAGAATTCTATTCTTCATTTTTCTCACTTTTTTTTTGGGGGGGGGGGAGGGGGAGGTCTTGGCATTTTTCGATATTTAAAATGTTTAAACTTTAGCAGATAAGTAAGAAATGACATATATTTTTTGGCATAGTCAAAAAAGTATATTCAATAGAATTTGGCATGATTTTTACTGTAGAATGAAAATAAAAGTTTTTAACAATGTAAATATGAAGAAATTCGTCTTTTTCACTCAATTTTTGCATACATAAAGACGATAATTTTTTTCTCATAAATTAATGGATTTGCAGAAAAATAAATTCCTAAAATTACAAAAAATGCTCTCATAAAAATAAGAAAAAAAAATGTCAAAATATTAACATTTGAAAAAGTTTAATCTTTTTAAAATTTTCTTAATAAAAATTTTCAAAATATTGCCATGATATTACATTTTTTGTTATAAAAGTAATGTTACTTAGCAATATCATACACGAGGTAAAAAAAAAAAAAAAAAAAAAAAAAAAACAAACAACAACAAAAAAAAAAACTGAATAACAAAATGTTTTTGCAAAGGTTCATACAAAAAATATTTAGCCTTGTACTACAAATAATGCTTTTGGAATATGATACAGAAATATATCTATCGGTCATACTAAATTACATTATTGGCAATCAATGTGTTAAATAAGTTATATAACAAGCTTTTTTCATACATTGTAAAAAAAAAAGAGATAAATGTTTCTTAATCAACTAAAATGTAATATAACCACGAAAGAAAATATACGATAACCTCATCCGCGTTACCCATGAATCCGAAAAGACGTTCTTATCTTTAGTAAACACAGAAACATATATATTTTTTAGATTTAAAAAAGAATTTATAAAAACAAAGATTCTGATTTTGCCACTGATTTTCGGAAACGTTTCCGATTACTACTTATGCTGTATTAATTTGTTTTTTCAAGCCGGAATATCGGGTTTTCGGACGCTATTCATTCTCAAGTAAAAATATAACCTTCGTAATTGAATTTATACATGAAATAGTAAGAAAATGTTATTAATATTACATTAATGTTAACGTTGTTAATTTATCATGTTTGTCTGTAAAATGTGTTTTTTGAACATGCAAATGTCGAAAAAGCCTGCAGGGTGTCCATAATTAAACGACCGTATTTTAAGGGGACAAGGGACCTTTAAAACCTTAAAAATCAATTTTTTATTTTTTGTAAATTTCACTTTAAATATTATTCAAGGGTACATTATATGCATTATGAAAAGCATTTATCACAAAAAAAATTTAAAAAAAAATTTATTTTTTGAGAAAAAAAAATAGAATTTTACGCGTTGTCTTAGAAATCTTCGAAATGCCCCCTGCACGTTCCATATCAATGAAAATCCCCAATATTTTTAATAAAAGTTTGGTTTATATGTATAAATAAAACTGTGCATCGAATTTTATATATTTGAATGTAAAGGTTTAAAAAAAATTTTCAAAAATTTTCGAAATTTTTTAAAATTTTTCATTTTTTTTTTTTGAAAATTTCACTTTAAATATTACTCAAGGGTTCGTTATGGCATCTATTTATCACAAAAAAAATAAAAAAATAAATTATTTTTGAGAAAAAAATGGAATTTTACGCGTTGTCTTAAAAATCTTCGAAATGCGGCTTGCGCGTTCCATATTAATGAAAATACCCAATATTTTTTTTTATACAAGTTTGATTTATATATATAAATAAAACTGTTCGTCGAATTTTATATATTTGAATATAAAAAATTTAAAAAAAATTTTTAATTTTTTCGAAAAAATTTCAAAAATTTTTGAATTTTTGTTTTACCTTTATATTGAAATATATGAAATTCGATGCACAGTTTTATTTATATATATATATAAAACAAACTTTTATAAAAAATATTGGGGATTTTCATTGATATGGAACGTGCAAGCCGCATTTCGAAGATTTCTAAGACGACGCGTAAAATTCCACTTTTTTCTCAAAAATAATTTTTATTTTTATTTTTATTTTTTTGTGATAAATGCTTGCCATAATGCATATAATGTACCCTTGAATAATATTTAAAGTGAAATTTACAAAAAATAAAAAATTGATTTTTAAGGTTTTAAAGGTCCCTTGTCCCCTTAAAGTTGTATAAATGCGAAACTATTAAACAGAAAGTTGTGAATTTTGTTTCGGACATAAAGAAGGAATGGGAATTTGCAAAATAAATAAATAAATAAATAAATAAATAAATAAATAAATAAAAATAAAAATAAATAAATAAATAGTTAAAAATTTCGTCACCAGAGGGCGTTTTTTAATAAGTTAATTATTTAGCCACACATACTGAATACTAGGCCTGAGCTCTGAGAAAAAAATGCCCTCTGTTGTAGGCGGATTTTTTTTCAGAGTTTGTACGGTCCATTCAATTCGAACACCAATAATTTTTAAAAGTTTTTACGCTTTATTTTTATCAGGGGGTGGTCTGTATATATTTTTTTTTTATTTAATCTGAGAAAAATAAAGAGAAAAAACTTTAAAAAATGTGTAATTCACTAAAAAAAATTCCCCTGGTGGCGAAATTTTGAACTAATTTTTTTTTCGCTCAAACAAATTCCCATTCCTTTATTATGTCCGTCACAAAATTTCACAATTTTCTGACCAATAGTTTCGTCTGTAGAAAACTTTAAAGTATGGTCGCTTAATTATGGACACCCTGTATATTTCGGGTTGAGAAACCTCCGTACTGCACTATAAAAATTGCTCGGAAGCATTTCCGGAAATTAGTGGCAGTAAAAGAAAGTTTCTTTTCATGTATTCTTCTACTAATCTGAAGAACATATTGGTTTCTGAGGTTTCTAAAGACAACGAACATTTTTCTGAATCATGGGTGGCTCGGAAGCGGGTATTGTATTTTTTCGTTTGTGATTATATTACATTTTCCTAGATTAAGAAAGATTTATTTTTTTGACAGTGCAGAAAGTGTCATCAGAGTATTAATATTGAAATAATCGATCTTTTGCTGAAACTAAAACTTCTAATAATAACCAAACATCACCTACTAATAATAACCCCAAGTTTCACCAGTTTCAAATACGTGTAACTGAAATGATTTTGAAATTTTAAGTTTTAATTATTTTTTAAACACTTTGGAAGTAAAAAGTAATGTAGAAGAAGTTTCACGTTACCATTAACAGAAAATCAACAGAAAATTATTTGACGTTTTGCTGATAAGTCAGAATATGCATAAATGTGAAGAGTTAATAGTCTTTTTTCCAAAATATTTTCTGTCATTTTATGATAATTAAGATGGACTATATACCGGCCAATTTTCACGTAAAATGTCAAATTTGGAAAGCAAGACTTGTGAAAGGCAGTGTTATTTTTCAATTTTCCATGCAAATATTTTTGTTACAAAAATTTAAGTAAGCCATTTTTCCAAAGACATTTAACCCTTTCGCGTGCTGGGGAGGGAGGGATCACAAAAGTGACTCCTTAATTTTAAGTTTACTAGCACCCAGAATATTTAATTAAAATTTTCCTTTTATAACTTACGTGAAAATAAGCAGGTATTTTTTTCTAATAAATTCGTTTGTAAATTCTTGTATCGCTTAATTATTACTCCATTTTACAAGCAGAATTATTGCGCGCCGGATAGGGTTAATTCGACCTTCATTAACCCTTTATCTACTGACGTTACTTATAAGTACCATTAAAATAACTTGTTATAAAATTCATTTAATTATAGATTACTAGTAAAACAGTTTAGAATGACTTATAGATGCTTTACTTTATCTTGTTCTAAAAGCATTATGGGTTACACAAAACAAAAATATTTTTAAAAGGATGATTTCTTTTGACTTTGCATCTTTTCAGCTTTTTTGGAGTTGAGTGAGGGGTGGCGGGGAATTTTTCAATTCGGAAATATTTCTATATATCTATTGTAAGACCATTCTATTTGTACATTTCCTAATTCTACAAAATACTAAGAAAATATTTAAAATAAAAGATTTGAGTGGGGTTATAAATATTGCACAAAACCCTATAGATTCACATTTAATTAATCCTTCTAAATTCTTCAATCCTTCTAAAATTTATTAAATGATTATGTAAATCTTCTAATATAGTTTAAAAAAATTACGAAAAATGCTTTAGAAGGTAAAATTTTCATGAATTCATAATTTAGTACATAAAAAGATAAAACATAATCTGAATGCCCAAAAAATCCTTTTTAATTATGTTTTGCCGGTAAACCGTTTTATCGTTCAAAAATTGTTACAAACTTTTTTTAGTATGTAATTTACTGTAACTATTATTTAGACAAAACTATATGAGCTAAATAACCTTAGATTTAATCCGAATATTATTTCTTAATTATTGGAAAAATTAGAACCCTTTAAAATAGAAATAATTAAAGTATATACATTGTGCAATGTGGTTTCCTGGATAACTGTATCAAACCAAATTTAGTTATTTTGATTTTTTTCACTAAGCAAAACAGCACTACCTAACAAAAACAGACTATTTCATTAAAAATATGCTGTATGATCATGACAAAAACGTCACGTAATGTAAGATATAAATTTTCGTTTGAGTAATTTATTCATGCTTCTTTTAGTTACATTATTAATTTTTTCTCGCTTTTAATAATTAACATAATTAGTCTAATTAGTAAAGCACATTCTCAAGGAAATAAACACGAAAATATTTAAACGCATAAGTACCTTTATTAATTAAAAGTAAATATTTAGTTAATAATCTTAGTCACGGAAGAATCGCATGTTCAAGATGTTCTTGATGTGTTACATTGTCTTGCTGCTTTTTTTATTTTGTTGATAAGAGGACACAATGGATACTTTCTATTTAAGTGTAAATTATATGCTTGAATTGATATTCTTATAAAAAGATACTTTTCCAAGCTTGTGTTACTTTCGAGAAAAGCATTATTGAGTATTGATTGAAATTAAAATAATATGAGAATGTATAAAACTTTTTACACTTTAAAATGAATAATGACACTTAAACTTTTAAACTAAAAATTTTCAATTATTTTATGGCATTAAAATAATTAATACTGCACCATTAGTTGCATTTAACATTTCTTTCTATTCCAAAGAATCTCAATCGAAACCACAAATTCTAATACATTTATTCCCCATATTAAGCAAGAACCGCTTAAAATACATTATAATATCCTCTTCCATGATTGCAATCATTTAATATCCTTTATCCTCTAAGCACTAATTACTATATTTAATGCCTACCACACGTTTAAAGTGTTTCATTATTATGATGTTTAGTAACCGGCCATAAATTATCTTTCTTTTTGGATCATTAACTTTATAAAGCTCTCATTTTAGTCAATGAAGTGGCTATATAAGTCACGTTTTCAATCATTTATAAACTTTTAAGCAACTAAGATAATAATAGAAAACATTCAACTAAATTTTGAAACTTACAAGGATAGTGAATGCTACTGACATACACTTTCGCATTCATTTTCTCTGTGCCATTTTTAACCCCTTGGGTACGGATTTATTTCAGGGCTGCCACTGGCGTTTTTTATTTTAATTCTATCGCGCACCACTTGCTCTATAACAAAAATATTTCATGTACACTTTGACAGTATGTGCAAGAGAAATATACTACAAAAATATTTTCCTTTAAATAGTGGTATGTATAGAATATAAATATAGACGCCAGTGGCCAAATGCATGACGAGTCTCAGTCGTCAAATGTGATAAAAGGGTTATAAATCATTCATCAAACTGATATTAGACTTTTCCGACGCAGTGTGCCCGGGTCGGGACACCTAATTTTAATTCCAAACTTACAAACGGCACCAAGAATATTTTAATAAAATTTTTCATTAACAATGGATGTATAAAATAACAAGTTTTTAATTTCTAAAAAAGTCGTATGTAAATTCTGGTGTCTGTCGATGATTTCATCCTTTTACAGCAAAATTTGCCTGTGCCGGAAAGGATTAAAGATGGAATATGATAACGAAAATGCCATATTCTTAAAACTTATGAAATCCTTTAAATTTTAAATTTCTGTGAACAAAAATTTAATCTAATCTTATCACTATTATCTAAGTATCATTTTATTTCAATATATCTCAATCACAATTTCAAATACATCTGTAGTTTAATTGTGATTGTGAGAACCATATCTTAATCCAGAACCCATTAAAATCAATTACACTGGTGTCCAAAATTAAGGACCAGTCACAAAATGCTAATTTTTAAGTAAGCGAATACTCAAAAGGAAATAATATAATTCAAATAATTACTATCCTTACAGCACAGCTAGTCCATATAGCATCTCATTCATGTCACACATGGTCACCAGTGTCACAGTCACTATGGTGAAACAAAAAATAGGAAATTACACACGTCTCATTATGAGTCTCAAATGATCACTATATGTGACTCCACTGATACGTCAATGTGACTTCTGCTTTGTGACGAGTCACCAGGTGACTTTACAATGTAGGTACATTGTGACTCTCATGTGACTGTCATTTTTAGACTCAATTCCAAAGTCATCATGAACGTTGCATTATGATAAGTCACCAAATAATATCAAATTATAGTCACATGGTGACTTTTCACAAAAGAGCACAATGGTGACTTCACAGTAGTCTCTCTGTCACCTGAAAGTCATCATGTGACTTTAATGTGACATTATTTGGTAACTTATCACAATGCAGAGTTCACGATGACTTTGAAATTGAGTCTGCAGATGACAGTCACATGAGAGTCACAATGTAACTACATTGTAAAGTCACATGGTGACTCGCCACAAAGCAGCAGTCACAGTGACGTCTCAGTGGAGTCACATATAGTGATCATTTGAGACTCATAATAAGATATATGAAATTTCTTATTTTTTTGCTTCACCGCAGTGACTGTGACACTTGTGATCATGTGTGATATGAATGAGATGTTATATGGACTTGCTGTGCTGTAGAGATAGTAATTATTTGAATTATATTATTTCTTTTTGAGTATCCACGTGCTTGAAAATTAGCATTTTGTGATTGGTCCTTAATTTTGGACATCAGTGTATAATATAATTGACTTTCTAATTTTGTATATTTTAATGTTTTTATTCTCAACGCAAAAATTAATATATTTAATGCCTTTCACAAGGATTTAATATACCATTCTTGAAATATTGAGCCACTGGTACACTTTCTACTAGCCATTAACTATTTAAGACGATGAAAGGCTATATAATGAATATATTTCGTGATTTGTATCTGGCATTAAGATAATACACAGAAAATTGTGAACTAAAAACAAACAAAGTTTGCGAAAGATTTTAATTTCTACGATCATTATATTTGCTATGCACATTTTAAATGTGCATGAAACGGGTGATGAACCCGTTTTTAAAGAAGGAAAATACGACAATTTACAATGTAGAAAATAATAGTTGTCTTTACTTTTCTTACAACTTTTATTACCGAACCTTTTAATGTCTGTAAATAAATCACGTATTACATATAACAGCTCATTCGGGTCCAACAAATATACATCTGAACTATAATTTTGATAAATGAATATGTGTGATTTAATTGTGATTCTGAGTATTTCCCCATCATATTGCAGAAAAGAATAAAATTAATAATAATAATCTAATTCCTTTAATACATCCACTACTCTGATTGAAATCAGTTTAATGTTTCTTATTTTGAAATCAACAATACATATATTTAATACCAGCTACATGATTTGAATATTACATTATCTTGATGTTAAGCCACTAGTCTTACATTTACATTTTATTCGAGCCGTTAATACATTACATTCACATTTCAGTTTGTGAATCAGTATTTCTTTAACCGTTTAAAGCTTTCTAGCAATAAAGGAAAGAACCGGGAATTTAAAACGAAAATACCGAATAATTCTAAACGGACTTTTCTCTTAAACCGTAGAATATAAAACTATATATCTGAATATCAAATGTATTCAAATTATATGTGGCTTTTACATGCCACATTTGTTTTATCTCATATACAATTTATGCAAATTTCACTAAGTAATTTATTTACAGTAAATATTAATATTTTCGACATTAAGTTGACTAACATGTAACTAACATGTAACTAACATGTAATCACAATAGATAAAATGCGTTTCTTGAAAGCATCAATATTAAAATGAGCGTTCTTACTATTTCTTAAAAATGTAAATATAATCACTGTCTTTTCGAGAGAAAAGAATGTTAGCGCTAAATCCATGTATACACCCTTCACATGCTAGTATTTAGCATACCAGAAAGATAAAAAAGTAGATACACTGTAAAAAAAATATCTAATTTTTACAGAAAAGAATTGTATTTTTTACAGAAAAAAACCTGTTTTAAAGAAAAACAGGAATTTTTTGTTAAAAAAAAAAAAAATGAATTTTGTAATTTTTACAGAAAAAACTGTTTTGATGAAAAAATACACATATATTCTGTAAATTAAACCATTTTCCACTGGCACCGAAATTGACAGTTTTTTTTGTGTCCGTTTGTATTCTCACATTATTTTTGGTATCGAGAACTCAAGTATGCAGTAAAATTATGATGTTGCTATTGAACTTTTAAAACCTAGGCTCAATTGCAATATGTGAAAGATTCGTTATAATAAAATAAATCACAATAATACACATATAATTATGAAGAACTTTTTATGAATTTATATATATGGGTCATTCCATGCAAAATGAGCAAATCAGCTGTGGCAGACATGTCACAGATTTTAATGAAAACCAGTCTATAAGTAGGTCATATCTATTTATGAGTAAATGTAAAATAATAGATTTCAGGGTTGTTTATTTAAGTATTAAAATTTACATTAAAAGTGAATGCAGAATCGAGGTATTGTCTACGTGCTTAAAATTTCAATTTTGATTATTAGCCTTAGGAATGGAAAGACTATATTAAAAATTATTTATAATTAGGAACGAATAATAATTAACAGAGTGGCGTAGGTTAGTAATTGTATTTTTATTCCGTATCAAGAAAAAAATTATTTTTGAAAATTTTTGAGGGAAAAAAGCAATATTTCTATTCATCCTTTACACACGAAGGACAGCTCCGACATGTTTAAAATTGCTTGACCTTATAGCTAAAGGTATATATTTGAAATACTGAAAGTTTCATTCATGCCTTTTTATACCTTAATGAGAAAAAAAAAATAGTAAAAAATGTTGAGGGTAAACTGCAATATTTCTATCACTTCTTTTTAAGTGAAGGAAAGCTTTATTAAACTTTTAAATTATTAGATATTATAGATAAAAGTGTATATTTTAAATATAGAACCTTTTATTCTTGCTTTCAGTTTATTTTTGCCTCAAGATAATTTTAAATTAGAGTAGAAAGAAATGACTGAGTTGAAAAAAAAACTATATATTAATTCTAAATTCAAATAAAAAAACTAGATGGCAGCACTAAATTTGTTCTCCCCTGTAATCGTGCAATATTTTAAGAAACGCGGGTGAATTCAAAGAGGTATAGCGAATGGAATGTAGAAAATATTACTATTTTGAATCCATTTTTTTATGTTAGGAATCAAAAGGCAATCTTGATTTTTTTTAGCATATCATGGACTTATTAATCTTTATGTCTGTGCAATATTGTTAATGTTGGACCTGTCCTTTATTTATTTTTTGCTCATACAGAAGAGGAAAAATCATGATTTCGTAATTTTTTTTTAAGTTTCTAATTTTTTTTTTAAGATGAAGGAAATAAATGGCGACTTTCAAACTTGGGGAATTCGATCTCCATATGCCATATTACATCAGGCATTAATTTCACAGATGTTTTTTAATTTCTTTGATTTTTATAACGTTTCTAATTTTCTCAAAATTCACAAAAATTCAATTTTTACAACTAATTTATAAATAATCATGGTGTTACCTAGATTATTATTACTCAGTAAATAAGAAGATAATTTTTCAGAGTTTACAAAACTATAAAAAAAATCTTTTCTGTTAAATAGTTTTCGAGATACAGAACTTCAAACTTGCAACTTTGGATGATTGCACTCATGCCATTCTATATCACAAGTTTTTTAAATGTCCAAAACAGCTAAAAATTTTTATTTTTTGTCAAGATATTTTGCAGAGCATTACTTGAATATGAATTGAACCTGTGAATCGAATTTTATTAAAATTGGTTAGTATGTGGCCACGACTTTTTTTTAATTTTTGCTAATTTTACGTGGAATGACCCATATATGACATTTAGTATTTTTCTTCTTTTTTCCTCTTGCATTAAACGTAACTTTTGTTACAGGCAAAGTACAGATTTTTTTTTTTACAGTACGTCAGTCGACTCCAAAATATTTATTTCCTCAGTCTGATTTCAGATACAGAGATTATGCATCTCTGTATCTAAAATTTAGTTTTATTGTTAATATAAACTTTTTTTTTATTAAAATACAAAATTATAAAAATCTTAATGTATATCTCTTGACATAGAGGAAACTTTTAGAAATGATATTTATTAAAAAATAAGAAACACTATAATCGGCATGCATATTCAATATTTTCTACAAGGGTATTTGTTTACTTTTTAACTAGATAACCCTTCCAGTGCTGTCCGCCCAGTAATAATAACTTTAAATATGCCTAAAATGAGTGCTGAACAATTTTATATTTTTAAATTAAAATCTATCAAAACGAACGTAGAGTTGAGGACTCACTGCCTTCGGCGACGTAAGCCGGTCTTACTACGCTCGCTCCGCTCTGTTTTCATTTTATATTTTTAAACGAACATCTTTCCAAACAAGCATAATGTCCGGAGCCCCATCGACTTCAGCAGCGTACATCTCCGAATTTGTATGATTTTACATTTTTAAATTAAAATCTATTTTTAAAAAAAACTTAGACTTGGGGGGGGGGGGGGGGGAGGTCCTACTGCATCCGAAAATGTACACTAGGAGCGCTAATTTTGAGTTTATTATTTTTAAACAAAAATCTTTACAAATATAACTAATGTTGGTGGCGCGTTGACTTCGGCAACGTACACCCTCGGTTTTGCATGCTTTTCTATTTAAAACGAAAATCTATGGAAACGAAATTAGAATCGCGGGCCCTACCACTTTTGGGTGTGTTATGCATGTTGCGATCTGTTTTCTTTTTATATATTTAAACGAAATACCTATTCGGGCTCATGATAATGATCTTAAATATACCTAAAATCTGTGTTGAGGGAATTTTTTAAACAAAAATCTTTCCAAAAGAGCCTAATGCGGACCGCACAGTCTTCGGCATCATACAGAATCGAATTTGTATGATTTTATGTTTTAAATGAAAATATATCCAAACCAAATAAGATGCACGCGTTACAGTGATTGCCGATTTGATTTCTGACTTTTAGAAAGAAAAAGAAGAATAAACCAATTATTAGCAAATAAATTGTGTAGAGATTTTTTGAAACACCCTGTATTAAATACGTACATTGAAATGATTTATGCTTAAAGATCGCTTAAATACATCAAAAATCATAATCCATAGACACAAACTTCTAATGACTGTAACATTTTTGCATTCTATTTATTTAATATTGTGTTATACAGGGTGTCCGGTCTCAACGGTGTCCAATGGCTAATTCCTAAACCGTTAGTCATAGACATATAGTTCCAATTAGAAAAATGGTTTAAATCAGATAAAGAAATATTTTAAAAGCGATTTGGGTCAATAAAAACATTTCTTAAAAAATTACGAAAATTAAATTTTTATACGGTCCCCCGGTCCTATAAGTTATATTTAGTAAAATTTTCCTATTACACTGACAAGTAAGACAAAAAAAAGTCCCATTCATATAACACTGAAATTGTGCGAGTTATGAAACTTTAAAAATGCATGACTTATGCCACTTTTCTGCTCTGAAAACAAATGAGTTCGGCTTGGCTTTGAGGGATCATATTCCAAGTGCTTAAAGTATTCGAAGATCTCATTTCATGTGTATCTGCGCTTTGAAAAAAATCGTACAAGTATTACGATTAAGTTAACATTTATTAAGTTTCAGATTGGCTGAAATATGTTTTATTTTGTCAGGATTTGAGAATGTTTCTTTTATGATTTCTTTTAATAAAATTATGTTATTTTTATAAGTTTTTATGTTACTTCAACGATCTTATGTATGTTTTTACAGTTCAAAATTTGTATTCGAACTTTAACCCACTTTCAAATATCCGAACTAGATTACATTTTACATACTGGCGCAAATCCGATAACAATCTAATCGTATTATTATGATTTTCGGTGGTTACCATTTATACTTATTTTATAGGCTAACACAAAAAATTTCAGATAGATTACTGGCAAGAAGTTTATGAAAAAGTTTTAGATTAGATAATACTAAACGGAGATTGTTGGATTTTTTAACTTTTATGTATTATTTAGCACTGAATCCAAAAATTGCCTTAATTTTTAACCATCATGTCAGGATATTTCGCAAATCCTAAATTGTCGAATTTAAAGAATAACAAAAATCGGATACTATAAAGTGGAGGAGATGGATGTATTTTTTAGCTTTTGATAATTGATTTTTACGTACTTTTTAATACTAAATCTGAAAATGACTTACATTTTTAACCATCACGTTAGAATTTTTTTGCAAATGTGTAAGTTAAAATATAGCGAAAATCTCATACTATAAAACATATGTAAAACATTTTTATTTTATTTTATTCAATAATTTATTCGATATTTTTGCTTATCTTGGGATTCTTACAGCTGGGTGGTGTGATGAGAGGGTGGAGGAGATTAAATTTTAACTTTGAACTTTTTAACTTTGAAATTTACGATTTGCGAAAAATCCTGATGTGATGGTTAAAAATGAAGGTCAATTTCGGATTCAGAATTCATACGGTACAGAATTCATAAGAATCAATTATCAAAAGCTAAAAAACATGACATAACGCAGCTTTTGCAGGCTAGTGTAATCTAATAATATTTTTAAGTTCGTATCATATTATAAATTAATTAAGGCTGTTAATTTAGCATCATTATATTTAATAAAAATTCTGTTTTTTTCTTTCTTCTTAAATGTTTATTACAAATTGTATATTTTGCATTAATATGTCAGAATGACTAATGATTTCAAATTTATATTGCAATGTTAATTTTACTCTCAACCATTTTTTAATATATCTGACGAAATTATATTTCGACTAAATTTGTGAATGACCCCCAATTTGCAGCAAAATGTATGCTCGAACTTTAAATAGGTATTACTCGGTCAATTTTAATCGTAGAACAACGGGACTTTTTTTGTCTTACTTGTCAGTGTAATAGGAAAAAATTACTAAATATAACTTATAGGACCGGAGGACCGTATAAAAATTTAAATTTCATAATTATTTAAGAAATGTTTTTATTGACCCAAATCGCTTTTAAAATATTTCTTTTCCTGATTTAAAACATTTTTGTAATTGGAACTATATGTCTATGACTAACGGTTTAGGAACTAGCCATTGGACACCGTTGAGACCGGACACCCTGTAAATACTGTAAATATTCAAGAAAATAAGCTATATTTCACCCCTGTGAGGCTAATAAAAGCTATAAACTTTTTTAATTTTTAAAGATTAAAACTGTTTCTGACATGTAGATTTTTCACTATTTTCTTGTAGAATACATACCAAATAAGAAAGGATTTTAATGTATATCAATGTCTAAAGTGACTATTGGTCTGTAATACTCTGCAAACTTATAAAAAAAATTATTTTGAACATTTTCGATCAAGTAATGGGAAATACATTTATTTAGTAGACATTTTAATGCAACATTAGTTCAAATAATAACCATGTAACTTTAACCAATGAAGAGACAAAAAAATATAAATTTTTGTTTCCTTTTGATACTTTATATTTTTGGCATTTTCTTTACAGGAATATTATGCCAGCGAAAAACTATATCTGCTTGTACGAAAAATTGATTGCTTTTTAAAACTTTTCTATCTAAAAAATAGATTCATTCCCTTTAGGTAATTTTGAACATGTGGGTTCTTAATGTATTTTATATAATTTGACAAAATAGTTACATTGTATTAATGTTTATTTATTGAATGACGAAAATAAATATACTGATCGTAAATCTTTCCGTTGGTATATATCTACATTTAAAGTAAAGGACAGCTTTATTTATTGCCAAAAATTGTAATTTATTTGACTTACACTCATGTGCGTAGCTATGTCGTATGTTTAAATTATTATTAAACATGTGTCATTTATTGTTATGTTTGTTGCAGTTACAGTGCTGACATTAAATGGCAATAAATGTACGATAAAAGTAACTGAAGTAAAAGAAATTTGAACAAATGAAAGAAAGCACATATAAAGAAGCATAGGATGAAAATAAAAAGGCTGTACCCCAATTGTATAGACATTAGACGGGAAGTATATCCCAAAACAACTTATTAGGAAACTACAAAATCTTCTGTGGTACACAGAACATTCTTTATCTATGAAAGAATCGTACAGATACCAAAATAATCTTATGTGGCGAACATAACTATGTTATTGTATGGGCAATAGATTAAATCAGATTCCACGCTCCAAATCACGAAACATACATAGCGGCAGCAGCTTCATTTCAATGGATCAGAGATGCTGGATTCACATTTTTAAAGATGAAAGTCAAGGGTGCATTTAAACAGGGACTGATTTTCCACAGGACAAAAGTAGCAAGCGCCCCAGCCTCCCATTCGAATGGGGACATCAAGCTAACTACACTAACTAGTTAATTATAATGTCAGCAATTCAAACTGGAATATTTATAATTTTATTACTTGACGAATTACCGATGATATGTAATTTGCGGCTCAGACACATATTCATGTCCGACTGTCTAACCCAGTGTAAAAAAAAAAAAAAAAACTGTGAAGTTACTAAAATTTTTCTAGGAAACCGGGATTCCTAGAACTATTTATGTAACGGCAACAGCAAAAAATCATGTAACAGTACACGTCTGTTACATGAATTTTTTTGTTGCCGTTAGATAAATAGTTCTAGGAATCTCAGTTTCCTAGAAAAATTTTAGTAACTTCGCAGATTTTTTCTTACAATGCAGTTAATAATTTTGATGATTTTGTTTGCATATAAAAATAAGTATAAAAATAATACAAGCTGAAGCACGCTTGGAGAAACTTTACATATCGCTTTTAACATTGACAACGTCAAAATGTAGTGTCAACGGATAAAATAATTTAAAAAGTTATTTTTGCGCTTGTTAACGTGAGAAAACAGACTATACTTTGTAATTTTGAAACTGAGTGAAAAAGTGTTCAGGAAAGGATTTTAAGCAGATAGATTTGCTTTAAACCACCAATGCTCTGCCAACTGAGGTATCTTGGACAAATATGGTGGGCACAATTCACCCAGATAACCTTTTGATAAGAGCATCTGGTTTGTTATCTGAAACAGCGCAACAGAATACATAGCCGGTAATGGAACTCCATTATTATCCATGATTTATTTACTAATTACAATAACTGTATTAAAATTAAGCAAGTGTAATTAAGTATGCGGAGTTCACTTGGAGGTACATTACCAGCGAATTCTGTTGAGCTGTTTCAACAGACCAGATGCTCTTATAAAAGGGGTTATCTGAATGAATTGTGCCCACCAGATTTGTCCAGTATAGCTCTGTTAAGCTTTGGCAGCTTAAGCAATAGGTCCCTGATTCACATCTTGTCCTGTACATTTTTTCATGCAGTTGAAAAATTACAACTCATAGGATTTATTTACGATTAGAATTAATTTTGTTTAAATTAACAAAACTATACTTTTCCTTTTGTGAGAGTGTGAGAGGGTTTCGTAACATTCACAAGTGACATATCAAATGCAGAAATTTTAAAACCCCAGTGCACACCTTTTTCATAGCTTTCTTTACAAATAACCGTGAAAGGTATAAATATATTAGTAAAAGTCAAAATACTATTATTTTTTTCTCGATTTTTAAATGACTACATAGACTGGAAGGCGGCAGCACATACAATCACCTCATCGAGTTCACGGCTGAAATTCCAGAATTAGTTAAAATTCGATACGCATATTAAAACACATTTGGTCTGCTAAGTCATATCTTGGTAGAAAACACTTGAAAACACGATTTTAGCGGTTGACTCGTAGGTATACCATTGTGTTTTGCTGCTCCCAGTCCTCCATACTTTCATACGTTTGGGTCCAGGAAAACACAATGTTAAACCTACGAGTCAACCACTAAAATCGGATTTTAAGATGTTTTCTAGTAAGATAGGACTTGGCAGGCCGATTGCGTTTTAATATGCGAATTGAGTTTTAATTAATTCTGGAATTTCAGCCTTGAACTCGATGAGGTGATGGTCTGTTTTGCAGCCTCCCGGTCTAACAGGATTGTGTCTGCTTTCTGAATTCGAATGCAATTTTTTTTTAAAATAAAGGCTATTTTCATATTCACGTTGTAAAACATTATTTTGACACTCTTTTTTAATTCTTCGGATACTAATAGGCAAAATATATAGATTATATACTTTTTTGTTAATCTTCATAGTGTTATGAAGAAAATGTGTTAGGGGTTTATCAGTAAATTCCGAAAAATAAAAAAAAGACTTTGGAAGGAATACTACAGAAAACACTTAATTAGTTACCAGTAACATTGGCTATTATATTACTTTTTTTTTAACTCATACTTACTGATTGGCAGAGATATATGAATTGAAATTTTTACAGCTGAGTGAAAAATTGTACAGGCCACAAGTCGAACCCAAGATCTTTGGCTTAAATTGTCAATTATATGCCCATTGAACTACCTGAACCGGCGACCTGACGAAACAATTCACTCAAATAACCTTATTGACGATAGCATCAGGTCAGCCATGTAGACAGTAACTTCACTTAAACCGTTTGCAGTTATCTGAGTGAATTGTGTCGAAAGGTTGTCCGTCCAGTTAGCTCAACATGCAGATCATTGACAATTTAATCCAAACGTCTTTGCTTCGACTCCCGGCCTGGACACTTTTTTACTCAGATAGAAAATTTTCAATTTGCATGATATGCTTAATTTATATAAAAGAAAATTACATTTTTTTCGGGAAGATTCTAAGATTTTCCTTTTCTCTGGTTCATTTGATAACAGATCCCATTACACTGCCGGAAATGAAAATTTCTCTATATCACGAAAACTATTGATTCAAATAAGCTGTAAAGTTAAACACTCATATTTTTAACGAATGTATTCCGTTTTATGTAAAATGTAATATAAGAACATAAAAAAGTGTCAAAATATGCAGACCGAAAGAGCGAAAACTATGCGAGGTTTTGTGACACCGAGTTAAATTTTAGTGTTCACGATTACTCATAACTTAATGACTGGTCTACCTGCAAGGTTACTTCACCTCCCATATTGCACAAAACAAGCTCAGATAGCATTTTGTCTCTCATTAATTAAAAAACTCTCTCAGACAGTCACGGATTGCATTGCTTTCCAAATCCGTCTGAATCCCAATTCCCTCATTGTTCTCTTTCATCTGTGATCATTGACAATCACAGATTTTTGGGATGAACAAAGATTCCGTTACGCTCAGTAACAGAGTGTATCACCTTCTCAAATTATTTTTGGTAATTGACGCGATATTGTTATTGTCTTGAACAGATGCATTTCTCCTAGAATAATAAAATTATTCATATTAATGTTAAACAATATGGACGCACATGTCTACATGGCCTATAAAACTAACTGCTTCAATTCATTGATAGGGTTTTGAATGGATCCATACAGTCTGAGAGTTCTGTTTGCGGTCGTTAATGAGAATTCAGCCCTCGATTACGGACAGCAAGATTCCCAGGACAAAAGCCTGTCGCACAGCGTTGAATATTTATAGAAGATACATATTTTAAATCTTAATTGAAATCATTTAGTTTATTTACAGTCATTGTTGGGATATTGCAATTGATTAATTGAAATTTGACAACAAAAAGTGTTACAAAAGCAGATAGTTGCTTACACTGTTAAAAATCGGCAGCCAGCTGTTTAATCGTTTGGCCTTTTTTGTAAATAACGGTTAATTGACCATATTGTTAACGTATTATGACCATATTATTGACCATATTAAGGTCACGATCATAAAAATACGGTTAATGACCGTTATCTGTAAAAACAGTCGAATGACTGGGCAGTTTGCTGCAATTTCTTAACTGTGTAGGGGTGGTAGGGGAGGTAGGGGAGGTTTGATACATAGGGAGGGTTGATACATTGACAATTTTTCTCAGCAAATGGCATTAACAGCCATTGTAACAGATGTAAAGTCTCCTTTTATTAGCAGAGGTCATTATTATCTGGACTTAGCAGAGAAGAACTGACAACGTTTTCTTTCTTTTAATTTTGAAGACTTTTGGAATGTCAATGTAATTTTTTTTAAATATTGATTTTCTTTCATAAATCTTATTATTGGGAAGATAATATCTTGTAATTTTTTTTATTTGTAACGCACATTGTTAGGGTTAGCTTTACCAGAAAGCAGATTGGCATTTTGCAACTGCATTTATACAAAGTGATTGAAAATCCAATAAGGCACGATAGGGAAAAATGATACATTAGTGCTGGGGAGAAATGATACACTTGTATATTTGAAATATAATAGATTTTTTAAGTTGTAAACTAATATAGGACTGTGATATTCATTATTGTTTTACAGCAAGAGCTACTGAAATTGGTAAGGAAGAACAAAGAGACTATTCATAGGCATTATGTAGGTAACATAGAAAAGCAGTGCGATGATAGATGGATAGTTCGTTTTGCTTGTCATGTAGAAGGAAAAAAGTTTAAATGGCCTGAAAAGGAAGATGTTCCTATAACTGACGAAGGGCAAATTAAAAATACATTAAATCCAACCAATTTTACTTACCAAAATGATAGAGTTATTAGTTTTTCTTTTAACCATTTCCGGGGCAGTGGTAAGTTTATGAAACCACTTAATTTTAATTCCCAAACGCAGCGTTTAAAAAAATATTTTTCATTTAATATGTAAGTGAAATATAGTCCTTTTCTTAATTCCAATTAAATCTGTTGGTAAATTCCGGTGCTATTAATTTATTCAACACTTTAGCATTGAAAATGCTTTGATCTGAAAGGGTTAAAGGAATCTTAAATGTGCTAAATGTATGTTATATTGTTTGCAAATCAGCAATGTTCACTTCATTTTTTATTGCAGCAAGATCTCTAGGGTTTTTTTTTTCATTATTTATTTTCTAAAAAGCGTGTTAATAGAAACTTTTAAATAATAGCAATTGTTTAAATATTTTTGTAAAAAACATTTCTGAAACAAATATATGTCAATGTCATTTTTTTTTAAATTTTACTTAAATATTTCAAGATTTATTATAAAAAATTGTATGACACATAAATTGAATTGTCTGCATTTTTTTTTCAAATTACATAACAATGTATCAAACCTTCCTTGCTAGTGTATCATTCCTCCCCAGCAATGGGGAGACTTGATACAGTAGTAACCATTCACAATAATTGGAATATATTTTTTGAATGATTATTTTTTAAATTCACAATATTTTTAATAAATGAATAAAAGGTCACCTTATAAGAAACACGAAAAATTAGTTTAAAAATAAGTTTCTAAGGGTTGTAAAAAACTATTTTAAAAAAGTGTATCATACCTCCCCTACCTGTAGGACCAGAAAATAATGCCGGCCCTGTGCTTTCTCCATAAATATGATGAAACAAGTGCCTAAAAGGTAATTCAATGAAAGGCAAGCGGCAAATAAAGCAATGAAAGGGGCTACCTATCGGCATTTCTAAATTTTAAATAGCCCCTTATTTTTTATCCCGTATTTATAGAAATGCTGTCACATCCAACTGCAACGACTTCATCTAAGGAGATGTTATTTTCAGATAGATATAAAGCAACACTTCTAAAATTACTATCTCTACAGCACTGCTAGTTCATATAACATCTCAATTAAAATAACAAAATTTTGTAAAAAATCACCATAAAATAAAACAATACACAGGACGCGTTTCGAGCTAAATACATAACAGCTCGTCATCAGCTACAGCAAACACGTGTCCGCAAGCGAACAAGGTCAAAAATGAACTGAAGGTAAAGAATGTTGCAAAGAATGCGACAGATGGCGCTAGCTGAAAGTGGAACATGCAGAAGCGCCATCAGCTAGCGCCATCTGTCGCATTCTTTGCAACATTCTTTACCTTCAGTTCCTTTTTGACCTTGTACGCTTGCGGACACGTGTTTGCTGTAGCTGATGACGAGCTGTTATGTATTTAGCTCGAAACGCGTCCTGTGTATTGTTTTATTTTATGGTGATTTTTTACAAAGTTTTGTTATTTTAATTGCTTCAAATCGCCAGTTTTCGGTGCTGTTTCGCCATATAACATCTCATTCATGGTACACATGGTCACAAGTGTCACAGTCACTACGGTGAAGCAAAAAATTAAGGAATTCCATACATCTCATTATGAGTCTCAAATTATCACTATATGTGACTCCACTGAGACGTCACTGTGACTGCAGCTTTGTGCCGAGTTACCATGTGACGTTACAATGTAGTTACATTGTGACTCTCGTTTGACTATCATCTGTAGACTCAATTTCAAAGTCATCGTGAACGCTGCATTGTGATAAGTTACCAAATAATGTCACATTAAAGTCACATGATGACTTTCAGGTGACAGAGAGACTACTGTGAAGTCCCCATTGTGCTCTTTTGTGAAAATTCACCATGTGACTATAATGTGATATTATTTGGTGATTTATCATAATGCAACGTTCATGATGACTTTGAAATTGAGTCTAAAAATGACAGTCACATGGGAGTCACAATGTAACTACATGGTAAAGTCACCTAGTGACTCGTCACAAAGCAGCAGTCACACTGACGTCTCAGTGGAATAACATATAGTGATCATTTGAGACTCATAATGAGACGCGTGGAATTTCCTATTTTTTGTTTCACCGTAGTGACTGTGACACTTGTGACCACGTGGAACATGAATGAGATGCTATGTGGACTAGCTGTGCTGTAGGGATAGTAATTATTTGAATTATATTATTTCCTTTTGAGTATTCGCTTACTTAAAAATTAGCATTTTGTGACTGGTCCTTAATTTTGGACGCCAGTGTATTTTGAACCCGGCTCCTGTATTGCAGAAATGTGCTATTTTCGACAATTTTTTCCAAATTTCAAGTGCGATGAAGCGACCTAAAGATATTAATCGATTTTAAAAAGTTTTTTTTTATTCCTCTAATTTCAAAACGTGATTTTTACGCAGCAGAAGTAGGTCTTAATATGTTTTTAAATTTTCATCATGTAATTTAAAAAATTGTCAATTTTGGTCATATTGTCCAAAACACAAGTGCAATGCACGACCTAAAGATATTAACCGATTTTAAATAATTTTTGTGTTATTTTTCTAATACCAAAAGTCAACTTTTCTGCGCTGTTAGAAATCGATCTGAAAAATTTCACTTTTTTCGACCCACCCTGGTGTATACAGGGTATTGTGCAAGAAAAGTCCCTTTAACCTGAAAATACTTGCGAACGGAGAGAGCTACAGCTATGGAAGTGAGGTAACGGTATAGTAAAGTGACTACGCCCGATTTAATGCAAACGACGGCAGCGCCCCCTAGCGGCGAAATTTGGAAGATAGTCCTTGCAATTCGAAAACGAAATGAGATAGAGAAAAATTTCCAGTTAGAAAGTTTTAGAGCATCAATTAATTAGTACGAAACGACATTTGGTTCACACGGATAAGATAAATCGTCGCCTGTATACCCAAAAATGTCCGAAATCGATGCACTCTATTTTGTGTAAACGTTTGAATGGAATAACCAGAAGTATGAAGAAATACGTACAATTTATGGTATAAATATGTGCTTATCTTAATACATTTTGATAACATCACACAAAAAAAACAAAAAAGACAAACTGTCTCACGGTGATAAAAAGTTAATATTCAGTATGTTCGAAAATTTCGCCATTGCTCACGATACACAATTGTAATCGTGACAGTAATTCTACATACACATTTCTCAGCATGGAACCTCTATTGCAAGCTTCTTCAATACTACGACATAGATTTAACCCTTTCAAGGGCGGTGGCTAGACGGTCTAGCCACCTAATTTTAATTCCAAAACTGACAAATTTTAGAATTATTTTAATAAAATTTTGCTTTTGTAATGAAAGTGAAAATTAGCGGGTTTTTATTTTCTAAGAAATTCGTTTGAATATTCTGGTGTCATTCAATTATTTCATCAGTTTACGAAGAGTATTCTTCTGCCCCTGAAAGGGTTAATCTAAAATTTTAAATGCATTGGAAATTAAATTTTTATAGACATTACAGCACAGTACAACGTCACAATCTGAAATTGTGTACTGCTATATTTACCGAATGTCAATATGCAAAGTAGAATCGTCGCTCATCGATTTCGGACATTTTTGGGTATACAGGCGACGATTTTACTTATCCGTGTGAACCAAATGTCGTTTCGTACTAATTAATTGATGCTCTAAAACTTTTAAATTGGAAATTTTGCTCTCTCTTTTCGTTTACGATTTTCAATAGCTATCTTCCAAATTTCGCCACTAGAGGCGCTGCTGTCGTTTGCATTAGGTCGGGCGTAGACGCTTTACTATACCGTTATCTCACTTGCATAGCTGTGGCTCTCTCCGTTCGCAAGTATTTTCAGGTTAAAGGGACTTTCCGTTGCACCCTGTATAATATTCGAACATTTTCTTTTACATTTTTGAGAAAGGTTTATTTACTTATACATATATAATTATTCAAAATATTTAGTTTGTCGTAACGTTAAAATATTTTTATAGCATAATCATTGTCATAATCTGAAAACAACATATTAAAGATCGCAGTGAATAATTTTGGAAGAAATAACATTTATTATTATGTTAGATGTTTATGTTATGAGCATCTGCTTCCGTATTTTCTTTTTCTTATTTTCTCTCCTTTTCATATTTGTTTTGTATAAAAAATTAATTATGAGAAAACATTTTACTAAGTTACTTGTAGCAAAAGGATAAAATACAAGTTCATATGCATAAATATGAAAGCAAGTGAAATTCATTACGTAAAATAAAGATATTCTACTATGATAGTTAACAGAATTTATTAGAGAATACTTTTTGAAAAATTCAATAAAAAATATCTTCAATAGAAATAATTTTGTATCATATTTTGGAATTGCAAACATTGTGAAAAGAAATGCATCGGATTTTCCAAATCTTCAATAAATTACAAAATATATGAAATGTTTTCTAGTATTTTGAAGGATTTACAATTTTTCACTGACAAATAATAACTGAAAACTCAATGGGGCTGAATGAAGATTTCTGAAAAAAAAAAAAAAAAAAAAAAAAAACTAAAAAATGCATTTTTGCTGTAATACACTGCTATAAGTACAATTATTCCTGTTTAGTTTTATTTCTTTCTTTTTAAAATACAAGGTGTCTACTCTGAACAGTATCCAATGGCTAATTCCTAAACCGTTAGTCATAGACATATAGTTCCAATTAAAATATGTTTTAAATGAGCTAAAGAAATATTTTAAAAACGATAACATTTCTTAAAAAAATAGGAAATTTAAAATTTATACGTTCTCCTGGTCCTATAAGTTATATTTAGTAAAATTTTCGTATTGCACCGACAAGTTAGACAAAAAAGTCCGGTTTATGTAATACTAAAATTGACCGAGTTATGAAACCTTAAAAATACATAAAATACCACTTTTTTTAATCTGCAGACATATGAGTTCGGCCATGCTTTTAGGGGTCATATAAAAAGCGTTTAAAGTATTCGAACTTATTTCATGTGTATCTGCGCTTCGAAAAAAATGATACAAGAATTGAGATTTAGTTAATATTTTATTCAGTTTCAGATTGGCTAAAATAATTGTATTTTAACATATGTTTTATTTTGAAAAGATTTGAGACTGCTTCTTTTCATGATTTCTTTTAACAAAAATTATGGGGTTTTTTTACAAGTTTTTATTTAACTTCAACGATCATATGTTTGTTATTCCGGTTCAAAATTTATAATCGAAATTTAACTCACTCTTAAATATCCGATCGAGATTAAATTTTACCAACTGACGTAAATCCGATGATAATCTAATATCATTATGATTTTCGGTGGTTACCATGTATACTCCACCATGTATTACAATGTATTACAGGATAACACAAAAATTTTCGGAAAGATTACCGACAAGAATTTTAAGGAAAAGTTTTAGATTAGATAACACAAGACTGCCATGGTTGAGTTTTTTTTTAACTGTTATGTATTTTTTTAGCACTGAATACGAAAATTACCTTAATTTCTAACTATCATGTCAGGATTTTTCATAAATCATAAATTGTCAAAGTTAAAAAAAATAACAAAAATCGGATACTGTAAAATAGAGGAGATGGCTGTGTTTTTAAACTTTTGATAATTGGTTTTTATGTATTTTTAGCACAGAATCTGAAAACGACCTTCATTTTTAACGATCAAGTTACAAATTTTTTGCAAATAGTCAATATCAAAGTTAAAATTTAGCAAAAATCAGATGTAAAACTTTTTTTTCTATTTAATTTGGTTTTATTTAATTCAATAATTTATTCTATTTTTTGGCTTATACTGGGCACAGCTAAACAGCTAGGGGGGAGGGGGGTCCTATGAGGTCGAGGAGGAGGTTCAATTTTAACTTTGAGCTTTTCAACTTTGAATTTACAATTCGCGGAAAATTGTAACGTGGTGGTTAAAATTTTCGGATTCAGCTGTAAAAAATACATAAAAATCAATTATGAAAACTTATAAACACAACAATCACATCTATTTTATACTATCAAATTTTCGCTAATTTTTACTTTTTTTAACTTTAAAAGTTACGATTTACAAAAAATCTTTACTTGAAGGCAAAAAATGAAGGTCATTTTCGAATTCAGCGGTACAGAATACATAAGAATCAACTATCAAAATCTAAAAAACATGATATAACCCAACTTTTGCAGGCTAGTGTAATCTAATAACGTTTTAAAATATGTATCATTTTGTAAAGAATTGAGGCTGTTAATTTTCATCAATTTACTTAACGGCCTACTTCAGTCACGCGAAAAGACCCGTTCGCTAATGCTATTCCTATGGAAGACATTTATAAAGATATCTCGGTCGCATTTCAATATTTTTAGATGATTTTTTTTGCAGTGGATAGCTGAGGTCGATCTGTATGCAGGCCGTTTTTTTATTTTTTCGATTTTCATTGGGAATTTTTTTCAAGAAGATGCTTTCATTTTAGGAACCGGTTCTGAAAATGAAAGTGTCCTGATTAATAATACCTGTAAACGAAATTGAAAAAGTAGAAATTGTCCTGCATACAGATCGACCTCAGCTAGCCACTGCAAAAAAAAATCATCTAAAAATATTGAAATGCGACCGAGATATCTTTATAAATTTCTTCCATAGGAATAACATTAGCGAACGGGTCTTTTCGCGTGACTGAAGAAGGGCCTTTTTTCTTTCTTATATGTTTATTACAAATTGCATGTTTTGCATTAATATGTCAGAATGATTACAGATTTCAAATTCGCATTGCAGTGACAATTTTACTCTCAACCATTTTTAGGTGCGTTCGTAATTATATAAATACGTAGCACCTATAGTCGTCGTTCAGTCCGTCTGTCTGTCCGTCTGTCCGTCCGTCTGTCTGTCCGCCCGCATATAACAGAGCAAAAACTACCCGACCGAATGATCTGAAATTTTTAATATATAATTGCTGCAAAATTTGGCGAGCCATTTCCAATTTTATGAAAATCGGATGTATAGTTTAATTACAGGGACAGTCAAAAGTTTTTTTTACATTACGGCCAATGGGGAAAATTATTGCAAGTGAATTTTAATGATGTTACAGACTTCCGAATGGTCTGAAATTTTTAATATATAATTGCTGCAAAATTTTGTCGAGCCATTTCCAATTTTATGAAAATCGGATGTATAGTTTAATTACAGGGACACCCAAAAGTTTTCCGTTACATTACGGCCAATGGGAAAAAATTATAGCAAATGCATTTTAATGATTTTACAGCCTTCCGAATGGTCTGAAATTTTTAATATATAATTGCTTCAAAATTTTGTTGAGCCATTTCCAATTTTATGAAAATCGGATGTATAGTTTAATTACAGGGACACCCAAAAGTTTTCCGTTACATTATGGCCAATGGGAAAAAATTATTGCAAATGCATTTTAATGATTTTACAGCCTTCCGAATGGTCTGAAATTTTAAATATATAATTGCTGCAAAATTTTGTCGAGCCATTTCAAATTTTATGAAAATCGAATGTATAGTTTAATTACAGGAACAGTCAAAAGTTTTCCGTTACATTACGGGGAATGGGGGAAAAATTATTGTAAGTGTATTTTAATGATGTTACAGACTATGCACTTATGAAGCGCAAAAAAATATACATTCAGTACAATATGGGGTGCAAAACATAATTATAAAACTAGTTATAGTACGAACGCACCTCATTTGCCACGTTTGACGAGCAATTTCCAACTTGTTTTATTATATCTGACGAAATTATATTTCTACTAGATTTGTGAATGACCCCTAATTTGCAGGAAAAAATATGCTCCAACTTTAAACAGCTATTATTCAGTCAATTTTACTTGTAGAATAACAGGACTTTTTTCGTCTTACTTGTCAGTGTAACAGGAAAATTTCATTAATATAAGTTATAGGACTGGGAGACCGTATAAAAATTTCAGTGTCGTAATTTTTTAAGAAATGTTTTTATTGACCCAAAGCACTTTTAATATAGGGTAGGGGAGTACACAGTGAGACATTGTACACAGTGAGACAGCAGCCACTTTGACATATGGTTGTAACTTTTTCTTCAAGCTGGCGCAGACACATAACGACCTCATCTTATGCAACACGTGGATGTAGTTTCGGCACTTCAGTTACTCGTCCGACAAAATAGTAAATAATTTCTTATTTTATAGTGGTTAAAGTTACATAAACATCTATTTTAGAGTTTATTTCCTTCAATATGACATACATTTACTTAGCCAAACCTAGCTATATCTAATAATAGACTATTTCGGCAAAACGACAATCTTTTAAAAGCGATGAAATTGATGTAACAGATGTGGCATCCATTTTGTTACAACGTAAGGAAAGTACACAGTGAGACACACAGTTGTGCTGCACAGTGAGACGTGCCGTCTTGTGTACCTACTATGTGGTTCTGATGTTAAAAAGTTATTTATTAATAAAAGAAGTTTTTTTTTCCGCTCTCTCTTTTTCTTTGTGTGTGTGTGGGCCTGCGATGGCTGTGGAAATTTACTAAACGTAAGAGGCTGAAAATTTGCATGAAGGCAGCCCAAGATTTGCCATTGTCCACCGAAGGCTCATATTTTTAATATTTTGAAAATTTAGAAATATTATTTAGAAATCATAAATTGCAGAAAATTAATGATAGAGTGTAAAAATGTATGATTTATGACAATATATACATTGTCTCACTGTGTACTACTTGTGGTACACAGTGAGACAATTTTCGATACTCCGTTATGGTGTTTCTGTGCTTTTATAAATAACTTTTTTTAACCATTTATACATGTGTAGCGCATTTGTGTAGCTGAAAGATGTAGCAAAACATTTTTCAATAGAACAAAAATCGTCGCCATTTGTTGAGTAATAATAATTTTCGTCTCTCTGTATACTACACTCCCCTACTTCTTTACTTCGTTCAAAACATTTTTGTAATTGGAACTATATGTCTATGACTAACGGATTAGGAATTAGCTATATAACGCCTTTGAGAATAGACACCCTGTATATTTGAAACCCCGATCGAAAACACTTTTCTGTAGTAACATAAGCTAAAACAACCTTAAATTAGTAAATTTTAATTAAACTTCGTTTAAAGAAGTGCTAAAGTAAAGTTGAAAACTTATTTAGCATAATTGATTTAGTGTTCGATTTATATTTAAGTAATTTCATATTCATTCAATGGAAAAGAAATATGCATATGCATAGTTTTTTTTAAATATTTTACCTGTTTATACGCACCAAGGTAAGATTAAAATTAATTTTAAGCTCATTTTAAAAAGTTGTCTCGTTATAGCTAAAAGCTATATTTGTTACTATAACCGTAGTTAAACACAATTAAATAAAAGCTACAGCATTTTTTTTTCTTTTTTTGTGAGAGAATAAACATCGGAAATACTCTAAATACTTTCCTCACAGTTAATTGATTTAGATGTATTAAATTAAAGGGAAGTTTCTGTACTGATATTTTTTCCTTCATTCTTTGGAGACAGATATATTTCCCCAAAATTTTCAACAGTATAACTAAGAGCCTTTCGAATAGAATCTTTAAAAGAATAAAATACGTAACGTGCGAACTATTTTAAATAGTGTTTCTCGTTTTCTCCGTTTAAATTTATTCATTTGGAAAATATTTCTTGACATGATAAAATTTGAATAAATAAATTACGGACTAGCTTTCTAAAGGCACGTGAAGATATTCAGATGAGAAGAATTTCAGGGAGAAGTGCACTTTTAAATATTACTGGACTATATTTGATTTTAATTAATCATGCTTTCAGATATGGTTACCAACTGATCGTGTCATAACAATTCAAAAATTATAAGACGGGTTCAATTTTTCCTTTTCAAAAAAAAAATTAACTATTAGTATTATCAATATTTAGTTAAATATTTATGAAAATAATTAATTTTTCAACCAATTTATTAATGCCACTATCACGAAATCAATATTTTACATCGTTCCGATAGAACATTTAGAATACTGAATTCTACACAATTATGATTTGATTAATAAATTAATGAGACAACGGGGTTTCAGATGGCAGATGATATATGATTTAATATAGTGAGTATGATTTAATATAATGGAAATAACCAACCTCCGAGTAAAAGTGCAAATAATAATACACAGGTAAAACTTTGCAGCAAACAGTCAGGTTATTCCACAGTTTTTTATCGAAAACGGTAGCACAACCGTAATTTAACTTTATTCTGACCATAATATGGTGAGTAATATGATCAGATGCTCTTTATAATAACGTCAAATAACCGTAGTCTTTAAAAGAAATTGAATGACTGGGCAGTTTGCTGCTCATTTTCAGCAGCGTATTTCTACCTAAATTAGCAAAAGTTAAATCTGATACTTAGTAATACCAATATGGAAGGAATGTGACTGCACGTTACATGCTTGAAGTATGAAAGAAAATGGGTTTAAAATAAAAATACGATTAGCAAAGATTAGCTCCCTGATTTTCAGAATTACTAGTTAGAAATGTAATCAATATTTATATTGCTTCTTTATCTCTACAATCGTTTTGCTGAGACGAATTATCAAACATTGAAGACGGAAAACAATACTCTTACGAGCAGTTGATGTAGCCACCATAGGTAGAGCTGTAGTAGTCTCAGAGCCTTCTCTTTCTACGTCCTTGCAAGCTGAGTAAGATTATGAAAGCATGATGTTATATCTAAACAAGATTAAGAAATATTCTAAAAGTATACATCTTCTTTTGAAAATGTATGGTTGTAATTTTTTTTTTTTTAGGAAATTTTCGAATTAATTATGTGAGCAAAATATAAAAATTATAGTAAGAAACTAAACCAAGCAAACCTTAACTGCAAAAAAAAATACTCTTTCGAACAGCTGATATAACTTAAGGCTGTTCTCAAATCCAAAGGGTCAACTTTCTGACGTAAGTTTTAAATCATTTTTGTTCGGAAACGCATGAAACCAGAAGGTGTAGTTGTTCGGAAACTATGTCATCGAACTGTTTTTTTCCGTTTTCTTGTAAACGCAATAGATCGTTCAGAAAATACTGTCAAAGTTGGCATTTTGAACCGAACATCCAAACGAAAGAAGAAAATCCAGTCAGTGAGGGGAGGAAAATGCCGTGTCACGTGATCAAAATCGCTTACAACTCAATAGGTAATTTATTGATCCAAAAAGGTAAAACAGTTTGATTCCAAATCGCTTCCATGGTCAGGCATTCCAATTTTATATCTTTCCGTTAAAAAATGAATTTTTAAATGTGTCAAAACATTTTGCGCTTGTTGAGCAGAGCAGTTAAGAACAGCCTTAAAAATATCTTTATCTTCATATGAATAGGGAGGGCTGGAAGCTCCGAGTCCTCACCTTTCAACGCTATAGCATGATGTTATTTATAAACAAGATTACGAAATATTCTAAAAATTTACATGTTCTTCTGAAAATGTACGGTTGCAATAATTGATTTTCTTTTGAGAAAATTTTCGAATTAATTATTTAAGCAAAATATAAAAATTGTAGCAAAAAACCATATCAAAAATCCCTGCCAGCTCGGCCTACAGGCGAAGTAGATTTCGAACATGAGTACTAATTACACCAACTAAAACTAAATCAAGATAAGAGATATACCTACTTTAACAATTTCATCTGGTCGCATTTGACGAGTTTTTAATTTCATTTTTATGTACCAGCTGGTTTTGTCAGAATCATGTTAATATGACATTTTTTCCTTCAAACCCTATTTTTGTTTAATTATTTTTTTCTGTAAGAGTTGGTCCTATCAAAAACTTGTCAATGTAAAAATTGTAGATAATATTAAAAAGATTTAACCAAAAATTCTTAAATTTAATATGTGCTAAAAATTACGTAAATGTATAATAAAAGTATCCTTGTATGCTTCTTTCAACTTTTACCACTGTTTCAAGATATCGTACACTATTAAAAATCTGCAGCAATCTATCCAAGTATTCAAATATTTCTATAGCTAATGGTTATTTAACAATAATATGAATCATTCTCATTGGTCATAACAGATGTAAATTACGGAAATGTAAACCTTTTCTATAAAAAGGGGTTGAAAGACTGCCAGATTTTTAAAGCAGATTTGCTGCAGATTTTTAACAGTGTGATCCGGGCTTACTTTCACCAATCTTTATAAAACATTCAATGGAACTTAGCAACTATTCTAATGATTTTACAAACATTTTCAATTCTATCAGACAAGCGAAATTTCTTGTTAAATTATTTATTTATGTTACTCATGCATTCACTATTTTTAATACTTTTTACGAAAATTATTTGTGCTGAAATTTGAAGAAAAAGTTGTATTTTGTTGTTAAAAGAGAAATAAATTAGAAGGTAAATAGCATTGAAATTTGAGTACATACTAATTATTGTCAGGTGTATAATATCATAATTAACTAATTATAACTCATTATTTTTCATTATATGATCTATAGTAATTTGGTTGTTGTGTATTAAGAAAAACATGGGCAAATTTGCATCCCAAAACAACTTCAGATTTTATTAAAAGAAAATGTAAAAGTTAACAAAATTGAAACGTGATTAAGTGATCCTATCGATATTTCAGAAAGAGCCGAAACTATTCAATTGGAAGACTGATGCATTTTGTAAAATATAATATAATCCATGTCGTATTGAACAAATTTTTGAAAGTGGAGTGAAAGTAATTTTAATGATGCAATCTTTCATAATATTTAATGTCCTGTGAATAAAAACCCTACATCGTACATAATGCGCTTCATACAATTTTCATGATCGAAAAACCAAGAAATAAAAAGAAATGTGACCGTCTGTATGTTGGTACTCGAAGGGTGGTCATTCAAAGTTTCAAAATGACTGGAATTTTAAATAAGATAGATGGAAGTGAAGATAATATGGATTATAAAGATATATATATATAAAGATACTGCGCATTATATACGAGTTTACGTACAATGTTTCAATATTTTCCTGGAATAGACATTGATGTTTTGCACATTTTCATATCAATAAATTGTTGAAATTGTTCCTTTTGTTTGCTTCCTTTTTACTTAATGTTTTTTATGCGAACTTTTATTCAAATGTGCAAAAATAAACTCTTTTAAAATTCAGTACTCAATTTTTCATTCATGGTACAGCAAGAGTAAAATAACAATAAAATATGATTTATTATCTCATAAATATGTAGTTGATGTCACGTTTTCACGGCTAACTAAATGCAAGTTTACGTTTCAAAAGTATTTTTAAATACCTGCTATGTTTCAAGTTTTTACTGAGAGATAGTTCCATTTAATTCAATTTTTGTATGTATTCAAAATTTTATTTTTTAAAGAATGTTCCTATTTTAACGATCAAGAATATATATAAATATTAAGGTATTTTTTTAATCATTGTAACAATGTTAATAAATGTATTGGTTTTTCCAGCATTAAAGGTACAAAAGAGATAAGTACTCCATGAAAAATGTCGAAATTCAACCAAATGTAGTAGAAGTTATAAAAGAGAGAAACAGTTTGTAATTGTGATCTTTATAATGTGATTAATAGAAATCGACCGAAAGCTCGGTATCGTTTTCGTTCCCGGCTAAAAATCAGAGTTTCGTCGAAAATTCGTTTTCGGCAAAAATGCTGCCTTAAATTCGCCCAGACCGAAACTATCTGTGTTTTAGAAATCTCTCTCTCTCTTTTTTTTTTTTTTTTTTTTAAATTATTTCTCATTGATTTTAGTTGTATCGTCTCAAATGAGACACTCTTTATTTATTGCTATGAACTTCACTGTCTGTACTCATCAGTCATGACTGACTCAAGACGTGAGTGCAAATTATAAAGCCGGTAATGCATATATGGCGAAACTTTGGCTTTTAACGTGTTCGTTGAAAACTGCAGACTGAACAGTAATATAATTTTTTTTGTTTGAAACCGATTTGATTTTTTTTTTGTTTTTTTTGTTTTTTTTTTTGTTTCGAATACTCTTTGAGAAAGTTTTAGTATAACAGATGATCATTTACAAAAAATCATTATTAAAAATAAATTCAGGTACGTATACCTAAAACATTTTTTAATTAGATGAAATTCATGTAATTAGAAAATCATTCTGTGTCGTTGATGAATTAATTACTTTTTCTTTTATAGGAAAATAAAAACTTTTGGTCAGAGGCGCAGAGATCAAACTTAGGCCACACGTATAATTAACTACTATGTATATTTAATAAACATGTATCATTAATTAATAATTATGTATATTTTTGTGTATGTATTATTACTTTAAAAAAATTACATTTTTATTTTCGTTTCCGTCGAAAATAGGAAGATTACGGATATTTGGTTTCGGTCTTAAAAACCTGCTATGATCGATCTTTTGCAATTAATTTTAATTCTTACTTTATGCTACAATGTAAAAACGATAAATGTTTCTTATTATACAAAAGTATTATATAACCAAAAACAAAAAAAATTATACAACTTCTTCCACGTTATCCACGATTCCGAAAACAGTTCCCTTATCTTCAGAAAACACCGAAATATATAGATTTCGAGATTAAAAGGAGTTAAAAAAGTTATGTTTGCACTGTCGTAGAGTAGAATGTGATCACTTTAAGCATGTATTTCTCGTTAATCGCTATCTATGAAAACAACCTCGATGCGAGCGTCTAAGTAAACGGGAATATTGAACCGTTTTGATTTTTTTAAGTGTTAATATTAATGTTTTTCGAGTGGATTGGGTGATTTTAAACGTAGAAGTACGAAACTTAAGACTATATCTTTCATTTTTCCGTATCTCGAACGATTTCGTCAATGCGAACTTCGACAAAACTTCGATGAAAAAGAGCCTCTGGTTGTTCTCTGCACCGTCGCTTCCAGAGGTTCCATCGACTTCATCCTGTTACGTTTTTGTCGACAATGCTATTTTTAATTTCAGTTTCCAATTAATATCCCGACTAGTTATAAAAAAATTAAAAATCTGAGCCATAGGCAATAGGCATATCAGGACCTGCCTTGGTCTATCCTCGTCCAAATTGTCAGACTTCTAGGGGCAGAAGATTTCGCTAGCCATCAACGTGAGGCAGAGAGAGCGAAACTTTCTTTTATTAGTGAAGATTAATTAATTTTCTGAAACCGGAATATAATGTTTTATTATGCTATCAATTCTTCACTAATTTATCATGTTTGTCTGCAAAAGATGTTTGTTGAACATGAAAATGATTACTTGAGAGTAAATAGCATCTAAAAAACCTATATTCCAAGTTGAAAAACAATTAATTCACCTTAAGTCGTAGTAATGGCGATAACGATATGTTCTATCAATTTTATCGATAGTATGGGCAACTCGATTTTATCAATAGTGTGGACAACTCCATTTTATCAATAGTATAATTTTTTTATGGATGTCTCCAGTCAATTAACTGCTATTCTTACGCTTTATCCGATCCGATTTGATCCAGAATTGCCCGCTATATGAACGAAGACATGACTCTAGGAAGAAAGGGGCGGTGAGATAAGAGAAGGGGTGGGAAGACAGGAGGGGGGGGGAAGAGGAGAGGGGGAGACAAACCAGGTGGACAAGGACACATGATGTGGATCCACATGAGCCTAGGAATGTAGGGTAAAATTAATAAAAGATGGTTTAAGCTAATAATAGGGGTGACCAATAATAGGTACCCCCTGGTGGTAGAGGGCTAAAATTTTGTACCATGAAGGATAAGCATGAATCTCAAATACATACTGTTTTGTGGCACATGACCCTAATTTGGAAAATTCAAACTGGCCTCTGTTGGCGAAAATTTAAACCATGATTAACTTAAATTGCATGAAAGCAATAGGATGAAAATTTCAGGGGCACCTAAAAAATAATTGAATGAATCAGACGGACAGGGGGTTATTGGGACAAGTTAAAATAGCCCCCGAACGTCTCCCTTTTCAAGAAATATTGCCTAGGGGTGAAACCAAGCAGGAGGGATGCAAGAAAACCCACATAAATTAACGTACTATTGAAGTTCCCGATTTACGAGGAGGGGGGGGGGGGTGCGAAAATGTACGACAGTACAAAATTACCGTCTAATGCTGAATTTCCATCTGAGACCACGTAGGCAAAAATTTAGGAAGGGGATGAAAGGGGGGAGGGGGAACTACCAGCGTGATTCAAGGAATTGAGTCACGGTAAGAGGGGTGGGAGGAGCTCTAAAATAGGCTTATATTGAACTATTTCTAAGCTTTCCGCTGTTAACTCTAATATGTGCAGCATAAAAGAAAATCGTTTAATAGCAGAAAAAGAAATTCTTGAAAATTCCAAACAATTCTAACAATACCAATTCGCAATAAAACTTTTTTTTCTCTGAAATCATTCTTTTAACCCACATTCATATGTCACATTATATCTTATCATTGTTTGTTGGCCTGTTTTAAAAAATAATTCAATAAACGTATTACGTTTTGAGCTCGCAGTGATGTTAATTTATCACGAATAATAAATCTTTGAATCAGGGCCGGCCCAAGACCATTTTGGCGCCCGTGCGAGCACCCATCGGAGCGCTCCCCCCCCCCCCCCCACACACACACAGACACACACACACAAGAAAAATTGCTTGACATATGGTCTTAATTTTTTTAAATATTCGTACTTTTTATTCATACTATTACTAATTATTTAAGATATTAATTTAAAGTGTTTCAAAAACAGATAAAGGATTCTAAATTTAATTCCATCTTTGAGTTTGTATCTGGTAAATTGTAAAATCAGGGAAATTTCAGTTTTACAGTATTTATCAAATGTGTAACATTACGATACAAAAGTAAAACACAAGGGCCTTTGCTCCATCCGTTTTCAAAAATTCGTCATCGTAGATGATTTAAAAAAAGGGGGAGGGGTAAAATTTACTTTTTACGCTTAATTTTAAATAATAAATCACTAAGAGAAAAAATGCGCTTGGGCATAAGTCTATATATATAATAAAAAGGCTCAGAACAATATTATCCCATAGAAACCTTACCCCAAAGCAGATTTCGTTCTTCCAGTACTTAAGGTGCAAATTATTTCACAAAATAATGAAGAATCTCTGTAATGTTGAATAGAATTCTCTTTCGGTTTAGATAAACTTTGACTACTCCGTATCAAATACATAATCTGATTCCAAAAAAGTCCTTTTTTTCATTTCAGTTAAATTTCCAGCAATTTTTATTTTTAAATTAACATATTTGCTTAAAATTTCAGTTATTTTAATTTCAGTATTGCGAAATATTTATTGTGTAATCGGCCAAAGATTATATTCCACTAATAAATAATCCCTAAGGACGAATGAAGCAGTGCATCCATTATAACGCAATTATACATTTTTATGACGTTATTTTTTACTGGCTTTCCGCTCAGTGTTCCTTTCAGACCACGTTTCGGAAAACTGGGGCAATACATAAATTCAAAGAATATGGTATGGACGCCGGCTGAACGAAATCCCTGAAGTGGGAAGATTTTGGAACAAATGTGTGCCTGAAGCAAAAATAGAAACAGTTAATCTCTTTCCGTCAATTGAGCTCCGACTGCCCCCCTCCTCTCCGTTTAAGATGATAAATATTGGAATAATTAAACACTAAAATAATTGTACTGTTGATCGACAATTTTTCCAAGCAGGGGGGGGGGGGGGTCTTGCGCTGGAGAGGTACTACTTTCCACGATATGTGCCTGAAAGATACACTGGTTCCGATCAGAGCCTGATTATCGCAAGGGCAAAAGAGGCAGCTGCCTTCAACTCTAAAATAACCACCCCCCCCCCCCCCCACCTCAAACCCCAAAATTGTTTTTTTAATACGTAGAAATTGTGGCTAAATCATGTTATAGGGAGTCCCATCTGAATCTTTGCCTCACGCACCAGGGCGCAACATGGGTCCTTGTTCCGCCGCTCTGAGTTTAGGGCGCAACGTCCTTCACAATTTCAAGAACTGACAACTTTGAAGTACTACGAGAACGAGCATGCTTTGTAACTTTAAATATTCTACTATGTTTCACATTTGCATGAAAATTATTCATTTAAGCGAAATAAATAAATGAATCAAGCTACTACTTGATAAATATTTGGTTTGATTCATTTTTACCTATTAAATATTCAATTTACAGCAGTTTAATAAAATAATTAATGAACGACCGAACTGTGTAGTCTCGATACTGCGATCATTTTAATAAGAATTATCTACCTATATATTTTTGATTACACGCTCTTTTTTCAGTTTTCATTTTCGGCAAAATTTCTGACACTAACGTTATTGACTATTTGCAGAAGAAGATGAGCTCCCATCCAGAAGACACTGCTAGAAGAAAAACTTTTTCAAAGACGTCTGTTTTTTATTTTAAAATTTCTGCCCCTTTAAGTTCCTAACGGTTTCTTTTTTCCAGTCATCTGGGGGGCAGTTTCAGATTCCCTGTGGGATAAGAGGACTCTAGAATAATGCGCTTAAATAGCCGGAAGTGATAGAATTCACCCTGAATCTTTCAAAGTCGAAATTAATTAGCATCCCGCAAGAGAAGCAGATTTGAATCGGGTGGTTCCGGGGGTTCGTGATTCTGTTTCTTTTCTCAGTAGCTTAAAAGTAATTCCATTCAGATAAAAACTAGAAGCCGATGTCTACATGCGAAAATTCGGCGCCCTTGAATTCCTTTTTAAACAGAACGAAGAATCCTTTCTTGATCTGGCCCCAGCCTTAGCTATAGAAAATGTAAAAGAAAAAAAACGCAGAATATAAAACAATTTTTATCGATGATCATAAGAGCACCGATAAAAATATGGCGCCCTTTTATCTCTTTGCAGCCCCTACGGCTCGGCGCCCCGTGCGATGGCACACTTCGCACAGGCCTTGGGCCGGCCCTGCTTTGACTAGTAATTAAGATGATGTTTTTATCTTTCAAATATAATGAAAGTTTTGGAAACTATTTTAGAAGGTTTTTTTTTAATGTTAAATCCTTTGACAATTTCACTTTTAACTCATTTTGTAAAACACAGTAGAATTTTTGTGGCTTTGTGTATTATTTTTATATGTATCAACAGTGTCAAAAGAATTACATTTAATTTATTGAAAAGTTATTTCTATTAACCCGACGAGAAAGAATGCTATATTAGATTGCATGCCTTCCTAGGTGCGTTCGTAATTATATAAATACGCAGCATCTATAGTCCTCGTTTGGTCTATCCGTTTCTTTGTCTGTCCGCATGTCCATCTGTCTAGCGCAAAATCTACCCAAGCGAATGGTTTAAGATTTAATATTTATATAATCGTTGCAGAATTTAGCCGATTCATTTCAAATTTTATGAAAATCGAATCAAAACTTAAAATATATTAATAAAGTTTTCTTCATTCTATTAAATTCTATCATACGTAACTAATTCAATGATATCACATGACAGGCAATGATTGTAGATTGCCATGGTGATTACATACTGTTTAAGATGGAGTCCTATTATTTCCGTATTACTGAATTCAATATCTATAATCGTAATAAATTTTGTATTCATGCATTTTTGCATAAGCGTGCAACAGCTATTGCACCAAAATCTGAATATTTATAAAACTAGTTATAGTACGAACGCACCTCATTTGCCATATTTGACGTACAATTTCCTACTTGTTTATTTTCTAAACACATAGATTTGAATATGTGTGTGTTTATATTAACATCATAATACCCGACGTGTACTTCCGATTGAGCTCCTATTTGGAAAATGTGTTATAGACCACCGCCAAAAGAATTGTGTAGATTTTCGTAAGTATTGGCCAACGAAATTGGTAACTAAACCATTTTTAAACCATTTTGCGACCGTTTCTATAGAGAAAACCACTAAGGAAATGTGACAGAATATAAGTGATAAACATTTTGCCGATATAATCAAGTAATAGTGGCGCATATTTAAGGTATTTTGTTCCTAAACTGGAGTCCAGTGTTCGAATTCAGCCGATTCCAATGTCTCAGAAATTTTTAAATAGTCTCTGTTTATTTATTTTTTACTTTCTGAATCGGTGTTTCTCAAATTGTGCCACTGTAGATTATCCTATTTTTTTGTTAGTCCATGCATAATCTGACAATTTTTTCTGATGGTAAAGGCTTATTCTTTGAAAAAAGCTAGTTGTTTTCATTATAAATTTTTATCAAGATTAACCTTTAACTGATGTCACAAAAATTGTCTCGTAACTAGTGTGAAGCGGTCTGTGAGACCGCTCCATCGAAAGATGAATAAAAGCCGCAATTAACTCATAGGATGTTGTTTTTGCACTAAACTTTTTGTACAGGAGTGTTATAATTAAAATTCACCTATTCAAAAGTCTCTGGTGTTAGATTTTAAGTTCCAAAGGAAACAAAATTTCAGTAGTGTTTGTAGATAAACTGAAATTTGCAAGTTAAACTGTGAAAATTGAAAAAAGCACCGGTCTGTGAGACCGGTAACATCAGTTAAAGGTTAAAAAATACTATCTGTGATTGCTTGCTTACTTTTTTGTGCTTTTGTAACTTTCTAGGCTCAAAATCTCGTATAAATTGTTCAATCACAGCGAAATTTCATTATTTTGTCAAAGAGAACTAGTTAAATATATGAATTAGTAAAACAATTCTATTTATCTCTGAAATGTGTTTCACTTGTTTTACTCCAACCCATTAGATAACATAACGCAGAATAATCATTTAGACAGTGTAATATCCCTTAAATTAAGATCCTTTTATGAATTTTTGTTTCAAAAATTGATAAGTTATTTTCAAACATAAATCACTATTAGCATAGCCAAACTCTAAATAAAATTTTCCACAAAATTATAATTAATCTAATTATGAAAAAGCTAAGAACAAAAAAAAAAAAAAAATGTTTTTCAGACTCTCTTCCTACTGAGCTCTGATGCTTGGTATTGGTGCTTCTATTAGAAATATACAAGGATTAAAAAATTTTTAATTGAATGCGAAAAGCGATATATATTTTACAAAACAAATGATATTATACTATTTTTTTTTATTTTAATGTGAAAACTACTTTTGTCGAAAAATATATATATATATAAATTACACAGAGAAATATAATGGTTCACCTGATAAGTACATCTCATGTAGTTTCACTGGCTATTTGAACATGATAGTTTAATTATAAACTGATTCACAGTGATCATTAGTTAAAAAAAAAACAATTTTGAAAAATAATTTTGAAGGAGGAATTCATGTTTTTATAAATGGCACTCCTGTGGAAGGATTTTTTTTTAACTGCAATTCAAAGTGGCTGTGGAAATGAAAAAAAAAAAAAAAAAAAAAAAAAAAAAACATAATTTTTTTAGACACCCCCCCCCCCCCAAAAAAAAAAAAAAAAAAAAAAAAAAAAAAAAAAAAAAAAAAAAAAAAAAAAAAGAGCGTTTTACATCGGCATAGCACCTTATCATACGTTTTTCATTCAAATAATCTGTAAATTATTCTTTGTAGAATGAAATAAATTATGATGGATCACTAACAAATATATATATATATATATATTTACTTTCATCTTCCTCACGTATGGGATTTTTGAAAGAACTTTCTTCCAACCTAATTATGTATCATTAATTCCATTTCTGAAATACGCTACCATTGTGAATAAATTAGTTGTCGGATTTGAATTAAACTATACATTGGTTTTGCATTATTAATTACAAGCATTTATTATCTGGATTGCACTTTAAAGACATACTTTTCAAACTCGTTGAAATTTTAATCGGTTATCTACCTGAGCTCTTCAACTTTCTCAAGTGGAAACTTTCACGGTAAATGCTAATGTTTTCCTTGAGGTTCAACATAATCATGTAATTGGATATTTTATTTAGCTTTACTTTATTATTTATTTACTAAGGCGTACTAAAACGTAATTTGCGGACATTATTTTATCATTTCTTCCATGCCAAAATTATGCGGTGCAAAAAATATGCGGGATATTTTAAAAAGCATTTATTTGTATTACATTTCCTAGAAGGAAAACCTGGTAATTAAACGTCTCTCTATAAGATATTCATAAAAATTTAATAAATAATTATTATTAAAAAAGAAATTGCGTATGCATCAGTTATTTAAGTGTCATTATTAAGCAAATTGTAGGAGAACTTGACATACCTTGAAGTATTCTAATACACTGGTCATCAAAATTAAAGGATAATGAGAAAAATATGCTCACTAAGTTAATGTTGCAACCAATGCGCAATGCTGCAATTATTTATGTTAATTAAATACTACTGAACTTAAAATTGCAGTTCCGCGTATACGTTAGCGTCAGAAATATGCAAATTAGATGATTGACAATGTGGTGCGCAATGGACGTATGTTGGAATTCTGGTCTGTAATGTTGTTTAAAGTGCATGCGGTGTCTGAGTGTGATCAGTATTCATTAGTTATGGCTCAAAGGCATAATTTAAGTTAAGATCAAAAGTGGCGAATAATTGGTAGAATCTACAAAGGTAAAAAACAAATGGTGGTCGTCCAAGATTTGAATATTCCTCAAAGTGTCACATCAAGAGCTTTGAGTCGCTTTTTATGCGCTGGATCCGTTGACAGACAGCCTGATCGAGGGAAACCAAGAGCAACAACTGCATCCGAAGACTGTTTTTCCGCACTGTGGCTCAAAAAAACCGCAAAGCAACAACAAGAAATTTAGTTTCGGACCTTCAGGCTGCCACAAAAACTTGAATTAGCTATAAGCCAACAGTTTAAACTGGCCCCTTTGAAATCTAGATTGAGAGGGACACAAACTATTGGTTTTCTCGCATACAGTCCACCCTTGTTAAGCCTTCGTTCAGCAGTAGAACGGCTAATTCGAGCTCTTGTGGCAGCATGAATGTCTCAAACCAAATCTCTTGTAGTCGCTTCGCGGTTTCTTCGAGCCACAGTGACAAGAAACGGTCTTTGAATGCAGTTGTTCCTCTTGGTCTTCCTTGACCAGGATGTGTATCAACGGATCCAGTGCTTATAAAGCGTCTAGAAACTCTTGATATGACGCTTTGTGGGATATTGAAATCTTTGGCGACCTCCATTTGTTTCTGAACTTCCTCGATTCTACCAATTATTCGCCACTTTTGATCTTAACTTAAATGATGCCTTTGAGCTATAACTAAGGAATACTGATCACATTCAGACACCACATTCACCTTAAACAACACTACAGACCAGCATTACAACATACCTCCATTGCGCACCACATTGTCAATTATCTAATTTGCATATTTCCGACGCTAACGTATGCGCGGAAGTGCAATTTTGAGTTCAATAGTATTTAATTAACATAAATAATTACAGCAATGGGCATTTGTTGCAACATTAACTTAGTGAGCATATTTTTCTCATTATCCTTTAATTTTGATGACCAGTGTAAATGAAAAATTATATCACATTTCAGATAAAAATTTCTAACGGGGAGAAAAATATCCCGAACAGGATTTGAACAAATGATGTATTGGCGGCAGCTGCCAATACTCTGCCATCTGAGCTATACCGAAGGAACCTAGTGCATTTAATTCACCCTGCTAACCTAATTAAGACTGTTCTTAACTGCTCTGCGCAACAAACGAAAAACGTCTTGACACATTTACAAATTCATTGTTCAACGGAAAGATATAAAACTGTAAAGCCTGGCCATGGAAGCGATTTGGAATTGAACTGTGTTTTCCCTTTTTTGATCCATAAATTACCTATTGAGTTATAAGCGATTTTGATCACGTGAAAAAAACGTTTTTCACCCATTCTTTACCAGTTATTCTACTTTCGCGGAAATTCTGTTCAAAACACTCATTCTGATGCTATTTTCTGAAAGATCTATTACGTTTGCAAAAAATAACCCGGAAAAAACAGCTCGATTACACAGTTCCTGAACAACAACAACTTGTAGTTTCTTGCATTCCCGAACAAAAATAAATTAAAACTTGCGTCATAAAGTTGCCCTTTTGGATTTGAGAACACCCTTAACAGCGTTGCCGCATTTGGCTGAATTTTTATTTAGGAATTCTGAATTCTTACCAGTAAGTTTTAATAGTTATTTTTGCTTTATAAGATGATAGATATCTATCATCTTATATAGAATATATATTCCATAAATAAAATGAAAGAAAATTGCTATTGAAAATTTTTTGGTTTTAAGTCAATATTTCTAAATAAAAAGTCATCCAGACGCGGCAACACTGCTGATTGATTATAGCATCTGGTCTGATATCTGAATCAGCTCAACGGAGTAAATCGCAGGTAATGAAACTACAGAAACGCTGGATACATGGTCATTTCATATGATTTATTTAACAATTGGAATGATTCTGTTAAAATTAATTTAGTATACCACATTTATTAAAAATTTAGTTATTTAAAACAAAATGATTTTAAGGAGACTTAGGACTCTTAACCCTTTATCTACTGAATTATGAATTTATTAAATTTTACCTTCTAAAGCATTTTTCGTGAATGTTTGAAACTACATTAGAAGATTTGCATAAACATTTAATTCCACCAATACTATCAATAAATACCTACATGCTTGAATACGCTATTTCATTGTCAATATTTCTAATGTAAAGCCAATATTTTAGCAATATTTTGTTTAAGAGCTTACGATAGCAATGAACTCTCAAGCTAATGTTAAATCAACGGGAGAGTTCTTTTCAAATTTCTCTCTTGCATTTCAATATTTTTAATTGATTTTGTTCACCATAGAAAGACACTTTCAAGATAATTGTCAATCAGTGGGAGCGTTTTTTTTCAAATTTCCCGTTTGCCTTTCAATATTTAAAAAAATGTGAGTACGTGTCTAACCGGGTACTTTTTTCCTTTTTTGATTTTGTTTGCAGAGTTTTTTTATGGGGACGCTTTCACTTTCAGAACCAGTTCCGAAAGTAGAAGTGTGCGTGGGAAGTGAAAGGAGGAAGTACTTTTTTGCTAATATTTGTGCAATGGCGACAAAATATAAGCGTCACAACATTGGGGTAATATGTTATACCAATATTAACCAAGTTACAACGAATGCAGACTATTTATTTTGCAATATTGTTTGATCAATAGAGTGGCAACGGTGGTGGTGTTTTGCTACAGACTAAAAAACTAACATAAGTAACAGAATAAACAAAGTAAATTTAATTTTCAGATACTTCAAAGTTTCATAAGAAAACTTTTCTTAATAGAAAAAAAAAGAGTTTGAAACGTAGAAGTGCAATGCACAAGATTTAAATTTAATGAGAATGTCTTTTTTTTTATGTTGGCATTGCTTATTCATAATAAAATTAATTAAACGTACACAAAACACTGGACATATTTCTTTGTCAATATGGGGCACCACAAAAAAAATTCAACAAGGGGCAAGATATCCGAACAGATTTAACTGCGACTAATTTTTTTTTTCCTTTTAAATGGAGGGTATAAACATGAAATAAATTAAACTGGAATTTCTTTTTATTAAAAACTCACGTGAAAAACACTTTTTTAAGTATATCAGTATAAAAAAACAATACATAAATATAACAATACACATTACAATCTAAAAACACATATTAAAAATGGCGAATTGGGACAGTTTATTGTTTTTCTTCACTTGGGGGAGAGGGGGTGGAGGATCTGTCCTCTGAAACCTCTTTTTAAATAATTGTTCAACACATGAACATCAAAATTGTTTTCGACGAGGATAGAAGGTAGGAGGGGGGTGTACGGGGCACTGACGTTGTGATGAAAATTCTGAATTCCTACTCCTTTTAGTGTTTGATTAACTTAACTCTTTTGGGAAGAATAAATTTTATCAAAATTTTCGAGATTTCAAGCTAAGAAAAAAGAATAAAAATTTAACGTAGATTTTGACAAGGGGTATCATCTTATATGAAACATAAATAGAATATATATATATTTTAAACTAAGCAGTCCTTCTGCCTACGAGATACTACCGCCAACCCCCGTTCACATCCCCAGGCGCTAAAAAAAACATACTAACTTGCTCTGTTTTTCTTTTTTTTTTACGCGCTTACGTAATACTGAATGATACTATCACGACCAGTGGTGATCTTCTGTAATCATTTTGTCATTCACTTCTTTTCAACAGGGGGGGGGGGAGGGTTAGTGCCCAGGACCGCATCCCTACTGCCGCGAGAGATGATAACTGTTTTCCGGATTAAGTATGATCTATTATACATTTTTAAATCTGCTTGTGTAAAAAGATGAAGTAAAAAATGTCGTTGCCTCCTGGACATTTTAATACCTAAAAGAAAAGCTTTCTTTTAGATGCTATAAGTAAATCCTTTTAAATATGCTGTTTGAAAAAAGGGATATTTTCCGCAATTAAATGCTTTTCGCAACTTTATAATTTAATCATGTTAAAGTTTTCTTTCTTTTTAAAATCCACGCATAAATATATTTTTCAATTGAAAAGTATTTGGATTTATTATTTGGACTTCTTAAAATCTGACAACATTCGATAAAAATGGCTGTTCAAAAGTATAAATTTAATCTCTATTCAGATAATGAAATTTTCAAAAGAAGGAAAAACTTTAAATTTTAGACAAATTTAAGAAATAACTGGACACTGCACTGTACAATATAATGAAGTATATGCTTGCAAAAAGGATTAAATCACTAGGAATAGTTTTGTATTCGATAAATTTTATTAAACTGAATTATTTTGTCAGATACCAATATTAAATAAAACTTTTTAAAATTTTCATGTTTAAAAACTCCTTGCTGCAACGTGTTTATCATATATTGATTGATAAAACTCAGTTTTTATACATTTATATGCAATAGTTTTTGCAGGATAACCCGAGAAAGTAAAATGTTGCAATAAATTCCATTACTACAGCAGCATCCTTAGTTACATTTTTTTCAAATAGAGAGAAATTATAGAATAGTTGTTTACACTATTGTTTGTTTACTTGTTACACTAGAAAAGTGAAAGAGGCAAGAAATCCTCTAGGCGAACAGAATATTATCACCAAAGCGTAGAATGTTCCATACCACCAAGTGCTACTCAGTGGTACCTACCGTTTGAATCCCCATATGATTTTGGCCGAGTATATCCGGCCACTTCGGCCGCAACATGTATATATGTACTAGACATAAACTGATAGGGGACTGACCACCAAGGGGTCATTATATCGGATCGCCCTGTATAATCAGTATAACTAATATTGGTTTCTTACTAGGCTTAGCAATAACGTTATTTTCAGAGTTCAGTATTTATAAGTTTTGTATTATGAAAATACTAACATCGGGCGTGCTTGACATACAGATAAATTATCATGTTTATTCATTTTTGCAAAGTATTTTCTAATCTGTTATGCCTTATCCGTGTAATATTTTGAACCCTTTAACTTTGGCACAGAATACAATTTCAACAAAACTACAGTTCAACCGTTTTAATTTGAAAAAGTGACTTTCCGACTTAAAATAGATTTCTTTATTTATATAAAAGAAAAGACACAGTATATTAAAATTAACTGGCGAGATTGGGGTAGATTGCAAGAAAACTTTGGCAAAAATCCGAATGCTGAAATTGGATAGAATTCAAACAATCTCTTTGTGCGTTTAAAACATGACGACTTATTTTCTCCGACTTCAGCTTGGCATCCATATAGATTACTTGATATTTTAAGCATTTAAAATAAAATGGTAGAATCATTCTTGATTAATAACTCTGAATTATGTGGGGAAAATCCATTTTTTATTTATACAGATATAAAATAGTTGACATTGTCAAAAAATATAATAAACAGTATATTTTTTTTCTTATTTATGGACTCGGGTTTCTTTAAATAGACTAAAAATAATCGAAATTTGTTTTATTTTCTCATAATAATATTTAGTTAATTTGTAACTATTTAAAACACAATCAAAAATAGGCAGACTTGACTTATAGGGACTTCAGCTATCGACGTATTATACAAGGCATAAAGAATGTTCATTTTTAAAATCAGTTTATTCAAAACGATTATGTTGCAACTTTCGCTCACAAAAAATATATTATTTTTTAATTAATTTTCAGAAAAATATGTATTGTAACCTATGAATTTTTTAATAGAAATTGATTTCAGGGTTCGTACGGGTGCTTGAATTTCATGACTAAGGAATTCTTCGGTACCAGTATTTTCTTATGGAAAATCTGCCCTCAAATAGGGCGAAATTTCGACCGTTTAAACTAGATTTATTTTTCTATAAAAAAAGTCTGGTATTGGGCCTTGAAAATAACGGTACCCGTATGAACCCTGGATTTCTAGATAAAATACAAAATGATGGTAGAGTCGAAAAAAAATTTACGCACCCTATTTAGTGGAATATCATTGGATAGGTCTTTCAAAATGAAGATGATGTTTCATTGACTTTTTTACAGTCAGAAGCTCTATTAAAATATTATACAACACTGGAAGTTGTGTATGTAGGATCTCTAGCTTTACTGCAACTCTAACCATCATAGGCATTTATAGACCTCATCAAAACAATATTTATAGATAGGAACTAACAATTAAACACAACTTAAAAGTCATTAATACAAGTAAATGAAAAAAATAGGTAAGTAATATAAACAAGTAATATAAAACAAATATTTTAAGTCAATCCCTAATTAGGTCAATAAGAGATTTTTTCCCTCCCATTCTTCTTTCCTCTTGAGTGGAGCTTAAAATACCTTGATCAAGAAGAGGGCTCTCTCGATTATTGAATATTAATTAATTTAATTTAATTAATGAATTAATATTTAAAAAAAACTGGATTAACATCAAGTGTCATCCACAACCAGTTTAAAAAAAAATTATTTGGGCTTGATTGGATGAATAATAAGTATTTTATTAACGATTGAAAATTTGAACAAGATATATATAGCGAGAGTGTGAGCTAATAGTAGGAGTTAAAAAAAAAGTAGTTTCACATTGATGGGAAATAAATAATTAGTTCGCTTTTCACGCAGTCGGTTTTTTTTTTTTTAATTTAATTGTTTATTTACGAATAGAATATTTCACATTATTTAAGACAAAAATTCTTCATATTTTAATATAGCTTTGCAGAAAAGTGGTAGAATGTTTACATGAGCACCCGTTCCCCTTGACACATGCGCCTAGGCACGGATGCTTGCTTTTGAATACATAGTGATACCTTGACTAATACATCTTACCGATATCACATTCGTTAGCCTAATCTTTTTACTGACAAAGATATAGGCTAAGGAATTAGGCCTAATTCTTTAGCCTAAATATTAGGCTAAGAAAGATTTGGGCTAACATGAGAGTCAAGAACGTGACTTTCCATCTAAATGAAATATGAGGAGATTGCTCTAAGTTACGCTGCACGTATACAATAAAACATTCGGTAGATGTATCGATATTTTTAAGCCAAGGCAGAGAAACTCAGAAAAAACAATCCTCTTGAGCCGACACATTCGTAATTTTTTTATATAAGTTGCCCTAAATAGCTGACTACCAAATTATGAAATAAAAATTTTGGAATCTTCCATGCACACGAAGTTAAAATTTATTTCACACAAATGCGTTTACCTCAACAAATATTCAATACATTCATGGTTTGTTAGCCGAGGCATTTGTTATCCGAGGTATCACTGCATTGCTGAATAATAAATTTTGCCTTTTTAATGAGAGAAATTTTGTGATTAAACAAGGTAAATATTACTATTCAGAAATAGTGGTATTTAAAAATTAGCACTCGTGGGGACCCTAGTAGTAATAGGAAAATGCCGCTTCAGATGAATATATATATATATAATAAAATTCACTTCAGTTGAATTATAACTAAGAAAATGTTTCACTTTATATTTCTCAGTGAAGATTTAGTCGGTAGGATACTTAGGGGGCTAATAATAAATTTAATAATAAAATAATGCTTGCGATCGCCCATATAACTGAAAATAATCAAAATGGTCTGTCACAGTTTTAAATGACTATATGAGTCCTATTCAACGTTTGTGCGCATTTGTGTAAGCATAGCACTCATATTTGTGAAGATGTTAACGTTTCTGTAAAAAATTCAAAAGCTTTTTGTTTATAGCATACATACATATACAGAAATTGAAACATGAATATAGGGGAGACCGGGGCAAGTAGGCGCAGTTTTTAGTTACTAATTTTTATTAAATTTTTGTTTAAGTTTTTTACCAAACTTTAACTGCACTTTTAAAGAACAGGCATTTGGCTATAAATACCACAGAGAGTTGCGTTTGTATCTTTTGTAGTTTATGTTTAGCGGAAGCCTAAATTAAAAGGGAAATTGTGCGCCAACCTACTCCGTCACGGGGCAAGTTGCCTATACTTATGGGGTAAGTTTGCACACGCGTTATAAAAATTTAAATAAAACTCAAATAAGACACGCATTAACAGAAATCAATTTCATTATTACCGGTAAGTTTAAACAAATGCGTTATCGCCGTACAATGTAAATTCTAAATTATACAGACATAAAAATAATGAATAAAGCATTAACATTGAGTAACTCTATCCTACTCGATATCATCATCAGAGTTGCAGTTGTCACAAATAAAAATTCGACTGTCTCCGTTTGGGCAAGCCTCATGTGCCCAAAATCTTGCATTGCAACCACTTTTCTCGGTGTTTACTGTTTTTCAAGCTACCAGCACACACTAGACACGGAGCCAACTTGCCCCGTGTTTAATGCGCCTACTAGCCCCATAATAAATTTCTTCATAAAAGGGACACGTAACCTTCTAAATATAAATAATCCAAGTAAATCACAAATGGGGTAGGTACAGTTAATCATACACTAAGAAAAACTGCACAAGTTAAACCGCAATTATTATGTATTAGAAATTAGAAAAAGAATGAAGCAACAAAAAATTACTTATGAGTACAAAAAACAGAAAAATCGTAATAAATGTCCACTGCACGTAAGTAACGCTGCAAAACTACAATGAGGATTATAAAAAGCAAGAAGAAAGGTACTCTGTGACTGGTTGCGCAATCTATCCACAAACAGGCGATTTATGAGGACTGCTCGTACTTACCCCTGTAGCCAACTAGCCCCGGTCTTCCTCATTGCATATTTGATAAGATATGGGCATTTGCATTAAATATTATTTTAACTGCGCATGCGTGGAAGATTCCAAAATTTTTATTGCATAATTTGGAAGTCAGATGTTTTGGCCAACTTCTATAAGATGTCCAGTCCAATATTGTTAAAACTCAGAAGGATACAGTGAGCTGGTTAAAAAATTGCGGAAAATCTCTCATTATAAAGCTTTTTTTAGAAAGCAACTCACTATATCGGCCGTATCTTTCGGAATTGTTGCGATATGTGACTGGATTTTTTATATAAGTTGCCCTAAATAGCTGACTACCAAATTCTGAAATAAAAATTTTGGAATCTTCCACGGATGCGAAGTTAAACTTATTTCATACAAATGAGCATACCTCATGAAATATTCAATATATTCATGTTTTCTTTGCAATACACTGTTTCTATTGTTCTTTGTCAGGTTTTCGGAAAGGTGTGTTAAATTTGTTTGAAAGCTCTGTGTGCTATAAACGATTCGCAGACAAGTTAACGTCTTCACGAATGTGAACGCTATACTTACACAAATGCACACAAACGTTGAACAAATCTCAAATAGTTATTCAACACAGTGACAGACCATTTTCAGTATTTTCTGTTATACAGATGTATACAGCAAATGCTTTTATACAGCAAATACTATTTTACTCTTAAATTTATTATTAGCCTTCCAACTAAACCTCCACCGAGAAATATGAAGATAACATGTTCTTTAAATCCCAGAAGTTCAAGAACAATTTTTCAAGAATTTCAGTAGGTTCCCGAAAAAACGTGTAAAATCGAAAGCGTTCACTTTGCTATAATTTTTGGACATGAGTGCATTACATCCAATAACATTTAAAATGTTAATTCTGATATAACACAGTCTATTGTTAACTGAAATCTTAACGTAGCCTTATTTGGTGCAGGTACCTTATACACGTACACAAACACACATTTAATAAGGCTTAAGAGCAGAGAAATTAAACTGCACTATGAAAATTATGAACAATAACAAAACCAAACTACACTTCAAACAACACAGAAACAACTCCTTAGTAAGTTTGAATTCATGTATTGATTGATTATTATATTGTATTGCATTTTTAAGAAGTGCATTTTTAGCGCCTATGTTTGCAATAATTATCATATTCTTATGGACAATAACAAATCCAAACTAAACTTCAAACAACATAGAAACAACTCCTTAGTAAGTTTGAATTCATGTATTGATTGATTATTATATTGTATTGCATTTTTTAAGAAGTGCATTTTAAGCGCCTATGTTTGCAATAATTATCATATATAGGAATGATATATAAAAATAGAAATATAAATTTAGCTTCTTGACTTTTTTGTTTAATTGTAAAAAAAAAAAAAAAAAAACTATTGAAGTAACTCTATTTAATAGTAGATCTTTTATGTATCCTAATCACTAAAAACATAACTTTTTGAGGGTGTCCCAAAAGAAGTCCATTTGTTCATATTTCGAAAATTGACTAAAAATAAAAAAAATTATCGAATCGAAGTGGGATTTGCACCACGGAATTTATCAAAGAGTCGGATATATTGTGGCAAAAGAGAAAAACTGTTTAACGCATTATTTATCAAGAAATTACTTCAACTCAATAATTATCTTCTTTAATATCGGAAGATATGCTGGAATTTTTAAATAATAATAATAATGTAAAATTTAGATACGTTTTTTCATTAAAATTGATTAAATAAATCCGTAGTTATAACTTTTTTGTAAAAGAAAAAAAAAACAGATTAATTAACCGAAAATACTCTTATGGAAATATCACAACTCTTATAAAAGCAATGTATTTAAATGTATTATGATCCTCTCTGTAAATGGAAAGGCTTCTGCAGTTGAAAATGCTTCATATAACTTTTTTTAAAGCTATATCTATGTAAATGCTTAAGAAAATTACCACTTTTTGTAAATATATAACATCTTTTGTTTCTCTACGCTTTCTAAATTTGATCGAGCAGAGTATTTTGTATAGAAAGAAAAATAAACTTTTATTAATAGCCAGAGTAAATAATTTTTATACTAAATTTTCTTCAATGGTACTTAAAAGTACTGTCAGTGCGTAGAGGTTTAAAGAGACCGATAATCAATTTCATTTTTCAAATATTCATTAAAAATTTTATAATTATCGTATTGGAGGACAAATTTCACTATTAGACTGGTCAAAGAGTGAGATTGTTTAATGGAAAAAGAAATACAATAGTTTTAAAAGTCAAATAATACCGTTCACATTTGAAAATGTCTAGTAACATATTTTCAAATCGGTGTGAAGTCTTGAAAATACGACTGGCCAAATAGCCGGGGTTTTTGTGTAAAAAATTGTTCAAGGAAAATTTGAGCTAATTTTGTGCTTTTACCGGAAGAAATTCGACACTTTGACAAGTCTTATGGCAAAACCTTTACTCGTATACGATAATTTGTTATTTTTTAAATGAATTTTCGAGATCTCAACGGATTTATCCGGGACCCAATACATTAAATCGAAATTCGTCCGTAACGATTTTTTTCTTATTTGATTTACTCAAAAAAAAAAAATAAGTTACTTTACTTGACGATTTAAACTCGTACAGATTCTCATTTTGTTTTATGTTCTACGTTATAATCTCTCGGAAATAAATTTTATATTAAATTTTCTTCAATGGTACTTAAAAGTACCGTCAGTGAATAAAGTTTTAACTAGACCCTTAAGAAAGTTCATATTTCAAATATTCATCAAAAAGTTACATAATTATCGTACTGAAGTACACATTTCACTATAAGACTGAGATTTTTTATGGCAATGAAATATATTTCAAAGAGTCAAATAATTCCCTTCACATTTGAAAAATGCCTAAGAAGTTAACAAATTGTCAAATCGGAGTGAAGTCTTTAAAATAAGACTGGCCAAATGGTCGGAGTTTTTGTGGTAAAAAATTATTCAAAGAAAATTTACCAGAATAAATTCGACACTTTGACAAGTCTTACGGCAAAAACTTGACTTGTATACGGGAATTTGTTATTTTTTTAATGAATTTTCGAGGTCTCAACGGACTTATCCGGTACCCTATACATTGAATCGAAATTCGTCCGTAATGATTTTTTTCTTATTTGATTTACTCAAAGAAATATGTTATTTTACTTCACGATTTAAACTCGTACAGATTCTCATTTTGTTTTATGTTCTATGTTATAATCTTTCGGAAATGCACTGTCAGAAAAACTCATCAATTTACACGAAATTATCCCTCATTTTTTAACAAATAATTTCCGTACTCCTAGAAAACAAATTTGTATCCGCTGAATTCTTTCCAAATGTCTCCGGGTCTCCGGCACCAGTATAGATTTTATCTTAATTCATTATCAACTATCCATACTAACCTCATTGGGGAAACGCCTCATGGGGGGCTCTTAAGATTTTTAAAACAAGCTGGATTTTACTTTGAGATATAATTTCTCTTTTTTTTTTTTCATTGGTTTAACAACTCGGAATCTTCTTTTACACTTATTTGACATGTGAATGTGCATCCCTATAGATATCTCCATTCTAATCTTAATTTTCTTCTTTTACTACTTTAAAATGTAATTTTTTTTTGGTTTTTCTACACTTGTATGACTAAATCTGGATGGGATATCCCATCCAGAAAACTTTTCTCTCTGCTTTGTCTATTTCTTTGTTTACCTTTATCGTATTTACTAATGTTCTAATATTACCTTTTATGAGAGTTTAAGGGGTCTCAGTACTCTTAAAATTAGAAATTTTTTTTTTTTAAAAATACAATTTTCAACATTTAACATCTTAAACTGCATTTAAGACATAATTTTTATTAGAATTGAAAGATATAAGTATGTTCTTTCATTTCATGTATTTAAAAAATTGCAAGATGCAGAATTAGCATTTACAGGGGGTTCCAAACTGTCAGAGGTTTGTCGATCAGAAGATTGTCATAACAGATTACGCGCAGGATTACAGAATAAATTTTGCAACTAGAATCTAAATTTTTGTGCCTACTTGTACTTCAGATTGTAATAATTACACAGAACCTAAGTAAATTTATATTTGAAGCATTTTTATATTTTTAATACAAAGTTGTATTTAGCTAATGCAAAATTTCGAAGATTTCTACAGTATAATCACCTAAAAAATATTTTTTTAAACAATAAAAAGGAAATTTTAGGTTCAGTTTACACAGACTAATATGAAACATATGTTTCGAAAATTTCATGAAAAAATATTCAGAAGTTTTTGAGATACCGTGCGCGTTATGGCCAAAAACGTCATTTGGAGAAAAATGATTTCAAAGTCTCTGAAATGCTGCTTCAGCAATTGACCGGTATAATTCTAAAAGCCATAACTTATGTTCTAATGGTAATTTCATGGAAACAATTATATGAAAATGTTCAGAAAAGATAAGAGTTTAACATCTAAAAAAATTAAAATTTCGAAAATTTTAAAGCCTCGAGAGTCTTGAGACCCCTTAATTTTTCTTTTTTTTCTGTTTTGGCGCTGCGTGTCCCTAGACGGATTTTGTGCCATTAAACCATATTAAATAGGGTGGGTCGAAAAAACCGAAATATTTATAATAGAAATGTAATAGAGCGGAAAAGTTGCCTTTTGTAATAAAGAATAAATTCGTAAAATATTACACCGATCGGTTAATATCTTTTACCGCCGCAAAGGGGCTAAAATTTCCAAAAATCGCAAAAAAACATGTTTTTCTTTTCAGTATTTTTTTTAAATATCCAAACGTACGAATGCAATTTCTAATAAGACACAATAGCTACCTGAAGATATAAGAAATGTCCCGGTAAATGTTCATTATGATAAAGTAATATCTTTTACTACCACAAAAGGACCATATTTTTTAAAAAGAATTGTAAAAATTTCAAATTTTTATTTTTTCTAAATTTTTATAATTTCTATAATATGTCTAGAAGTAAATAAGTTTACTTCATATCTATTAATATGTCGTAAATTTTGTTAACTAATTGTTATAGACTGGAAAAAAAAACTGTAATCATTCATTATTCATGACGATCGCTTTATCTACTGCTGTTTTACTGCATATCAGCAGTTCATATACCAAAAATCACAAAAATGATATAAAATGAACAAAATATTTTAGTATTTTATTAATTAAAATACAGAGATGATTAACCGAAATGGATTAAATAAACATAAAATGAAGAAGTATTTAAAGTAATTGAATTTTATAATGTAACTTGCTTCCAAATAAAGCCATTGCTCCTCGAGAGGCCGAAATTGATCATATGTCTTCCTCGCTCTGTTCTGGTCCACAAACTTTGCCAGCACTTCAGAGACTAATTTCATGCATCTTTCTACTGATTGAGTGGGACAAGGAAAGTGATAATAATTGGTATCTTTAATCGAACATTCTAAACTCACCAGCGTCGTTAGGTTGTCAGTCCATAGGCAAACCGTAACAGGTGGTTTCCTTAGTTTACAGTTTTGCCACTCGACTAAATCCATACAAATTTAAGCTTCAAAGTTCAAGTCTGGAATTACAAAGTGACGGATAGCACTATTCGTGTCCACAGAGCTTCGTGCTTTGGCATTTTTTTTTTATGGCTGGGGTCCTGATGTCTTCTCCTTCATATGCTAAGATTCCACTGAAGCTATTTTCATGATTTGCGAAACAGGCATTTCGTGAAATTACAGGAACTATAATCTTTCGTAGATGATATGGCAAGTATCGAGGGTTACTAATTTTAGTCCACATAATCTGAAAAACATGATGGATTCATTTTAATTGTGAACCAACTGATGCAGTACACTTTCAGGATGTACTCATTGAGCATATCCTGATCAGCCGATTGCCGAATGCATTAGCCGATTGCCAAAATTGGAAATTGCCAAAGCACGAAGTTCTGTGGACACGAATAGAGCTATCCGTCATTTCGTCATTCCAGACATGAACTTTGAAGCTTAAGATTATATGGCTTTAGTCGACAAGCAAAACTGTAAACTAACGAAACCACCTGTTACGGTTTGCCTATCGACTGACGATCTAACAACGCTGGTGAGTTTAGAATGTTCGATTAAAGATACAGTGCGGCGCAAAAGTTTATGCACAAGCTAAATATTTTTATAAAATGAAAAATATACATCAAAATGCTTTGGAATTTTTACTGTGTCTAAACAATTGGATTACAAATTCATGTTTCGAATTCGGAAACAATTCATTGTAAGGAAAATAATAAATTATAAAAAAATGAAAATTATGATGTCGCAAAAGTTTATGCACAAAAACGAAATATATGGGTCAATCCATTTCAAGTGGTCCAGCACTGGTTGCTCGACCATTTTTAAAAAATCTGAAATTTTTTGTACAACAACCCTAACATAATGGAAGTTCAAAATGACTATTATTTTAATTTTATTATTTTTTGTTTGTGCATGGCGGCCATCTTTGTTTCATCGTCTGCAGCAATTTTCTCACATGAAAGGTTTACGGAATTGTAAATAATTCATCGTTTATTTCTCCAGTTCAAGTGCGGATTGAAGAAATTTGCACAGAATACATTGGGCTAAAAATTTGGTAATAGAGTAGTTTCCGAAACTAACTGCTTATTGATGAAATTTAAGCATAAAGTTTCAGTTTTTTTCCAAAATTTGTCCGTTTACAAGACAAAATTTTTCTAGCAAGGAAAACTGTGAACGTGACATATTTTTTTTTTTTTTTTTTTTTTTTTTTTTACAAATAGGCCGAAAGTACTTGTACTCACATGCCAAGTTCCAGATCTGGACCCAAATTTTTCAAAAATGTCAAAAATCGCACTTTTTAGGCTTAGATATCTCTGGTGGGGCAAGAGATAAAAATCTGAAGTTCTGGTTTCTGAGAGTATCGTATGGTAGTGCTATGCTCAAGAAAGTTCAGGATGGAGATTTGACTCCAAGCTGAGATATGGCAAGGACAACATGTCAAAAGAATACTGCCAAACTATTGTTTTGCTGTAGCCACAGCTAAGTAATTTATCTCAGAGTGTCATTTAAATTTATTTTTTTATTATCTTTAAATAATAGTAACAGAAAATAAAGCCTTTTGCAAAGCTTAGCAATTAATTAAAAAATAATTATGCCTAAGGCGTACATTTTGTATGGTTTCAGTAATGTTCTTTTGTAATTTTAGTAACCAAAAGAATGCTCAGCACTTTTATATAAAGAAAAAAAATATATTTTTATACAAGACCTGACACAAAAACAGAATAGGGAAAGAGAAAAGCTGTTAATGTTGGCATACCTGTTGAGACATGATCAAATGTATCAAAACACATTCCTGCTTGTTGGTTTAAAAACCACAATTTTAATGCTGCTTGCCAATCCCTAAAACTTGTTCCTACCATAAGTATATTCCCGTAAATGAAACATTGTACGACGTTACCATGCATCAGCCTCAAGTAATTTTTAGAAAGTAAAGATATCCAAAGCCCTTTCAAAATTTATACTGCAGAAAATGACATTTTTGCATAAGAAGTAAGCTAGGAATTATTAATGAACTGAGATTTGCACATAGCGATTTCAAAGTTTATTTCTATGAGCCAGCAGGTCCAAGGTCTTCAATCAAGTTATCAAGAAATGACAAGACTAGGTTCCTACAAATAAAATTTTGAGAAAGATCAAAATTGTGGTTTTTAAACCAACAAGTAAGAATGTGTTTTGACATGTTTGATCATGTCTCAACAAGTATGACAACATTAAAAGCTTTTCTCCTGCCCTGTTCTGTTTTTATTTCAGGTCTGTTTATATTCGGTCACAAATGTTCCATCAGAATTTCCTGATACATTTGTGAATTTTGTCTGCCATTTAGGAATCAAAAAGACGTTTGTACATTACAGCCAAAAGTGCCCCATGCCATGAGCGAATCAGCACGTTGTTGCCTGCTCAATATGCTCTTCGGATCTTTCCACAAGGCACGCCAAAAGAATGAGAAGCCATTTCGACCATCCAAATTCCAATTTTTTTCATCAGAGAAAATAACACTAATCCATTCGTCACGATAATACATGTGCTGTTTTGCTCATTGAAGTCTTGCTCGTTTGTGACACTGTTTCAGAAAACGCTTACGAGATAATTTTTGTTTTTCGATGATTCTGGATTCTGTTATTCATCTGCATTTGATGTCATGGAATATTTTTGAGCTAAGTCGATTGTTTATCTCATTAAGAGACAAATAGCTAGTTAAAGCCAAACTTTTAATTCTTCTATCCTCACAAAATATGGTTTTACTCGACGTTTCTGAACAATATACATTTTTGAATTGTTTTCCACGTTGCAAAACACTATAAACACCTCGTTTAGACCGATTAAAGTAAGCGAAATTTGCAAGAAATATTTACCTTCAACTTTCAGCTTCCAAACTTCTACAACTTCTTCAGGCGAGAGCGGCAGAGATTTCGACATTTTGAAATAACTCGTACAGCGATTTCTACACTTTATACTCTAGGAAAAAAGTCTCACTGATCCTCCACCTATTATGTTTAAGGAGATATATGCATAAGATCTCATTTGTGCATAAACTTTTGCGACATCACAAAAACTGTTTTCTTGCAATTTCTGATTTTCGTAACGATGAATTTTTTCAAAACTTGAGATATATATTTATGATCATAGTATTCACCTACACTGGATATTTGAAAGCCTTCTGTTGTGTAATTTTATTTTTATTAAAATATTTGCGTTATGCTTAAACTTTTGCGCCGCACTGTACCCGCTATTGTAACTTACCTTGTCCCACTCAATCAGTAGAAAGATGCCTGAAATTAGTCACTGAAGTGCTGGTAAAGTTTGTGGACCAGAACAGAGTGGGGATCACATATGATCAATTTCGGCCTCTCGAGGAACAATGGCTTTATTTGAAAGCATATTACAAAATTCATTTACTTTAAATACTTCTTCATTTTAAGTTTTTTTAATCCGTTTCAGTTAAACATTTCTGTATTTTATTTAATAAAGTACTAGAATATTTTGTTCATTTTATATCATTTTTGTGATTTGTGGTATATGAACTGCTGCTATGCTGTAAAAGAGCAGTAGCTGAAGCAATCGTAAAGAACAATGAATGATTTCCTTTTTTATTTTCCAGTCTATGACGAATACTTAACAAAATTTATGACATATTAATAGATATAAAGTAAATTTATTTACTTATAGACCATATTATAGAAATTAAAAAAATATAGAAAAAATGAAAACTTGAAAATTTTACAATTTGTTTTTTAAATATGGTCCCTTTGCGGCAGCAAAAGATATTATTTTTTCATAATGAATATTTACCGGGACATTTCTTATATCTTCATGTAGCTATTGCGTCCTATTAGAAATTGTATTCGTACGTTTGGATAATTAAAAAATATATATATGTATATATAAAACAAGTTTTTTGCGATTTTTCGAAACGTTGGCCCCTTTGCGGCGGTAAAAGATATTAACCGATCGGTATAATATTTTACGAATTTATTCTTGATTACAAAAGGCAACTTTTCCGCTCTATTACATTTTGATTGAAAATATTTCGGTTTTTTCGACCCACCCTAATATACAACCAATCAACCAACTTCCCAAAGGTTTGAAAAAGAGGAAGAAATTTCGTTCATTCCTATCACGGATGCTCTCTATCTATATTATAAAGGACAAACATATCTGTGCGTAACGCATACGTCATTCTGCGAATGGCAACACTTTCAAATTTGAAATGAATTTTCGGTTTGCAATTTTTGCTACTGAAATTTTTTAAACTTCTACACATCGCACATTTTCAGTTTTTATACCAACGTACGAGGAAAAAAATGTACTTTTACATGCAATTTCTTTGAAATCTGTATCTCAATTTATTTTTGAGATATTATATTTTTTATAGTTTTTTGTACCAATTTACTAATTGTGGCAACAGAAGTACCCCATTTATGTTACAAAGGTCAATAATCTGTGCGTAACGCTGATGTCATTTTGCAAATAGCAACGCTTCACGATGAAATTTCGGTTTTCCAATTTTCCCTTCTGCAATTTTTTAATCTTCTGAACATCGCACATTATAATTTTTTACACTGTCGTATAGGGAAAAAAATCTACTTTTAAATGCAATTTGTATCAAAACGGTATCTTAATGGACTGATTTATTATGGTTTATAAAATAATTTTCAAGCATGATTTTTTAAACTTATCACGATCGCGCTCCGGCTCCATTAAGAAATATTAATAAACAATTTGCACGTAAAAAAGAGTTCAGAATTTATCTATGGCTAATTTTCTACAATGAAATTAAAGCTTCGTCAAACAATAAGTAAAAATATAATATATAAAAAAGCACGAATATAACATATACGTAATCGAACAATTTAAATTTTTAGAGCCGAATTGTGAAAAATATGGGCTTTTAAATGTAAATTGTATGAAATAGATAAGTTTTTAAATAGAGTTGCTAGGCAACTGTTAAAGTAAAAGGAAAAAAATAATCTATATATTCAAAACAAATGACAGCTTTTTTAGACATCTTCCCTGAACTTTCTACAGAACCAATTTTTGTAATTATTCTTTTTTAAATGAAAGCTGTTCATTTGTATATGAACTCGCTCTAGCTATTTTTCTAAATATTCCCACTTTTATATTTTAAATTTAATTTAAAAAGTTTTTTGAAATTTCATCAAAATAGTAGCAATTGTATTATTTCCACTGTTGCAGAAAAAAAGAAATGTTGCGGTTTATTTATCTTTATTGATGCCATTTCATCATTACAATTAAAAATAACTTTAAGTCTCAACAGAAAATGACGTCACGCTTTAAAAAACATGAAAGACATTAAAGCTATGTTACATTTCAATATATTTTCTTTCGGCTGATATCGAATTTGCGACACTTGGCGTAATGCTTCAGTAAGTGCCATATTTAAAAGAAAACAATCCTTTTCTTAGATAAAACTATATATTTTACCACGAATACATCTAAAAGACATCAGTTACTGGAATTTGTAGTCGGCGGTACTGAAATTAGAATCTCAAGCCAAAAGAATAAATTTACACATGCAAAATTGTAGCTGACAAAGGGGACTTCACGTTTGAAAATCTATCTATTTTATAAAAGAAAATATGTCCGTACGTAACTCTGACGCCATTTTGAGAATGGTGACGCTTGACATTTAAATTTCGGTTTTGCAATTTTTTCTACTGCGATTTTTTTAACTTCTAAACATCGCACATTTTTAATTTTTACACCGTTATATGGGGAAAAAATCACGAGCCGTTAATTCCCAAATTGGCTCATCCGATCTCAGCAATCTGATTCTTTACTAATATTAATATTTTGGATTACTTTACTGTGATTTTGATCAAATTTAACAAAATAAATGAATTTAAGTCATTATAATTGTATTCTATTTTAGATTACACTATTTCATAAGAAAATAAATATAATTATCTACTATATAAATATCAGTTTTAGCCAATCAGATTGCTGGGCTCGGTTGAGCCAATTTGGGAATTAACGGCTCGTGAAAAAATCTACTTTAAAATGCAATTTGCTAGAAAACTTTATTTTAATTGATTTATTTATCATGTTTTTTTTAAATAATTTTCAAGCATAACGTTTTTTAATCTATCTCCGTTACGTGCAGGCTCCATTACGAAATAAACCATTTGCACGTAAAACAATATAAATAGTTCAGCATTTGTCCCTGACTAATATTTCATAGTGAAATTAAAACTTCATCAATCTATTATATTAAAAAGTGAATGTCCGTTGCATTTCACAGCTGTCTCTCCTAGAATATGGAATGTTGGGTGATCAAATTGACGCCAGTTATCCACATGGGTCCAAGGATGTCAAAATTCGTCGTATAATTTTAAAATTTGATTACTTTTCGATATATATTTATTTATTTAGGGACATTTATGTAATGGTGGAAATTAAATTCCTCCATCTTTTTTTTTTTTTTTTATAAAAGAGAGAAAACAGAAAATGACAAGGTTTATTAGATACCATTGTTTGACATTATTTTTAAATTGAAATTAACGTTTATTTGAATAAATAGGGAAAATAATAATGTGACTGAATAGTATTTTTCAAGAAAACTTCACGAAATACAAACTTATGTTCACATATATAAATATTAAACAGACATACAACAATAAATATAATAAACCGAACTGGAGTGAAAAATTAGCCAGAGCTTGGAATCGAATCCGGAACCACAGCATTCCAGGCTGTCGCTCTAACCACTGAGCTACTCCGGCCGATACCTGAGTCTGAAATTTTTCACTAAAAAGCCATGTTGGGGAAGTCAACAGCCATCTATGCGACAGCCTTGGATGACCGACCAACGATGATGGGACATACGACCCTATACGACCCGACAACGACTCAGGTATCGGCCAGAGTAGCTCAGTGGTTAGAGCGACCGCCTGGATTGCTGTGGTCCCGGGTTCGACTCCTTGCTCTGGCTAATTTTTCACTCCAGTTGGGTTTATTGTATTTATTGTTGTACGTCTGTTTAATATTCATATATACCGTTAACAGTTGAATGCAGGCGTTATTTATCTGTGTTTTATTATATATTGTACTGTGTGTGTGTTTTAATTTCTGTTCACATATTCAAGTTTCAGGAATCCGTTTGGGTTAGAAACAAAAATTTGACTATCGACTGGAACACTGAGATAAATTCTGTTGACGTCAAAAGAAAAAAAAAAAAACATCGTAATCAAACATCAATATTTTGATTTAATTTTAAGTCGAAAAGTACATTTTCAGCTATTGCCTGAAGATGGCTATTAAAACATTTCAAAAGTGGACATTAAAGACGAAATGTTTTAGCGAGAATTATTTTTTTCCCTAAATATTTATGTTAATTCATAAATATAAAATGCTTCTGAATAAATTCGTCAAAACAAAATCATTTTTGTATAAGTTGAACCAAATGACAAAATTTGTACCAACTCCGAAATTCGAAGTAAAATCTTGGTAGAGCGAAAATCTTTCGGCAAATAAATTTATGGCATATGTGCATTTTTATTCGGAAAACTTTTGACTTATATTGTAAATATAACTTATTATTTGAAATATTGTATTTAATAAAAATTAATTCTTTAATTGCTTTCTAAATTTACAATAAACACAAATTTCATTTTTCGCAAAAGGATCGAATGATCTCATGCAATTCAAAAGCAACACAACGGGTTGCTACTCAACTAGTTAATAATAATATCCGAATTTATTTTAAAAATGAAAAAAAAATCTATACATTAAGATTTCTAATTTAATTAAAAAAGAAAAAGTTTTCAAATTTAAAAATGAATATCTATTATTTTTCACATTCATTCAAAAGTACTCACAATTTATTTATTTTTTAAAGTTGAATAAGTTGAATAAAGTTAAATAAATTTGAATTTATAATGTTTTTTTATAAAAAAAATATTCGCATGTAAAATATATTTTAAATGATCAGATTTAAAAGATATTTTAATTTAAATATTAAACTGATAATACTCAAAAAAGAAAGGAACAAATTATTTTCGAATAGAAATATAATATTCATATTTTACATCTAGCAGTCTACTTAAAAATATTTCAAATTCATCTTTTTATCATATACTAATACTAAAGTATTAAAACCCCAGACACATTTTCATTAACCTCTTCAGACCTGAAGGTAAAATAACACTACAAATGCACATTCATTACTTTTGCACAAACAAAAAGACACCCCAGATGACAAAAGAATCCCCTTTTCTGAAATGGGTACTTTAGGCGACGGGTTATTTATGTTCACAAACAGGGAACTAAGATGACCAGCCTCCTTGAAATATCAATTCAATTATCTATAACTTAAATTCAAGCAATAAAAAAATTAAGGACTTTAAGGAAGTGAATGATCTGCAAATCCTCAATTTTTTTACTGTAAAGCGTTTTAGTTAAATAATTGTGAACATTTTTTACTTTATTGGTCACACTGTCTTGAAGGCATTTTGCAAACTCAGCTAAAAATAACATTTATTTTATGAGGAAATGAGCATCAATGCTGCCATTGATTACATTTGTCCCCAAGCCAAAAACATTCAGTTACTTAAAAGTAAAGTCAAAATGAAACAAAATCAAAAAATCCCTGCCGGCCCGGCCTACAGGCAGAGGTAGATTTCGAAGTCAAATATACTAATTTCACAAAAAAAAACTAAATCATGATTAGAGATAAATCCACTTTAACAATTTTATCTGGCCGCTCTTGACGAGTTTTTATTTCATTTTCATATAATAGCTGGTTTTATCAGAATCATGTTAGGGCGGCATTAAAAAAAAAAATACTTTTCCATGCTCAACAACTCGAAATTTTCTGCCATAATTCCAGATTCATTTTTAATAAAAAAAAATATGAAACATGCTAACGTGATTTTTGAAGAGATTTATAAGCGGCCGGTGTTTTTATTTTTTGTTCAATTAATTAAAACTTGATATATAAACAATTATTTTTTCAGAAGGACAATATTTTTCGTTTCTAACGCAATCGCTTCGGGAAATTCCGTTCAAAATGCCCACTTTGACATCATTTTTTGAAATATATTCTGCCTCTATCTCTATTATTACGGTACATTATATAGTTTCTGAATAAGCGAATCTACCAATTAAATGCGTTTGAGAGCAAAAATGAACTTAAAAACCAGTCCGAAAATAAGCAATTTGGATTTAAGCGCATCCTTAATACAATGATTTTTCCAACACAATCCGCTTCGGTAAATTCGGTTCAAAATACCCTTTTTAACAGCATTTAAAAAAATATATTCTGCCCCTATCAGAAAATCGACCATTACGGTACATTATACAGTTTCTGAGTAAGAAAACGTACCAATTGGAAGCCTTTGAGAGCAAAAATGAATTGTAAAATGAGTCAGAAAATAAGCAGTTTGGATTTGAATACACCCTTACTAAGATCATTTTTTTTCTTCAACCGGTATGTATTTTTAATTTGTTTTTGCTCTAAGAATTGGTCCTATCCAAAACTTGTCTATGTAGATGTTGTAGACAATATTAAGAAGATATATGATAAATTCATGGGGATTTTATATCTTTTCAATTGACGGAGTTATGGATTTTTTTCTTCTTCAAACCCCCTTTTTGTTTTCGTTTTTAATTTTTTTTTGCAGTACGAATTGGTCCTATCAAAAACTTGTGAGTATAAAAGTTGTAGATAATGTTAAGGAGATTCATGATAAAATTAATTGGATTTTATATCTTGAGAATTGACGAAGTTATGGATTTTTTTCTTCTTCAAACGCCCTTTTTGTTTTCGTTTTTAATTTTTTTTTTTTTTTTTGCAGTACGAATTGGTCCTATCAAACACTTGTGAGTATAAAAGTTGTAGATAATGTTAAGGAGATTCATGATAAAATTAATTGAATTTGATATCTTGAGAATTGACGAAATTATGAATTTTTTTCTCCCAAAAACCCTATTTTTTGCGCCCCTTGAGCCCATTTTAAAATTTATCAAAAATCTGTGATACATAAATTTTTGGCCCTATTTTTAGAAGTAATAAAAACTTTAAACGGATTTGATATGTACAAAAATTAAGAAGTTATGGGGTGTTTTCTGTTTTCACAAAACCCCTCCCTATTTCCTTCCTTTTGGTCCGATTTTACCCATTAACGAACTTGACCGAGATTTTATGCCCATTGATTTTATGTATCAGTTTGGAAGAGATTGGTGCAGAATTACGAAATTTATCGTGTCCAGAAGAAAGTGATATATATATATATATATATAGATAGATAGATAGATAGATAGATAGATAGATAGATAGATAGATAGATAAAGTTTTTTACTGAGGGTGGTTTTGGGTTCTAGGGGTCATGATCGGTGTAGATCTGCAAAAATTTTTTAGAAATTCCAACATAGGAACGATCCCAATAGGTAGTATTTCATATGAAATCTACCTAAAAGTTTAGTTTTTATGAGGGAAAAAATGAAGGTGCGCATTTGTGTACCTCGGGTCTGAAGAGGTTAAAGACGAAATTTTCCGGAAATTAAATTCAAAATTAAAAGCTTTTTCAAGAAATTAATCAAGCTATACCCATCCGAAGCAGACATTTTTACTTCAAAATGTTTCACTACTCTGCAGCTGTAGCCCAATATTTAGCATGTTCGTCTCGTAACGCTAAGATAGCTGGTTCGATTCCAGGTCAGCAACTTTTAATTTTTCCCCACTTTCTTCAATTCACGTATATTTTACCTCCTGTAACGGAGAAAAAAAATAAATGGGTATTCGTCAATTAACGGGGTAATCTTGGCAGCTTCCGTGAGTTGAAGAAAGTGTTTCTGAGAGTGTGCGTAACAATACACCTGACAGAAAGGTAAGATGTGACCACATGCCAGTTGATAAATATTATTGAACAGATGCCTGTGCCAATGTTTTAATAATGATATCTTATTCATATTTTTTCATCCGAAAGCTATATTTTGCAATTAAATTTAACATTCGTTTTCCACTTTCAAAACAACCAGAAAAAGGACATTACACACTATGGATTTTCCGTTTTCGCTTTTGGCATGTAGCCGGGAGTGCTTCAAAGACCGAGTACTATACTGAAACCCTCCAGCTACAAACTCGACACTAAAACTATTAGGCAACGCTAAACTTTTTTTATATCTTTTTATAGTTGATATTTAAAATAGAACATTATATTAAATTATTATTTTGCTATATAATAATGACATTTGGACCTACGTGCAGTTTTATGTAAATATAAATGATATCATTCATTATTAAAAGTTTTTCGTCGGTGTTCTCGCGTAAAATATCAAACGGCAGCGTAACATGTTTAAACTAGTAAGATTCATTTAATTAGATTTCATAAGAAAGTGATGAACTGCATGGTTACACAAATGTGATTACATAATTCCCAGTTCATCATAACATTTTACCACATCTCTTCTCTTCATTGCACCACATGGAGAACAAATCTCCTCTTAGATTATAATTAAATTAATCATTGCAAAACTTGCTTAGTGCATGACAAAATATAATTCATTTAGAAGACATGTCACTGAATATGTTATAAAAGTATGTGGATAATATGTCTGACGTAGATATGTTATAAATAAGATATTATTAGATACTGTATATTTGAACAAGAACAACTGAAATATGGCTTGTTTACGCTAGAAAATGTAACTCGATGAACATTCAAAAAACAGAATACTAGATTGGCAGTAATTCAGAAATCATATGCATAAGTAAACAGGCAAACTATTTCAGCTTTGAACTATAATTTCATTTATTTGGAAATGCATTTGTAGGAATAAGTTTGGTTTACTTAAATTTTAAAAGGTTGGGAAAATAATTTTTTCAATGTAATAAATATTTATTTATCATCTTATTTGTACTACTCAGCATCTATTAACTTTAATTTTGAAAAATAATGACTAACAGTGTTTACTGCAGGTTTTACTGCCATTTTAAAAACATGAGTGATTTTCAGTTATAAATTAATGTTAAATTATTCATTGGTGCTCACTTTTTCATTTTTGTAAATACTTCACAAAAATTGTATCTAATTATAAAGTAATGTTTACATTTAATAACTAATGATGAAGTCAGCAATTTTCCATTGACTTTCCAATGAACAATTTTCCAAAGACCAAGATTACCAGTATAATGCACCAAAACATTTTAACTCTATAAAAAATACAAAATGCTATTTATAATTATTTTACGTTTTGCTTATAAATCGTTATTATATAATTTAGAGATCGTATATTCAACATTTTTTAATGAAATATGCTTAAAATATACTAATTTAAAATCGCAAATCTTTAGAACAAAAGAATATAAATAGTTCAGAACACAACATTGGAAAATTTTTCTTAATATACAGGGTGATTTCTTAAGTCCAATCTGACTCAAATAAGTCATAAACTAAGTTATGTACAGCCAGCAATGTGGTGTCTAGGAATAATAAAATAGTTATACGTTACACGAAAGATACATCGCAACGTTACCTCGGGCTCATCCATTAATAATGTTTCAAATGCAAATCAAATTTAAAATTATTTGCTTAAAAGGCGCAAAGGCCAACATACTGAAAAAGATTCCTTGCCTGGACTCGAACCCGGGACATCAGTATCTCGCACTGACATTCTACCGACTAAAGAATCAATGCACTATACTGATGTCCCTGGTTCGAGTCCCGGCATGGAATCTTTTTCACTATATTGGCCTTTGCGCCTTTTAAGCAAATAATTTGAAATTTGATTTTCGTTTGAAATATTCTATGCAAGGCGAATGATTTTCTCCAGAAAAATTTCCAAGTATTAATCCATTAATAATGTCGCACTTCAGGTTTGGGGGTGAAGGTCCACAGAATGTGATACCTGAGGGAAGTGTGTGTTAACACGCTGTAACGTCGAATCTAACATTTGAGAACATTTTGGTGATAAAAATAGAAACCGTCTGCTGTTTTTATATTTAAAGTAAAAGCTATTTTTTAGTGCTTGAATGGAAACGTGGGTCTTTTTATAGTTGTAAAAGGAATTTATTACAGGCCTTTATTTTTTCATTTTTAAAAATTACCTTGCATACGTTCCGTACAGGTGACTATTTATCGCATTCGGAAGCGTACTATGTTTTTTTTTTTCTTTTACGAAATAGGTGATGTACCCGCATACATGCTCTACAGTACTTAGACAACACAATCATGGCGGTAGCTAGTCAGATTCACCAATTATTTGAGCCGAAACCATGATGAATCACACCGTATAAATAACATTTTTGCATTATACTACATTTTGAATACATATTTTATAGAACTTTAAAGATTCAGGCTTATTATGTTTTCTAAATTAATTACTTATAAACAATCTATATAACCAGATCGCTCCCCGGACGTCCTACAGTGATCCTAGATATAATGTAGTTATCATATATTATAATACCAGCAATTTTTGTGTGTGTGTGCGTGCGTGTGCTTGCGTGTGTATATGCAAATTTTATCTAAAAACTGGCGCTAACAATTTACACTAAATGTTGTATCCTACCATTTTGAGGTACGAGAAGAGCATTCGGCTAAGTCACATGTTTCAATTAGTGGGTCATTTTGGGATACTACAGGTCAGTACATTTTAATGGAAATGATGGTTGAAACAGTTTTTTTAAGTTGTTGAAAAGTTGGCAATAAACGAAGTCGCAAAGTTGGCAACATTTCGCCAAATTTGGAGATATTTGAGAAATATAGGTAACATTGGCGACACTTGGCGGAAAATCGACTTCCAAAATTGTCAATGCCAACACATGCTTGGCGCCAAATGAAAAATTTCGCCAAATTTGGCGAAAAATTGGCTTTCAGAGTCTGAAGGAATTTGCTAGAAATTCCCAATAGGAGCCCTATAATAATGTTTATAGGGATTCAATCGTACATTATGACGTCTTTTTTTGTTATAAATCAATGTCTGCCGGGGGGTTCTACCAGGACATGAGCATGTAGACCAAAATATTCTTAAAATACTTTATTTTATCTTTAAATTGGCACCAATTTCATCCCGTAACTTGATGCCATGATAGTGAAGCCAAAATGACGATTTGGCGTCCGCTGCTGCTCATATCGTACCAAGAAATGTCGAGGCAGACCAGTAATTCTTTAATCTACTCCTAATAATCATGTCCTACATCATGATTTCATCCCGTATCTCGATGACATAGTCATTTGTGTCGCCGCCGCCCGCTCTATTACTGGTTAGGTGTCATTAACTAGGGGTGTGTTACTAACCTTATGTGTTATTTTTTATTGAATTAAAATAGCATCGTTATTTGTTCAAGATTCTTTCGAAATCCATTTACTCTGCAAAAAAATGTAAAGTTACAAAGAATTTTCTTGGAAACTAAAGAAATTCATGTAACAAATTCACGTTTGCACTGTAAAAAAAATCTGTAAGGTTGCTAAGAATTTTTAGGGAAACTGGGATGCCTAGAACTTATTGTGTAACTGAAACAGAAAAAAATCATGCAATTATCCGGTGTTACCGATAAAATTTTATTAAGTATACAGATTTCTGTAGCTTTATGAACCAAGTTTTGTAGATTTACATCTTTTTTCTGTACAGTGTACATATAAAATTTTAGTAATCTTACAGATTTCTGAAGCTTTTACGATGTTTTATAGACTTACACCTTTTTTTTACAGTGTACTAATATTTTTTAGGATCTTTTTTAAAATATCAAGTTTATTAAAAAAAAAAAAAAAAAAAAAAAAAAAAAAAAGCTACTGACTTTGTAATAAAAAGCGTCTATAATAGAAAATAAATACTAATTCAAAATAACCATACTTATAGTACAGCGTCTAGAATACCTAGTGTGGAAATATGCTATCCAAACTAGAGCGCCTAGAAGATACAGTGTGGAAAACGGCTATTCCTATAATGCTTTAAAAAGTGCTAAAAACTTGTATCCCATAAATCTCCAACAATGCTCAGCGGCAATATGCTGATACGAGCGCCATCTAGTAACTCTTTTCAATATAAACCCTGTGTTTTCAAATATTATAGAATGTTAAATATCGGAAACTATAAATATAAGATATTTTAGTCTGTTGTAAGCTAATTTAGTTAAGGAATGACGTGAAATAGGTTAAAGAGTCTCTTTTAGAATGACTATCGTTTTTTAATCACTACGATGGCACTACGATCGACATCTTGTTATTCAGCATCGTTGTACATTTATGGGATTCAATTTTTTAGCACTATTTTGTAGCCGAATTCCACACTGTATCTTCTAGGCGCTGTATCCAAACAGTGCTAAAAATTTGTATCCCTTAAATGTGCGACGATACTGCTAAAATCCCAAGTGTCGATCGCTGCGACATCTGCCGGATTTTCGTATTACCAGTTTTACATTGTATATACTAGCAATATCTTACAGTTGTAGAAAATATCCTGCAGATGTCGCTGCGATCTTCATATTGCAGCAGCATCGTTGCACATTTAAAGGTTACAATATTTTAGCGCTTTTTTAAGTATTACAGGGATAGCCGATTTCCACACTATATATTCTAGGCGCTATACTTATAGTGTTGATCTAGTTTAAAGGAAATAAGTACTGTATAGAGATACAGAAAAAAATCTCAAAAGTCTGCATTGCATGTTTAGGTATCATATAAGATAACAGTAATTTTGAGAACATACAAAAAAATTTATCATTTTTTCAAGGCAAAATTTTTTAGACTTTTAAATTACAATTTTAACGCCTGATATCATCGTTTTATTCTCACAGTAAAAGGAATTTTTAATTCCCCATTTCTTACATAAGAGAGTAAAAATATGAATAATGAATTTTAAAGTTTCTAAAGGGGAAAACAATTAATGAAAAAGAAGTAATAAAATGTGAATTAAACATGACTTTTAACAAACTTACCGCTGAACACAATTTTAATTTCAGTTGTTACGTATGACCAATTTAAATGTGATTCTTTAAAAAAAAGAGTAATTGTCAACGATATTCCAAAGGTTTCATCTCTGCCCATTCTAGCCGTGAATAAGAATAATAAAAGTGATCTCATGTAAATAATTTGGAGCATATTAAGACTTTCGTAACACGATTCATTTAAATTCAGTTTTATTTTGTATGCAAAATATGTATATTATGTATGCAAAATAAATTTAACGGCATTAATGAATAATTGTTCATCAAATATTTTTTTCAAAAAAATTACAGATAAATAAGAAAAGTAAAGCACATTCAAATTAAAACTGTAATTAATGAAAAAAATTGAGAGCATCTTTAACATTTCAGATATTATTTTTATTCTATTTTCTAAGGACCCTTTACGATCCAAGATATTTTTAGATTAATCGTTATGCAACCAAGACAAACGGGTTCAGAAGCCAGAAATTTGCTCGGAGGTGATATCCGGAAGCAAAAAATTGAATTATTAAATGTATACAGCTTAATAAGCGATAAAATATATAATGCTGTTGGCTAGCATAATTATGACAGCTGGGATTTAATGAAGGGTAAGGTGGAAATTTAAAATCCGAAAATATTTCAGTTCTTTATTTATTTATTTTTTATTTTTATTTTTTTTTTGTAACCTCTTCGCTACTGGGGTCCACATATGTGGACCTTGGATCTTACCCCATTGTAATAAAACCATACCAAATTTCTAAATTTGAATTATGAATTCACATTTATGACATTTTAAGCTTCAAAAGGAATCCAACAGATTTTAACACTTGACTTATTTTCATGGCTATATCGTTGGTTGCAAGTGAGGTTTTGAAAAATGTCGCCAATTCAGCAATTGAGTAAAAGCAAGTAATATTTATCCATGTTAAAATTTTAATTAAGATGTCATAATTTTTTTAATTTTTAAAAACGTTATAAATCTTCACTACACTGTAAAAAAAAATCTGTGAAGTTACTAAAGTTTTTCTAGGAAACTTGGATTCCTAGAACTTTTCATGTAACGGCAACAACAAAATTTCATGTAACAGACACACTTTTGCACCGAAAATCAAAAAATCTGTAAGGTTACTAAGAATTTTTTTGGAAACTGGGATTCCGAGAACTTTTCATGTAACTGCAGCCAGGGTTACAAATAAAAGTTTAGTAAGATTACTGAAATTTTACCAGATTCATTTGTAAAGTTACAGATTTTTGTAGCTTTACAAAAACTAGTTTTGTAGATTTGCAGCTTTTTTCGTACAGTTACAGGTGAAAGTTTAGTAAGCATGTAACTTTACATCTGTAGAACTACAGATTTTTTTTTACAGTGTAGATAACATTCTTTTGTTCGATGACGTTCGTTCGTTCGATTTATGCTTTTTAGATGACATTTTTTTTTAAGTTTTTGATTTCAAAAGTAACATTTTATTGGGGTCTACACACGTGGACCTCAGTACTCAATGACTATAAATAGGCTGAAACTGAGGTACTGTTATCGTGTTTAGAAATAATAATAAAGTCCTCCTATATTTAATTAACTCAAAATATGCGTTTTTTTTTAACAGAATATGCAATTTAAGTTAGATTAAGTGGATTTTGTATATTTGTTTGATTAAGTATTATTTAATTCTGATTAAACTCTGAATTTTTATTGAAAATACGTAGACACATTGGAGACCATAGCTAGACATATAATGTATTATTTATTCGAAATAAATAATGATAATTATTTTTATATAGTTACATTTGTAAATTATTCTTTCGCATAAATAATACATAATAATAAAGTATTAAAATATTTCCTTAGGCCAACTTTTGAATTTACTTTTTTATCCCAATTCTTTAATACTAATGCGTATGTACAGTCGCGGAAAAAAAAAAAGTAAACACCCCCTATGAACTCCTCAACAAATTATCGTAGAAGAAAGTTACTGGTACCAAACGATTGAAAATAATGTCTACTTTTAAATGATGTATATAAAATTTGCTTAGGGGGGCATCTACATATTAAAACGAACCGTAACGTTGCTTTTTTCAACCGCAATACACAAATCTGACAGCATAAATGAGCTCTACACACTTTAATTATCCTAAAAACAAATTTTTATGCAATTCGTACCATAAGTTTCCGAGAAATTCATTGTTTTAAAACGAGCGTATTTTAAGGGCTGTATCCAAATTGAAGTTCGGTACTCGATTGTCAACCCAGATGAGCCCCTTCTTGATCAAGGCACTTTAAGCACCACTCAAGCAGTCAATGAAGCCTTTTAGATAACAAGACAGCAGAAGAAATTTCAAAATATGTACTCACTTCTATCATAGACGGCCCCTTAAACCATCATTTTACCGTTTTTTAAGCATAATTTGAAAACTATTCGGAAGAAAAATGTGAAATTTGGATTTTCATAAAACAGGACTTAATAAATCTAAATCCATAAAAAAAAATTGAAAGGTTTCAATTCATAATTTTTTCGAATATTAATTTCATAATTCATAATTCATATCATAAATTTATAAAAATTGTAAATTCAGCGTATTTATGTTTGGGCACATTCGTATTATTGCTACACAAAAAAATAGCACATTAGGAGCAGCATAATTTCAGGATATATAAATAAAAATATGAAAATGCAATTTAACATTAGAAGCACTAAATTTTGAATGTTTATAATTCAAAAACTTATCATTCAAATGACTTGAAATTTGGTGTCTAGGCATAATTTGCACCGAAAATTTGAAATATCTCGCTAAAATTGGGTATTGCCATTGAAAAAAATAAGGTTTGGGTTCGTTTTAATATGTAGATGGGCCCCTAAGCAAATTTTATATACATCATTTAAAAGTAGACTTTATTTACAATCGTTCGGTACCAGTAACTTCCGTCTACGATAATTTGTTGAAGAGTTAGTAGGGGGTGTTTACTTTTTTTTCCACGGCTGTACATTTTCTTCTTGTATATACCTTTTAAACTACATGATGGGAATTCAAAAGCTGTTTATTTTTTAGTGTACAAAAATTTTGCCTAATACTGTTAAAATTAATAATTTTCTTCAAAATAAAATTTAACCACCAGTTATGAATATTTAGCTTTTTGAGGAACTAGCTACACAAAGAAATTTACATTCCATGCAAAATCTAGAGCACATGTCAGTAAATACTACAGTTTATGATATGATGAAGCTTACAGGTCGGCATATTCTCATGGGTATATCAAGCTCCACCAAGCCAAATTATATTGATCGAAGGACAATCCAGCAATTTGTTGACACAATGACAAAATGGATTCTTTAAACTAAGGAACTATTTCTATTTTGTTGGTAATTATGGCACTCTTTTTAGATTTAATAAGAGAAAAATGTTTAAGCTTACCTTAAGCTTACCTCGATCTAAGCATATTTCATTGAATTGAAAATGATTCTTTTTCTGGGCAGTGTGATTTCCCAGAATACGTACCTTCAAAACCAAATCCTCTAGGTATAAAAAAATTTGTTCTGTCTGTTAGAGATGGATTGGTATTAGATTTCTCTATATACGTATATTAGCAACGGCAGTATTTCCTCAGATGATATGCGAGATTTTCGTTTAGGTGGTGGGTATTGTTAAATTATTGCGTTAAAGCGTGCCCCAATATTCTAACAATATAATTTACACCAATTTTTTACTAGCTTGAAATGTGCAGAATACGTTTTGCAATTTTTTTTTTCAGGAACTATTACGTCAAATAGCATCGATTCTACTACACAAAACTTGAGAGTTTTAAAGTGGAAATATAACAAATAAGTTACTTTTCTTTCAACTTGTGTTGAAAGTGAAGCAACTTATACATGCATGAGATGGAGGAAAGAGGATAAGGAAAAAATAAAAGCAACCAGCCAGCTGTAGCAAAGATGTACACATATCTATGAGTTGTTCAGATCGTTTAACGGTACCTAGCATATTATCACTGTGAAGCAAAAATAAACAAATGGCCAACGCTTGTAGTTAATTACTTTGTATATCTAATGATTTATACTTGTTGGATACATTACGTAAGACATTATAAAGCGATGAAGATGAAAATACATGTCATTACTAGATTATAGGATATATATTGCTATACCTCTGATCAAGTATGAAGGAAGAAATCATATAACTCCCCGCAGACGCTCGCCATGAATAAATTCATGTTCTGAAAGAAGAAATGCCAAGGAAGCAAAGGAAATTTAACGTACCTTATAAGAAAATCCATCTTGACAATGTCGGACATTTACCAATATTTATAGAGAGCAAAAATGCGTCTAAGTGTTGTTTGGAAGAATTTAAATGAAAAAGAAGAGTTATGTGTATAAAGTGTAAAGTTTATTTATGCATTTTAAAAAACAATTGTTTAAAATTTTTTCACACTAAGTAAAAAATAATGCGATAAAATTTTAATTTTGCAGTCATTTCTTAACAATAGTTCACTCAAAAATTATTTAAATATTTTGAGATTAACGATTTAATTAATTTAATAATAATTAATTTAATAATAATAAAACAATAAATATAATATTTAATTATGTTTTTATAAAAAAAAAATTATTTTCGCAATTTTAAAAAGAAACAATGATTTACAATGATTTCCCAAAATTTTGAACTTTTTACGCAATTAAGTCCCAAGGTCCACATATGTGGCCCTCCATTTACTAGTACCCTGGTGCATCAATTTTTAAAATTATGAAGAAAACAATGATTTACAATGATTTTTATTAGAAACAAGGATTTACAATGATTTCCCAAAATTTTGAACTTTTTACGCAATTAAGTCCCAAGGTCCCCATATGTGGCCTTCCATTTACTAGTACCCTGGTGCATCAGTTTTTAAAATTATTTTATTATTGTCATTTTTGAAGCCAAAATAAGTAGGAAAACCTATTCCAATATTTTTTTCAAAAACTATTCTTTGTTCAGTAACGAAGAGCTGCATTGGTGTGCATTAGAGTGCAAAATGACACCTCTGTGCCAGAGTTTGCTCTCGTGGAGTTTCAACATATGTGCCGCAAAAAAGCGTTCTTTTTGGGCTTCTTTGCAATGAACTGCTTACCTATATTATAAAGGACAAACGCGCCGTGCGCAACGCTGGCGTTATTTTGCGACTGGCAACACCAGACGATCAAGTTTCGCTTTTAATTTCTAACATCGCACATTTCAATTTTTACATCGTCGAATAAGGAAAAAAATGTACATTCGACTGCAATTTGTTTGAAATTTTATCGCAATTTGTTTGAAAACTGTAACGCAATTTACTCAATTTTTATTGTTTTTAAAATATTTTTCAAGCACGATTTTTTTTTCCAAATCTATCACATTTAGATAATTGCGAAATATCAATCCGTTTGCACTTAAATTAATATATATAGCTCATTATTTGTTTCCAGCTTATATTCTATAACGAAATTAAAACATCCCTTAATGAATAATTAAAACAATAAAATATAAATAAAACATAAATTTAAGACATGTAACAGAATTTCGCGCTTAAACCACTCAAATGAACAGAATCGAAAAGGCTGATAGTAAATAGCGACTTTTTGAGATTTCTTCGGCTGTTAAATCCTGACGCGAATCGAAAATGAAACTATCGGTTTTAATATATTTCAAAACTTTATTTGAACGTACTATTGCTGTATTTCATATAAATATGACTTTTGTATTGTTAATGGGTATTCTAAAAAATATATTAAATGTAAAAAATCTATTAGTGTTATCAATAATAATTCATAAAAATAGTAGATCCGTGCGAGGTTTTCTCACTGCAATCTTTGAAATTATTTGCTGATACGTTTGTTCATTACTGTTCGTTTTCAACAGCCGCACCGATTACTCTGGGACAATTCTACTATCCAAAGGGGCGGTACGCGGAGATGGGTATTTTCCGAAGTTCTAATTCGTTGTTCATTTGTAGGTTGGCACTAAGGTTGGCACTCAGCCAAACGCAGCTAAACAAACTCGTCTCACCCCTATTTTGATAAAATCAAAACAGACGTGACGCATGCGAAAAAGAACGGAGGTTTTTGCTTTCCGAAAACAAACAGCAACTGCATTTTTTTAAAAAATCAAACAAAGATTTTTAATGATATATAAGTATACTACATCAAAAGCAGCATGCAGAATCTTTCGAAAAATACCTCATTCATCGCTGTGCTTTTAGTACGTAAAGAGAATGGACGATGAAGACATGAAAAATAATATATTATTGTTTTTAGCTATATTCTGTAACCCGGGAAGCCCAAGTTTAACCCCAGTTATAGATAAAGTCTTGCGCCTAATACTACGTATAAGAGATACAGTATAACCTGGAAAATCCGGCATCGTCCGGACCGATAATAAGCGGGATATTTTAAAATTCCGGATTTCTGAAAGGATATCAAAAGTACCTCCGATATTTTTTATGGTACCTTTATTCATAATTTAATTCACAGGCAAGTGATATTTATGTGAGAAAAGAGGAAATTAAAGTAAAAAAAAAAAATTACTTTCATTGATTGTGTAATTTCCGAAACCACGATGTCAATTTTATTTCCTTGAATATTTTGGCCTTTCTTTAACAAATTTTTCTTGGATTTTGTACAAGTAATAACTATCGATTTCCGAAATAGTCTTCTTTCCATAAAGCAGATATTAAAATTCCAGTCAAAATTAGGCATTTTTTCAATGACGCCTTTTCTTCTGCCGACTCCTCGTCCTCGTTCATCTGAGCTTCTATCAGCGGTATCGGTGGTTCTATTTAGCACAGTGTCTGCGATCTTACTGTCCGCTAATCCATCGCTTCTGATAACGAAGATTTTGATCCGTAAGTAATGGCTATTTTTAGGTACATTCGTAATTATATAAACATCTATAGTCGTCGTCTGGTCCGTTTGTCCGCATATAGCAGCGCAAAAACTACCCAACCGAATGGTTTGAAATTTAATATATATAACCGTTTCAGAACTTTGTTGAGACATTTCAAATTGCATTAAAATTGAATCAAAACTTAAAAAGATATTAATAAATGTTTTCTTCATTCTATTAAATAATATCTTACATAAATAATTACATGATATCCCATGATAGGTAATGATTCTAGGTTGCCATGGTGATGAAGTCTTATTTAAGATGGAGTCCTATTATTTCCGCTATTACTGAATTTAATATATATAATATATATAAATTTTGTATATATAAATTTTGTATTCATGCATTTTTGCATAAGGGTGCAACAGCTATTGCACCAAGATCTGAATATTTGTAAAATTAGTTATAGCACAAACGCACCTCATTTTCCACGTTTAACGTTCAATTTCCGACTTGTTCTTTCTCCTGTGAGCTGTATGTGCAAAAAAAAAAAGGGTGGAGGGGGTAAGAAGACGACTTTGATGCCGAATTTCTGAATGTGGGATTTTCGATGTCCCGCTGTTTATGATGAAGCAAAAGAAAAAACTCTGATTGTACTCTGTTTTTTTTCTTAAAATGTAAATTTTAAATTTTTTGGGGAAAACGAAATATTCTTTTTAATTAAAATTATGTCATAAATCAGTTCTAATCTCTCAAAATACAGATGCTGCAAACATGCGACTGCGAATTTAGTATTACGAGCTTAGTATGTTATGTAGCTGAAAGTATGTTAAACGGCAAAAATATCCTGTAAATTTGTCGCGAGGAACTAAGAATATGTCAAAAATTGGCATTTTGTGAAGAATGACGTTAAAGATTGGACGAACGATTATGACATTTTATGTTTAATTAGAAGTCAATATCTTCCCGAAACATACTAATCTGTATATTTTACAGTTACTGTTTTTGACGCTGTAGTTGCTTGTCAAAATAACCATTTTTCAAAATCTGATACAGGTTGACTGAAACAAGTCTTTTTCCAATCATTTACTTTGCTGTTCATTTTCAAGGGTTTTCCAAAAGGAAAACCCTTTTTAAATGAACAGGGAGTTTAAAAAAGATAAAAATAAATTACCATCTTTGCCATAAAAAAAAAAAAAAAAAAAAAAAAAAAAAACGTTCAATTGGCTGTTGCAAGAAAAAAAAATAAAATGAAGTCAACTGCAAATCTGGAAACATAAAATCTGCAGTATTATTTTTACAGTTGTTCAAATAACGTTAATCTGGAAGTTATTGTAATTTTAATATTTTTTTTTATTTACTCTTAGAAAAACAATTGCATTCAAGTACTGATAAAACAAGCATAGTTTCATATATGCAAAATAACACAGCATTGTCAGTATTTTTTCTATCGAAATAAAAGTGGCAACATATGAAAATATCTAATATTATTTTTTTTTCAAATATAATTATAGATAAAACAAATTATTATGTTCCAATTTCTTATGCGAAAACATCCACGAAAGGGAAATATTTTAAATTATAGTTTATGCCCTAAATTTGTTTCTACTGATAAATAATGCCAGACGATAAAAACATCAGTTTAAGATACTCTTTTTTGGAAAATGCAAAAAACAAAATTATCTGTATTTTTCAAGTTTAAATCATAGCGATTTAATATATTTTACGCTTGAAAACATTACATGACTTCCTTCACTGTTGCTGATTTCTTTTGAAGTATTGATTGAACAGATGGTCAAAATAAGATTCAGTTTGATCCGGCTGTTTTATTCGACTAGAATAAAGCTTTCAGCTGTGACACATTTTATGTTATTCGAAAAACAATGAGATTTACAGTGGATGAAAGTTAAATGCATTACATATGTTTTATTTCAAATTATTTGAATTGACGTCCAAGGAAAATATTAAGAACATCTTCCTTGTAAAAATATTGTTGTGTTTAATGTGTTGCTAAAAATAATAAAAGTATAAAAAATATTTCATTTTGACATAAAGATTTGCAAACTGAAATATCTTATCAAAATGTTGTGGTAAACAAAAGGGAGACAGTTATTCTATTTTATTAAGTAAATGTTAGCAAATTTGTCTTAAATATATTAAAATACAAACAGCCAGCTCACAGCTGTTAGAATATAATACGTTTGAAACTAATTTGTGCTTTTTATCACGTTGTCTGTTTGTATTTTAACTACTATTTATTTTATGCCCAATATTAATCTATTATTTCAAAATCTAATTATATATTTTAAGAAATGTATTTTCTTGTAAATGCCTATGCCAAGATAATGATTTATTTTAACATACATTAACCCAAGATTAAAATACAGAGAAGCGGAGAAACAGCACAAATAATGTTAAAGATAGCCAGCAGACAGCTGTTCGAATATCCTAAGTTTAAAATTAATTTGTGCTTTTTTATCACGTTGTCTATTTGTCTTTTAACTATTTATTTTATGCCCAATATTAATCTACTATTTCAGAATTTAATTATATATTTTTAAAAGAAAAATTTATCCTCTTGTAAATGCCTATGCGAAGATAATGAATTATTTTAACAGAAATTAATCCAAGATTAAAATACAAACAGACAACAGGATAAACAGCACAAATAATGTTAAAGATAGCCAGCAGACAGCTGTTAGAATATCCTACGTTTAAAATTAATTTGTGCTTTTTTTTTTCAAGTTATCTAATTGTATTTTAACAATTTATTTTATGCCGACTATTAATCTATTATTTTAAAATTTAATTATAGATAAACAATAATACACTCTCTTGTAAATTCCTTTGCCAAGATGAAAAATAATTTTCACAGAAATTAACGCAAGATGATGTATTATTTTAAGTTATAATTTATGCCCTAAACTTGGTTCTTGCGATGAAGAATACCAGATGATAAAAACGTACGTTTAATACTAAAATGCCTTTTGTCAGGAAAATCTAAAGAAAGGTCATTATTTTTAGAACGAATTTTATATAACGAAATAAAAATGACAATATATGGAACTATCTAACATTAAATTGTTTTTAAAAATAATTTTAAATAAAGTTAATTATTCCATTCTAATATCTCATAGGAAAACTCACGAAATTGATATTTTAAATTGTAGTTTATGCCCTAAACTTTTCCTGTTGATGAGCAGTACCAGATGATAAAAACATCATTTTAATACTAACATATTCTTTATTAGAAAAATGCAAAAAAAAAAATTAATAAGTTCTCTCACCTTGCTAAATTTCATTGAATTTGATCTATAAACATTTGTATTTAAATGAAAATTAATATCTTCTATAAGCACACAAACTTATAAAGCATGAAAATTTCAAAAAATGCCCACAATTTTGGCCACCACTGTATATATAATTTTTCGTTTTAAAAAGAAATTTTGCTGTCCTAATATACGTAAGGTTATTTCTTAATACAGTCGAACCCCTTTATACCGACACCCGGTTTTCACGTCATTCCGCTTATCCCGTCAGTTTTTCAAAGTCCTTATTTCCTGTATATGATTTTAATGTAAATAAGCTCCGGATTTTACGTCGTTGAATAACTTCAACTCCGGATATCCCGACGGTTTAGGAAAATTGTCCATTTTTCATAATCCATCTTATAAGCACTGCAATTAAGAGGTAAGAGATGTCGTAGCCAAACTTTTCACAAAAGTGTCTAAATTACCCATTGAGATAAATGAGAAATTATACTTCAATCCTTTATTTAAATAAATAAGCCCACACACTATGAATGACCACTTAAGCTCCAGATAGACGTATCAGTCTATTCGCAGTCATTTTGTTTTAGTTAGGTTTTCTTGTGGCTACAAGGCGTTTTTCATCCGACTAAAACCGGAGCATTGCATTGCATTGACACGATCAGAAATTATCTAACATCCATTTCTGAAACAGCGAATATTGATTACAATTCATTACATAATAATGAAAAAATAATTGTAGGAAGCACATCTAGAAATAAGCAAACCTTAATTCATCCATATTTCATGTAACAATAAAAAAAACCAGCCATCATTAATCTGATTTTTATTCTTTTAAATTTTGTTTGTGTTTATTTTGTTTAATAATGTTTTATTGCTTAAAACTGCAAGAACAGTTATGAATTTAAAATTGACTTAAATTAATTAAAAATAGAGCCTCTTAAACATTTTTCTCCAACTCCGGTTACCGCGACACTCCGCTTATGACGACACTTTTTTCTGGACATTAGAGTGTCGGGATAACGAAGTTCGACTGTATACCTAATGTTATGTCCCAATATACCTGATGTAATGTCCTAATATTCCAAATGTTATGCTATATTCATTCAAAATATTTTACGTTTGAAAACATTACAAGAGTTCCCCCACTGTTATTGATTCCCCGTGAAGTGTTGATTGAACAAACGGGCAAAATAGGATTCAGATTTTCCTTTTATGCGCCTGGAATAAAACTTTCAGCTGTGACATATTTCATGCTTTAAAAACAATACAATGAGATTTAAAGATAATAAAAAGATTCAAATGTCATACAATACAGATATTGAGTTTGAAAGTATTAAAGATTTTTAGAAGAAATGCATCGACATTTTAAGAACCACTTATTCTTTGATATAATACTTCAAATTAATCAAAAAATACAAACTACTGGCTTTTAATTTGAAAAAAATGAAAAATTTAATGATGAAAGTTTTGATATAAAAGGGGTAATATTTTAATAAAATTTAAAATCGTTTCTGCTGCTTAACAAGACTAGATGATAAAAACAGCTTTTTAATACACTGGTGGAAATTGATTTATGAAAACACAGTTTTTTAACAAAAACTTCTATAATATTCATTAAAAATGAATGAAATTTCATTCATTATATATGCTACGTGCAACAAATAATTTAGAAAAATAAAATTTCATAAATATTAATAAACTAAAACATAAGGTCAAAAATTAGATTTTAATAACATAAAAACGTGGAAATTGATTTATGATATATCACATTTAATTGAAATGAATAGTTTAACCCGCCTTTATTCATCAGAATTTCTTTTATTCTAGATGGCTTTAATAAAACAAGGTTTTGAATGTATTTTTGATCAATTTATTTCCAGTTTTGATAGATTGAAGCTTTCAATTCTACAAGTGATGTGTATTGCATCCCATTTCCTTAAGCCATTCGAACAAGCTGTCCTCAAACGTTTTCGATAGGGATCATACTAATAGGTGGATGATCTAAAAGAACAATATTCTGTTCGTAAAACCAATCTTTCATTGCATTTGAAATGTGAATACTTGCATTGTCTTGCATGAAGATGTAATCTAAACCATAATGTGGCCATGCAAATGGAAGAAGTGAATTTTCTAAAACTAAACTGGAATCAAAATAATTCTGGCGACCGTTTAAAAATACAATTTCACTTTTGCCATCATAACCGATCGCTGCCCAAATCATCAAACTTCCGCCACCAAAACTTCTGCTGAATGTAGATTTTGGTTCTTTATGGAGATCCCTCCAATAATATTTCAAACCATCCAGACCATACAAATTAAATCTTTTTTTCGTCGCAGAAAATGTCTTCCTTCCAATTGTCACCATTTTCATGTACTTCTCACAATATTGCAAACGCATCTGCTTGTGACGCAGAAGTAACTTTGGACCAGACTTCATTTTCGACCATCTCAAGCTCTGTTGAGAATGTAAAATTTGCCTAACTCTTCTACAAGTAACAGGAAGTGATAGATTTGCACAAATCTGCTTTGAACTGTGACCGGCTTTCTATGCAAGTTGAAGAATCCCCTTTTTCTCTCTCTTACTTAAACGTGGATTACCTTTTTTTGATAAAATTTTTGTATAAATGCTGGATCTTTTCTATAGTCATATATCACACCAACTGATCTTTTAATTAATTTACTGATTTCCGAAACAGACTTTCTACATTCTAGATATGCATTCATTTTAGCTCATTCTTCCTCAGACAACATCTTTCGTTTACCCATCGTGAAAAGTATGACTGAAACGTGTTGTTTCCAACATATAACGCTTTTTGTGTCTCTCGTGCATGTCACGTTACCTTGCTTTATGCAAATTTTTGTCATGTTACTTCGGAATAGCCAATGAAATGTGATATTTCATAAATCAATTTCCATGTTTGCATATTGCGAAAATCTACAGTCGAACCTCTATTTAACGAAGTCGCTAAATCCCCAAAAAAAGTTCGTTATATGGAAAATTCGTTAAATAGAGAGTCACCCTTTAGAACACTTTAAACTACATTAAACATGTCCATAAACACCAAATATAATTTAAAAAAGTAATTAACCACATTTTTTTTATAAATTATATCTATTTGTTTTATTTATTTTACTAACCCAAAAGAAATCTGCAAGGGAAATAAGAATGAAACAAAACATTGTCTGGAAATACATTGTATTTTCAGTTTAAAAAATGATCTTGTATTAAAAATCACGATTTTTTATTATGGTTGATAAGCTGTTTGGAGGAATACCAAATTTTAAAGCAACATCCTTTTTCTTCACTCCTTTACCCACCTGATCAAGAATTAATTTTTTTTCTATGATACTCAAACATTTTCGCTTTGACATTTTCGAGCTACAAGAACCGAAATTACCAACACGACTGATCATGATCAACAATCTAGAAAACGGGAGACTCTAAGGACAAGGGGCAGCTCCATTGAGGGTTAAAAGAGGATATTGAAAGTTTGCACTTCTTGGATAAAAAGCAAAGAATCACAGCGATTTTACTGTTCTGGGTGAGTTAGGTGCCTGGTTAGACCTGGTCTTGGTCACTGATCATCATAAAATGTGTTAAAAGAAAGAATAAGTTTGAAATGTTCAGTAATATTTTGCGAAATAAGGAGAAAAAAATTTAGATCCCAAGAAAAAGTTCGTTAAATAGAGAATGCACTTCGCTATTTGGAGGTTATTTTACGAAGAAATTTGCAAAATGTTCTTCGTTCCAAGTAAAAGTTCGCAAAATAGAGAAATTCGCAAAATAGAGGTTCGTTAAATAGAGGTCCGACTGTATTTTTTGACTTTTTGTTTATGTTTAATGTTATGTATGAAATTTTATTTTTGTAACTCATTTGTTATATACATACTATGTATATCTCATGAAATTTCTGTCATCTTTAATGAATATTATAGAAGTTTTTGCTAAAAAACCGTGTTTTCATAAATCAATTTCCATCAGAGTGTCCAACTTCACTAGTAGAAAGAAAAAAATATTTTCTTCATATTTGTAAATCAAATCATATGCTTTTAATATGATTTATGAAATCAAAAATCCTCAAATCCAAATGGGCAACTTTATGACATAAGTTTTATTTAATTTTTGTTCGAAATCCCATGAAACTGGCAGGTGTTGTTATTCAGAAAATATGTAATCCAAAGACGTTTTCCTTTTTTTGTAAACGCAATAGATCTTTCATAAAATACTGTCAAAGTTGGCGTTTAGAACCGAATTTCCCGACGAAAAACCATTCAGAGAAGGGAGTGAAACGTCTTGTTACGTGATCAAAATCGCTTATAACTCAATAGGTAATTTATTTATCAAAAATGGAAAAGTCATTTGGATTCCAAATCACTTTCACAATCAAACCTGTCAATATTCTACTTTTACGTTTAAAAATGAGTCCGTCATTGTGTCAGAAAATTTCGCGTTTGTTGAGCAGTGAACTTGAAAACAGCCTTAAAAACATTATACAAGTTCCCTCAATGCTGCAAATATAAAGAATCCCGTTTATTCTTTTATTTTCTTGGAATAAAGGTCTCATTTGTGACACATTTTCTCTTTCTTGAACTAGTTTTCAACTAAATCACCTAAAAACAACGTTTAAACACACAATAAAATACATAATGTTTGAGCAGGGGTATACGTTTCGTGAGTTCCAGGACTCACATCATCAGCGTATAAAATCTATAAAAACAATATCCCCCCAAATACATGTACGGTGAAAACCCAAATGTCAAAACACAATACCAAAAGACCATCAAGTTCCAACAGCCAATGAAATTAAAGCGGAAGTGAAGTACCGTGACACAACAAATCCACCCAGAAAGTTGAGATGTATGGTACACTAGACAAATCATTAACCAAGGAGTTTTTAAATCTATAGATATGAAAAGCTAGATTCCATAGGTTTAAAAACTCCTTGGATAATGATTTGTCTAGTGTCCCATACATCTCAACTTTTTGGGTGCATTTGTTGTGTCACGGCAATTCACTTCCGCTTTAATTTCATTGGCTGTTGGACCTTGATGGTCTTTTGGTATTGTGTTTTGACATTTGGATTTTCACCGTATATGTAGTTAGGCGGATATTGATTTTATAGATTTTATACTCTGATGATGCAAGTCCTGGAACTCACGAAACTTATACGTCTGTTCAAACCTTATGTATTTTATTGTGTATTTAAACGTTGTTTTTAGGTGATTTATACTTCCACACAAGTTTTGTATTGACTAGCTTTCAACTACTAGATAAACATCAAATTTCAGAAACGAAAATGCTTGGAATGGAAAAACATGTTATATTTAACAACGTAAAAATAAATGGTAACATGTTTGCTCTTACAAGGAATAGCCAGCCACAAAACTTTAAAATTAAATCATCGGTAGGTGTTTTTGCGCCGTTCAAATAACACTGATCTCCCAATTTAGTGTAAATTTAATTATTTTGCAATTAATCCCAGAAAAAAAAATTACCTTAAGATTCTGATAATAAAAACCTACTTTTAACTTTTTTTTAAATTAGCATTTTAATGGTGTCTTGTAACGAAAAAAAAAGAAAGCATATAGGAAATCCACTCTCAACGGTGTCCAATGGCTAATTTCTAAACCGTTAGTTATAGACATATAGCTCCAATTACAAAAATGTTTTAAATGAGGTAAGAAATTATTTAAAAAGTAGTTTTGATCAATAAATGTATGTCTTAAAAAATTACGAAATTAAAATTTTTGTATGATCCTGACCTATTAGTCATATTTAGTAAAATTTTAAGTAACACAAACAAAGTAACATTCACCTAATACTAAAATTGACCGAGTATGAAACATTACTAATTTTCTGCATCTGGATGCAGATGAGTTGGTTCATGCTTCCAGAAATCGTACAAAAAGTTCTTAAAGCATTAGAAGGATTTATTTTTCGTGTACATTTCTGCATTGCAGCCAAAGAGAGTCACTTCGATTAAGTTTTAAGATAACTTTAACTTTTTAAATTAAGTTTTAGATTTGATAATCTAATAGCATTTTAAAATAAGCATCATTTCGCAAAGAATTGCGAAGGGTGTTTTTCACCATTTTATTTAACAAATATTCCGTTATTTTTTTAACTCATACATTTAGTACAAGTTGTACTTTTTTCTTTAACATCTCAGAAGGAAAACAGACTTCAAATTAATATTGTAATGATATTTTTACTCTCGAGAATTATTATTTTTTTTATAGCTGACGATTATTACGATATTTCAATTTCTGATTACGATATTTCGAGTAAGTTTGCGACTGAACCCTATTTCGCAGCAAAAAAGATGCTTTAGGGGAGACCGGGGCTAGTAGAAGCAGTTTTTAGTTATTGATTTTTATAATTTTTTTGTTTAATTTTTTAACAAACTTTGTCTGCACTTTTAAAGAACAGACATTTAGGTATAAATACCCGGAATTTTGAGTTTGTAGCTCTTGTAGTTTATGTTTAGCGGAAGCCTAAAGTAAAAGGAAAATTTTGCGCCAAACTACCCCGTCACGGGGCAAGTTGCTTATACCTATGGGGTAAGTTGGCACACGCTTTATAAAAACTTAAATGGAACTCAAATAAGGCACGCAGTTAAGATAAATCAATTTCATTATTACCAGTAAGTTTAAACAAAGGCGTTATCGCCGTACAATGTAAGTTCTAAATTATACAGATATAAAAATAAGGAATAAAATATTAACACGGACTAACTTCTATTTTACTCGATATCATCTTTAAAGTTACAGTTGTCACAAATAAAAAAATCCCTGCCGGCCCGGCCTACAGGCAGAGGTAGATTTCGAAGTTAAGTATACTAATTTCACCAAGAAAAACTAAATCATTATTAGATATAAATCCACTCTAACTGTTTTATCTGTCTGCTTTTGACGAGATTTCATTTCCTTTTTATAAAATAGCTGATTTTATCAGAATCACGTTAAGGCGATATTGAAAAAAAAAAAATTCCATACTCAACAACTCGAAATTTTCCGGCACATTTTCAGATTCATTTTTAATAAAAAAAAAATATATGAAACATGCTGACGTGATTTTTGAAAAGATTTATAAGCGACTTCTATTCTTATTTTTCTTTCAATTAGTTAAAACTTGATTAATAAACAATTATTTTCTCAGTAGGGCAATATTTTTCGTTTCTAACACAATCGCTTCGGGAAATTCTGTTCAAAATGCCCACTTTGACATCATTTTTTGAAATATATTCTGCCTCTATCAAAAAATCGATCATTACTGTACATTATATAGTTTCTGAATAAGAGAATCTAGCAATCGGATGCGTTTGAGAGCAAAAATGAATTTAAAAATGAGTAAGAAAATAGACAGTTTGGATTTGAATGCACCCTTAATAAGATGATTTTTTCTTCAACCGCTGTGAATTTTTAATTTGTTTTTGCTGTAAGTATTGGCCCTATCAAAAACTTGTCTATATAAAAGTTGAAGACAATATTAAGAAGATGTAAGATAAATTCATGGAGATTTTATATCTTGTGAATTGACGGAGTTATGAAATTTTTTCTTCTTCAACCCCCTTTTTTGTTTTCGTTTTTTTTTTTTTTTTTTTTTTTTTTTTCTTTCGTTACAAATTGGTTCTATCAATAACTTGTGACAATAAAAGTTGTAGATAATATTAAGGAGATGTATAATAAAATTATTGAATTTGATATCTTGAGAATTGACGAAGTAAGGAATTTTTTTCTCCCCAAAACCCTATTTTTTGCGCCCCTTGAGCCTATTTTAAATTTTATCAAAAATTTGTGATGCATGAATTTTTGGCGCTACTTTTAGAAGTAATAAAAACTTTAAACTGATTTGATATCCCCAACAATTAAGAAGTTACGGGTTTTTTTTTCGGTTTTCACAAAACCCCTCCCTATTTCCATCCCCTTTGTCCGCTTTTGCCCATTAACGAACTTGACCGAGATTTTATGTCCCTTGATTTTATGTATCAGTTTGAAAGAGATTTGTTCAGAATTGCGGAAGTTATCGTGTCCAGAAGAAAGTGATAACACAATTGCTTCGGGAAATTCCGTTCAAAATGCCCACTTTGACATGATTTTTTGAAATATATTCTGCCTCTATCAAAAAATCGATCATTGCGGTACATTATATAGTTTCTGAATAAGCGAATCTACCAATTAAATGCGTTTGAGAGCAAAAATGAATTTAAAAATGAGTCAGAAAATAAGCAGTTTGGATTTGATTGCATCCTTAATGCAATGATTTTTCCAACACAATCCGCTTCGGGAAATTCGGTTCAAAATGCCCACATTAACAGCATTTTTTAAAAAATATATTCTGGCTCTATCAAAAAATCGACCATTACGGTACATTATATAGTTTCTGGGTAAGAAAACGTACCAATTGGAAGCCTTTGAGAGCAAAAATGGATTGTAAAATGCGTCAGAAAATACGCAGTTTGGATTTGAATACACCCTTACTTAGACGATTTTTTTCTTCAACCGCTATGTATTTTTAATTTGTTTTTGCTGTAAGAATTGATCCTATCCAAAACTTGTCTATATAGATGTTGTAGACAATATTAAGAAGATATATGATAAATTCATGGGGATTTTATATCTTTTGAATTGACGGAGTTATGGATTTTTTACTTCTTCAAACCCCCTTTTTGTTTTCGTTTTTCATTTTTTTTGGCGGTACGAATTGGTCCTATCAAAACCTTGTGAATATAAAAGTTGTAGATAATGTTAAGGAGATTTATAATAAAATTAATTGGAATTGATATCTTGAGAATTGACGAAGTTATGAATTTTTTTTCTCCCAAAAACCCTATTTTTTGCGCCCCTTGAGCCCATTTTTAACTTTATCAAAAATCTGTGATACATAAAATTTTGGCCCTATTTTTAGAAGTAATAAAAACTTTAAACTGATTTGATATGTACAAAAATTAAGAAGTTATGGGGGGTTTTCGGTTTTCACAAAATCCCTCCCTATTTGCATCCCCTTTGTCCGATTTTGCCCATTAATGAACTTGACAGAGATTTTATGCCCTTTGATTTTATGTATCAGTTTGAAGAGATTGGTGCAGAATTACGAAAGTTATCGTGTCCAGAAGAAAGTGATATATATATATATATATATATATATATATATAGATAGATAGATATATAGATAGATAGATAGATAAAGTTTTTTACTGGGGGTGGTTTTGGGTTCTAGGGGTCATGATCGGCGTAGATCTACAAAACATTTTCAGAAATTCCAACATAGGAACGATCCCAATAGGTAATATTTCATACGATATCTACATAAAATCGAGTATCTCCGTTTGGGCAAGCCCCATGTGCCCAAAATCTTGCATTACAACCACTTTTCACTGTGTTTGTTGTATTTCAACCTACCAGCACACACCAGACGCCGAGCCAACTTACCCCATATTCAATGCGCCTACTAGCCCCATAATAAATTTCTTCACAAAAGGGAGGCGTAACCTTCTAAACATAAATAATTTAAGTAAACCACATATGGGGGTAGGTACAGTGAATCATACACAAAGAAAAACTGCACATGTTGAATCGCAATTATTAAGATAAGTATTGAAAATTAGAAAAAGAATGAAGCAACAAAAATTGCTTATGAGTGCTAAAAGCAGAAAAATCGTAATAAATATCCAGCGCACGTAGGTAACGCTGCAAAACTACAATGAGGATTGTAAAAAGCAATAAGAAAGGTACTCTGTGACTGGTTTCGAAATCTATCCACAAACAGGCGATTTATGAGGACTGCGCCTACTTATCCCTATAGCCAACTACCCCCCGGTATCCCTAAATTTAAACAGCTATTATTCGATCACTTTTAAATGTACACGAATGGGACTATTTTTTTGTCTTACGTCTTAGTTTAATAGGATATTTTTACAAAATATAACTTATAGGACCGGGGGACCGTTTAAAAATTTAACATTTGTTGTCTAATTTTTAATGATTTTATTGACTCAAATCGCTTTTTAAATATTTCTTTACCTTGTTTAAAACATTTTTGTAACTGGAACTAACGGTTTAGGAATTAGTCACTAAACCCTGTTGAGAGTGGACACATTCTGTATAAAAACATTTAGCAAGTATATTAATATTTTATTTTTAAACATAATTATACATAAAATACATTATTATCTTCAAAATTTACATGAGAAAATACGCACAAATTTGAACTTTTTAAAGTTATATATCATGCTCTCTAAATTTGTTTCTACTGATGATGAATGCCAAATGATTAAAACATCTTTTACTACTAAAACAATCTTTTTTATCGAAAAGGAGAAAAAAAAAAAAAAAAAAAGGGAAAAGAAATTCAACCATTATTTTTTTAAACTAAATAATACTATTTCAAAATATTTTACGCTTGAAAGCATTACAACAGTTTTCTTACTGATACTAGAAAAGGCTTAAAATATGCTTCATATTGTCCTTATCAGTAAAAAGTATTTTGGAAATGAAATAAAATCAGTAGGCCAAACTTCTCGTATGGTCAAACATCCCCAACTTGCCTTATATCTGAAAACATCTAACATATTATCCTTTTAGATAAAAGTTATATATATATATTTGAAATTCCCACATTAAAACAGCACTTTATAGTTACATTTTATTCCCTATACTAGTTGTTGAAAGTAAAAAATATAATATAAAGAAAACAACTTATAATATTAGGGAATTCTTTATCTGGACAATGCAAAAAAAAAAATATATATATATATATTTTCCAAAAATAAATCATATACATTCAAGATACTTTACACTTCAAAACATTACATCAGTTCCCTCACTGCTACTGATTCCTCATGAAGTATTGATTGAAGAGATGGGGAAATAGGATTCAGTATATTCTTTTATTCGCATGAAATAAAGCTTTCAGCTGTTCAGTTTTTTTTTTTTTTTAAATACAATGAGATTTACAATGAACTAAAATCAAATGCCATACGCGTTACAGGTGTTTTATTTGAAATTATTAGAATTTACTTCGAAATCATCTTGTTATTGCATTATATATTTTTCGAAATTACTTTGAAATCATTAGATTTTACTTCGGACTGTTTTACGGAAACATACTTGAATACTTTTGTACATCACTCTATTTTACCTACTATCTTTATATACAAGCCACTATTTTGCTAAAATTTAATTAAGATTAAAACACGCTTAAAACTACTGAAATCATACTTGCAGAGATTATCATCCATGACGGCCATGTATTCAATTCTTTGCGTGGCCCTGTACATCATTTTGTCTATTCTCTGAAAACATATCTTAGCATACTAAATGTAGTTCAGCGTAAAAATGCATAACTCATTTAAAAAACACCTTTAAGCTATTTTCGTTCACTCTTAGAAACCCATATGAATTTTTTGTGTAGCCCTGTATATAATCTATAGCATATATACACACAACGCAATATGAAAAATTTAGTTAAACTTAAAAACTCATATCACAACTAAAAATGCACTTCCAGCAATCATCGCTAATACACAGTACTTGGGATAGAGTATAGTATCCGAAATCTTTTGTATGCCCCTGTAAATACTATGCACTTTCTATTATACAGGAAGTAACCTGTAGTAAACCTTAGCAATATATATCAATTTCATTATACCTGAAGTAGTTTCACATAATTAAAATACGCCGCAAACAAAGTTCCCCCCTTATACTATTATGTAATAGGTTTCTTTTGTGTAGCCCTGTAAATGAATAATAAGTATTCTTTGCATGGCATATTCTACAGAATGTATATTTTAGAATGTACAATTTCATTATGTTCGTGATTAATATGCACTTGAAACTTTTTTTTTCCCGTTGGTCGTAATGTAACGGAATACTTTTGACTGTCCCTGAAATTGAACTATACATGCGATTTTCACAAAATTTGAAATGATTCGACAAAATTCTCCAACGATTACATATTTTAAATTTCGAACGATTCGGTTGGGTAGTTTTTGCGCGGTTATATGCGGACAGACAGACGGACGGACCCGACGACGACTATAGCTGGTACGTATTTATATAATTACGAACGCACCTAAAAATTGAAATAGCTGGTAATCAAAATAGGCATGGTAAAGAAAATGTATTCATTTATGCCCATTGCACTGTTGTGGCTGTGACACTCATACATCTAAATTAGCTGTGCATTTAACGTGTTTTAAGCCCAAACTTTTAAATTATTGCCATTTTTTAATAGAAATAACTTTTATTTATATTAACACGGAGTACAAATTTTCTAAATTCTCATTTCTAAATACTCATTTTCATATTTTGTGTTGATTCCGGTTTGAGAAATATCGATTTTTTCGATGCTATCAACACTCAAAATAAACATTTTCATATTTTCAAAAAACATGTTCAACAAACAAACGTGCTAAATTAGCAGAAGAAAATTATTCCGTTTCTCTTGCAAGTTTAACCCTTAAATGCCTGGTGTTGCTTTTCGGCAACATACCCAATTTAGGCTTCTAAAATACTATTAGAATAATATTGAAGCTATAATGCCTAATGTTGCCAATAAAATACATTCTGAAAATATTATTAAATAGATTTTCAACATGTAGATGGCAACACTTCTGCTGTTTAAGAATAATGATAGATTTATTTTTTCAATTGTTGCTACATGTTCTTTTTCTTTTGTTTGGAGGCTTGCAAAATACCCTATTTTGTTCTGCAGAGGAGCAAGTAAAATTTATTTCTTATTATAGTTCCTAAAATTCTTGTGTGTTTAATATTATAGAATTTTATCAAGGAAAATTATTTTTTTCAATTAAAGACCAGTATTGCAGATTAGTAACAAACTGTTTTTTAGCCGTAAACCATACTTAAAACAAAATAGGATTTTTTAAAGTATTTTTCCCATGATTTATTTAAAAAATGAAAGCCGAAAAACATTTTTGAAAAATCCGGCATTTAAGGGTTAAATTGTGTTATGCATCTGTAAACGTTTATTTAAAAATTGATACCACCCCAACAAAACGATATTTCTTGTTCATAGCGGATTGGGAAAATTGGATAATACACTACAAAACCTATTCGAAAACGTTTCCGAAATTAATGGGAAACATAAGAGACTTCAGTATCAGAAATGCTTCTTTTAATCTCTTAAATATATTGGTTTCTTAGGTTTCTGTAGATAAATAAGCGCTTTTCGAAATCGTGGATAACTCGGAAAGGGTTATATTATATTCTCGTAAACCTTCTAAATAGACCAATAGACAAAACTTAATATTATTAGAATCGTATCGTAGGGGAGGGTAGTACACAGTGAGACGAAAATTATTATTACCTAACGAATGGCAAAGATTTTTATTCTTTTGAAAAAAAAAATTGCTACATCTTTAAGCACATCTTTTACACAAATACGCTACACATTAATGTATAAATGGTTTTAAAAAAGTTATTTATAAAAGCACAGAAGCAGAATAAAGGAGTATCGAAAATTGTCTCATTGTGTACCACTTGTGGTACACAGTGAGACAATACATATATTTTCATACTTCATAAATTTTTACACTCTACCAATAATTTTCTGCAGTTTATGACTTCTAATTAATATTTCTAGATTTAAATTTTTTTTAAATATGAGCCTCGGCTGAACAATGGCAGACATTGTGCTACTTTCATGCAATTTTTCAGCCTCTTACGTTTAGTAGATTTCACTAGCCATCGCACGCCCCCCCCCCCCCCCTACACACACACAGACAGAGAGAGAGACAAAAAAACCTTCTTTTATTAATAGATAACTTTTTTTATATCAGAACAGCATAGTAGATACACAATGAGGCACGTCTCACTGTGTACCACAACTGTGTGTCTCACTCACTGTGTACTTTCGTTACGCTATAACAAAATGGATGCCATATCTGTTTCATCATCAATTTCACAGCTTTGAATGCGTGTGTCGTTTTGTCGACATAGTCTATCATTAGATATAACTAGGTTTGGTTTAGTAAATATATGCTATAATGAAAGAAAAAAACTCTAAATTGGACGTTTATGTAACTTTAACCCCTGTAAAATAAATAATTACTTACTATATTGTTGGACGAATAACCGAAGTGCCGAAACTACATCTACGTGTTGCATGAGATGAGGTGGTTCAGTGTGTGTTCCAGCTAAGAGAAAAAGTTATAACTATATGTCAAAATGGCTGCTGTCTCACTGTGTACTCCCCCACCCTATATCTTCTTTTTTAACCCTTTCCGGCGCGGAGTAATTGTGTTTATAAACCTTTGAAATAATGGACTGACACCAGAATTTATAAACGAATTTATTAGAAAATACGAACTTAGTTATTTTCAAGTACATTTTAAAAGGAAAATTTTAATTAAATATTCTTTGTGTCGATTGTCCATTTTGGAATTAAAATTAGGTGTCCTTTTTTAAGGACACCGCCCTCGAAAGGGTTATCTTAATATTCAAGAATATATACAGGGGGGCCACATGAAACATCCCTGATTTCAAATGTTAATTGTACGGAAACTGCCAGTCTTACACTGTAAAAAAAATCTGTAATGTTACTAAAATTTTTCTGGGAAACTGGTATTCCTAGAAATTTTATCTAATGGTAACAACAAACATTCATGTAACGGATATGCGATTGCACTGAAAATCAAAAAATCTGTAAGATTACTAAAAAATGTTTAGAAAACTGGGATACCTGGAACTTTTTATGTAACTACAATCCGGGTTACAGATAAACTTTTAGTAAGATTACTGTAATTTTAGTAGATTCTTTGCAAAGCTGCAGATTTCGGTAGCTTTACAAAAACTAGTTTTGTCGATTTACATCTTTATTTGTACAGTGTACAGATAAATATTTAGTAAGCATACAGGTTTCTGTAACTTTACATCTGTAGAATTACATATTTTGTTTTTCAGTGTAGAGATTTTTGGTTTTTGGTATCATGAATAGCAACACAACAAGTTTATTTTGCTGGAATTTTTTTTTTTTCCGAAACAGATAATTTTTGTTGTGTGTATTATTAATATATCATGACAACAGGTTTATTTGCTGCAACCGTTTATTTGTCTGAGAAAGTTACATTTTTGTCTATGTGTGCTCTTCGATATGGGTTCCGTTCGTAGCTTTCAGAATGTCTGGTCGATATTCAATCTCAATACACGTGTTGCGCAGCATGTCAGGTGTGACTTAATCAATGCCTTCCGCATTTATGTTAAAAAATTAATTGTTTCGGATAAAAATTGCAGCAAAGAAAAACTTGTTGAGTTTATTCATGATACCGCAAACCGCAAATCTCTAGGACTCACAGTTCCCGTATAATTGCCGTTTCAAATCAGTGAGATTTCTTGTGGATACCATGTATATTTAGTATTCAGACGTTTCATATTATGAAGTAATATAGGATGACCCAGCCAGTTAGTTGACTAAATGATGTTGGTGCTACGGGTTTTTTATTATATTTCGTTCTTTTAAGTTTTAAAAGTAAACTACCATGATTGATACAACCCTTAATGAATGTCCTATTATGGGCAAAAATGAAATATGCTGAAATTAAATAGCAACAAAATTATAGGTAAATAGTTTCTTTAATTGCCATTTTGTCATTGCCAGCATTTGGACAATCGAAGAAATCAGACGAAAATTCAAAAATATTTCTGTACTTAAATAGCTTTAATTTTTCCAATTATATTTAGTTTAAAAAACTATGCACAGTTTTATTTATATATGTAAATCAAATTGCTATAAAAAATATTGGGATTTTAACTGATATGGGATTCGCATGGAGAATTTTGTAAAGTTCTTCAAAATGATTAAAATATTCAGGAAAAATTCCTTATTTTACTCCTCAATTTTTTTTTCATGTGTGATAAATATAAGCCATAATTTATATAGTGTACCCTTGAATAGTACTTAAAGTGCAATTGTAAAAAAAGTAAAAAAATGAGCTTGAAGGCCCCTTGAACGAAAAAATCGTTTACTGGCAAAACATAATTAGAAAGGATTTTTGGGCATCCAGATTATCTTTTATCTCTTTATGTACTGAATTATGAATTCATAAAAATTTTATCTTCTAAAGCATTTTTCGTGAGTTGTTTAAGCTACATTAGAAGATTTACATAATCATTTAATACATTTGAGAAGGATTGAAGGATGTAGAAGGATTAATTAAATTTGAATTTATAGGGATTTTGTGCAATATATAACCCCCACTCAAATCTTTTGCTTTAAATATTTTTCTTAGTATTTTGTAGAATTAGGAAATGCACAAATATAATGTTCTTACAATAGATATATTTCCAAATTGAAAAACTTGATTGAATTGATCTGATTGAATTTAAGGCCGTAGAAGATTAATTAAATTTGAATTTAAAAGGATTTTGTGCAATATTTATAACCCCACTCAAATCTTTTATTTTAAATATTTTCTTATTATTTTGTTGAATTAGGAAATGTACAAATATAATGTTCTTACAATAGAAATATTTCCGAATCGAAACATCCCCCTCCCCCCAACGCCAAGAAAGCTGAAAAGACGCAAAGGGAAAAGAAATCATCCTTTTAAAAATATTTTTGCTTTGTGTAACCCATAATGCTTTTGGAACAAGATAACGTACCTATAACTCATTCTAAACTGTATTACAACTAATCAATGTATTAAATGAATTTATAACAATTTATTTTAACGGTAATTATAAGCACCGTCAGTAAATAAAGGGTTAATAAGTAGTCAATCCTTTAGTTATACAAAATGTATCTAGTCAAGAAATATTTTCCAAATGAATACACTTATACATGTTTATACTAGGGAAAATACTGGCATCTATTTAAAAGGTTACCAGGTTTGTTTGTTTTTTCACTCCTTTAAATGTATTTCCTCAAAAGGATGTGTTGATAATGAAACTTGTCAGGAGAGCACTCTCTCTTCCAGGGTTGAAACAAAAACATTTAGAACACACAACTTTCCGTTAATTTAATACAACTAAATCAATTACAACTGTGGAAAGCAATTAAATTATTTCAAATACTCTTTTTCCCACAAAACTATTTTTCTGTAACTTAATCTGTTATTGTGTTTACTAAAGTTACGTTGTGCTTAATTATTTAACGGCTTTACTTTAATTTTGTTCATCAAAAGTAAATGTGGCTTTTAACTCTGGCGAAGTAACTTTTTAAAATTTGTTTCAAAGGAAATCTTAAGCGCACTGTAGCATAGTTCTTAGAAAGAAGTAAAATACTGAAATGAAAAATCGTTCTAATGCATGTTCCTTTTCCGTTACATTCATAAATATATTAAAAGCATACAAAATTACTCAAATGCAAATTAAACACGCTAAATACGTTATGTATGATTTTGAATTGGAATTAGCAAAACTATTTTTGAATTGTGCATACTATGAATTTGATAGTAAAAGTGAATTTATTAACTTATTCACAAGCGTCATATTTACTTAATTTTATAAGATGGATTATTTTTTGCATTGTTTCACAAAACATGACTTTTATTCGTGATAATAAAATTGTTATTACACGAACAATTTCAAGCACCAAAAATATGCCTGCGACTCGTCGGTTTTTCCGCAACTAACGTACCACTTTTTTCGTTTTCCAAGCTTTTCTTTGGCAGTTCGGGAACAGGCTATTCCATCGTCAGCTTTCCAAGCATTTGATTACATGTTTACTGGCGAATCACTTTGTTTCAGGGATCAAAATCGCTCCGACACAATATAGTTGCTTGCTTTCCGAGCCAGTGTTGCCAGTGGGTTACTTTTCTTAAATTCAGATTTCTTGATTGACACCACTTTTTTGAAACGGTAAAATTCACTTTGTTTTTGCCTTAATTAATATGTCATTAAATAAGGCACATTTTACCATTTCAAAAAAGTGGTGCCAATCAAGGTTCTGATTTAAAAAAAGTACCCCATCTGGCAACACTGTTCCGAGCGACTCCTTGAAGCCATAGGTTAACGTTGAGTCGCTCGGAACGCTTGGCAACTTTGACGCCTTGTGTGATAGCACTTTTAGAAAACAAATCTATGTACATGGTGTGTTCACAAAGTTTCAAGACTGGTCCTAGAATACAAAAGTTATTAAACATTTTTGTACAGCGAATTAAAATTCTTTGAAATATGACCCTTGGGCATCAACACACCGCTGCCAGCGTTTTTTCCATTATTCATAGGCTCCTCGGGGGTATTCGCGAGTAAGGCTGTTAAGGGACCTCGTCGAAGCCGGAATCGTGGATCGCTGGAATCGTGTCGAATTGCTTCCCTTTCAGGTCTTTCTTGATCAGGAGGAATAAAAATAGTTGTTGGGAGCGAAGTCGGGCTGTAAGGAGGCTTCTGGCAATAGTGCCACGTTAAACTTAGCCAAAACTTTAGCGGCTGCGAGCGACGTGTGAGAGGGCGCATTGTCGTGGTGAACAACCCAATCTTCACTGGTGTCTAGGCGAAGTGCCGGATCAGGTAATTTTTACGCTAGAATGTACCACTATTTGAAGGTTAGAGTCCGGCGCGCCCGCTCAGATGTCAGAGACGGTGGATTGTTCACCCCGACATTACCCCCTCTCACACGCCGCTCGCCCTGCCGACGTTTTGGCTGAGTTTAACGTGGCAATACTCCCGCAAGCCTCCTACAGCTCCGATCTTGCTCCCAGAGACGTTTTTTGTTTTTCCGGATCAAGAAAAACCTGAATGGGAATCGATTCGACACGATTCCAGCGATCCGACCAGCTTCGACGATGTCCCTTAACAGCCTTGCGCGCGAAGACCCCCCAGGGAGCCTATGAATGATGGAAGAAACGCTGGCAGCGGTGTGTTGATGCCCAAGGGTCATATTTCGAAGAATTTTAGTTCGCTGTACAAAAATGTTTAATAACTTTTGAATTCTAGGACCAGTCTTGAAACTTTGTGAACACACCATGTATGTATAAAGAAATATAATCTTTTAATTTAGGCAATAATGATTACACCAGTTATGTCAACTTAAATTACTCCATTATGTAAGTTAAATTACTCCATAAAATTTGAGGCAGCATGTTGCCACCAATTTTATGGAGTAACGTTACATAAATTTTACAGTGTTTAAACATACCAGGAAATTCACGTCTGTTTCTTCAATGCAAGCTAGTGACTTGACATTGCACCTAATGCAGCACCTCAATTCAGCAAAACGTGCACAAAGAAAAAGAAATCCCGCAAAGAGTTAAAACAAATGGCAATGACAGACCTTTTTCAAACCATAATTTAAGTGCCATTGAAATGCAATATTTCATAAATTTCATCTTTTTATTTTGATTGTTTGTTGAAATTTAAAATACAGTGAAAACATTTTGTATTGTGAATATATAATGTTCTCTCTAGTTTTTTTTTTTTTTTTTTTTTTTTTTTTTTAACCCTTTCAGGACCGCATTTTTATTTACAAGAGGAAAAATCTGAATTTCTGGAATTAAGGTTGTTTTTAGCTACTATAAACATAAATATAACTTAAAAAAAATATTTAATATTTTTTAATAGCGTTTTTAAACGATGCCATTTGGCATTATTGGGGGCAAACGGGAACTGTACATGAAAAGCACATGATGCCATTTGGCATAATTAGAAGCAAAAGACAAAAAGTATACATACAATTTTTAATGTGTATTAATTTTTTAATGTCCATTTCATGTATAATTGTATTTACTGAAGTTCCAGGCTTTTGGCAAGAATAGAGATTTGTTTGATGCACTAAGGTGGTGTCGGTGTTGTTCATGACAACCGATTAACCACACGAGATATACATGCCCGAGGGAGGTATGCCCTCAGTGGGGGTCTTTTTAAGGGAACCTAACCCGTATTTACGCAAGGATAACCCTGATTCGATGAAAAACACTGAAAACTCCGAACAGTTAGGCCGACGAGCGCGATTGGTTCCGAACCAGCACTCCCCGTCTATGAGCTTTGCCAGCGGAACCTCTCAGATACTTGATGCACTAATTTATCTGTAATTTATTCATCACAAAATTATTTAAAGTACTCATAAGGACTAAAATTTCATCAGGAAGAAATGAACAAGTTTCTCTAAATGACGTGTCAAATGGTTCAATATTCTTATCTTCTAATTGATCTACATTTTCAACTTCAAATACTTATTACCTATTAGAAATAATAACTGGACCGACTGAATCATTTGTATCCAAACAAGAATATTAACAATTGGGCATCCACTGAAAACTCCGAACAGTTAGGCCGACGAGCGCGACAACTGAATTGGGCAACCACGCAATCAATTGTCGCAATAATGCACGAAATCATCTGCATTTGTTAGATTGCGTGCACTTTCACTGTCCTCTTCGTCAGAAATTCAACATATACCATTCCCGGATTCAGTAATTAAAAATTATATACGGGAAAAAATTACCCAAGACTGGCAGGATATGTGGAAACATTCAGTAAAAGGACGAGATACATATAAAATTCTTAACCAAGTTAACAAAGAATTTATCTGTACTTCAAGATCATCAGTTTATTACATTAGTGGCCATGGCAGTTTTCCTGCATTTCTCTACAAAATAGGCAAATTAAATTCGGACATATGCTCCTGCACTAAAGGCCGAGGAACAGTACAACACTATATTTTTAGGAACTTCTCTCTCCTATCTAATCATTTCAAATTTAATAAAAACAAAACCTTAAGGAAAAACTTCCAGAAGATTCTACTGGATCCAGCAAACTTTTCAGCGCTAAATGAAAATTACAATATTCTTAATAAATACTACTCCTTCATAAAAAAGATTCTATAAACAGTGTCACCCATTAACTATCAAGACCATTCATAAAAGTATTCAACATCGCCTAATTAAATAACACCTTGATTTGTAAAAGTTTATATTCCTGAACTTTGGACTAAATCTCCAAACTGTGAATTTCATCTTCAAACTAAAATCTACAGTGTTTAGAACTGTAAAAGTCATACTATGAACTATGAAATATAATGACTTTGAACTGCAAAATATAATGACTCAAAAATGTGACATATACTTTACTGAACTGTGAAATACATAGACTATTCAACATATTAAGCTATCTAGAACTTTAAAATTAATTATAATTAATATCTCAAACTTGCTTAACAGGTCATCACTCAGAATCATAATTAAATTTAACAAGACTGTTATTTCATTTAAATATCATTCAAAGTTTCGCTCAGATTTACTTATTTTTCACATTTCAATCAATTTTGTCTCAACTAACTTTGTTTTATTAAGACCTATTGGGCCATAATATGGATTAGTATAAATTTTTAAGAAATCTTTTAGCTAATTTAATTAAATTTAATTAACATTAACAATACTATTTTAATTTTTCATTAAAATTTTAAATTGGCTACTTTCAAGTATTCCTATTTTAATAACTGATTGATGATCTGTAATATCTGTAATATCTTAAAAATCCAAAATATTGTTTTAATTTGGGCTCGCCCAGCTTAAGAAACATTGGGTAGTTTTTGTGATGTGATTGTACAATTTTAATTGAAATTTCAATGGGGGGTGTCTTCCTACCTGCTGAGGCCTCCGGGCCCGTCTGGTGTCTGGGGGTTTCGTAAGAAGGTGGATATGGGTTTTTCCCCTCGTGGACATTTAGCTCCTATACCGCAAGGTTGGCTGTCCATGAGTGGGTGATTTCTATTTCTGTTTCTGTCCTCTTCGTCCGATTTTTCAATTTCTATATCTGAAAGATCATCATTCCTTAGTAAATAAATGACTCTTTCTATTGATACAAACTCTTTTTTTCGTTTTGGCATGATAAATAGTTTTTTTCCTTTCCAAAAAAACTATCAAATCAGATAAGAAATCAAAATAGAGAGTTAAGTTGAAAATATCTATCAAGGTCCAGTGATGCCATTTGGAATCATGTATATTCACTATGCATTGTTACTGAAATAAAAATACAATTGTTGAATTATAAATACATAAATATGTACTTCATACATATTACAACTTATATTTAAAATATTGTAATTTTTAAAAAAAGGAAAAGTGTGAATAATATTTTTTCTCACAGTCATGTTTTCACTTCACGTTTTAAAAGGAAATCAAGCAATAATTTTCAGTTTCTGGAACCTCTGCTACCATCTCTTGAGGAAATAAAAAAAATACTACTGAAAAGACAGAAAAAGTGTCTTTTGAATGACACCAAACAGAATCTCCGAGATTCCTCCGAGATTCTCCGAGAAAATATTCGTGAAAATCATGATGCCATTTGGCATCACTGGGCCCGAAAGGGTTAAATTTGAAACGCAGTAATATTTTTCATTACACTAGTATGAGAATACTAGTTTGAGAATTATAGAGAAATAACAAAATAATACATATCTAATTCTAATTTGGATTTTTACCAATAGGATACACCTTGAGTTAAAAAAAAACTTTATCATAGATGGCTCGTATTACATATATGTGGGGGAAGGCTCTCTTACCTATTAAACATACAGTCCCGTGACTGACAGACAGTCGAAGTTTTTCAGTATTTACTTATAATAAAATCTGAGTGCAGGAAGCTGTCGGTAACTATGCCGGAGCGAACCACTCTGGTCTGCGTCAACCGTAGCTAAACGCCATGTTAGGCTTAATGAAAAACATATCCTAACATATGACAGCTAAATGATAAATTTTTTCTTCTTGAAATCATGTCTGTTCAGCATATTTTCACGTAAAACATGTGCATCATATCCATTTATAATGCATTAAGTTCCAAATTAAAATTAAGCTATTATAAACATAGAAATCAGATCTAAACAAACGGTACTGTTGCCATTCAGGTTCAAATTCCCGCAAATATACAAACAAATGAATGACACTTTGAACCCTTCATTAAAAAAAATACAGGTTAACGCCGATGCTGGTCTTAAAATATTTGTAAAAGTATTATTAAAACCTTTAAATATTTTAACTTTCTTTAAAACCTTCAAAAACTATGCAACTAAGTTCTAAATTTAAAGGCGAAATCAACAAGTTCTAAATTAAAAATAACGGATAACTATCGCCATCTGGTGGAGAAAAGGTATAACTTTCGCTCTAGGAAGGTCCGTGGAAGCACACTGCATTGCATGTATTTTTAATTTATTCAGAATGATTATTCCTTTGCACAATTTCAGATTTACTGTGACATTTGTTTTCTGTCTTATATGACAAAGTAAAAATTATCCGAATTTGAATATCTAAATCTTTCAAACGGATTTACAATAAAGAATTATTTCAATGGCACTTTAGCATTATTTAAAGGGAAATTAAAGGGACAATTTTTTCTGTACCGAAGGCTGCGAGCAGCGCCTCTGTAGGCTTTTTTAAATCCCAATAAATTAGAGCTTACGTTTCTTCTAATTATTTTGGCGTCAACTTTCTGTTGCAATCGTACTTTTTTTTTACAATGCATTTTATCAGATTTGAAGACATTGGAAATAAAATGAATATTTCTTATCGGTACAACATACTTTAATTATCTTGCAGATAAAATTATGAATTTTAACATAGTTTGTAGCGAAAAAAACAGTTAAGCTAAACAACAAATTTTTAATGTAGAGTGAACCTAAACAAACATTTTCCTCATAGAATGTGTAGCTGGAAGTGGCGTGTTTAAGCGCTTGTGACTAAATTGTAGTTTACATAATTTCTTTGTTCTAATCATAAAAAATCAAAGGATAATACTTTTTGATTTAACAAAATGCATGAGGTATCTTTTTTTTTTTTTTTTTTTTTTTTTTTTTTTTTAAGTCAGAAAAATATTTTTTTAACTATTGTTTTGAAGATTTATCATTTACTTTCCGTCATTTTTGACGGGGATTATATACTATTCTATTATATTTCTACAAGTTTTAAGAACTAAAACTAACTAACGTAATTTTGTTTCCCCATAAAATACATTTATCTTTAGTAATAGTTATTTTTATCCATATGCTTAATATTTTTAACAAGAAAATAAGTTTTATGATTCATGTTTAAAATCTAAAGCAATTATTTGTCCACATGCAATAAAATCTTCGGAGATAGCCGCTTCATTCAATAACCCCTTATGTGACCTAATTAACCCCTATGTTCCCCTTATGTGACCAATTTAACATGGTTATTTTTGTTAGAAATTTAATAAAGTTAGGAAACTTCTTTCTTCTAATTTTTAGAATTAAATATTATATTTTATAGATGTCCAATATTTTTCACCTGTTTTAATAACTCAAAATAACTAACTCCATTTTGGTACACACAAAGGAAATCTTCTGGAGTAAGAGCGATTTTGATTCTGGTACTTAATATTTTTAACATTAAAATAAATTTTATGAGACACGTTTTGAGATCTAATGCAGAGATTTGTCAATATCTGTAAAATCTTTCGATATTAACAACTTCTTTCAAAAGCAGTTTTACTGTTTGCATGTCACAAATTAATCAATATAAGAATTTTTTTCATATACATTAGAATTAAATATTATACTTAAGAAAAATTCAATACTTTCTTCCAGTCTAAATAACATTGATCCACACCAAAATCCTTCATGAAAAAATAATGGGTGATTCTTATAGGTTTCAGTAAACTAAATCAAAATTTGGCATTGAAATTACTGTATTATGTACCATTATTTTAGGTGTGGTGGCTTGTTTCTAAAATTAATGTAATATATGTATCTCTAAAACATAAGTGAAAATTGTATATACAAAAATATGTATACGTTAAGGGGGTCCGGGACACAAAAATCTTCATTCCGCCAGCTTCATCCGCCATTTTGTTTAAAAATGGCGGCCATTTAAAATTTTAAGAAAAATTTTAATTTGAAATGTGGTACCAAAAAATTGAAAATTGAAAAAATATTTTTTTCTTATGTGTTTGACTTCGATAAAAAGATTCGGGAGCAGTTTTTGTTTCGTCTATATCTTAAAAAATGGCTGAGTTATAGCATTTTGTATTTCTAGCGTGACTGACATTTTGAAACGCCCTGATTTTTGCCACGCGATAACAGGCGTATTTATGAACCGATTTGAATGTAACTTGGTCTGTACATAGTACATACCAATGTTTCGACCGAGTTTGTTGGCCAGCTTCATTCGCCATCTTGTTTCAAAAGGGTTGCCATTTAAAAAAAAATGTAATTTAAAATTTAAAATGAGGTATTAAAAAATTGGAAAATGAAAAAGATTTTTTTATGTGTTTGGCCTTGATACAAAGATTCTGGAGCAGTTTTTGTTTCTGAAATTTGTTCTTTTGTTTCTATCTTAAAAAGTGGTTGAATTATAGCACTTTAAATTTCTATCATGGCTAACACTTTGAAACGATCTTGTATTTGTCTCGCGATACCACACGTATTCGCCTATTTCGATGGAAGAAGGCATGTGGATAGTATACATCAATATCTCGACCAAGTTCGCTGGCCAACTTCATCAGCCATCTTGTTTCAAAATGGCGGCCATTAAATTAAAAAATATATATATTTAAAGTGAGGTGCAAAAAAATTAGAAATTGAAAATGGTTTCTTTCTTAAGTATTTGACCTTGATATAAGGATTCAGGAGCATTTTTTGTTTGTCTTTATCTTAAAAAATGGCTCAGATACAGCAGTTTCAATTTCTAACGTGGGTGACATTTTGAAAAATCTGATTTTTTGCCTGCGACAGCACTCGTATGTATCAACTGATTCCGATGTGAGTGAGCATGTGCACAGCAATTACTAAGGTCTCGACCAAGTTCACTGGTTAGCCTCATCCACCATGTTGTCTTAAAATGGCAGGCACTTTAAGAAATCGCCAAATTTGGCAGCGAAATATAAGTTACTTTAAATAAAGCAGCTTGGATAAAGCTGACTAATTTTGCGAAATTCTCATTCATAATGATTTAGTATTGATAAAAATTAGTCTTGAATCGCCTACATTCGGTTTCCACTTAATTGAGCTTCGTGTGTTTGAATAATATAAGTTGGCTTTTTTAAAATAAGGAATATGAAAGCTACCTCTTCCTCCCGGCTCTGGCCGGAAGGACTTTTTTGCAATAAGCTTGAAAATAAGCAGTCTGAGTGAGAAACAAATGGTCATTTTCCAGTTATCCTAAAGCTGCTTACGCTCTTTGAAATAAGCCTGAAAAATATCTGGAAAAAAGGAAGATGATTCTGCAAATAGTCGGGCTCCTTATTAAAGAGTCGTATTTCGCAATTAGCCTACATCATATCTTTATCATAAATTTACCAATGTTATAACAATATTTTTCTAGTAACATTTTCTTTTTCTGCTTTAGTATCTGAAATTAAGTAACCCCACAAGATAATTTTTTTGCACAGTCAGAGTAATTTGAATCATATGCTCAAAATGTATTTAACAGAGAAATAAATTTTATGATACACTTCTAAATTTAAATTTGGTTATTTGGCCATTCATAATAAAATCTGTGGAGGTTAGCTATTGCTTGCTACAACAATTATTTCAGATGAAACTGCTAAATGGAAAACAACACCTTAACAGAAAACAAACTGTTTTCTTTATATCTACTGAAATAATACACGAGATTCCTTCAAAAGTTTTTAAGTGATTAAAGAAACAAAAGTTAGTTTATCTTTTAAAACATACTATTAAAAGAATGCTTTCGGCAATTACTTTCTTCTATTTTCTGTGATAAGTTATTAGTTTTAGTGGAGGCTTTATTGCAGTATAAGAAATAAAAATGAGTTACTTTCTTTAGATTATTGAATCTCAAAAGAACGGATAAAAGTATTTACGTAGTTGATACTTTAACTTCGCTTCGTAAATTAGTACATTCTAATGCATGAAGAAATTTGTATAGTGTATATACAAATAAATGGTCAAGTGCCAGTATTACTCGCACTCAGAGGGTTCCGTACAATAAATATGTTAATTATTAACTGTATTACAAAAATAAATCGTTGCTAAAAGAATAACAAGACTTTGTAAAAAACTATACCACGTAGGGATGGGTGTAGCTGTATATACTAGAAAAGTATGAATGGATATACCATAAAAGTTCAAAGAGATATAAAGCCTAAATAATATAAAACATTGGTATTCTGTATAACGATTTTCTAAATTTTATCCTAATCTGTTTATGATGAACTTAATTCGGTACTGACAATAAAAGTAGTGCATATTTAAACTTCATTTGGCATTTCATAAAACTGAATTCTGCGTAGTAATAATCTTTTCTTTTTACAGTGTAGCTAAAACAGAACCATTGTTCAAAATTTAAACTTGGCATTGTGCTAATCGCGCTTCGAAATGGGATCGCAAAGTTGCAACACCGCCTTGGCCCGTGGCGCGTTTTTCCAGATAGGTTTATAATTAACTTTTAAAGACACGGGAGGCGTATTGAGAGTTTCACTCAATGCAAACTAGTGCCGAATCCCATAGTATTTATGTGATTAATTCTAATTCAATTAGTCTGTTATAACAATTTGACGTTTATTGCTTTTATACTGCTACTAAACATTGCATTTCACAAATACGTTATTTAAAGTTGTTATCTGGGCTTTAAAAGCCGATGGTACATAGAGTACGTCGCTCCTGGCATTATGTATGTCCTAACAGCTCGTGTCTTTAATGGTTAATATCTCGGCTAATTACCGAAGATTTTCTTTCGAAAAGCATTCATACTTCTACTATGATAGGTACCTCCAGCGCTTCTCAACACCTTTACTGTATGTGTGCAAATCAAAATTTGTGTGTAAAGGAAAATGCGCTTTTCTGAAAAGTTATGAGACCTAGGGTAATCGCTGTAGTTTTCCTGCAATCTTTAAATTAACGTCCACTACCTCTAAGTTTTTCATAATTTTGGATTCAATAGATTCGTGAATAGAGGGGAGGGACATATTTTTGAACTACATTTTCAACGATATCTAAAAAAATATAATACCTAAGATTAAAAGAAATGTATTTTTTGAGTTCAGAGTTACGAAAGCTTTCATACGATACCCCACATGATATACTAAGAAAAGTTTTTATTTTCAAGTAACTTAATTAGCCCCTCTAGATTTAGAGAAGGAACACGCTTTAAATTCGAATACGATCGTTTGCCCACATATAATATAATCTCTGGTATTAATCCCTTCTCCAATAACATATATTTCAACTGAATTTGTTTTAAATGGAAAACAGTTTCTTGACATGAAAAGCTTTTTTCTTTAAACCCACTCAAATAATACGTAATAATTTCAAAAATTATTACGTGATTTAAAAAACAGAAACTTGTTCATCTTTCAAAACATGCTAAAAATGTGATGTAGGGGAGCTAGGGGATGAATGGGACAAGGGATGGATGGGACATTCTCAATATTTCAGGCAATAAACATTTATTTTAAATTGCTTCATATCCCCATATAAGGCTCTGCCACAGTGTGCTTTAGAACTAAAAGTAGGACCACATTGCTGTTTTCATTTTCCTTCAAAGCTGCATTTTCTGAAATTTCTGCTTAAAAGTAAGTTTTTTTTTACATTTGAAGATGTGAAATATCTTATATAATATAAAAAATTAAGCTATGTTGTAGTTATTTATTTTAAGGTTCAATATCGATAATTAAAATGAATGAATAGTAACCATTGTGACAAAATAATTTTTGAGGCAAAATGGCTGAGAAGGGAATATATTCGTCATGGGCATGCTTGGGACATTTCAAATGGGGATGAATGGGACATTCTCATTCATCCCTAGAAATGTTGAAAATTTTATTTATTAACTAAATAGTATTATATAGGTTGTTAAATTAATAATTTACGTTAATTAATAGTATTAAATAGTATTATATGAGTTGTTATTTTTTTTTTAATTTCTGAGTGTTATTTATTGTATTGTAATAATTATTAATGTATTATCAAAAAATTGGTACTAAAACTTAATCAAAATAGATAAAATTGTTAAAAATAGTATATGTTTTATATAACTTTACGTTCGTTGATCAAATGGGGGAAATTATATGGAATTTTGAAATGTTGCTCAAATAAATCCCCACCCCTAACATATTGGGTCTATCGGAAAGTAGTGTCGTGTTGGGAAAATCAATTCGTACCGGAAAATTCTATCATTTAATAATTAGACATTGATTCCGATATCTGATGTCTAATAATTACCGGGCAGAATTTTCCGGTACGAATTGATTTTCCCAACACGTCACGACTTTCCGATCGACCCAATAGTTTCCGTTCTGCATGATACGTTTAATTAATATTAATTAATAAATTATGATTGAAAATTATTAGCTACACCATATTTAAAAGACATTTTTCACTTTCATTTCAAATCTAAAATGCCTCATAAGTGGGAAAAAAAGAACAGATTGATAGCCGAAGTCTGCATTGAAAGTTAAAACTGCAATAAAAGCAGTTATTGAAAAAAAACATATCGATTCGTGCTGTAAAATCATATATTACAAATCTAATTACATATAAGGTTATAATTATAAATTTTAATTTGGTAAAATTGAATGCATGGAGGAAAATCTTTGCATCCCATCCATCCCTATTATTGTCCCTTTCATCCCTGCTGTGGGGATGATTGGGACAGGGAGGAACTTTTTTTATTTCATAATATTTTCTGAATAAATCATAATCTAGAATAAATATTGTTCATATATGTTGTCAAATACCCAATGTATGAAATGTGATATATAATATTCATAATAACTTAAATAAAAAAAAATAAAAAAAAATATTTGTGTGAAAAAGTCCCATTCATCCCCTATCTCACCTACATGGCAATTATTTTTTGAAATAATCTTAATTTTAGCAAAATTTTGATGGGAAGAAGAAATATTCCCTGTCGGGGTGATTTGAATATGAAAGTATAACTTCACAGTATTACACATACAAGTCATATCAGCATTTTTTTTTTTTTTTTTTTTTTCAGTTTCGTCTAGGAAATGTGTTCTTTTAGAATGAAACTATGTAAGTAAGTTTATTTTTCTTTGCATTACTTAAAAATAAATAAAAAATAAATAACTGTACTCAAATTACAAGGTGAGTTTATAATGTAGATTTATTAGGCCTAAATATAGGAAAAGCAGCATGCATTGATTCCCTCAGCATACTCTGGTAAACCATTCTTCACCACATTTGATGCAGTTGGACTCAAAGTGGCAGCTCAACGGTAGACATTTCGAGATCATTCCCATGCTATCTTATGGATGTTTTTCTTACATACGTGCGAGGTATGACTGTGAAAGCACAGCTAGATTCGTTTATAGGTTTGGTTTTAGAATTAGACCGTGAACCCAAAATATCCCACATTATAAAAATACTATTGCGGGGTTTTTCAGAACTATATGTCACAAAATGTAAAGGCAGGTAGAGGGGACCTAAATAAGCAGATTTCATATAGGAATGTGTGTGCGGAAATGCAGTGTTGAGGCAGTAGAGGGCGCTGTTGAATGCGGCGGATGAAAGCCTTCGTTGGCATTAATCGTAATTTCCCGCACCTATTTCGAGCAGCATGGATTATTACACCAATGCGGAGCTCGCCGACATGCATTTCATGAATGGGATTGCGCAAGGAATGGTTGGTCAAATGATTTAGATTGAACCATTCCCGGGTAGGATTCAGTCAGATCCCGAATATTTGAGAGTCTTCATAAGGAGTTGTGAGCGATTGGATCGTTTTATGCTTCCAGGCGTGATAAGAGCACTATAAGATATCGCAGAATTCCTGCCGTGGAAGAAGCAGTGTAACGCACAGTAGAGGATACTCCTTCGATAAGCTCAAAAGCTGTTGGGTGTGAACCATTTCCTTGCTTAACCCCATACATAAAATACATATCGGCAAGCTCCGCATTGGTGTAACGATGCAAGTTTCTCGAAATCCGTGAGTGAATGACGGTACAAGCTAGCCAAGTGCTTTCATCAACTCAACTTAACAGCGCCCTCTACTGCCTGAACGCTTCATTTCTGCACACACGTTCCTATACGAAATTCGCTTATTTAGTTCCCCTCTACATTACGTTACATTTTTGACATATAGTTCTGAACCGTCCTGTATATACAAAGCATTTACTTTTAACATTAAACTTTTAAGTCAAATTATTCAAACAAATGAAATGTGAACATAAATGAATTAGAAACTGTGGATCAGATAGATTTGTAACAATGTAGTTATAAAGTAGATGTTGCTGGTCACAAACTTGTAAAAAAAATATCACTTAATTTCACTTAATCACTTTTTTTTTAAGGAGAGTAATTTTATTTATCTAAAATCTTTTCCCACTAAAACAATAAGAAACATGCTTTAGGGCAAACTAAAAAAAAATAATAATAATAAAATAATAAAATAAAAACTTGCATACATAGCAATTTCAAACGCTGAATTTCCCTTTTTTGTCATCTAATAACCCACTTCTTCCTGTTTGAATAACCTAAATTAACTAAGCCTATTTTGCTGTCAATAAAAATAACTTTCTAGTTTAAGATCTCTTTTGAGTCCCATGCTTAATATTTTTAGCGAAAAAATTATGGCGTATGATATGCGTTCCAAATTTTGATGCGGCGATTTTTTTACTATTAATAAAATCTCTGAGGATTACGCACTTCTTTTAGTAACATTTATTTCAGCTGAAACAGTGATAAATATAGATCAATATCTTGACAGTATGAACTACTTTACTTATATCCTTTCAAACAATACGCTAGACTCCTTTCAAAAAGTTTTTAAGTTATTAGAAAAACAAAACTTAGTTTATCTTTTAAGATATAATATTTAAAGAATGCTTATGGTAATTACTTTTTTATATTCTATGAACTGGTCTTGATTTTAGAAGGGTTTTTATTTATTTATTTATTTTTTTGGCGAACAAAGATATAGCAAAGTAAGATTTTTCCTTCAAGTACTATTAGCTCTGAATTTAATGAATAAAAATAAGTTTAAGTTAATACCTTAATTTACCTTAATACATTGTAATGCATGAAGTATTTCGTATAGTATATAATTTTAGTACATTGTAGTGTTTGAATCAATTCGTATATTGCATTAACTTTTAGTACATGGAAAGCAGTGCATACAAATATTCGTCTGAAGGGAAAATATAAAATAAAACAAATAACATATATTTAAAATAAATATATTTACACGGCAAATATATTTTTATTATTTATTGTAAAAAACTTTATACATAGATGCTTTACAAAAAAAAAAAAAAAAGCCGGAACATTTATTTATTGTTTTATCATGTATATTATAAAGTAGTAAGACCTAAAACTTCCCCTCGATTGTTTTCAAAAACTAACCGGTGGATTTTTTTACAGATTGTATCATTTGATAAGAAATATTCCCGGGGAGGTTTATGAGTCGAATATACAGGGATAACTATGATTTAAATTTCGTATTTTATTGATATTTTCGACAAAAGGGTTGCCAGTGGTCATTTTTTGGCGAAAAGTTTGTTGATTAAAGAATTGAAATGGCTATATACATTAGAAAATAATACAAACACCTCGCAAATAAATGAAAAAAAATACTAATGTTTAATTAAAATAAATCAACAAAAAACTTTTTAATGAGACATAATATTATATTTAATTTAAACATGAATTAAATATTTGTAATGCTTAAAATATAATTTATTGTGAAATTTTACATTTGATACAACATTTGGCAAATTATCGCTTGCGTTAGGTTAAAAAAACTAATCTGAAAATTTGATTAGACTAATTTTTAAAGATTTTTTTTTCTTTTTATCTAACTTCCACATCATGTTACTTACAGGAGAAAAAATCAGATGTGGTTGTAAAAGTTACTGTAATTGTGAGTTACATATTATTTAATTATTTAAAATTTTATTTTACTTTTGTCGCCAAACAATGTGATTTTAAGCCAAAAATGCATAAGCATGACATTATCTTGAGGATGTTCGTAATAATAGTGTTTTTTCAAGTGAACGAGATCATTTGTGGAGTACATTTTTATATTCAATTGTAAATTAAATAGATATCAGTTAATATTTAAAAAATGGAATCAAATATTTAAATTTTAGTTTGAATTTCTGCCACCTTTACATATTGTAAAATAATTTCATACTTTAAAAAAAAAAATTTCGCCGTAATTACAGAACCATATGTTTTTTATAGACTCAGATCAGCGAATATTATCCTTTTTTTTTTTTAGCAAATATTACTATTTAATATTTCTTTGGCCATAACGCCAATTTCACTTATAGAAAATTCGGTTTTCTTGATTATCCCTTCGACCAAAAGACTATCGCCAAAATATAATATTAAATGCCAATAATGGCTGATCGTAAATGTCACATTCACTTCACATTAAACATGTTACAAGTGTTTGTTACGTCATCAAGTGATTTTTAATTCCACGTTTTATTTGCATTTTTATTTATGTTTTTCTATTTTATTTCTTCTTTCGTTATTTAAAATAAAGATTATGTCCATTTATATAATTAGGCGAGTAGTTTGGCGATTTGTATAATTTGGCGAAATTGGTCGACGGAATAATCAAGTAATATCTTGCTTTTTAGTGATAGTAAAATAACTGCAGATGAAAAATATATAATAGTAATGCTAAACCTCATAATTAACCAGTGCTTGGCGCAAGACTTGGCGGCAATGCGATAAATATGCCACTTCTATCAACCTAAATATTCAGATTCAATGTAAACAAATAATAAAAACAATAATATTACCAATAACATTTTTAGGGAAGAGTTCCATATCCTGCGCTGGTTTTTTTGGCAAGCTTCTTTTGGCATTAAATAAATCGATGTGTTTGCGATCTTCAGCCTTTGGGGTTGCTTTATTGGGCTTTATTAATATGTTTTTTGTGTAATTTTTCGCATTTAGCATTTTTTTTTTCGGAAAAAAGTATAAATTTTGTTATAATTTGACATATATAATAAATATATAAAATTATATATTAAAAAATAGTTATTTATAGGTGTATATATTATGTATGTATAAGGCATATCTCTATATGTAAAATATTTACATAAAAATAATACTATCTGTATAAACATCGTATTTTTTTAAACATGTGACATATATAGCATTTATTAAATATATATATGTATATGTTTATAAATATTTAAAGGCCATGTTTTTCCGCAATCTTGAAAAATTTTTAAGATGCTAAAATGGTTTTTTGGCGCCACTTTGGATTCCTTCGCCAATCGCGCCAACCAGCACAGGACATGGAACTCTTCCCATTTCACAATAATGTAAACAAGTAATTAAAAAATCGCGAATTTGGCAATTCTTTAAAATAACCTCAAGCATTCATTAATTTTCCAGTCGCCCCAATAGTAAATTTTCTTGGTACTACTTGATTATCCCTTCGACCAATTTCGGCAAATTATACAAATCGACAAACTATTCACAAAATTATACAAATGGCAATTTTTTAAAATAATATCAAGCAGACGTTAATTCTCCAGTCGCACCAATAGTAAATTTTCTTGGTACTACTTGATTGTCCCTTCGACCAATTTCGCCAAATTATACAAATCAACAAACTATTCGCCAAATTATACAAATGAAAGAATGTTGCCATTCCAAAATTTTAAGATAGGAAAATTAATGATGAAGTTCACTTATAGCGTAGCGACATACTAAATATAAAATTTGACTTATTTAGATGATTTCGGCCAAAAAAATACTAATAGTTTACTTATTTAAATACAGAATTATTAAATTAAACCATAAACAACAAACAGATATTTTTAAGATAGGGGAGACCGGGGTTAGTAGTGACATCTTCGACATTTTTGATATTAGTCGTAAGATTTGAACTGAAGCGAAACATTTAGTGTATCATATCATTAGAGTAAATCTTGTGTAACATATTTATAAAACTACTGTTAACATTATTAACGTTTTTCATAACACAGAATGAATTCTGCGTAACCTCGAAATTTGACACTACTAGCCCCGCTACGGGGCAAGTTGTGACATGCTTGGGGCACATTGTGACGCATAAATGACACATACAAATACTTTGTAATATATACAAATTATGTAAGAAAGGCGATTAAATGGAATATGTTAAATCAAGAATGAAAAATTTATTTATTTATAACGTTCTTAACACAATAAAACACTTTCATGTTTTAATAATATTGTAAATCAAATGAAAATAAAATAGTTAAATTGTTAACACTTGTGAACTCTTAGTCCTTTATAAAGATACTTTTAGAGACACTTAGCAATAAAAAGAAAAAAAAAGTGTTTTAATCAGGAAAGAAATAAAAAGTAAGCTAACACTAATCTTTGGCCATTGATCTTTGACTCGGTAGCCTACTACAACGTGTGGACCTATATCCTATATTTTTAATCACTCATTGTCATCGCTTGTTTCAGCGTCTGATTTGCAGTTAATACAAATATAATAAGGTTCATTTTTGGTTTATTTGACATGCGTCCATCTTTTACATGTCATGAATTGCACCTAGTCTTTCCGGGTCTAGAAATTTTGTATTGCTCCCAGCAAACTAGACATAAGCAATTTTCGTCATCTTCAGAGCTATCCAATACTTGCTTCTCCCTTTTTTTAAATAACCAAGGTGTGATTTTTTTATGCACTGCTTGACCTTTCCATACAGTTTCTTTTTTGTTTTTTCTTCTTCAATTTTTTTTCTGCGTTCTTTTGATTTTTGTTCTGCTCGAATTTTCTCTTTTACAGGTGTGCTTTTTAGAATGGCTGATTTAGAACATTTACGAATAGATCGCTTGCCTTTTCGAAGTCCTGCATTAGGGAGTGGTCTTATTTCTGTAAGACTTACCACTGACACATTGCTATTATCAATTGTCATAGAATCATCTAATTCAATGAGATTTCTTACTTCTGAAGACGGTCCTGCAATCTCACCATCACTGAATAAAGTTATTGCTGAAGTGCTTGGTTTATTAACAGTTTTATATTTACTATTTTTTTTTTCATTGTCATTCTGGTCTTTAACGCTCTCATCTCTGATCTATAACGGTCGATCAGTTACTGAGGTAAATAGGAAGTTAAAATTATGAGGGAAAATTATGCTGAGGTAAGTAGTGACACTGTCACAACGTGCCTCTTAGACTTCGTCACAACTAGCCCTGCGTTACGCCATTTTGAACTTTATTCATTAGTTTCCGAAATGTTGGCATGACTAACAAATGAAATACATAGAATAACAGCTCAAAATATAAGCATTTAAATAATGTTAGGAAAGTTTACATACCTCAGTATCGCTAGTGGATATGACGATTCCAACGTAGGTCGCAAAATTTACTTTTATGATAGAAAACAAGATAAATATTTTTATCTCGAAAACAACGCAACGCTATAATTCAAAACATACGCAGCACACTGACACAACCAACCTCTTCACTCACATGACGCGACAGGTGCTGCAACCTATTGGCTCAGTCTGGAAGCTCGATGGTACAAATTGCCCCTGGCACAACTAACCCCGGTCTCCCCTACTGTATTTGTGAATGAAATGTAATTATTTTAAATGTAATAATCGAATTTATTAAGGGACACAATTAATATAACTAATAACCGAAAATTTTAAGGAACCTAATGCTCTTTATTTAGTCAAGAATGTACTATAAAAATCATGTAACCTTAGATATAGGCTTGGAGCGAAAAAAAAATGCAGTAATTTTAAATAACGAAAGAAGAAAAAATTAGTAGAACATTACTAAAAACACGGTACTACATGATTATCCGGTCGACCATTTTCGCCAAATTATACAAATTGCCAAACTATTCGCCATATTATACAAACTGACGTAATTTTTATTTTAAAAAACGGAAGAAAAAATAAATTAGTAAAACTTTAATAAAAATACAAATAAAAGGTCGAATTAAAAATCACTTGCTGACGTAACAAACACGTGTATCGTATTTAATACCAAGTGAAAGTTACATTTACGATAATCAACTAATTGACCTTTAATTTTATAGTTTGGCGTAGTTTTTTGGTCGGCGGGATAATCAAGTAGTGCCAAAAATACAGATGAAACGTCGAATTAAATAGATTTGATGACGTAACAAACAAGTGTAACATGTTTAATTTCAAATGAATGTCACATTTACAATGACACATATTCAAATGAATGTCATCAAGCATTATTGGAATTTAATATTACAGTTTGACGACAGTTTCTTGGTCGACGCGACGGGGTAATCAAGTAGTAACGGAAATAGTAAGTTAATTTATATCTCTGTGTTTTTATACTCATTAGAAAAAGGTAAAAAAAAATCTTCTATTCAAGTAGTCACCAAAAAGAATTTTACTAAATGTTTTGCATAACTAACGCTATTTATCATTGTCAGTTCTATTTAAGGTATGGATTTTTGTTGGTAAAGGATCTATAATTGTGTCACTAGCAATTTGACATAATTTAATGAAACGTAGTTTGGCGCGTAATTAACTTTTTTTGTAACTATGTTACATTTGTAACTATACCGTTGCAAAACACTTCTAATATTTCACGTCAACCTTGGCTTAATACGATTACGGAAGATTGGAAAGATTTTATTGGACGCAAACTAAATGTTTATTTTTCTACCAGTATCAGTCACCGAGATTTTTTTCACGTTAACATTTACATGATTGCAACTAGTCTATAAAATGAGAAGGCAATGAAAATGGCGTCATTTAAATTTTATTTAAATAATTTAGCTTTAAAATCCACGTTTTTTATGCTCCATTTTCTTTTAAATATTTTTTTTCTCTTCTAAACACCGTGCTTTGTGTGCAAATAATTTGTTACACTTTTTGACTGTATTTTCTCTTCTGGAATCTAAAAATGGAAAACTTTAATGGGCATGCAAGGCGACGGCGTATTTTGCGAAATATAACATAACGTAGAGAGAAGTTGTATCCAAGCTGTTAGAACAACACATATCGTTAAGCTGAGGAGTACGGAGTCCATGAACTAACAAACGAATATGAATCAACCGAATATTGTTTAAATTCAATGGTCAATGTCTGCAATCATGGTAATGTTCAATATTTTAGTAGTGTGGTGGCTAAAGAATATTTACCTTCTGTCATATATCCCTCCTTAACCTACCAATTTCTACTACAAATGATCAACTAAAATGGATGCTTCTGAATAGCCCAAATTTTGTCCAACGCATAACTTCGCAAAAGAACAATATATTATCGCAATTGTTTCCCATCTTTTTCAGCACTGCGGAGAGACATTAAAGGTGAAGGTAAATTGCTTTTGAATTGCTTTGATTTAAATTGAATTGCTTTAAAATGCAAGGTCAAATTCACCATTTCCTTTGATTGAAGGTTCACTTGGAAAAATGGGACAGCGCAGCCAGCATAACCTGCTAGTATGGTAATAAAATACGTAGAAATACAACGCCACGGATTAAAATATCCTAATAATTATAATATAGTTTTATGTTCTAATATATGTAATTATAAAACATTTTTCAGTCAGAGACATTTTTATGCCAAATTCATATCGAGTTTGGCTCTCGCATATTTTCCAGCGCAATCAATTTAGACTAAGTACAGTGTGACGCATGAATAATTAAATCAAACTATTATAAATAGGAGAAGGTGGGGTATTAGGAGACGGTCCAAAATGTGCACCTTTAACATATAGTTAAGATGTGAAAAAAAAAGGAAAATATTTTCTTTATTACCTATCCAATAAAAAAAATCTGGATTCACACACATATATATATGTTCTTTAAAAGTACCGCCACTTTGTACTACCTATAATAATTACAGTATTTTTTTCAGAATTAAATTTCATTACGTAATATGGATAAAATTTTTAGATATAAATAACTGATATGTCAGTATTTCTCTAACAAAATACTTGTTCATATTCTATTCTGTAAACTTTGTAAACTTTTTTTTATATATATACGCTTTTTTGCCGTGTCTCTTATCACCCAGTTTTTCGTTTTTCTGGGGTAGCAAGAGACAAGTGTCTCTTATCCCATTTTTAAAGTTATCTTCTCTTTCAGGATTGTGCAGATTGTGAGACTGAACAACATCATTTAAAAACCCTTTTAATAAGTTAAAAACTGTTAAAAGTGGAAAGTGTGATTCTTTCAAGCCACTAGTGAGAAAAATGTGCAGTGCATATAGAAAAGCCGTAATGATGATTTTTGGAAATATTAGACAAGATGCTTTTAATCTAACCTATGTTATTGGAGTTTTATTTACTTACTTAAGTAATCTATAATATTTTATTTGATCTATATTACATAGATAAAGGTTAAATATTTCACTAAAAGCATAAGTATATAGCAGAAAGATATTAAAATAGACTAGCTCCTACCAGAATGGGCAAAATTATAATCATGAGTATTAGTATTTTCCATACACCTTATTTCATATAGTATCTATAATTACACCTATCTATCTCTCTGTCTATCTATCTTTTTATACATCTATCGATCATCTATTTATCTATCCAGCTATCTATCTATAATTATATATCTATCTATTTATCTAACAATCCATTTATCTATCTGTCTATCTATACATCTATATTTATATCTATATATCTCTATCTATATATTTATCCTTCTATCTCCTTCTCTCTCTAAATATATATATGTATATATATATTTATATACCGGGTGTCCCAAAAAGGACTGACTGATTTTAAAATTCAATAACTTGCAAACGGTGACAGATATTTAAAAAATTCTTGCAGGAGGGTTATGCGTAAAGTCAAAAGTTTTTTTACAGTGATTTTCAATTTTAGTTCGAATTACAAACAATAGATGGCGCTGCGATCAATAGACGCTGAATTCAGGCTCGATTTTTGGTACTTCGTGGCCCGGATAATACATTTCCATCTCCTTTTTCAGCATGGAACAAGAGAAAGGACTAGAAATCGAGCCTGTATTTAGCGACTATTGCTTACAGCGCCATCTATTGTTTGTAATTCGAACTAAAATCGAAAATCACTGTAATAAAACTTTTGACCTTATGCATAAACCTCCTGCAAGAATTTTTTAAGTATCTGTCACCGTTTGCAAGTTATTGAATTTTAAAATCAGTCAGTCCTTTTTGGGACTCCCGGTATATATAATAAAGATGAAATCACAAATATATGAACAAATTGGTAAAATGCTAAAGATGAACAAGATATGAACAAAGGAAACCAGTATGCAAAATAAGAAACTATGACTAACCCACAGAATCATCAGAGATGCTTGTTGGTTAATTCATAGTGAAGATGCGTTATTTCATCCAATTTTGTCGGAATTAAGCCTAAAATGACAAAATTTAGCTCCTAATAGCACATCAAAAAACAAAATAAATGATAAAAAATTAAGAGATCTAATGAAGATACGCCTCACACAAGATATTAAATATTGAAAAATGATTAGAGCACAATACCTCAATTATAGACAAGAATCGAAAACTTAAGGAAGTTTACCCACAATGTTGTAACATGTGAGGATGCAATCAGATTCAAGACTATTAAATCATGTGGCCAGCAGTTAGTCTCTGAAAGCCAAAACATTGCTGCCAACTGGTGTGAAAAAGGAAAACTATATTGTAACTTTATTTTAACAAAAATGTTTAGTGCTGCCATCTATACCCATAAAAAAGTGAAATCAATTGAAGAAAGAAGAAATCAATAAATGGCTATATATATATATATATATATGCAGGATGGTCATAAAAATCTTTGCCGGTATATGGGCGCATAGTGACCGTAGCGTTCAAAGAAACCGGATGCCTTTTGAGATGTAAGTATTTTATGCCATGGGCTGCTCGAGGATGAGAGAAATGATAACAATCAAGCTCTCACAGTTACGGCCATAGTGAAAAAGTATTGAACATTTCAAAAGACAACACCCAACCCGTTTAATCGCAAAATGACCTTCAAAGTGAAAAACTAATAAATATAGATAATTTTTTTTTTTTTTTTTTTGAAAACAAGTGTAAAGACCATTTTCGTCGCAACCTGTGCTCGAAGAACGCATTGAGCATTGGTGACATTGTCATCTATCACCATACTGCGTTTCCGTGGTCGGCAGGTTAACATGAATGCTCTGCTTCTGTCTCTTGTAGTGTTTACAAATCTATGATTAATGCCTTAAGTTATAGCTCAGTTATAGTTATGCACACAAACAAACAAACAAACAAAAACACTAAGCGAGTCTCACATAAAATAAGTAATCAAACGCTGGATTCTGAACTTCCTTAATGCCTTGCACACAGTTTCCCACATGCAATACGTCATTCTCTGTGAACTCAAATTCTTCCAAATCTTAAAATCCGAGTAAAATGATTTGTTTTTGTCGCCTGTGTGGGCGCATTTTCTTCTCGTTGTTTTTCTATTGTTTGTATTATGTCGCCATTTCTACTGTTAAAACTAGTTTTAACGTCATTCATAGTTTTTCACGTAGAAGATCATTTTGTGATGAAAAAAAATGGGATGTTGCCATTAGAAAATTTCGAAATTTTGTTATTATAACCGTAACTATGAGTGCTCGTTTGTTGTCCGTTACTTCATTTACATGTCCTAAAATACCTACCAATCAAATGACATCCCGTTACTTTGAACGATAGGGGCTCATATATCGGCAAATGTTTTTGTGTATATATACATATGATACCGTAAGAGCCGAAATCTGATAAATCCTAAGATTTACATGAGTTGGTAAAAGCCAGAAACGGTTTTAAAAAGCTTCCATTCCGGACTTTTACCAAACCACTCTTGGTAAATGCCAGGATTTATCGTCCCCTTTTGGTAAAGTCAAAAATAAAGGATTAGCCTGCTCATTTATCTGCGCATGCATCTTCCCTTGTGAATATTATCTGTTTGCTACAGTTGCACTCTATTTTGGACAAGTTTAGATAGGTGTGAGCGGCTACGGTCAAGGTTAAGTTTGTTTTGTGATAATTGATTTTGTATTTTTTTTTGTTGTTGTTGTTCGAGAAAATAGGTGATGTTAAGCGGAAAATGTGTTATGACTCTTTATATAAAACAGTAAATAATAAGAAGGATAAAACTTTTATCTTAAAATGTGAGAAATATACAATTCTTTAATAAATGAAACGAAAGACGCGAAACATGTTAAAGATACTGTGGGTACTTTTCGACAGTTTGAAAACAGGAAAATTTCGCTGTTGTTAAACCCATATGGCGCACTTCTTAATAATTATAATCATTATAATTTAATTATGGTAGGTAATATAGATCATAAAGATCATTTTTGAATACATCAAAATGAAACACACGTTATTGTCAGAAGATGTATGCCAGAGGTATACACTATACATTTATTTGAGAAACAGAGGATATAGGAAGCTTTATTAAAAAGAGAGAAACAACGTTTAAGGAACACAAATGTAAGTAATTTTAAAAAGCATATTGCTGGAACACCATATAGCAATAGTTTGTTCCCGCAACATTTTGGTTAAGAAACAGTACAGTTGCGTAATATGATGTTATTGTTGTACAAATAAATTTTTATAAAATATAATTATGAGTTTACAATTGTAAGACTGATATGTATGGGTAAAATAGGAATGGAGATTCCTATAAAAATTACTAATTTTATTATAAATATTAAATAGATATTTTTAAAAATTGTTTTATATGAAAATATATGTATAATTTCGAGTATGTAAGTTCGGATCCCAGTGGTTAACAAGACCAGAATAATAGCTAGACGCTCTGGCGTAGTGGCATGACAATCAAAACAAAGGTTGTTTTATGACAGGGAATCGTAAAATAATAAAAGTGTCAGAATATATTTACGACTATGGACCACCTAGAGTTTATGGCACGTAATAAAATTAAAGTATATGTGAGGGGCAATTGCGGACTCGTATCTAATAGGTCGAGCCAAGCATACAAAAAAGTTATCTCACAACCAATAAGGTAGGGCTATAAAAAATTGTTCCGCTCACCACCAAGGTATGATGTGCAAGACTAAAGTTTGAAAAAGTCAGTCTAAAAAATATATTCTGAAGATGCAAGTGCGGTCCTGACAGCCCTGGTGAAGTGATGGAAAGGCCGAGGAGGGATGCTACCTTAAGGAGTCTACTTAAAAGTGCTAAACCAAAACTAGAATGGATCCTGCCCAATGCTTCCCGGAGCTCTGCTTAAAGCCATGCCTATTTTGCCGCCCTTCCCGTAAGGCATAGTGACGTCACGTCGACGTCGTTGTGAAGTCACGCTGTGACATTGTGACCGTCGATGTGACGTCACGTGACGTCGATGTGAAGTCATTGTGACCAGAATGTGAGGTCGTTATGGCCGTTTTAGAGCTCTTCTGTGACGTCACATTGTGCCGACTTTGTGAAGTCACGGTGTGACAAATATGTGAAGAGTGTGTCATTTGGGACTATTTTGGTATTAACTTTGTGACGAATTTGTGACGAATGTGACAATGCTTTAAAGTCACATTGAGATCAATTTGTGAAATATGTGTCATTTGTGACGAAATTGTCTTTAACACTGTGATGATTCTGTGACGACAGCGACACTGCTTTGAAGTCACATTGTGACAATTTTGTGAAAATTGTGTGATTTGTGACGATTTTGTCATTAACGTTGTCACGAATATGTGACTAGTGGCAATGTTGTTAAGTCACACTATGACATACTTGTACAGTTGTAAACACGTATGCATGTCACACATAGTCATAATTATGCATGTTGTAAAATCATTTACATCTATAACGTTAATATACTTCGGCGATACATCACAAATAAAACTTGGGGGCCGCTATAACAAGGGTATACGAAAAGAATTTTATTGAATCAAAATGCAATGCCCCGCAGACTTCAATTTTTGTTGCACCTTTCTTTCCTATTGCAATAAATGAGACTATTGAAGACAACTGAATGATCGATCTCTCACATTTTTTTTTTTTTCAAAATTAGCTATTTGTTAAAAGCATTAAAATTACCAAAGAAACAATTTGTTTAAATATTCAAATCTTTATCAAAATGAAATTTGTGTTAAAAATATAATATTTTATAATATATACAGTACTTTTTATATTCTTTAAGCTATAGAAAATACTGAATGAAATTAATTTATTTCATTTAATACGCATTACAAATTCGAAGTCACTGGTGAAGTTGAATTTTTTCGATTACACAACATTTATAATTTAAAAAAAAATGAAAGATAAAAAGAAATGCCGATATTAAGTAATTAAATTTTATATGTTTTATGATATTGATTACCATAATATATATATATATATATATGATTGTAATTCAAACAAGTTGGGGCTGAGAAAATAGGATACTTCTTTGTTATAGAGGCCCCTATAAATTTGATTATGCAAAAATTGCAGTAACGACATTGCTAAGATCATTGTGTTTATGCATGCGTTATATACATATATATATATATACACTCGAAACGCTCATCATGTGCCATATAGTCATTATGTACGTATTGTTTACGTCTTTTATGCCACATACATGCATTACAAAATTTACGATGTACATTTTGGCAATAACCATTTGAAACTACTCAAATGAAAAATACAGCTTTGGTATAGAAAATTAACAGAGTATCAGCAGTATCATTATGTTGAGAATTCTAAGAACAATTGCGGCAATACTCGTTATGTTGGAAGATAGCAGCAATAAATAAAATCGTATTTTTAAGCTCCCTGTAAAAGTGAGTAAAACTTTTGGGTATGCATAGAACGGGGATACAAAGGGTTAATTTATTTTACATCAGGGTTTGCTTGAAGTAAAATCCATATATAAAACAACTTTTTGATTATTAAAAAATAACTTTAATAATTGATTGCCAAAATTACATTTTTATTTATGAAATTATATATTATAAAAATAACTTTTACTATCTATGATTTTTTAAAACAATAACACCTTATTGTTTATAAAACACAGCACCGCAGCTACTCTATTTTGCGTCTAATATGAAAGTTTTTATGTTTTGCCAAAGATCTATCTGGCTGGATATATGTTGCCATGACATCTATAACTCTGATATTATCATAAATAGTACAAAGAGATTCGAATCTACAACGAAATTTTTAGAATAAAGTCTGGTGAAAGTTTTATAAATACAGTAGAACGCCGATTATCGGAACTCCAATTAACCGAACTTCCAATTATCCGAACAGCATATTTCTCACAAAGAATTCTTTTTAACCGAATTTCCAATTATCCAAATATTTCTCCCTCTAAAAAAGAAAAAAAAAACCTAACTTCCAATTTATTTTTTGCTTAAATTATAATCTCTGAAGTTTAGAAAATGATAAAAAGAGAAAAAAAAATTAAATAATAAAAAAGTAAACAAAAAACAATAAAAAAAAAACAATTTTTAAGCACTCCAGTACTAAGTGGTGCTGTCAGTCCTAAACCTAGATAAAGTGTGAAGGTTTAGAATAGTCAGGAACATCTCTTAAACTGTCTGCCCATTTATCCGAACTTTTGCTTATCCGAACTAGGGTCGGTCCCGACTTGTTCGGACAATCGGCGCTCTACTGTATATATTGTATTAGAAATAAAAATAATCATATTTATTTTTATATGACACAATAAAACAAAATAATGAACACAGTATCAAATGGTTAACTACTTTTTAATGTAAATAAAGTATAAAAATTGAGACCATAAACACAAAATAGAGCCACACATAGGTTCATTATTATTACTAATATTTTATTTACAAGATTATGGTAATTATAAATAAGAAATCCATTTTAATCACGCTGTTTATAAAGAGTGTATAATATCGATACTTTGAAATTTATCTCGATAAAATCATTCAGGAAATAAAATGATAAAATTATCCAGAAAAAAGTAAATAATAAAAGATGGTTATTACATTTTAGATTCATACCGTTCAAGTATTTGCGTTATTTTTAAAGTAAAATCATATTTAAACACTTACTGATTGCGTAACTTCTATATTTTCATTTGCCAACAGACTTCTAGTTCACTTTGAAAACATTTCAGTAAGAATGTTTAACAACTGAAAAGCTTCCACCCGCTATGACTATTTCTTTATAGATTTTAAAACATTTCTCAGGTTGAATAATACATTAAATAATCATTTTTTCCCCTTAACATTACATATCTACGATCTCTTTTAATAGTATACGTTTCCGTTGTGTCTTATTTTTTATAAATTCCTCTTCTGAGCAGATGCAATTTTTTTAAATAAAAACATGCAATGCAAATTGTTTAAGACCATCACTTAATACAAAATTAAAAAATTATGTTTGCCAATAATTTTATTCCATAAAAAGCCCTTTTTAAAAATAATTTAATTATCTTTAAATGTTTATTAATTATATTAATGATTGATTATAATACTTGTCCATATACTTTCATATTTATGACACCATGTGGTTTTAACCAAATATTTAAATAAGAAAATAAACCAGATTAAAATGCAATTTAAATCACTAATTTTAATAATCTGATCAAAGCTGTTGAAAAGGAAGTTAGATATTTTAACAAAATAAAAAATAAATGTAATGAAATATTTGTGTTCTATAACATGTTTATTAGAAGATAACAAAAATCATAGTAATTAAAAAAAAAGCAAACAGGGAAAATAATATTTTAGATATTTCAATAAAATAAAAAATAAATGTAATGAAATAATTATTTTCTACAGCATGTTTATGAGAAGCTAACTAAAATTGTTGTGATTAAAAAAAATCAAACAGGGAAAATAATATTTTTACATACCTAATTTCATTGACGTTGTACGTGATACTTTGATTTTGGGGAACCAATTAAATCCGATAATAAGTACGATAGCAATGACTTGAATCATCTTCAACAAGTCAAAGCTACCGTAATTTTCTCGGGTTTATATTTTGTTAGCTGAACTAACTTATATCCTGAGAACGTTCTTGTTTCAGTTTTTAAATCCATGTCAACACGTCTATGCTGTCCAGTGTCCACAGAACTTCCCGCGTTTATTCTAAAAAGCTTCACTGTTACTTTTATCCGTTATTCTGCGGTCGAGTCGTAACAACTGAAATAGTGCAGATGCAAACGATTTTTAAGTTTCGAAGTTCGAAGCAGATGTTTTACGGTTTTATTTGTTTATCTATAAACAGTTTCGGAAGGAAATTAAATGCGTAATAATTTTATCAAATTGTCTCTAATTCAATTTCCTGCTTGGAAATGTTTTATTGTATTTCACCTTTTATTTTTATCAGTTTTATTGGATTGTAAAGTTTCATTTATGTAAATAATAATAATAATATTATCCATAATTAGAGTTTGCTAGATAAAACATTGCTTAATTTTTCAAAATGTGTACAAATTAATTTAATGGTAATAATGAAGACCCCCTCTTTTTTAAAAAGTAAAATTTGTATCACAGGTAATATATACAAAATATCTTCTTAAAAAATACAACAAGATTATCGAGAAGAGATGAGTTTTTCTTTGTCAATCTGTCATTCTCTTAATATTAATTTTCTGTAGAATAAAACATCTTGTAAAATAATTTTTAAAGATATATTTTGAAAACAAAAAATAAAATATGAATAATTAATTATGTCATGGGCTTTGCATAAATTGTACATAAATTTTATATTCGGAAAATGTCAATTTTATTTTAAACGTCTGAAAGAAGTAGAATTAAAAAAAAAGTTAGCTAAAATAGTGAAACACTAAGAGGAAAAAAAAATGACTTGAATGCAAATTATAAAGCAAGAAATGCATATATGATTAAACTTTGAAGACGCTTTCTGCGTGCTCATTAAAAGCTGCAGACTTAACTGTAATAGAAAGTTTTTAGTTTGGAACCACAGAAATGTTTCGACTACTCTTTGAGAAACTTCTAGTATAACAGATGATCATTTACAAAAATCTTTATAAAAGATAAGTCGAGGTCTGTTTACCTAAAACATTTTTTTAATAATATGAAATTCGCATAATTAGGAAATCTTTTTGTGTCCTGATGAATTAATTACATTTTATGTTATATGAAAATAAAAAGTTTTGGTTAGAGGCACAGAGGCAACTTGGACCACGGTTTAAAAAAATTTTAAATCCGGCAGAATAATATTTTTTTACAGTAAATAACATGTTTTTATTATTTGTTGTAATTTTTTTAAATTTTCTAAGAAGTTCACATCTCAGTCACAATGTGACATCACTGAGTGGTGGCATTTTGGTCACAGATGCGACGTGACCACAGTGACTTACAGTGACGTCACAATGACGTCACTGTGACCATGCATGCTATGAGGGTTGGGAGCAGATGACTCGAACAACTACCTAATCCAATCCCGTGTACCGCGACGGCTCTGATGTCCGATGAAGGAATGCGACTGACCCGTCCAATTCAAGGTACTACTACTAAATATTTCTTATACCACAAAATATATACTCAATTTATAAATATCCAATAAATGATATTTAACGGTATAGTGGTCATATGGGATCCAAACGAACTAGTAAATATATATAAATAAGGTGATTAAAAAAAATTAATTCTCTTGTTATTAAAAAAAATAATAATAATTTAAGTCATTATTGTTTGAAAATTTAAATTTCAGGTATATACTACAATAATGAAAAGCAAACTAAAATTTTGCTTATATTCTTTGAATAAATTAATGTGTATATTTAAATAATCTTGTTTAATGTAAATAAAAATATTTAATCAAGAGTTAATTCTCTGTAATTCTTTAAGTGGTAAAAATTAATGTGTGTCATTTTATTTTCAGCTTCATTTGAGCATAATTCATAAGTGGAAGAGACCACGTAAATATTCACAACGCAAGCTATTAATTTTTATTTTGGAATTTGTTTAATTAGATAGTTTAACTTTAATGCGCGAATGTTTATTTCATTTAAAATTTTAATTCGCGATGCTCTTCCACTAGAATTAAAATTTAATTTACGATCACTTTTTATGATAATTAGTTTCGGTATAAATAATTTATACCAAGTAGTTTGTGGTAGACTGGTTGGATAAGTTTGGATTATTGAAAATATTGTGTGAAGTAGAAAAGTTAAAAATAAGTGTAAATATCTGTCCAGCACATATAGCTACTTCGAAGCCTCTAATGCCCTATCATCAGTGCTTATAAATTAAAGATAAAAATAAAACTATGGAATAAAAGAGGGGGAGAGGCAGAGCCAGGAGGCGCACCTCACATCCCGACCGTCAACAGCGAAATGAAAATCACTGTTGACAAACAGTCACGGAGTCGGTCTCACACGCACTCAGGGAGACCAATCAAAACCGCCCAGATGCTCCGGGAGAGTTCAAATAAAGCGGAGAAAAGGGGGGGGGGTTAGGGAAGAGGACAAGTTAAAGAAAATTAAACCATAACTTTTAAAAATTAGGCGTGCTGGACAAATCGTTTACTAAGCTGTTTGAATTTTTCCATATGTGGTAGGCTTCCCAAAAGTCAAGATCGTAAATTGATGAGCATTTTTGTATAATTGAGGCTTCGGAACATTTAAAAGTATGATTGTTGGACCAGTAGTGATTAGCAATAACGGAACGCTTGACGTCACAATTTTTGACACAAGTTTTATGCTCCCCTAAATGGACCTTAAAGGGTCTTTTCCTTTGACCAATGTACATTTTATTGCATTCGCAAGATATCTTGTAAATACCCCAATGTGAAAAACTGTCAATTGGATGTTTCAGTTTTGTGAACTGAATTTTGTTAAAAGGAGTATAAACTACCTTAAAATCTAATCTTAACAAGATTTTAGAAATTTGATGGCTTATTTTCGGAAAATATGAAAGTATAATTAATTTTTTTAAATTTTCATTCCCGACAGTGTTAACTTTGGAGTGAGAACGTTTACTTAGTTTATTATGAATGGAATCTATGATTTCAACTGTAAAATCTCGATCAATGGCAATGGATTTAATGTAATCTATTTCAGCTTTTAGTAAACTGTCGGAAGAATAGATATTTAAAGCCCGATAGACGTAAGCGTTTAAGGTAGCCAACTTTTGGTTAGGTGGATGGGATGATAAACGATGAGGGGGTAAAGATACTGCGAATGGTTTACGGTAAACTGTAGTGTGAAATAAGTTATTTTTGCAGAAAACCATGATATCAAGGAAGGGCAAACGACAGTTATTTTCAAGTTCGGAAGTGAACTAAATATGTTTATCAATAGAGTTCATAGTATCGAGAATATTTGCAAGATCAAGACCATCAGAGTTGAATAAAGCAAAACAGTCGTCAACATAGCGGATGTAAAATGGAAAAGATAATTTCTTGAAAAGGTTTGATTCGTAATAGTGCATGTAAATGTCACTGAGGATGGGGCTGAGGGGGGAGCCCATAGACAAACCATCAGTCATGCAATAAAAATTACCATTAAAAATGAATGTGTTTTGCGATAAACAAATGAGAGTAAGATTTATAAGCTCATCAATTTCTTAATATGTATAATGAAATTCTTGTAGGCGTACTCTGAGACAGTTTAACACTAGAACGGCGGCAAGGGGTCAAAATGACCTCTGCCAAACGAATACATGTCGATTCGAACCAGAAAACTTTTTATATTTTAAAATTAATATATGCTGCGCAAAAATATCTTAAATAAATAAGTTAAATAGTTTTAAGTAAAAATTCTGATGTGAAATATTTTTATAAAACTTGAGTAAAATTTCCCGCCGTTCTAGTGTTAAAGCACCTTGAACTGGTACGTTAGTAAATAGGGATTTTGCATCGAATGAAACCATACTATTGTTTTGTATACTATCGAAACTACGAAGCTTATTAACAAACTCATAAGAGTTCCTGCAAGTGTAAATGCTGTTAGAGAGCAGGGGGGGGGGGAGAAAATAGAGGTAAGATATTTCGCTAATTTGTAGGAAGATTATGTTCGAAACTATTGGTCTGAAAGGAATGCCTAGTTTGTGGACCTTTGGGAGCGTATAAAATCTTGCGCAATGTGAAACTGAAGGAATGAGGGAAGATTTAGTATTGTTGGAAATGAGGGGGGAGTGGCCGATAGCAGATTTAACAATTTTCAATTCTTTTTGAGAAGGATCAGATTTGATCTTTCTATAAGGACCCTCATCTATCAAATCCTGTGTTTTGGTCAGGTAATCAGACTTGTCCATAACGACAATCTGGCCACACTTATCTGCTTTGCTGATAACTATGTCAGTATTGGATTTAAGATTTTTTATACAAGTCGATGCAGCTTTGCTGATATTAGATTTAGGCAGGTTATTATTGAAATTCACATTGTTGGCAATTAAGTGTCTAATTGAATCCTTCTGAGAAGGGTTTAAAGCACTGAACTTGAAGGCTCTTTCGATGGGGGCAATGATATTAGGAAAAAACGGTTTACTAGTAAGTGAAAAATTATTATTTAATTTAAGATAATTGATTTCATCTTGAGTAAGGTTAGCACTTGAAAGATTAACTATAGCATTCTGGTTAACCAACGGTAAGGTATTGGGTCAACTATTGTTATGTTTACTAGAGAGTGAATTAAATTTAGTTTTCAAAATAGCAATATGTTTGTTAGACATGTTCATTGCACTAAACCAGGATCTTTTGTCAATAGAATTAAAACTATCATGGGAATTAGATAGGTTAAGATGTAAATCATACAGCTCCCGTTCAACATTGGCAATTTTCCGATGAGTCTCCTGAATTACTGATCTTCGAAGTGCGAGTTTCGCACGGAAAATAATTTTTCCAATTTTGCTTGAATAAGTCAAATTACAATTGACAGAAATAAAATTTGGAATTATTCTATTACGTTTACAGTTCTGGTGGTTGAGGTGTCTGATTTTTTTCAGACGTAGGGTAGCAAATCTGTTACAGTCCGACATGTCATAAAAACAAAGGATAAAATAAAATAAGATAAGCAATCCAAAGGCCCGTTGAAGCCGAAATACATAAAAGGGGGGGAGGATTGTACTTTGTGTCAATATATTAAATATATATAACAATTTTAATATATTGACACAAAGTACAATCCTCTCCCCCTTTTATAGATATTGGAAGCTTCTTTAAAAAATCCAGAGGGTTTTCGACGTATATTATTGCATACCTTTCACTAAAACCTTGCATACAATGAGATTTTGTTTCTTCTAGATTTCCAAAACTTTTATTTCAAGAAACGCGTCATTAGAGATCAAATAATTGCCACCGGGTAATGTTGCCAGGTTTTCCGATTTACGTGAGATATCCCAATTTTCAAGTGCTACGATACCTGTCCCACACAATCAATGCGCCGGGATGTCAAAAATCCCTATTTTTCATGATGCACAGCACAAATTATTTTGAATTACTTTTAGTACCATGGTATTCGTTAGATTGCATCGAGTGGAACTTAACACAGTGAAATCGCTGAGCACAGAACATCTGTATAACGGACTTTTTTTTATAATATCTTCCAAAGGATTACGATGCAAATCTACCTGCCTAGACGTAAACCTGCCTAAAAGTAATTTATTGTGGTTCCGGCAATTCTGTTTTCACGAGATTTACTATACTTTGCTCAGCAAATTTAGTGTAACCGGAACCTTTTTATAACGGAGTTCTGTTTGAAAAATAAAAATTTCACTGTCCCGACGATAAACAATTATACCTGCTAAATTGGAGTTTTTCCATAATTGGACAAAATTCCTAAATGGAAATTTTACCCTTTTGTTCCTAACGATTCCGCTTTCAGAGGTTTTAATGTGCAAAACTGTTGTGTTTATTTAGTATAATAAAACCTTCTAAGACGGAATCGCAAGGTAAGGGAAAAAATTATATTTTAAACAGGCTTTTGTCTTAGCAGATTGCATGGTAGTCCACACTGTGAAAAACTTTTCATAACGTTACCCCATAAAGTTGGTGGCAGCATGCTGCCAAACTTTGAAAGAAAAAGAACTTTTTTTATTGGGAATCAACTATGGCATCTTCTTGTACGTTTCGCTCTTATTTCAATAATTATATATTTCAAGTCTTTGGCAGAATACTTTCTATTACACTTCTATTACTGGATTTAAATTTTATATATTCTTAAACGAAGTAAACATTTTATAACGTGGTATTAACTTGTTTAATTTTATTTATACCTGTTTATTTGCAAATATTGAATTTAATTTTATTCAGACATTATTTTTATAACATATACCATTATGTATGATTATACATGTGATATAATCTGACCAATCGGAATCTAAACTGCTGCAAAATGCATTTTAGCAGTAACTTGATAAGAATGTTTAGTAAAAAACCACACCGTTTAACTACTTTGTGAATTCTGTCTTTCTGACTAAATACAACTGAATATATTGAAATATGAGTAAAAATATTTATGCTCCTTTTCGTTCTTTAATTTAAGATTGTAAAATAAATACAAAACAGCATTTTCCCAATTATGGTCAATTCTTATTGCCAATGACATTTTAATAATCCGTTAATTGGCCAGCCTTTAATAACTATATAACTATTTTTTTTAAGTAAACTTCATTTACTTACATGATGCAGACATAAATCAATTATATGCCTCAATTAATGGCCATGGGGAATTAAATTGAACTTGATATAAAAATAAAATTTTAACATACCACGATTTTTCCTAATAGTGCACGCTCTAATTTTATTTTTTTAATTAATTAATTAATTAATTTTTTAAGGACTTTGGAAAGCTTTCTGATTTTAATGTCCAATGACAGCTTTAGTTGAAACTATAACTTTTAGCAATGCCTTTCACTGCATGTTATATACATTTTAATCCAAGCAAAATTAACATATCCGTGTATTATTTTTTAAACAGTTTTGTGTCTTACTGGTTAATTATTGGTACTCTTATCTTATACAATGCAGCCAACTCTTATGTTTTTTTCTAAACACGAAAATTTAATGTTACACTTTGACTTATTTTATTGACGAAATCTGTCATTAAATAAAGCAAAACATTCTATTAAATTCAGTGGCTGCAGAAAAAAATAAACTTTTGTAGCTACGCCTATATACATTTAACCCCTTGAGGCCGAAAGATCGGTATACGTACCGCGTAAGGTGACCAGAATCCATGATTATTCTCACCAGTAAATTTTTATTGTAAATTTTGCCTTATTTAATCTGAGCATTTTCCTAATTCAATTAGGCAAAAATTTCTGTTTTGAAAAACCGGTGATAAAAGATTAAGAATTCTGTAAAAGGCGCTCGTCCCGAAGCAGTTAAGACGGTTTTTACTTGAGTTAGTTCTTAAATATTTCCATCATAATACTGAAACTACCTCAGAAATACAGCGATATAAAAAATCAATTCTGTAAGGTGCTGATACTATTGATCTTACCGTCACTTTATTAGATAGAATTTTCAAAATACTATCGATAATCAATGTACCGAATTTTGATAAGATTAATTGTTCTCTACGAATTCAGATTAATTTATTAAGAGAAGGTCAAATGTACATAATGAAAAGTACCAAATTAATGGAATTTCTTTCATGTCTAGGTAAGAAAAATAATTGTTCTGTAGAATACTTGTAAAAATCCGAATTTATTTTTATGAATATTTAATATTATTATAAATATTTCAATTAATTACCTATCTGAAAATCAATTAATTCGTAATTAAATTAAATTAAATATTATATATTAATTATTATTGTAATATAAGTAATTTAAACCAATATAATGTAATCCAAACATGAATACGAATCTAATTAATTGATTAAAATATCTGTTTCACAGTTGCCAATTTTTATGCATTTTTTCTACCACAATTTTTAACCAGAAAAATATTCTTATTTCATCACCGAAAACCTACGATGTTAAATTTTTCTGTTGAAATATGATGGTAGAAAAAAAGCACAAAAGTTGGCAGCCACGCTTTTTTAATTATTTACGCAATTGTCAAAATTTCGAAATTGAAAGTATCAAATTAGTCAAACTTCCTTTAATCCATGCTATAAAAAAAATAACATTTTCGCAATGAGTTTTCGAGAAAATGAAAGCGCACAAATTTTTTCATAAATATTTCACGTTTTTCTATTTTAATAATTACTTCAGTTAATTAAATTTATAAAATAGTAATATATTAAATTATAATAATAAATAGTAATAATTGATTTAAAAGTACTTCAATGATTTAAGGAAGGCTGAGGAAACGAAAATTTAAACTACCCAAACAGTAGAATTTCTTCCTTTCAAACTAACAGCAATAATCACTCTTTAAAGATATTTAGAGACCAAGGAAGCTGTCAAAATCTTTCATAAATATTTAACATAATTGTCATGTCTTTTCAAAAGTATTTTACAAACTACTACAATACTATAAGCCAGCTGATATTTGAGAAATAACCGTATTTTTAATAACTGCTATTTTCAACAGTTATATATACATAACATAATTATAATCGCAATACATATCATATGCTATAGAAAATTACTTGTCACTTATTCTTAAATACAGATATCATAATATATTGAAGAAATACATGATTTTACTAACAATGCCAAATAATTATATCGTGTAAACGACATATTTTAACGGTATTCTTAACGAGAAAGTGACAGATCTGAATAACTCTATTAAAATAGCTATTCTTTTGTTTGCTTTGTCAAACTTAATTATAACACAGACAGCTATGATTTAAATACATAATCAATCACGTCCAACGCTATAATTGGGTATTGGTTTTACATGATTGAAACATGACATATAAAACAGAAAATAATAGTTCGGGGTAATAAATCATGGAATTGCATATGATCTGTCATGTTACAATAAATTAAATGTTTCGCATTTATAAACAAATACTTGTGCAGTTCTTTGAGAAAATACCATTCAGAATTAATAAATTGATGAGTTACGCTTTAAATATTAATATCTGATAAGTTTGGTTAAATATTCAATTAAAAATGTGTAATACGGACAGCTTGTGCAAATAAATATACAGGGTGTCCATAATTAAACAACCCTACTTTAAATTTGTCTACATACGAAACTATTGGTCAAAAAGTTGTGAAATTTTGTGACGGACATAATGAAGGAATGGGAATTTATTTGAGTGAAAAAAAATTTAGTTCAAAATTTCGCCACCAGAGGGCGCTTTAAAAAATAAATTACACTTTAGCCACCGCCCACTGAATACTAGGCCTGAGTTCTGAGAAAAAAATGGCGGTTGTCGTAGGTGTTTTTTTTTTTCATGCTTTATTCGAACACCAATAATTTTTTAAAGTTTTTACGTTTTATTTTTTTCAGGGGGTGGTCTGTATATTTGTCTTATTTAATCTGAAAAAACAAAGCGTAAAAACTTTTTAAAAAGTGTATTTCATTAGAAAACGCCCTCTTGTGGCGAAATTTTGAGCTATTTTTTTCCACTCAAACAAATTCCCATTCCTTCATTATGTCCGTCACAAAATGTCACAACATTCTGACCAATAGTTTCGTCTGTAGACAACTTTAAAGTACGGTCGTTTAATTATGGACACCCTGTATATATATTAATGCACATATACAAGGTGATTCAGAAACGCCACCCTAACTTTAACATTCATTAAGACATTAATTATAAAAAAAAAGTTAAATAAGAGGATTGTTTTTTAAAATATTCATAAGTTTTGTTTGCAGTTATTTTGAAATACATTTTGCTTTTATTTAATAAATGACACTGCAATGTATGAACTGGTAAGATTGCTTAAAATAATTTTTAAACATAAAATTAAAAGCCTTTAGTTAAGTTTGAAAATCTAAACAGAATGAAGAGCAAACCTGACAAAGCTTTGATCCACTTTTACAAGTTAATTTGAATATTCATACAAATGTGAAACAGTTCAGCACCAAATTTGGAGAAACTTGAAATTTATTGTACTTATTTTGAAAATAAATCAAACTTTAAACCAATGTAACAAGTAGAAGTGTAAATTTTAAAAGCTGATAAAGTACGCAAATGCTCGAGAAATCACAAGTTTCAACATACATTAAGAAATGTTTTCTATTATATAACGACTTCATTAAAATAGTTACATTAAAATAGGCTTATGAAATATGTAAGAGTGAAAAGGCTTATTAAAAATCCGATAAATAAATCCCGAAGGTTATAAACTTCAAGTTTTCGTTACACGTTCTCAGTGTAGTTTAGAAAGCTTTTTCTATAATCTCCGTTACAACATCTACAATAAAACTTCAAGTAATTTTTTACGTATGCTCCATGAATGTGAAATATAATTTATCTTTATAAATGAAATTATAAAAATTTATTTACATTGTCAGCTTAATATTCCAAGCTTACGTTTTTCTTTCAAAGGAAGGATTTCGATCCACATGACTAACGGGAAATCCTATTCGACAATATTAGTTTTCAAAAGATAACTCTAGTTAATCGCTCTCCGTCCTCTTCTTTAAAATTATAATGTTTTTCTTTTACTGTTTAAAGAAACATAAAACCTTGAAAATATCTTCAGATAATACTGCTTAGAATGGGAACAAAATACGACTGGCTAAAAGAAAGAAATTTTAAATTAACTTTCTTAACATTTGATGAAAGAATTTAAAGTCCATTCTTTATATGCTTTTAAATTTTTCAGATTTCATTCAGTTAATTTTTTGTTCATATTAGGGTAATTCCGGGATTTATGCAGCACATTTTTTTGAATTTGTGTATAAAGTCCCATGATGGACATAAAAAAAAAAAAAATCATGCTGTGCTATTTAATGTTAAATATACAACACGTGTACTGCAACAAAAAAAAATCAAAACAAATTATTAATATTTTTTAACAATTTTTTTCAAAAACATTACACTGCGGCGCGTCACCCGTACATTCAGGCTGAGACGCCGCACTTGTACGGTAGTTATGCCGCGCTTGTAATAAGAACAGAATGAAGTTATAAATAATAATATTAAAAAAATATATATTCATATCTGGACTATAATTAACGATGTTATAACAAAATGAAACTAAATCAGTAGAATGAACTGTATTAGTAGATTCAAATTAATAATTGTTGCTTACTTTCACTATTAAAATTATCGACTTATTTTTTTTACATTAAATTTTAATTGTCATTTCAGCAACAACGTAACATCAATGTACTAGGAAGGAAAAAGAAAAAAAATTTAAATTGTCTTTACATAATTTATTTGTTAACCCTTTTGGGACTGGTGGCTTTTACACAAATTTTATTCGGTTGGTACCATATTACTTTTCTTTTTTATTATAAGCAAATATTACTTTCCTTTTTTATTGATGCCAGAATCAAATTTTGTAACCTCTTTATGAAGGTGCTTATATGTACCTATGATCCCGAATGGGTTAAGAGATCGGCTTCAATCTACAGAAAAAGTGTCGAAAAAGTACAGTCTTTATGAAACTACATTTAAACACATGGTGCAACGAAGCCAATTAATTACACTTCCTCTTTTTTGGAGTAGTTTGCAAAGAACGTCTGCGTTACGCGTAATCGAATTTTTCATTATTATCATCTTGACTTGCATCTTTCTTGCTCTTCTTACTTTTTATTTTCCCCTTTTTCTCCTTTGGTTTTAATAAACTCGATGACATGCCTAACATGGTTAGTCTGTACAAAAAGAAAAGGAAAAGTTAATAACACTTAATCATCTCGTACAAAAGAAACTGCGGCATGTATACCGGAATAGCAGTGCGGCATGTATCCCATTTTGCATGGTGCAGACGTCGGCCATCACAGTTACCTGCCATGGCTAAGGGGAATGGCGTAATCATACACACAGTACTCTATACAAACGCTACACTTAGTTTTGACTTCGAAATCATGCCTGCATTTAGTAATTAGTGTATGAAAAATATTTAAACATAACGTGTTTAATAGTTTGGACAGTAAAATCATGCACTTACGTCAAATTAAGGATTGTACTTCTACAAGTAAACATCGAAATGGGATTCACGCTATACAGTGGTTAAAATAATCTCATTACGCACCTATACTGTGCGTTTCACGACCATCTATCAATAATTACAAGAAATACAAGGGGTGCGGCATCTATCCCGTATGCGGCGACTCTCCCGGAGTTACCCTATTTTTTTTTATATATATATACATGATTTAAATTTTAATATGACATTTGAATGATACTGATGAAATAGTTTAAGAAGTTGTTTTTTCATCTTCACAGAAATTATGAGAATAAATTTCGATTTCAGCGTATTTTTTTTCTTTTTGCAACTTCTTTTTTTTCAAACTTAGTATAGGGTAACTTAGTAGGAGATTACTTAGTAGGAGAGATGCCGCATCCGGGATAGATGACGCACCCCTTGTATTTCTTGTAATTATCGATAGATGCTCGTCAAACGCACAGTATAGGTGCGCAATGAGATTATTTTAACCAGTGTATAGCGTGAATCCCATTTCGATGTTTACTTTTAGAAGTACAAAACTTATTTTGACGTAAGTGCATGATTTCACTGTCAAAACTTTTAAACACGTTATGTTTAAATACTTTTCATACGCTAATTACTAAATGCATGCATGATTTCGAAGTCAAAACTAAGTGTAGCGTTTGTATAGAGTACTGTGTGTATGGTTACGCCATTTCCCTTAGCGATTGCAGGTAACTGTGATGGCCGACGCCTGCACCATGCAAAATGGGATACATGCCGCACTGCAATTCCGGTATACATGCCGTAGTTTCTATTGTACGGGATGATTAAATGTTATTAACTTTTCCTTTTCTTTTTGCACAGACTAACCATGTTAGGCATGTTATCAAGTTTACTACATCCATAGAAGAAAAAGGGAAAAATAAAAAGTGAGAAGGGTAAGAAAGATGCAAGTCAAGATGATAATAATGAAAAATTCGATTACGCGTAGCGCAGACGTTCTTTGCAAGGAATGTTTAGAAAACTACTCCAAAATAAAGGAAGTGTAATTGGCTTCGTTGCATCATGTGTCAAATGTAGTTACATAAAGACTTTACTTTTTCGACATTTTTTTTGTAGATTGTAGTCGAAAAAACAGGTCTCTTAACACATTCGGGACCATAGGTGCTTATAAGCACCTTCATAAAGAGCATACAAAATTTGTTTCTGGCACCAGTAAAAAAGAAAAGTAATATTTGCTTTCTTTAATTAGAGCATTTTCATGATTATTTAAATAAAGGTAACTTATTTTTAAAAAGTGGTGCCAACCGAATAAAATTTGTGTAAATGCCACCGGTCCCGAAAGGGTTAACAAATAAATTATGAAATACAATTTTAATTTTTTCTTTTCCCTCTCTAATACTTTGATGTTACGTTGTTGCTGAAATAACAATTAATATTTAATGTAAAAAAATAAGTCGATAATTTCAATAGTGAAAGTAGGCAAACACTTATTAATTTGAATCTACTAACACGTTTAATTATACTCATTTAGTTTAATTTTTTTATTACATCGTTACTTATAGTCCAGAAATGAACATTTTTTTAAATATTTTTATTTATAATTTCATTCTGTTCTTATTACAAGCGCAGCATAACTACCGCACAAGTGCGGCGTCTCAGCCTGAATGTACGGGTGACGCGCCGTAGTGTAATATTTTAGAAAAAAATTGATAAAAAATTTTAATTATTTGTTTTGAATTTTTTTTTCGCAGTACATGCGTATATTTAACATTAAATAGCACAGCATGATTTTTTTTATTTTATATCCACCATGGTACTTTATACACAAATTTAAAAAAATGTGCGACATAAATCCCGGAATTACCCTAATCCAAAGCTTAGATTTTTGTTCAATTGAAAGTAAGCTTTCCCTGACATTCAATTTTCTTATCCATATACGCGTTGTGAAAAATTCGTTATCGCTTTGAATTTAAATATTTTCGTCAGCGTTTTCTATCCTATTTCCACAATTATGTATTTGATAAATTCCAAAAGGGCACAGATCGGAAGTAGAGTATTTCTGCTTTGATTCTTTTTAAATTATAAAATACGCGCTGATATTCTTGAGATATTTATAATAGACATTTTAATTAATTTTTAATGATCTCATATATATGCATAAATATATATGTGATATAATTTTTCTGAAAATATGAAAATATCATAAATTAATTATCCCCTATTTAGTTACCAGTACCAAACCGTACACTTATACACAATTGGTTACTTCGTCAGGAGAACTAACTACACTTTAAAAGCAAATAATATGGTAAAAGTAATCTCTGTACTGTGAAAAATTGCTTTCGTAATAAATATTTTTATAATGGGAGCCCAATTAATAAAAAACTAAATCAAAATGGACCATTCCATATACACATTTATAAAGGGTGATTCTAAATTCATGGTACAAACTTTAAGGCATGGTACAAGACACCGTAACAATCATTTATCGTATAGAATGGATGGGCGCAAGTGACGCGTTGAGATACAAACACCAGGGGGCCAAATTGGCCCCTTTTTTATTTCAAAATTTCTCATTCATACCAGATAATCCCTATACTATTCTTTTCTTTCTTTAAGACAGACATTTCATGATTACATAAAGGAAAAATTCTTCTTTGAAAATTTCCGGTATGAAATCCAAGTTTTTGAATAAAAAAAAAAAAAAAAAACGCGAAACTGGCAAATCTGTCAAACACAGGAAAATCAGGATAAGAAATAGAAATGGAGTTTTTTTAAATTCAAAATTTTCGATTTCATACCGGAATTTTTCAATGAAGAATGTTTTCTTTATGTAATCGTGAAATGTCTGTCTTAAATAAAGAAAAGAATAGTATAGGACTGGTATGAATGAAAATTTTGAGATAAAAAAAGGGGCCAAATTGGTTTCGTGCTGCTTGAACCTTGCGCCCATACATTCCTATACAATAAATGATTGTTACAGTGTCCTGTACCAACCCTTGAATTTTTTACCATGAATTTAGAATCACCCTGTATATATATATATATATATATATATATATATATTTATATTTATATAGATAAATAGATGCTTAGTGTTGTGTAAAAGACCGTAAAAATTATGGCGGCGGAGAATCCTGATTCAGCATAAAAATAATACCTAAAAACTAACGAAGAAACGCAACATTTTCGAAAAAAAAAAAAAAAAGCAAACATATGCGGCACATCCAGTGCGCCAAAATTAAGCTTTATTAAAAACATTAAAATTTGAACTTGAATTATTTATTCCGCTCAAAATACCTCTGAACTTACTAAAACATACCAGTGTGGGTTTGTAGCTATCTCATCTCACTTGATCAGTATAAAGCCAGTTACTAGCTTAGAGTAACTGGCTTGGCCTTTTTCTCGACGCTAACGCTATCGCGTCCTGATCATGAGATCCCTGGTTCGTGTCACATTGGCGCCAATCCACTCACTTTCCTCATTGTTGACCCGCAGAAACAACCTTCAGCAACAATCATCTCCTCTTATAACCAACAGATGGCAGCACTAAAATATCATCCCTTGTACCCAAACCCTGTGAATAGCTCACAGCAGAAAGCCTGTCATACTGCGCATCACACATGTGTGCGACAGCATCACACACGAGTGCATATCGCTCGTCAGACGTCAGCAATACGTCCTGATCATGAGATCCCTGATTAGTATCACATCGGCGCCAATCCACTCACACTCCTCATTGGCCACCCGGAGAAACACGCAGAAACAACCTTCAGCAACAATCATCTCATATCATAACCAACAGATGGCAGCACTAAAACTTCCTCCTCTGTACCCAAAGCCTGTGAAAAGCTCACAGCACAAAGCCTGTCATACTGCGCATCGCAGATGCGTGCGACAGCATCACACACGAGTGCATATCGCTCGTCAGACGTCAGTAATTCGTCTTTCTCACTGGGGATGGAGTGTGTAGCGACCTCATCTTACTTGATCAGTATAAAGCGAGTTTCTAATTTAGAGTAATTGGCTTGGCCTTTTGCTCGACGCTAACACTCCCGCCTCCTGATCATGAGATCACTGGTTCATATCACATCGGCGCCATTCCACTCACTCTCCTCAGGTTCTTGAAAGGTTAATAAAATTTGATTCAACAGAAATGTATAGTGAAAATGCAGATGATGGATTACATTTATTCGCTTATAACATCAACAGGCATACCAGGATATGCGTGGCGATCATTTTGTGCATCTTCCCACGCAATCATCATGGTATATCCAGGACGGAAAGTCAGAAAGTAGGTGACAAACCGATATGAGAGGTCAGAAATTAGTAGTAAATAGCTTCCAGATATGCCAATAGGTGGCAGCACTGTCCAACTGTAAGATGTCAATTTCGAATTTATGAGACAACAGTTGTACAAGATGAGGAGGGGCGTTCAAAAGTTGTTGACGAAGAACCAAGTGGTCGTTCTGTTGAGATTGCGACAGAAGACACAGGGCGGAAGGTTGAGGAAATGATTAGAGCTGACAGGAGAACAACAATAGACAGCGCAGCAACTGCGACTGGATGTTCACATGTTTTAGTCTACAGCTGACTGCTGCAGACGTTGAATGTGGGGTAGAGGAGGTAGGGGAGGTATGATACACTTTTTTTTTTACTAATTTTTTACATCCCTTAGAAAGCTATTTATAAACAATCTTTTCGTGTTTTCTTATAAAGTGACCTTTTGTTCATTTATTAAAAATATTGTGAATTTAAAAAATAGTCATTCAAAAAATATATCCCAGTTATTTTGAATGGTTACTACTGTATCAAATCTCCCCATTACTGGGGAGGATTGATACACTAGCAAAGGAGGTTTGATACATTGTTATGTTAATAGAAAAAAAAAAAAAGCAGACAATTCAATTTATGCGTCATACAATTTTTTATGATAAATCTTGAAATATTTAAGTAAAATTTGAAACGAAATGACATTGATATATTTTTGTTTCAGAAATGTTTTTTACAAAATTATTTAAACTATTGCTATTATTTAAACAATCCTATTAACACACTTTTTAGAAAATAAATAATGAAAAAAACCCCTAGAAATCAAGCTGCAAGGAAAAATATGATCATTGCTGATTTTCAAACAATTTAACATAAATTTAGCACATTTAAGATTCCTTTAACCCTTTCAGGGGCAAAGCATTTTCAATGCTGAAGTGTTGAATAAATAAATGGCACCGGAATTTACCAACAAATTTAATTAGAAATAAGAAAAGGGATGTATTTCACTTTCGTACTAAATGGAAAATATTTTACCAAAATGCTGGTGCCAATGTGGCGTTTGGGAATTAAAATTAAGTGGTTTCATAAACATACCACCACCCCTGAAATGGTTAAAAGAAAAACTAATAACTCTATCATTTTGATAAGTAAATTCGGGTAGATTTAACGTTTATTTTCAATTTGCCCTTCGTAAGCTATAGAAAGATTTTCCCTTTCAGGTCATTTAAACTTTTTCCCTTCTACGTGACGAGCAAAGCGAACTAACCATCTTATCATCGCACTGCTTTACTATGTAACCTACATAATGTCCATGAATAGTCTCTTTGTTCTTCCTTACCAATTTCTGTAGCTCATGCTGTAAAACAATAATGAATATTACAGTCCTATATTAGTTTGCAAACTTAAAAAAACTATTAAATATCAAATATACAAGTGTATAATTTTTCCCCAGTACTAATGTATCATTTCTCCCTATTATGCCTTATTTGATTTTCAATCACTTTGTACAAATGCAATTGCAAAATGGTAATCTACTTTCTAGTAAAACTAATCCTAATAATGTGCCTTATAAATAAAAAAAATACAAGATATTATCTTCACAATAATAAAAGTTATGAAAGAAAACCAGTCAATGAAAAAATTTACATTGGCATTCCAAAAACCTTAAAATTAAAAGAAAAGAAAAGTTGTCAGTTCTTCACTGATTAGTCCAGCTAATGATGGCTTCGGCAAATAAAAGAAGACTTCACATGTGTTAGAATGGCTGTTAATGCCATTTGTTGAGAAAAATTGTCAATGTATAAACACTCCCTATGTATCAAACCTCCCCTACCTCCTCTACACAGATGGCTGAGAGTGTAGTCCAAAGAATTTTATGCAGCAGGTATTAGAAAAATCATAAAGAGATGGGGCAAACATATCAATGTAAATAACAATTGTATAGAGAAATAAACATGCCTCTTAAGTATGTATCTTGGTTTCCCTTTTTTTTATTGGATTTTGTGACCTGCTTACTGACTTGCACTCGTAAAATGCATTAATTCATATTCATATTTCCAGCAAAGCTTACTTTAACCCTTTATGCCCCGAAGGTACTTTAAAGTATTATTAAAATAATTTGTTGTAAAATTCGTTTAATACATCGATTAGTAGTAGTACAGTTTAGAATGAGTTACAGATTCTTTACTTTATCTTATTCCAAAACGATTATTGGTTGAAGAAAACAAAAATATTCTTAGAAAGATGCTTTCTTTTTCATTTGCATCTCTTCAGCTTTCTTCACGTTGAAAGACTGTGCTGTAAAAAGTTTCAGTTCGGAATTATTCCTATGTTTCTATTGTAAGAGCAACATATTTGTACATTTCCCAATTCCACAAAATATTTAAATCTTTTTTTAAATAAATGATTTGAGTGAAGTTATAAATATTGCACAAAATCCCTATAAATGCAAATTAAATTAATTAATTTTTATCTGGAAAATCCTTCTGAAATTTATTAATTGATTGTGTAAATCTTCTAATGTAGTTTCAAAAATTCACGAAAACTGCATTAGAAGATGAAATTTTCATGAATTCATAATTTGAGACATAAAGGGTTAAGTGCACTGGTTGTGGCATCAAAAGTTCTCTTTTGAAAGTTTTCGCAAAAGCTAATGATCATAAACAGTGGCGTATCCAGATTAATGGGTAAGAGACACTGGATACCACTTTTTCAAAAAGATTTTCCCAGCTTTACTTAATCGCAAAGAAATTCGTTTTAAGCTTTCATAATTGTTTGAAAATTTTAATCCATTAATAAATATATAACATACAATACTGCTATTGTAATCTGATAATTTTTATTCAATTATATATTTAAAATCATTAGCATTGCAGAGATATTATTTCAAGCATAGCGTTCCATTTCAACATACCAAAATAGAAAAGTTTTAATAAAAATGGAATAAAGAAACGTTTTTACTAAAAAATCGTACATTGCATAGCAAGAGTAATAGGAATCTGAAGAAAAATACGAAACGTGATATTCCTGGTTACATTTCTTTTCACATAATTCAAGCCTTTATACATTTTATAAAGTAACTAAAAGAATTTATGTTTAAGTGAGAGTTACACATTGTAAAACATTTTAAGAACAAATATTTTAAAATTGTATAAAAGAATGGATTATCTTTCAAGACGTGAATATATTATTTTTAAACCAAAATATTTAAAGAATTCAAAGTTACATCTATGTTGAATAAATGTGTTATGCTATAGCAAGCTTTAATTGTAGTAATACTATTAATTATAAGTAAGTTTAATTGCTTTTTATATTTTAAAAAATTTATTTACGCAAAGGTTTCCTAATTCCATGCTTTTAATTGATTCGCTCCAGTTTTTATCGAAATCCATTTTCTTTAGTTTTATGCATCTGTGCACGCATGTGCTTAGAGAACATTACTGGATTATAAATGCTTTCTTCACTTTCTTCACTACATTCAGTAGTAAATTCATTATCACTTTTAATCTCTACTGAAACTTCAGATGCACTGTGAAAAGAGACAAACGTTTCTTAAAATTCACAGGACTCTTAAAGCTTCAAAAGTTTCGAATTTTAAATATTTTTAGATGTTAAACTCCTATATTTTCTCAACATTTTGATATAATTCTTTCCTTGAAATTCCCATTATAACAGAAGTTATGGCTTTTAGAATTATACCGGCTCAATAGCTGAAGCGGCGTTTCCGAAAATTTCAAGTCATTTTTCTCTAAATGACGTTGTTGGGCATAACGCGCACGATATCTCAAAAACTTCTGAATACTTTTTCATGAAATTTTCAAAACATATGTTTCATGTTAGTCTGTATAAACTGATTCTAAAATTTCCTTTTTATTGTTCAAAAAAATATTTTTTTAGGTGATTATACAGTTGAAATTTTCAAAATTTTGCATTAACTAAATACAACTTTTTATTAAAAATATAAAAATGCTTTAAATACAAATTTATTTAGGTTCAGGGTAATTATTACAATCTGAAGTATAAGTAAGCACCAAAATTCTCATTCTAGTTGCAAAATGTATTTCGTAATCCTGCGCGTAAGCTTTTATACCAATTTTCTGCTTGTCAAATGTCTGACAATTTGGAGCCCCCTATAAATGCTAATTCCGCATCTTGCAATTTTTTAAATACATGAAACGAAAGAGCATATTTATATCTTTCATCCCAATAAAATTTTGTTATAAAATCATATACATAAGATATTAAATGTTGAAAAGGGTCTTTTTCTTTCATTTTTTCCAATTTTAGGAGTCCTGAGACCCCTTAATCTGCGACAAAATAATATAACCGAGAATAAAAATATTCAATAATCTGCTTCGATATACCCACGATTTTGAAAATAATTCTTATCTTTAAACTTCAGAAAGCAATATATTTCGGATGTTTAAGGGGACGGTGGAGCTTAAAATCCTTAAAATTAATTTTTTTTTTATTTTTGTAAATTTCAACTTAAATATTATTCAAGGGTACATTATATACATTATAACATGCATTTATCCCAAAAAATATTTAAAAAAAAATTATTTTTGAGAAAAAAATGGAATTTTACGCGTCGTCTTAGAAATCTTCGAAACGCCCCATGCGTCTTCAATATCAATGAAAATCCCCAATATTTTTTATAAAAGTTTGGTTTATATATATAAATAAAATAGAGCATCGAATTTTATATATTTGAATTTAAAAATAAAAAAAAAAATTCAAAATTTCAAAATTTTTTCGAAAAATTTTCAAAATTTTTCAAAAAAAAATTTTTTTTTAACCTTTAAATTCAAATATGTGAAATTCGATGCTCTATTTTATTTCTATATATAAATCAAACTTTTATAAAAAATATTGGGGATTTTCATTGATATGGAACGCGCAGGGGGCACTTCGAAGATTTCTAAGACAACGCGTAAAATTCCATTTTTTTCTCAAAAATAATTTTTTTTTTGTGATAAATGCATGATATAATGCATATAATGTACCCTTGAATAATATTTAAGATAAAATTTACAAAAAAAAAAAAAAAAAAAAAAAAAATTAAAAAAATTGAAATTTTGAAATTTTTTCGACAAAATTTCAAAATTTTTCAAAAAAAAAATTTTTAGCCTTTAAATTCAAATATGTAAAATTCGATGCTCTGTTTTATTTCTATATATAAACCAAACTTTTATAAAAAAATATTGGGGATTTTCATTGATATTGAAGACGCATGGGGCGTTTCGAATATTTCTAACACGACGCGTAAAATTCCATTTTTTCCCCAAAAATTAATTTTTTTAATTTTTTGGGGGGGATAAATGCATGTTATAATGTATATAATGTACCCTTGAATAATATTTAAGTTGAAATTTACAAAAATAAAAAAAAAAATATTTTTAAGGATTTTAAGCTCCACCGTCCCCTTAATGAAGAATGTATAAAAACAAAGTTTCTTTTGCTTCCTCTGATATTCGGAAACGTTTAAGAGTAAATGTACTTAGTTTTCTGAAACCGGGATATCGGTTTTTAAGATGCTATAAATTCTCAATTAAACATCTTCAGCTGAATAACTGAATTTATACATGCACGAGTAACGAAATAATATTAATTTTAATGTTAATGATAGTCCTGTTAATGTATCATGAATGTCTGGAAAACATATTTGTTGAACATTAAAATGTTTACTCGAGAATTGGTAGCATCTGAAAAATCAATGTTCCGAATTGGTAAAACGTATAAATACTGTATAAAAACTATTCGGGAAAGGTTCCGGAAATCAGTACATGAAACAAAAAACTTTGCTTTTATAAATGCTTGTTTATGTTACGAAAATATATTGTTTTCTGAGCTTTCAAACGATAAGGAACGGTTTTTGGAATCGTGACTAACCAGGAAGTGGTGTTATATATTTGCGTTTCTGGTTGTACTATATTTTCATAGATTAAGAATTTATTTGTCTTTTTTTTACAGTGTAAATCACTGGAGGTATTATCTAAATAAGTAAAATTTAATATAGTTCCCATAACATGTTCCAGCATTTCAATTCGGAACACATGCAAAGTACATCTACGATCAACACACTGTATTTCATGCCGGGCCGGCCATGGATTAATAATATAGATTTAATCGCCCGCATAGAAATTACCTTTCAACAGATCAAAATTTAAATTTAAATGTACGCTTTTGGTGATATCAATGCAAGGTCTGCAATAGAATTCACACCGCTATTATTACAAAAAGAGAATTTTAAATACGAAATAGCAATACCCAAGTTAACATATTGAGATATGCTCGGCGAAGTAAAACAGCATAAATAGCATTGGAACAGCACCTGTAGAAGAACAAAAACCCCGGGCGCAAAACACTAAGGAAAATGAGCGACAAGACAACGAATTCGGAAATGCAGGCGTTGTGCTCATTATTTCCATCGCACATAGCCGCGAACAGTACATGAGAAGCTGACAAAAAAGACTCTAATCACAGATATTCATATGCAAACACCGGCCTGTAATACTGGCCTTTATGGATACTGATATTGTTTGAGGGATATTTACTTTTAAATAGCAACGTGAATACGCAGAACGTAGAAAAATGAGACGACAGAAATCTTCATGATGTGTTATCAGTATCCGTACATGAAGTTACAGTGACACAAGCACTCTCGTTTTTGTGATTGCGTACAGTTATGGCAAGCTCAGAAGTAATTTTGTAAAACTACTTCAATCCTTAATTGCAGCGGCATATTTATCTATTGAATATAGTGTAGATCCAAGATTGCACTTCCCCACGTGCGGGGACATTTATGTGAAAAGCTTCATTACTGCACTTTGGTGACAGACATACTTATCACAATTTCATGTTTCTGTTTCAACAAAGCTCTTTTTAACTCACTCCATTTCTGTTTTGTTTTCTTTCTTTGGTAGGGGAGACTAGGGTGGGTTGACTCACTTTTTACAAAATGATTTTTTATTTTTTAAATATTGAACGTAGAACAAAGTTTTATATATCATTTTATTCGTTATACAACCAGTTATCAAAATGAAATTGCTACATAAGTGTAATACATAAGAAATTTTTAAAAATATTGATTTTAATCATGAGAAAATAATGGATCAAGGCTCCCCACATATGGGAGAGTTGACCCACTATATGAGAGGCTTGACCCACTTTGTTTTATATTGAAATATTTGTGAACAGAAATAAAATCAGTTTAAAAAAAGCAAAATAATTGTATGCTACATGCTTTAATTATTATAAAAAATATTTTTGAAAATATGATGCTTAAAAAAACCTTTTTAGACGCAATCGCATGCTAGATGAGAAAAGTTTTCGTTTTAAACAGGATTTTGTCTGAGCAGGCATAATTACACAACTGGGAAAATGAAATTTTAACATTTAAGACAGTATTCCGCTAGAGACAGGTTCCGTTTTCATAGGGTTTCATGCATTATAATATACGGATATAATTGCCACTGCCTCGCTTTTTTTTGTCTTCTTGTCCTACTTTCTGTGACATTCGACCTGACAACTCTAGTTGTCACATAGTTTGGCTTCATCTCATTATATTCATTACGTTGAAATTTGTCTACATACCTTCCTAAAGTTTTTCGATCAATGCTATGTTCTTTTGGAGCCGCATGAGTATTTACCTTATCATTAACATTTTTTAACCCTTTCAGGGCAAAGTACTTTCAGTAATAAAATAAATGGCTGTCACCGGAATATACGAACAAATTTATTTCAAAATATGAAAAGGCTATGTTTCACACACGTATTAAATTGTAAAGATTCTGATGCCATTGTAGCATTGGGAATTAAAATAAAGTGGTTTCATAAACATATCACTGCCCCTGAAATGGTTAAGACTGCTGTTTTCGCACTTTGTAGTCTTTTCCACTATTTCTATTTACCTATTTTAAGTAATCTTTAACCCCTTACTCTACAATGACGGGCATAGCCCGCGTACGATGATCGAGCCAAATGTAAATTCTTCTTACCGCTAAAATTTCACAGTAAATATAGTTTAATTTAATCGTCGAAATTCCATGATTAAACAAGGCGAAAATCTCTATTAAATTTTAGTGGTAGCTACGGATTTGCCAAACCGTGGAGCTGTTAAAAGTAAATCGTAGGTTAAGGGGTTAAAAGGAAAAAGTTCCTTTCTACTTTCCCATTTACATAGCTGCCAACTTTTACGCTTTCTACCTACCACTAAAATTTTCTTGTAAATATTGCCTTATTTAATAGCCGAAATCTCATGATTAAACAAGGGGAAAATCTGTTCTAAATTTTTGTGGTAGCAAAAAAGCGTAAAGGTTAGCAGCTATGCATTTATATTTCATTAATTTTTTTGGTGCAGTTCAAATAGCAATTTTTCACATCATTCTTTAATCAGTTTTAACCCCTTAATCGTCGCACCTGATAAGTGTCGAATACTTTTTTAAAATTCAGATTGTTTGATTGCCACCACTTTTTTCAAGTTGAAATATTCTCTTCATTTAATGGCAGATAAAATGTCGAGAGAATAAAGCCAATTGCATTATTTAAAAAAAACTGGTGGGAATAAAACAATCTGAATTAAAAAAAGAAACCTACACCGCCCGTGACAGTCACGGGCGCAGCGATTAAGGGATTAAACGTTTTCTTTTCCATACCCCTGTTTTACTGTACCTTTGCAGAATAAATTTACATTCATTTTTATAAATAACCATTAATCTTTCATTATGCACAGTGTATAATAAAAACATTTATAAAACCCCTTAATTAACACATTACCGACGGGCAGTTTTTATCAAATCTGAATTTTAAAACAGTAGAAGCTCATCCCGGTTCTGAAAGTCTTTTGTAAATTGGTGTTCTGGATAGGTTTCCCAAGTTTATGCATCGGTAAATATCTTTCAATGAACGAATTTAATATAAAATGTCTTACTATCTAAAAAAATATGGACAACATTATATAAATGCATTTTCTGTAAGGTAGAAGCAACGCCCTTAGTCAATAATATTTTTTGAATGAAAACAAGAATTCTCGTTTCCCGTCGTGAATGTGTTAAAAAGGAGCCTTGAACATCTGGTCAACCCTCCCTCACATTGACTGGGTCAAGCCTCCCCACACTGCCTTTTTCTAAAGAATAGCACATTTTTATGTTAAGCCTAACTTACTGTATAATCTTTTATGCCTGGAATGAAAGCTCGATACTTCTGCATTACTTAAAACCTACTTACTTAAATTTCTATGATATATTTTATCTGAGAAAGTTTACAAAATATTTCTAAAAAACACAACTTTTAGGTTGAAAACACCTAACAATTGATTTTTTCCACACCTGTTTCGATTATCTGTCTGAAACAGAGAATTTTGTTTGAGCATTCCCGTAGCTTTGGTTGACACCTATTGATAAAACTCTGAAATTCTTTTAAATATGAAAACTGATGGGTGCGTCAAGCCTCCCGTATGGTCAATCCTCCTTATTCCCCCCTATACCTAAAATTCAAGTGTATAACGTCGAATCTCCATCGAAGTGTACCTGAGTTTAAAGGTGCCTTTAAACGTAATCCTCCGTGTTTTCCTCCGGTCATTCTACTTGAGTAATTAATGTCCATCATTTCCGGAATCTAAACGCTGATGTCAGAAAAAGCTGTCAAATTTTTAGCATTTCTATAGTCCAGGTACGGCAAATCTTTTCACATCCAAGAGCCAACGTTTTTCAAAAATATATTTTACGTGGTCATGACTGCCAACATTACAAAAATTTAAAGGATCTTATAGTAACAAAATTACTTAAAATTTTGTTTTAGCATTAAAAAAATATGGGTAATATTACTTTAGAAATTTATTTTTTAAATATTATTTCTGTTGTCTCACCTTAGATGCCGAATAATTTATATCAGCTTTGTTTAAAGAAAATGCAAGTAGAATTCGACTTATTTGACAAGACGTTTTTACTTGAATTTCTCATATTATTTATTTCCGAAAAGCAGAAAAAATGATCAAAACAGCAAGCACAAGAATCTAATGCTTTTAGTGTCTAGAAGTGAATTCCAAGTTGTTATAATTTTACCATCGACATTTTTGCTTATAATGCCTTTTAATCTTTCTTTTCCGATAATCTCCTAATTCTTTCTTATTGTTAAAAGTATGCGAGCCAATATTGAGCTAGATTAGAATACATTAGTTTTTTTTTTTAAGCTTAACATTTCAGTTTTTTTTCAATCAATGACAATGACAGCCAACCGAACTATTCGCATTCAGACAAACACAGATAACATCTAGATTAATTAATGTATTTTGTAAAATTCTACAATATTTTGGTGTAGAACCCCAATCTATGCCGTGTCAAAAATAATCTGCAGCGTGCCACTTACTACACGCGTTCCATAGGTTCGCCATCCCTGCTATAGTCTGTCTCTCCGTCCACATTGGCTGTTCCTCCTGTTCGTTGCTTTTTTATTGTGGCACGATTTTTCAGGCTACTGGTACATTTATAACTTTTCGCTACGATGATATGTTAGCAATGAGCAAAAGGATTATTAGATTTGAAATTCTTCATTTTTTTTCCAATGAAGCATAACATGCAAGCTCGATTATCGTACTTCACCAGTGTTGTTATTTATTTTCGTGTTATTTACTGACAGACATTCAGTGATTAAAAAAGAGAAATTACTATACAGCAGATCTGATAGGCTAGTAGGTATTTCGAATAAAAGATCGTCTAAAAATGGAACTCGTTTCTTTGTCTTACTATTAAGGGAATATTTTAAAATACCAAATTCTTGAATTTCATCCGATTCGGTGAAAGGAACGATTACAAAGGATCTCTATAGTTATGCAGTTACTCTTTTAGTATATTTTTAAGCTTAATTCGAGTTAAGAATGGTCAGTATAAATTAATCCAGCATAAAATAAGTTCACTACACTATAAAAAAGAGCTTTTAAATTTAGAGTAAAATCCGTTAGCCAGGGACCCACCAGTGGCCGAGAGGTTCTGCTCTCGAAGCTGGTAGACGGGAGGTGCTGGGTTCGATCCCAATCGCGCCCGTCGGCCTAATCGTTCGGAGTTTTCGTGGTTTTCTTCGAGCCGTGGATCTTCCATGCGTTAATACGGATTAGGTTCCCTTAGAAAGACCCCCACGGAGAGCACTCCCCCCGGGCCTATATCCCTCGTGTAGATAATTGGCCGTCAAAAATCAACCCAACCCGTTAGCCAGGACGCCAATATATAAAATCTAATTGAATATTAAACGTTCCGAGATACATTTAGATAGTCCTTCCCGATATTTAGATTTTTACATTTTTTTAAATCACTATCTTTAACTTTTTCTACGGGACAGAATAAAGTAAATTATTTGTTTCTTTGTGCATTATACAAAAATCTGTTGATTTGTATTAAAAAGGGGGGAAGGCAGATCGCCAAAAGAGAACTCTTTATTTTACGGAAAGAATATATGTTTATTACGAAGATGCTTTTACTTAAAAGATTTGTCTCGTAAAATAAACAGTTTATAATTTTTATCGGAAAAAAAATCTGCATTATAACATTTTTGCTATTTAAACAATTTTTGTAATTAAATTATACGGTAAGTAAAGTTTACCTCTTTTTTTTAAGATAAACAGTAAAAAAATAGTTTTTCTGTATAAACTATATAGTCGCGTCTTGGCTGACAAGATACATATATGCTGTAGTTAAAGATTAGACTTCCTAGAGCTTTCTAATTTTTGAATAAAATTATTGTAATTTTTCTTATGTCCATATCAAACAGACAAAAGAAGAGATAGATGATAGAATATGGAATATATCTTTGGCAAATAAATAATGAAAGTTTTATCTTAGTATCATATTGTTTAACTTATAATTATCTCTACTTCGTTCTCAAAGACGAAATTCACAAAATAAAAAAAACTATATGATCAAAAAGGGAAATAATTTCATTTCTCTAAACAAAGAACATCGCTATAGTTTCACAAAAAATACCATTGTCATAACTTTATTTATAAATTTAATTAAAAGACAATTCTTCTAAAAGTTTAGGAGAATTTCTGGTTCAGTGGTATTCATGGGCTCCGTAATTTTTGTTTTCAACATAATATAGCTTTGCTTAATAATGTTTTTCTAGACACAGTTACAGAAATCTAAGCAAAATTCCCTTATTTAAAAATCAAGCACTTATTTTTTTAGTATATTTTGCTCTATATTATTGTTTCCCCTCTAAGCAGTGAGAAATATTAAGATCCTTGTAATTATAAAACAGTTTTCATTTTTGATTATAAGATAATAAATATTTGCAAACTGCAGATAATTCTTTTCTGTATCATAACTGATTTCTCCCTTGGATGCCATCTGCATAAAAAATCCAGACGATTGATTGAATCGTTTAACGGGTGTCGGTATTTTTCATGCCTCAACGAGAATTTCCATATTAACTGCAGAAAAAAGCTTTTGTGCATCTACGTGTGATCTTCACAAAATCATTTTTAATATTGTTTGCAAAGTAAAACAATTTTTATATATTTTTGTGAAAGTAAATATTTTTATTTTGGCGAAATCGTCTTTAATATAAGAAGTTTTTTTTTTTTAATAAATATGAAAAATTTCTGAATTGTTGCTGCAAATTTTATAAATAATATTTATATTTAAGGATATACTTTTAATAGTTTGTAACATGCTCTGAACGTAAAATTTTGTATTGATAACAATTATTTAATACAATTTTTTTAGTAATTAAAAAAAAATGTAGCTACAAAATATTTTTGTTAATATTTTCACTTGCTTCTAAATTGCAGGGCTCCCAAATGGTCCGCCAACTGAATACCAATATTATTTTAGAGAAAATTTCTTTTTAGATTTTTCTTACAAACCGCCCCGGATCCACCTTTGAAAGTTAATTCTCGCGCGACCCTACCATACAATTTTCTGTTAAAATTTAATGGTATTCAGTTGGCGGACCATTTGGGAGAATTGAAATTGTTGCAAAACAAGTCAGCGATTATAGGTCTAGATGCACTTTTTAATGTTTTAGTGGAGGTAAAACACAGCTGAGATAATTTACACATAGCTTGTGTAAGGCAATACTTTTGATTATATCAGCAATAGTCAAATATCAGTCGTGTTTTTTTAAACGCAGTTGACCCGATTAAATCTGTGGTTTAAGGGTTTTAATAAGAGATGCGGCTGATCAGATCCTCTCGACTAATTAGTCAGCTTTATTACGGTCAGATGTAACTAGGGTGCATCTAATAACAGAGTGTCGACATACGGGCAAAATAAATAATTAGTCAAAGTCTAATTTTCAAGCTAATTTTTGTTAACTTGTCTCACTTGAGCCAAGATATCACCAAGTTCTGAAACGTAAGTTTCAAATAGGTTGGGCAAAGACTTCGGTCCGACCATGCGCTGTATGCGTTTTTCGCCAGTCTCTAATACGAGCATAGCGCGTATCGCCGGTATCGCCAACTTCTGAGTGTAAGTTTGAAATAGGTTGGACTAAAACTTCAGTCCGACTATGCGGTGTATACGTTTTCGCCAGTCTCTTATACGATCATCCTAGCTGTAGCTGGGGACATTTTTAATGGTATGTCCAAGAACTATGGTTACATGTGCCCTATACAAGAACAAAAGACGGTTAAACCTAATAGCTATGAATTATTATTTTTTTAATTTTACAAAACAATGCTGTTTATGGAGTATGTAAAACATTCTCTTCCTAATTTGAAACATATATTTCACGTCACGTATTGCCGACAAAACAATGACGGCATTCAAATTACTGAGCATCTGCTAAAATGCGAGAATGTCAAATATTTCATCGAAGAATACACTATCTAAAGAAATGTATCTGGACAGTTTTTGATTTTAAACGTCTTATCGAATATCTAGAGAAATACTTGAGGAATTCTTCTAGAACTTCAGGAATCTAAAGAACGTATTTGACTCATATTATTCAGAGAACGTTTAACCCTTATATGCGCGATTTTTTTATTTTGTTTCGAAAAAATTATATATGATTCTCTGAAAAGTTTAGTACACAGGAAAAATAATGACAAAATCAGAGATACATTTTTCATATGATACGTCAATTTTTTTCTTCTATTGCACATCTGCAATACAAGTAAAAACTACAGTCGTGTGACTGTTTTACGCTAAAATATTCCAAATTAGTAAATATTTTAATAAGTATGACTCCAAATATCTTATTTTATATAATTATTTATTTTATGAAACTTAACATTTAACCTTTTAATTTCCAGGATAGAATACGTTCTAGAAATTATGTAGTTCTGAGAATTTGGCTTCACACCAGAAAGATTCAACAGTTAATTCCGTTTTAATTAAATACGGAATATCTGTTATTAATTAAAGCAAATAGTGCTATTTTAATTTTCTGGTGTGAATTAGATATATACGAAAAAAAATCTATTAAATTCAAAACACTGTTGTTTGCATACATGCAAAGCTGCGGTCTAAAGGGTTAAAGACGAGGACAGTTCGAGGACCAACAGAAAATTGAATATAAAAATAATATTTTCGATTACCTTGCAAAATAATATGTTAAAAATAATCTGTAGCAGTAGCAGATAACTACGGGAGTTCTGTATAACATTTGTGTTCATTTTTAAAATAAGAACACGTATAGGTGTTGGTGTTCTTATTTTAGACTTAGATGCATTATATAAAAAATTTAAATAATTTCTGCATGTTTTTATTTCTTAAAGCATGAAAGAATTTGAATCAAATTTAACGCCATTTTCAGAAAACTCGACAAAATGCAGTGCACAAAATATACTGTGATTACATTATAAATATATGAAATATATGATGAATTTTGAAGTCAACTATATGGGGCAACACCTAAAAAAAAGACCAGTCGAATATCATAAAAATTCATAAATATATCGGCAATATGGTGATCTGAATTTCAGTTGGTTTCTAAAAGTAGCACTAGATGATAAGGGATTTTCCACAAATTGTCATTTTTTGTTTACCAACTTTCAACAAAGAAGTATTTATTTAACGTGCTTCTGTGCGTAAATTTTTAACAGGTACTTTGATTTTGATAATTACCATTTTGTTGGAATAGATTCATTCTGGTGGTTCTTCCGAAGAGAATAAAACATAAATAAAAAATGACAATAAAAATAGAAAACGAAAAATGACAATTTGTGCAAAATCCTACAAGCGTCCAGCGATCACACTTTTTCATTTTGATCCTGTGATCCCGCGGGATCAGCGCGCTCCGCGCATATCGTTCCGCGCATGACGTAGCAGTGTTTGTTTAAAATAATATTCTAAGCAAAATTCTTTAAGGAACTTTATGGTGTAGTGGTATGACGTTCATCTTCAGTTTCGTTGGCATGGGTTCGATTCCTTACAAAGCTGAATGAAAATTAATGTCAAGGTTGTTTTAAAAAAATTATTTTTTTTTAAGATAAAAATTGAAAATTTATATTTTTCAATATTTGTACCACTATTAATATATATATTTTTTTTTAATTGTGAATTTTCCAAATATTTGAATGGTGATCGTAGTTTTAACAGATTTAATACCTTTAGTATCGCCATCTAGTGGAGTAAAGATAAGCAAATCATAAAGAATGTTTTAAATTTAATAATAATTAAATATTTTTTCATAATTTTAAATTTATTAATTTTAATTTTTATCATCATTTTAAAAGAACTTTTAATTTTGAATAAAAAATAATTGTTAATATTTTTTTCATAATTTTAAATTTTATAATGATTTGGTAATTTTTTTTAATCATTTAAAGGCACTTTAAATTCTGAATATAATAAATTTTATAATGATTAATAATTTAATTTTTTTTATCATTTAACCCCTTAACCTACGATTTACTCTCAACAGCTCCACGGTTTGGCAAATCCATAGCTACCACTAAAATTTAGTAGAGATTTTCGTCTTGTTTAATCATGGAATTTCGACGATTAAATTAAACTATATTTACTATGAAATTTTAGTGGTAAGAAAAATTTACATTTGGCTCGATCATCGTACGCGGGCTATGCCCGTCATTGTAGGTTAAGGGGTTAAAGGCACTTTAAATTCTGAATATAATAAATTTTTATATGTTTCTAGTAATTTTATGTTTAATAATTCAAATTTAATATTTTTTTCATAATGTTTAAATTGCATTTTTCAAAATTTTGAATTTAATAATTTCAGTTTTTTAAATTTAAATTTAATATTTTTTTCACAATGTTTAAATTGATTTTTTTCAAAATTTTGAATTAAATAATTTCTGTTTTTTAAATTACAATTCAATAATTTTTTCGTCCTTTTAAAATAATTTTAGAGTTCAATTAATTTGAATCAAGATAAAATACTAATAACTTAAAAACTAACTAAGTAGTACTTGTCAAAATTTGATAATATAAACAAATATACGTCATGCGCGGACGGTATGGGTATGATGCAAAATACGTCATGCCCGAAACGATATGCGCGGAGCGCACTGATCCCGCAGGATCACAGGATCAAAATGAAAAAGTGTGATGGCTAGACGCTTGTCAAAATCCTTTATCATCCAGCTACACTGTAAAAAAAGAAAAAAAAATACTGCCAGTTTTCCGGTAGGAATCTGAAAAATAGTTGCCCTTATCGTACCGGAATAATTTTCGACCTAGCTCGGAATAGAATCCGTAAAAATAAGAAAATAGTCAGAAAAACGGTATTTTACGGATTTTATTCCGATTTTACGGATTTTATTCCGAGCTGGGTAGGAAATTATTCCGGTACAATAAGGGCAACTATTTTTCCGATTCCTACCGGAAAACTGGCATTATTTTTTTTACAGTGTAGGTTCTGAAAACAACTGAAATTCGTTAATTTATATCGTCCCTATTTTCCTGAATTTTCATGATATTCAGCTGGCCTTTTTATATGAAATGTCCAACGCAGTTGACTACTAAATAGCGAAAATTAGTATAAGTATATTTTACGCATGCGCATTTAAAAAGTACGTAATGCATATAATCATCTTCAATCAAATATTTAATATATTTATATTGTAATTGCAGTTGATTGTTTCTATTGCAATTTATAAAGTTTTCTGAATGTAGCCATAAATTCTGGTGAAGGCACTGTATCTTATACACAAAAATTATGAGGACAATTTTGGAATTTTTTAAAGGCACTTTTATATCTTCATGAATATTCATACTATTCTCATATAAGTGAAAACAAATGTTGTAAATGACCCGTATATTCATCTGCTGTAGCTACATATTATTTCAGGCATTTTTTACAGGGTGATAGCAAATATTATTTTATTTTTAATTTGAATTTTTTGTTGTTTCTGTAACTTCCCTCGTGATCAAATCTTCACTGAAAGATATGCTGTCAAACATGAACTTTACATTCCTGACGCTTCAGAAGAATTCTTTAAGGCTGTTCTCAGCTGCTCTGCTCAACAAGCAAAACGTTTTGACACATTTACAAATTCATTTTTTAACGGAAACATATAAAATTGGGAGGTCTGACTATGGAAGCGGTTTCAAGCCGAACTGTGTTTTCCATTTTTGTATAAATAAATTACCTATTGAGTTATAAGCGATTTTGATCACGGACAAAGACGTTTTCCACCCTCCACTGAGTGGTTATTCTTCTTTCGGGCGTAAATTCGGTTCAAAATGCCTACTTTGACACTATTTTCTGAAAGATATATTTCGTTTCCGAAAAAACGGAAAAAACAGTTCGATTACATAGTTTCTGAACAACAGCACCTGCTAGTATCATGCAGCTACGAACAAAAATAAATTAAAACTTATGTCATAACTTATGCCCTTCTGGATTTTAGAAAATCCTTAAGTATATCTTTGTATTTCACAGAACGTCTAAAATCAAAAGTGTGTGGGCACTTTGAATCAGATAGTAAATGTTAGAAGAATGCGCAAAAACGAAGAAAAATAATATGTAAAAGACATTTAAGTAAACTAGAATCATAATAAGATAAAAAAGATGGGAAATGTTTAAATACATTATGAAACATTAGAGGTATAAAACACCCCAGATTACAGGAAAAATGATATCAATAAATGAAAGTTAAATGATTAGAAATAATCAATAAAATAAGCAAGCGACATCATAATGACTTACTGAATTAGGTATCTTTTGTTAAAAAGAAAATAAAATTTGGTTCCCGGGCAACAAAACAAATTACACTTGTGACGAAACATTATTTTATCCATTTACATTTTTTCTTTTATTTTCAACAAAGAAATCCGAATAACAACGTCACAGGTAGAAAATGACTCTTCTTTTGGATCAACAGGTCAATGATAGCCACAAACATTGGATGTAATGACATAAGAATATATTTTTTTATCAGATTTGCTAATGTTCATTTAGTGATATTATTGTTAAGCTTCACAAGTGTTTTCCATTGTATCAACGTATTTAATAGTATTAAGTGTAAATGGAAATAATAGTTGAACAGTCAGATTTTATTATTTGAAGCAAATTAAATGTAAGTGCTGGTTGTCATAATGCATGTAAATTCAATATATTGCTAAAAATATTATAAAAAAAATTATATATACTTGTCCATCCCCAACTCAAACAAGTCAAACATGTTTTATACCATAAAAAAAATATACATAAATCTACCGGATCTTTCAAAAGTTCGGTGTGAAAGTAAAACGCGATAAAAAACGATCTATGGGTCGGAGAAACATGCGGTTTGCTGATAAATATTCTTCGTGGTACGGCATTTTGTATAACACAAAACAAAAAATAATTCAAAATCTGGACAATAGAGGGCGCTTCTGCAGAAATTGAGATTCCATATTACTCACACAACGCAAGTTTTGAATACAAAAACTTTAGGGAATACGGCATGTACACTTTGTATCCAAATCTTGCGTTGTTTGAACAATATGGAATCATTCCATGGAATTATCTGCAGTAGCGCCCTCTATTGTCGAGATTTTGAACTTTTTTTGTTTGGTTTCATTCAAAATCCCGTACCAATCTGAATATTTATTTGCAAACCGTATGTCTTTCCGACCCATTGATCTTTTATTATCACGTTTTATTTTCGCACAGAACTTTTGAAACACCCAGTATAAGATTCACGTAGGAAGTGGAAACTGCATGAATAATTAAACGTTAAATACATTTTCTTGTTCTAAACATGCTTCACGAGGATAAATTAACTCAGTTACATAATTTTCAGAAATAGGTTTAAACTAAACAAAGAAAAAAACAAATTCAGGCAACTATTTTTACCATAACAAACTTTCTAAAAAAAATGTTAGAAATAAACGATAGTTTAGAAAATATTACAAACAGACATACTTCATATGTATTGAAAATATTCATGTACAATTCATACATATGCTTAAAACTAAACTAGGGGGACTAATTTTTTTGTCTATTTTATAGTGCATTTTTGCTATGTTATTAACTGGTTTTAATAAAGAGAATATTTTCCTTAAGTAAAAAAAAATCCATTTAAAGGAGTATACATATATATATATATATACTCTCAATATACGTATGTGTATATTTATTTTTTGCGTAAAACGTAAAATTGATATTAGAAGTACAATTTAAAGCATGTTCTTCATAACTGCCTTCAAATATATAATCATTTAGTGTGTAATCATTCCGTGCTTCGGGATGCTTTTGATAAAAAATGTGCTGTATTTGACTTTATTTTAGGGTAATTTGAAATAAAACATTTGGTTCTGTGTAAAGTGAAACATCACCCGAGCAATACTCTAATGTGAATAACAGTAGAAACTTGCAAAAAAAAAAAAAAAAAAAAAAAAAAAAAAAAACGAAAATAAGAAACAATACCTTAGTTTAAGATTAATATTTTGTAAAAAAAAATACATGTTTAGTTTATACTTTGCTTTTATGAATGCATCTGTAATATATCAGACTGTCATGTGAAATTTAAATAAAACGTAACACACATAAGTCACATACGGGGTCAATACAATAGTCATGAGATAAAGTTCATTAAGATCGAAGCGCGCAACTTTTCTTCCATAATTTATTCCGTAAAAATATTTTCAAATTAAACATGCATATTTATTAAAAAATGTTTCCTCAAAACTAAATATTTAATAGTGTTATCTGGTGTTATATTTATCAACACGTTTGTTTATTTTTCAGTAAGTCATGCAATACAGTAGTACTTCAAAATAGAAGAATGTCTGGGTTTTCACTTTCGAGTTTTTTTCTTTTGAATGGTACAATAAAGGTTATAACTTTATACATTCTAAATCATTGATCAATAATATAATTTTCGTTTGAAGTTAAACCCTGAAAATTTCGTCCTAGTGCAACCAAATTTCGGTGTTGTAGTAACAGCAGCCATAAGATTCAATCTAAAAAAAGGCAGATGATTCTTAATCTTGAAACATATAATATAACTACGAACGAATGTATACAATAATCACTTTTGAATTACTAATGATTCCAAAACGCGTTCTTTATCGTTAGAAACCTCAGGAACCAATATATTTTCGAGATATAACGAAGCATTTATAAAAACAAAATTGCTGCCATTGATTTCAGAAACATTTCCGAGAAATTTGTATATAATTATTCTGTTTTAATTTTCGGTCTATGTACCCCTTAATGGTCACATTAAATTACGTTTTAAAAATTCAGATTCCTTATTTCCACCCCTTATTTGAAAAAGAAATATTCACCTTGTTTAATGACAAGTAAAATGACACCAGAATAAAGCCAATAACACTATTTTATAAAACTGGTGGGAATAATACAATCTGAATAAAAAACACAGCCCGTGACTACCACGGGAGCGAAAATTAAGTGGTTAATCTTTTGTCAACATCGGATATCGGTTCTCCGGATGCATCAATTCTGGAGTAAACATTTTCATGTTCAGCAAGCATATTGTACAGACAAAGATGATGAATTAAAAGCATTAACATTAACTTTAAAATTAATATTATTTAGTTACTCTTGCATGTACATATTCAATTACGCAGCTGACATGTTTAATCCTGAATTAAAAGCATCTTAAAAATCGATATCCCGGTTACAGTGAAAACATTAAAAAACTACTCGGAAAAGTTTCTAAAAACCAGTGGTTGGAAAAGAAACTTTATTTTTGCAATTTCTTCTTAGAAACTCAAAAATGTACTGGCTTCTGAGGTTTCGAAAGATAACGAAACATTTTCGAAATCACGGTTAACTCGGAAGATCTTTTTGTATTCTTTCGTTCGCGGTTACATTATATTTTCGTAGTAATAGTTTTTTTTTTACTGTTTTGAGTAAAACTTTACTATGATTAAGTATTTTACAAAAACCGTGATATAGAAGAAGCAGTCTTAATTACTACAATTTTAATTTAAGCTGAACCTTAAACTTGTCTTTGTTGAACTATTAACTTGTAAAATTTTGAAGTATGAACCAGTAAAATGGATAAACAAGAAATTTATAAAATTTTGAAGAAAAATTTTTGAACTGTAAAATGGCTACGGTTGTGCTATACAAGCAAGTGATAATAAGAGCAGGATATCTCTTTAAGATGGAATGTTACGCTTTATTTTAAATAAACTATATCAATTTCAATTTTTTTTGCTTGAAATGTTTTTAGACATGCCTAATGTATTATGGCGAGGTTACGTAAAGATTGTATGGTTATAAATATGCTAAAAAGGCTTTTTACTGCATGCATTTTCCTTTAACTATTTCTTTGGCAAAGTAGTTTTATTCGTGAAATGCTGAAAGGAATTAATACCAGCAGAATTTAGTTTAAAGAAATTAAAAGATTTTTTTTTCACGTACTTGAACACTCGACCGGAGAGCCAACCCATAGGTTTAGGGCTAAATCCTCCAGCGGAAAGCTTCCCTCTCCCCTTCAAACCACAGCCAGAAGACAGCCCAGAACACGGGCGTATAATAAGTCTAAATAATAACAGATAGTAATCCACTTCCAAATCCACAGTAAATGTATGAAAAATAAAAAATGACACAACAGCTCGGTGAACAAACAAAACAAAAAAAGACTGTAAAACAGACGCAACCTTTTTTCTGCGTCTTAATTTCAAAGTTTCGGAAATCAAAAGTCTAAATTAATATAATGTCTATTAATTCTCCAAAAGTCATATATGATTCAAAGTCTTACGAATGTTCAAACTCAAATGATGCCAAGTCATGGAGTTCAAGCAGGCCAAATAGTCTAAACCTTGTAAACGGATAAACCACAAATAATACAATAATTTTCAGGATTCCATAACGATTAAAGAGCTTTTGGCCACAGTTAAGCATCTCAAGTAATACTGATGTCACGAGGTACCTAAAAACGTCAGACACACCGTTCCTATCCACGCACTCTAGCACCACAATATCACTTCATGATGAATTACAGCATTTAAAATTAATGCACTGCAAATAGAAACACGACCGCGGTACTGTACATGTACATACATAATATAAATCAACACGCAATATTAAGATGTCATAAAGAATGTAGTACATGCAAACGGGCAAATTTAAAAAATGATACCATGTAATACCCAGCAAAAGAGTATAACTTCATATACTGTAAGAAGAGCGTCACAAAACTGCTGGAAACATGATTCTTCTAAACGTAAACGCACAAAATTATGAATCAAACAAAAAAAACTAATAATAAGTAAACTGAACTGTACCACTATATCACTTGACACTCATAAGTGTTAGGAAACAAAAGCAAAAAGATGCTGCGATATTTTGCCATGACAATGCACTGTAATCTCAAAACTTTTTCTAACAAAAGAGCTAAAACTTGTATAAGATAAAATAGTACAACACATTAAGTATATATTGTAATTGTCACAGAGTGCTGCTTTATAGTTTCTTTCGGAAAACAAGACTTTCTGTAGATTCCACCTTACAGTCTTGTTCCCGAGAAGAAAAGGTAATGGATGGGGCATAAGAAGACAAAGTCTAAATATGTATTGGAGAACTGAACCTATTTTACCACAGTCGCACAACTCGCTTTGTCTTTTCTCAATTCTGTGGAGATACAACGGGAAACTTCCGTGACCACTGATGTAATATTGAATTACCTGTGAAGAACATACAAAATCTCGAGAACATTTTTCTTCACGTACTTAACAAATGGGAAATTTGCATTCCAAAATTCTGGTGCCTAATGTGGCATTAAGGGATTAAAATTAATCGGTCCAAAAAGAAACCACCAAAAATGAAAGTGACTACATTCTGAGACATTCCTGTATTCATTTTTGTTTGTAAACGCGTGAAATTGTTAAGTGCTTCTATTCAGAAACTGTGGAATAAAACAGTTCTTTAAGGCAGAGGATGTTTCACAAATTTCTATCACAGTTGGCAATCTGAACCAAAATTTCGGACGTGACTACTCGATTAACCCCTTCCGGACGAGCATCTTTTACAGAATTTTTAATCTTTTATCACCAGTTTTTCAAAACAGAAATTTTTGTCTATTTGAATCGGGAAAATGCTCGGATTAAATAAGGCAAAATTTACAATAAAAACTTACTGGTGAGAATAATCACGGATTCTGAGCACTTTACGCGGCGCGTATACCGGTCGCTCGTCCCCAAGGGGTTAAGAAAACAATTGCTTATAACTTAAGATGTCATTCATTTATCGAAAAGTGAAAAATACCATTCTATTCAAAAGTTCTTTAATAGTAAAATATCAAATCTCCTAGTAAGTGTCATGCTTGTACGTTTAAATATGTGTTCATAAATGTGTCAGAAAATTTTAAGGGGATATATATTTTTGTGAACACTTTTTATAGAGCGTGAAAAGTTTATCTATAAGACAATTGTCTCTCTTTGAAATACGTTTGAGATACGTTAAAGAAAATTTTATGAAACAATTACTCAATTTTAAATAACTTTGAAAAACTGAAATTGGATAAACTGAAAAAAAAATCTTGAAGTATGGATTTATACAAAAGAAAAAAATGAAATATTCTTTTGATACAAAACAAACACTTCCTGTCGTAAAAACGTTCGCTCCGTTTCAAGTGAAGAAATAAATTGAATTTTATTCAGTAGAAAGGCTGGTCAAAACAATCAAGCAGTTCAAAACAATTCCAAATGAAACTTACACGTCAAACTTTCTTTCTTTCGTCTATTTTAAGAATCTGGTGAAGTATGGATTTGCTTTACGATGCTTTTTATAGATGCAGTATGTCAACTATGTCATTGAAAGAAAACATAACAGATAAAAGTGAATTATTTTTAAAGTTTAGGAGAAAATAAAAATAAATAAATGAGTAGATGTGACAATTTATCTTGGTATTTGTTATGGAATGTTTGATTACATTTCAATATTAGTCATAATTCACAATTCATGAAACATTCTTCATAGAATGAGTCAACATAATTTCAAAAAAGCCCGTGGAAAATATTTATATAAACAAAAGTCTTTATCAATATTGAAGTATAATACTAATATTTTGTAAAATAACGTGTTATTGAAGAGAAAATTTGTTCAACTAATATAAAATCAATGTATGCATAAAACATACGATACAAAACAGCTTTAAAAACTATAAAAGAAAAACTTGCATTGTATATCATTTTCTCAAAGGCAATGTCCCACAAATCTAAGAAAATCTCAAAATGACTTCTGTTTATAAAGACATGGTCAACAAAATGCTTCATTATATTAGGTGTACAAAAGAGTTCTGATCGTTTTTACTAACTTTTTTTATTACTAAAAATCAAATAAATCAGAAACCACAATCAATATAGTCACCATTATTTTCTGTTACCATTTCCTAACGCTCAGGTGACTGTTGGATTCGGATTTGTAAAAAAGACTTGATCTTTTGATGCTGGGTCAACAATCCATTTCAAGTGGTTTAGAAAATGTTTTATTGGTTGCTTGACCATTTTTAAAAAATCTGTAATTTTTTGTACAACAACCCTAACATGATGGAAGTTCAAAATGACTATAATTTTAATTTTATTATTTTTTGATTGTGCATGGCAGCCATCTTTGTTTCATCGTCTGCAGTAATTTTCTCATATAAAGGGTTTACGGAATTGTAAATATCTCATCCTTTATTTCTCCAATTCAAATTCGATACAAAGCAATTTGTTCAGAATAAAATGGGCTAAAAATCTGGTAATAGTGTAGTTTCCTAAAATAAATCCTTATTGGTTAAATTTCAGCATAAAGTTAAGATTTTTTTCCAAAATATGTCCGTTTACAAGAGAAAGTTTTTCTAGCAAGGAAAACTGTCAACATGACAAAATTTGTTTTATAAATAGGTCGATAGTACTTGTACACACACGCCAAGTTCCAGATCTGGGGCTTGATATCTCTTTGTTAAAAAATTCATCATTTGTTCATCAGAACCAAATAGTGGGCCAGGAGGAACGATACAACTAAAACCAATAATGAGCCAAATGGCTCACTTTTAGAGCAGCGAAAGTGTAACTACCGTGATCAACTATGTGAAATTAGATCAGATATGTGCTGTCAGATATTCGATTGTTAAAAGAGTAAATTAATAAATAAAGTATTTTTTCTTCAAGATTGGTTGGTTAATTGATTGGTGGTTGTACTTTTAAAGAGATAATTTTATAGAGATTAAACGAAATGACTACCTATCAACTTTTACATATTTTCGCTGCACAGAAATATTTTTTCACTAAAATTTAGAATTTGGTATCCTTGTATTCTAATGGTATGGAGATAGAGTCAGAATATTAAATTGTTAGTCATTTTGTCTATATGAAGAAATAAATAATGTAAAAAAAATTAATTAATAAGAGGTTTCTTTAATTCACTTTGTTACTGGTATAGAAAATTCAATTGAACACAAATAAAAAAAATTAAATTATCCACTGCCATTGCCTCCTAGATAAGCCTTTTTTGTAAAAAAAAAAAAAAAAAAAAAAAAGAAAAAGAAAAAGAAAAAAAGAAGATAAATCCAGCAATGCAGCATCAACACGTAAAAAAAATTAATTGTAGTCTGTTTCGACAATTTTAAGGAAAAAATTGGAAATATAAAATAAAGTAATTTTATTAAAATCCAGAAAAAATGGAAAGGCCCAGTAAATTAAAAATGTCTGTATGATTTGAAGTTGAAAACTAAATATGTAACCACGCTTTCAGGTAATTTAATATTACTTTAAATAAAAACTTTTTAGATTTCTGATTTGTGTACATTATTTTGAAACTATCGTTTGTTTCAGAGTGCACCGCTCAATTCAGTTAAAAAGCAAATATGGCAAGTTCGAGACTCTTTTGAAAGAAATAGATAGATTTACAAAACAAATAATGATCAATTCAGCATACATATTGAAACAGAGAAAACAAAATACAGTGGAGTTTAGAAAAAGCTAATTTTAAAATACTTTCCTATCTCTTGAAAATTCTATAAAAATTTCGAAACTATCAGATAACATACTTTCTCTCTTTAAAGTGGCTTTTTTCTTTGGCAATATGAAAAAATAAATAAAAAGTTAGAGAAGATAGAAGCGAGATTAAATTCCAATTGCAATTACTTCCTCTTATCTCAAATAATATAATGCTTCATAACAATCTTTGAAAATTATCTATTTTACAATAACATTTCGGTGTATAATTAAATTACTTTATGAAGGAAAGTGATTTTATCAGTAAGACTGTTAGTATAACAAAGCGAAAATTTTTATTTTCTAAATGAATTAGATAAAATTTTAAAATACTTTGTCCTCTACAGATATATATATATGTTTAAATACTGAGAGGCATTTCAAAAACTTGAATCTGAACCAAAATTGTCAATAATTTAAAAGGGAAAAATGACATGTAAAAATAGATAAAAAAAGTATTTTACGTACCATTTTTTTTTTTAAATTACAGTGAACTATCACTTATACACCGCCTCTTTTATGCGTCTTTTACATCTATACAATGATTTTCAATGGTCCCGGCTCATTATATAAGAAAATAATGATAATTATCATTCGTTTATGCATAGCTCTGAAAATAAATATTTCACTCATGCGCTGAAATTTTTTTACAATAGCAAAAATGTGCTGTCCGATCCAGTGCAATAGTTCATTTTTCCTCAGATCCCCTGCACCCTTTCGACTTTTGTTGTTTGTTTAAAGACATTCTTTCAGCATACACATGAATTTCGATTGAAGTATCTTATCTGTTACACCACCCATATTGAAAACACATCCATCTTCAAGGAAAAGATATGTACAATTGCCCGTGCCCAGAGGCTAGCTCTATCCCCATTTCTTAGGCTGCATGCACACGCTTGTTTTTCCATCCTTCTCCAGTTTTCCTGGAAATCTTTTGTTCTGGACTCTTCTGCGATTTGTTCGCAAAAGAATGAGGGTAATCAACAATGGGTCAGGAGATAAGAAGCTCAACTCTACCTGAAGGAAAGGTTCCTTTTCGCAGGACATCAGTCCCTTTCCTTTTAAAGTCATTAAAGATCAAAAACACCCCATGACCACAAAAAAAGACGCCGATACTGATAACAGTGAGAAAGATGATCCGTTCGCAGCTTTATGCTGTGTATAAGAGAAAGGGGTCGTACATCTTCCCTTATCTCGGTACATAAAGGGGGGGGGTGTTTAGGGACGATAGTAATCAAACAACCTGTTGTGTAGCATGGATAACGTCAAAGATTTTCTTTAAGCTTTCTTTCTTTTCTTTGGGTTTTAGCTATTTAGTAGCTGTTCAGTTAGTGAACTTTAGCTTGTGCAACATTTAAGATTTGTCTCTCAACGAAATGGCAAAACGAAAGAAATTGTGCTTGTCTTTTAAAGTGAATGTTATTAAAAAATTTGAAGAAAATCCATCAACTACTAAAAAAAAACATTAGCTGATCATTTTGAAATTACCGAGTTAGGAATTACCGTAAAAGAAATTTTGAAAAAAAGGGAAGCAGTTCTAGATGCTCAACGAGAATTATATCCTCGAAGAGAAGCCGAATTCAAAGAGGAATGTTTCAAGAATTAGAAAGTTTTTTGTTACAATGGAGTAAAGAAGCCGTTGCCTTTAACATTCCGGCTAACATTAAGCTACTCAGACAGAAAGCTGTTCATCTCTCAGAGACTTTGAAAATTGAAAACTTTGCTGCGTCACGTGCATGAGTGGCGAAATTAAAGATACGGCACGGCTTAGAATTTTCTATCCCCTCTGGAGAATGTGCTATGCTGTCGAAAAAACAGTAGAGCAATGGAAAGAGGACTCACCATCTTTAGTGAAAGGATACGAGTAAAAACTTAAAGGACATTTTTAATTGCGATAAGACTGGCTTTTTTTTTTCAAGATGATGCTTAAAAAAACACTGGCCATTAAGGGGGAACCCTGTCATGGAGGAAAAAGCAGTAAAGAAAGATTAACCGTTTTGTTATGTTGTAATGCAGGTGGATCCGAGAAACATCCCTTTTTAATCTTTGGGATATAAAAATACCTCGAAGTTTTAAAAACATAAAGCGGCTTCCGTGTGAGTACTTTAACAATCGTGAAGCATGGATAACGTCAAATATTTTTTTAGACTTTCTTCATAAGTTTGACGAGAAAAATGGAAAAGGAAAAAAGAAAAGTTCTCCTATTCATGGATCAATGTCCTGTTCATCCACGAGATCTGCCAAAAATTTTGATCATATAAAAGTAGTTATTTTTCCCGCAAACTGTACGAGTAAGCTACAGCCTTTGGTTTTAAGTATAATCCGTTGCTTAAAAGTGCACTACTGGAAAGTTTTAATTCGTCGATGTCTTGCCGAATTAGAAACAGGGCAATTCAGCTGAAGCCGATGTAAAAAATTTCAATTCCTGATGCTATGAATATGGTATGCGCTGCATAGAGAAGTATCGGTGATTATACGATAAGGAATTGCTTTAAAAAAGCAGGAAATTTATTTCCTGATCAATCAATGGCTGTAACTCTGATTAATTTAAAGATAAATGGCCTGATAAAACCGACTTTTTCACATATTTATAATTATCTGACCTTTACGTAACTTTTCTAGAATGTACTGGGCTGAATTACACATTAAGCAAAAAATTGGAAATTGATATTTCTGTCATTTCACGTCAAATGAAGTGTAGAAATTCCTCTGAAATTAAAATTGGTAAAGCTCAAAACAAAAAGAAGAGGAAGCAGAAAGGTAAACCAAAAACAAAGGGAGGCAAAAACAGCAGTTTAAAGAAAAACGAGCGGCTAGCTGTAAAAGAGAAAGTTAAAACTAAAACGAAAATCAAATTTCTGATTATTTGAATATCTTTATTAAATTTTTATAATGTAGACATCTATACTTTTAAATACATATTCTTTAATATTATATTTAGTTTGAAGCCTGTAAAGCAAATTATAATTTCTGTATGATACATATTACACACAAGAATTTAGTGGGTCCCTTAATAGAGCCTGACTTGCTGCTCTCTTTATGAGGGTACTCTAGTTTTCGCTGTTAACGTGTTGTCAGACTTCTAACACTTGTGGTCAAGGTACCACTTATCTGTCATTTCTCTTACTTTCGCAAAGTATGTATGAATCTCCCTGAGTCTGAGTGTAGCGGTTATTTTTGCGGCGATATTCTAATTGGGTTGTTGTGGTGGATTAGACAGTATAAGTACGAGCGCAGAAGGTTGATTACAACGGATTTTGCCAGATCTCTTACATTATGAATAATAAGGTAGATTCGGGGCTTCAACAAGTCTCATACTGTTATGAGTGACGGTGTCTCTGATTGTATTTGAATTGAGAATCTCCATCTGAGTACTGTACCGTCGTAGTAAGACGTTATCTTTTACTATTTTCCAAATTTATAAAGTTGGAATCTAAGGCATTCTTTTGAGTGCTACTGCAGTGTTTTGCAAGTTACTGTGTTTACAGATTTGTCAGTAATTTTGGAGTGAGCTATCTTTGCTTCCTGTAAACATCTAGAGTAGCCCTTAGATTACTATTTGAGATTAAGTAGATTATCGTTAACTCAATTTAACAGTTCCACGCCACTAAGCTTTTCTTTACTACTGATTTTGAATAAACTTGTGATTTATCTTAATTTCTGTTTACATGGCTATTCATTTAGTAGTCGAGGTCGAAGGTTCCGCAATAACTTTTTAGGACTACATTTGCTATACCCAATTACTGGTGCGCACAGCAAGGTAATATTTTGTATTTTTCATTTTTACCGAGGAACTTTTTCAGTTTTAAAATCTGAAAGTTAATTACGATACATAAATGTTCGGAATGGGCTAAAAATATACATATCTTTTGTAGTTTAAAAAAACTGCTAATAATATTTAGTAAAATGTCCTTAATTGACTCACTACTGGTACATTTACCTTAATTCACGTGTTACATTTTAAAATCATTTGTATTCTATTGTGTGTGTGTGTATACATATTCATAATGAATATAACCAAAATTTTTAGATCTGAAATATAAAACTAAATGATGTGACTTAAAATTTGATTTAAGTACTAAAATATTATTGTCTTAATTAAAAAAAAACAATTATTTCATTATTGAACACTAATATTTCATTACAATCTTCTAGCATGTGAGATAATTTGCAATGACTGCTTTCAGGATGACATGAATTTTAAAATGAAGGAGATTATTTTGTTAATTTATTTTTAATTCGGAATTTTATATTCATTTGGCTTTCTATTTTATGCTTGTGCATTAATCACAAGAAATTGCCAGGAATTTTTAATATTTCATTCACCTGTAAAAATATAAAAACATAAAAAAATGACAAAAATATAAAAACTTAGAAAACCTGCATTTTCAGTGAAACTCCTAAACATTTATGTAAAAATATGGATATACTTAATAGAATGAAGTACGAATGTACTTTATACTGAAATGTTGAAAATCCTTTTCCACAATCTTGCTGATCACGACAATATATTTTCCGAATTAAACTTATAAACAAAAATGGATATTTTTTTTATTTAAGAGAAGTTCTTTTGGCGCATGAAGATTGAACAATTGTTGCCATAATACAAGAAAACTTATATTTTCTCACTCTGCAACAAAAAATGATGAAGCAAATGCTTCTGCTTTAAAAAACACTTAAGTCTTAATAAATTCGATGCGCTGAGTATGACTATGGCCATAAAAAGGCAGAATTAGCGACATTTGTTTTGTCATTTAGATATAAATTTCATTTTCGTACATAGCGAGTTTTAATCTTCCAATTTTACGAATTCCCAGTGTTGTCCACTGCAAAAAATAAGAAGACTGTTTTTTCTGTGTAGCACAGTTGGAAAAAAACAAAAAGATAGCACCCCATACCTTTTAATCTTAAAATTGTTGTAGAGAAAACGAAAACAGCCATTTCATTGAGTATTATGGATTCTTGCAGCTTATGTTGGAAAAAATAACCTTAGGGCACCGCCGTCACCGTATTACCGTAAGTTTACAGTCGGATACCAAAGGTGAAGTCATTCGGGGAAATTAGTTTAGGAATAATACTGATGCAACGTTGGGAGCTTCTATAGTTAAATTTAGTTAATTAGTTGCAAAACTAGCTGCAATGTTGCTGGTTATTTTTAAGAATATTTTTTTCTGTAAATGTTACTTTAGGATACCAAACGGGAAGATATTCGATCAAGTATTCAGGAATTGCGACGTTTTAAAGTTTCGAACTCCTAAAATTAAATTCATTCGTAATCATTGCAAAACATAACTCAAAACTATTGAGCGGAATGAACTGTAATTTTAGATTCGCATATTTGAAGCTTCTAGAAATTTATTTCTGTTAAAAGAGTTCAAAGGTTACAATTCATATTTTTTCTAATAAAACAAAACATATATTTCAAAGAAATCCTAATGGTGCACATCTATTATTTCGAAACAAGAGCAAATGAAATTTTTTCCAGGCGGTGTCCGGTTTCAGTGGGCTAAATCCTTACAAAATTGCTGTCTTTAATTTCAGAAGCAATTTCATTGTTGCACAGTTTCACCTGTAATTTTAGTCTTATAGTGGACAATGCTACCTTCACAGAAACTATCGCCACCATCACCATAAATTCTAGTTTATAAGATAATAAAATTTTTGCATTTTAATGTGAGAAAATAAACTTTAACGTTATAGTCTACAAGTTTGAAAAGCAATTTAGTTCTGAAATAACATAAAATATTTTTGATGTATATTTGAAACATATATTTTTTTATAAATAAAGATCTATAAGAAGAATAAGAATGTATTTTTAAGTTTAAAATGTTTGATAACTGAATATTATTTATGATGTCAGGAAAACATTACACCTACGGCCAAAGACCTTATTTCAAATAATATTAGGATATAAGTATTATTATTCATCTAGCTCAGTTGAAGTCACAGTTTTTGTTATTACGTCCAATTTGAATTGTATAAGAATAATGAATTTCTCAGAAATCAAAGATGGAAAACCGTTTTGAAAGTACAAAAGCAAATTCTTGCAACTGAATTGTTTTATTATTTTACGAAGGTGAGAAAAATATTTTTAAGTACAATATCTAGTTCTGTATTTTTTTTCTGGAGTGCTAAAATGCGATATCGAGTATATCACCTATCTATATAGAATTTTTAACAGAACTCATTTTGTGTGAAATCAACCAGTGTTATGACTAGTACACCACATAATTGCTTAATACATAGGTCCATGGACCTAGATAAAATTTCAAATTATAATGTAGAATAATTCATTAGAAAAGTACTTTTATTTTATATATTTAGCTTACATACTAGAATTTTACAAAATTTTTAGAATTTAAATATTTTGTATATGGTGAGTTAGTGATATTTTAAATTATAAGTTATTTTTCCAAATTATATAAAAATCGAATTTTAAACATTTTACCAGTGGATTTTTGCATCATATGTGATCTGATGATGATTGTTTGTTTTATAAAATTTTAATGCATTTTTTTTGTTTGCTATGGAGTTTAAGTTCAAAATTTTAGGGCAAGAACTAGGTACAACAACTACCGGTCCTAGGTGCTAGTGTTATTGTCCTAGGAAAGATTTAAAAAAAAAGCACCTTCCACCTACTAAGTCTGCACAAATAATCGTTAAAAAATGTTACTGGTTCCAATCGATTGGTAATAGTGTCCACTAATAAATGATATACTTAAAATTTTCTTATGGGGCTGTCTACATATATATATTGCAACAAACATCATAATTTTCAATACTAACGCCTAATTCTGATATGATGTATATAATTTTCATCAAATTTTACCTTAGCATACCAAACTCCAAGGAAATAAGTCAAGTAGTTTAAGAATTATGCAGGTTCAAAATTTAGAACATTTAATCTTAAATTCATTTTTAGTCGTTGCAAAAAAGATTATAATGCTATTAGTTTTTTAAACATAATTCAAAAATTTAACGGAGAGATATGTAATCCTAGATTTGTTTATTTTTCGAGTTTAGAAATAAATTCCTGTTAAAAAAATATCAATTAGGGTAGCCATTAATATTTTTTCGATAATTAATTTACTAAGTATATTTTTTTATATGTTTCAGAAAACATTGTGAACAACATACATAGAGCTTTACATATACATTTTTTTAAACAAAGATTAATTTCTAGAGGCTTAAAATATGTGATTCAAAAATTACAACTCAATCGACCAAGCGGTTTCTGAGTTAGTCTTACTCGCTTACACAAAAACTACTCGCATTAAATTCTTTTTCGCGACAGTTAAAAAATGAATTGACCAATAGTAGTTCCAGTCTTTAAGCTTGCATAAATCCTAAAATTACCTGACGGAATTACTTCCCACTTGGTAGCAGACGGTATCATTTACAGAAGAATCAAAATATAGTGCTAAAATTAGAAGTTAGTATTAAACATTTGTTAGAATTTCTATAGACAATGGCAGTCAAAAGTTTCTTTCCGGTTTATTTCTGTGATTTATTTGCCAGAACGTTTCAGCAAAGATGAAGGGCAATTACTTCAAAAGTTAGGAATATGCAAATGACCTCTGACCACGTAATCGTTTTGATTGGATATTGAAGATACTTAATGCAAAGGGGAGGAATTCGAAATTCGCGTGTGCAAAAGTTTCCGACCATTCGTCATTCGTTAGTTTTTGCTATCGGTAAAGTGTTTTTTGTCCGTGTTTGTCAATTAATCAACTTGAATAACGTAGTTGAAATTCAAAAATGAAAAGTTCAACAGTTATTATTCGCAAACAAGTGAGTTGTTTGTTGCTAAAGAATGCATAAGTATCACTTTGAGACTCCTCTTCATATGGGTATACTAAAAAATTATCCAAAAATTTTATGCTGGCCGAAAACTTTTGACCGCCACTGTATTGACGACCTTCAAAGAAAAATTTAAGTATGACATTAATTTCGTTATTACCAATCAATTGGTATCAGTTACGATTTTATACGATGATTTGTGGTCGGAGTTGGTAAAATGCGGTGCATTTGTTTTTCGGGACTGTACCTAGAGATATTTGCATTGATTTATGGAAATGGTTCTATTTGGCATGGTTTCCAATTTTATGTATGAAGGATAATTTTAATAAATACGATAATTATGCTGTACGTTAATTTGGCAATATTAAAAGTGGCTAGTAACTTAGCTCTTATGAATTAAACAAAAATGGCTCTATTTACAGTCTATTTTGTTGCCAAATTTCAAATAAGGCTCCCTCTAAATATAACACTTTACAATCGACATTTACCTTAATTTTTTTAAATAAAAGAGATGTAGAAATGAAGGCATATTGTAATTTAGGTAAAATCTGCAGCTGGGCTGTACAAAATGAATTCGAAATTTACATTTTTAAAGTTCTAATAATTGAAAAAAAAATGAAATTTTTGACCCATTCTTATATGAAAGTAGATTAAAATGGGATACTTATTATTAGTTGCTTCTTAAAGCCATAACTTTCAACAGAACACAAGAAAACTTGCCTAAATACTCTGAATTTATCCTTGTGCAATAACAACAAAATTTTGATAAAATAAACTTTCCAATTACAGAAAGTACAAAAATGTCAGTATGAGGATGTCATAATGGCTTCCATCTTCATCACTATGATAACAGCAATAAAACAAATATATGATAAACTTGGCTTTAAAACGCAGAAACTACACAAAAGTCAGTATGAAGATAACCCAATGGCTGATTCTTCTTCTTTCCCAGAGCTAAGTGTCGTAACCATTAGTCGCTAAAGGGCCACTCAAATCTAGCCAAAACTAATATATCCGATTTCACCCCACTATACGGTTTTACCCTAATTCCTGCTATATACTGAAAAACTACAGAAAGTTTATTTATGTTTTAAGCGTTTTTTCAAACACAGTAATAAAAATTATAAAACTATATCCCTAAATGATTTGAAATTTCAATGCTAAGCATGATTTTTTTTAACATTTGAATGCATATTTCACATGCGTGAAAAATTAGAAAAATAAGTAAATGTTGAAATCTAATTTTTTACTAAACTATGTTATCACAATTTTGTTTCTTAAATGAAACATATCTCGAACAACCACGCTTTTATCTTATTTTTACCAATTGCTGATTATTTTTCAACTTATTCATAGACAGGGAGGTGGCAGCACAGGCAATTACCTCATCGAGTTCACGGCTGAAATTCCAGAATTAGTTAAAACTCGATTCTCATGTTAAAACGCAATCGGTCTACCAAGTTTTATCTTGGTGGAAAACACCTGAAAGCCGATTTTAGCGGTTGACTCATAGGTTTACCATTGTGTTTCCCTGCACCCAAAAGTACGAAAACATGGAGAACTGGGAGCAGGAAAACACAATGATAAACCTACGAGTCAAGAGCTAAAATCTAGTTTTCAGGTGCTTTACTCCAAGATATGACTTGGCAGACCGATTGCGTTTTAATATGCGAATCGAGTTTTAACTAATTCTGGAATTTCAGCCGTGAACTCGATGAGGTGATTGCCTGTGCTGTCGCCTCCCGGTCTATCATTTTTTTACATTTTCTACTTTAAAAATACTGTAAAAAACTTTTTAATAACTTCTACTGTGAAGTACTTTGAAAAGAACATAAGTTATTTGTATAAAATCGTTATCTGTTAGTCTAGTATAAGAGAATTTTTACAAAAAACGAATTATATTCAATTGAAACTGTTTCAAACTAGAAGTTTTCGTATTAAAGTTTTCTCATTTAAAATTCTTTATTAAAGTTTGATTGCTGTTTTTCCTCCAAGAAAAAACAATTTTACTTCAACTAAATCTACAAGTGGACGATATAAATTGCATTCCGAAATTTCTTGTTTGAAATCTGCAATAGCTGCAACAAATGAAAGCTTTCAAACATTCATGTACGCTGAAAAATATAAAGCATTTAAGTTTTAAGCGGGGTTTGTTTTTTTTCAGTGACAGTATGAAAACAAAATGAAACTAAATCTCCGAGTGATTGGAAGATATACTGGTGTAAAGGATTTTTTCTTTTTGCACAATTGAATAGGAAATTCCCATGCGTTGAAAGGCAGTAAAATAAATAAAGAGAAAAATATAAATTTTGACTGAACTACGTTATTGCTATTTCATTTTTAGGTGCGTTCCTAATTATATAAATACGTAGCACGTATAGCCATCGTCTCGTCCGTCCGTCTGTCCGCATATAACAGCGAATAAACTACCCATCCGAATCTTTTGAAATTTACTATACATAATCGTTGCAGAATTTTGTCGAGTCATTTCGAAATTTACGAAAATCAAATCAAAACTTAAAAATATATTAACACAAGTTTTCTTCATACTATTAAATCCTATCAGAATTATTTAATTCAGTGATGTTCCATGATAGGTAGTGATTCTAGGTTGCCATGGTGATGACGTCGTATTTAATATGAAGTCCTATTATATCAGTATTACTGAATTTAATATATATAATCGTAATAATTTTTTTTTATTCATGCATTTTTGCATAAGAGTGCAACAGCTATTGCACCAAGATCTCAGTACAGTAAATTCTGCCTAAGGCGGAATCGGTCGGGACTGAGAAAATTTTCCGTGATAGACAATATTCCGGCCTATGCAAAAGAGCGTGATTTATTGGAATGAAGCATATGTCAGTCGAATAGCGTTTTATGTTTTCGATAAAAAGATTGGATCTCGAGTTATAATGGATTGCTCGCAATCTTTCATTCGATCTTTCATCACGATCTGCCATTGGTTGTCCTGACTCGAAAATCTGTCGAAAACTGAAATTCTGGAAGATCCCTTGTCTTTATAAATAAATGAGAAACGCTATTCAATTTCTTAGTACCGCTGTAATACCTACAAATTTGAAGTTTACGCACACACACACACACACACACACACACACACACACACAAAAAAAAAAAAAAAAAAAAAAAACTCAACTAGTAATAATAACTTTTAAATGCATATTTATATAGGAAAAAAAGGCATAAGCAAGAATTCCTTAAAATTTAAACAGTTTCTGTTCTTTTGAATTAACTTTTTAAAAGTATTTACGGAATTTAATTTTTATGCTCGACATTGAGTATTTGACGTATAGTATCAGTTTTAAAGTTTCATAAATGAAATGTCTTTCATTTTTAAAATATCCTATTTTCCGCCTTATGCAAAATTTCGGTTTCGGTGGGTCCTTAAAACACTTTCCGTTTCCGCGTTAGGCAGATTCCGGCTTATGCAGCAAGAATTAATGTTATTTTCTATCGGTTCGCCGGGACTTTGAAAATTTTCCGCGGTAGACAGATTTCCGGCTTACACAGAGTCCGCCTTAGACAGAATTTGCTGTATTTATAAAACTAGTTATGGTACGAATGTACCTCATTTGCCACGTTTGACGTACAATTGCCGACTTATTTCAATTGCGCGGAAGACATTTCTAGATCTATTTAATATTTTTGTATAAAATTTTAACACATTATAGATTATATCTAGATTTTAAGACTACACCTAATTTTTTTTAGTGTTACCATCATAAACAAATTCATGGGGCAATTTTTGCTTGTTTAAGGGGGTCCGGGACACAAAAATCTTCAAATTTTCAATTTTTTTTTATTAGGTTAAAAGTTTCTCTGCCGTTTTCTGCTTAAAATGATGTTTAAATCATGTTTCTATCTTAATTAGAACAGGAAATAGTAATTTTTTCGTTTTGGTTTGTTTTCAAAATCTGCCTTCAAGCTATGGTTGTCAAGGAAACGAGTTCTTGTGAAATTGCGTTTTTCTTCATGATAGGTTTTTTCACCATTTCTCATATTTACATTCTTATAACTGGAGAACCGTTAAAGACCAGGGTTGAAACTCGGAACATATCTTTTTCAATTATTTTACTTTACTTTTGAGCCAGTATATTTGAAAAAAATATTTGCTTTTGAAAATATGATTTTTTTTTAAAAAGTTGCACCACTTTTTTTGTAATTTTTTCGTTAAATATTTTTAATTTTTTTTTAATTAATATTTTTTAAAATGCTGGCTCTAAATTAATATATATATATATATTTCTGTTTATTTAAATGAAAAAAAATTGAAATTCTATAAATAATATTTCGAGTTATAACGATTTTAAACTACCCCACTTTTTTAACAAAATTTAAAATTAAAATTTTTTTTAAAAAATTATGAGAAGTTTTATCATGCGATTTTGTTTACAATTGATATGGTTAACCATCAGAAAAAATTTCAAAATTTTAACTCAATAAATAAAATTTTTTTGAAAATGTGTCCCGGACCCCCATAAATCAGATGTGCTTAACTGTAAGAGACAGCACTGCAAATAGAGACGTCTTAAATTAAGACACATATGTGACTGAAAAAGTTATTCAGACACTTAAGTGTCTAAATTTGAAATTTCAGACATCACAGATGTCTAAATTTAAGATACATAAGTGTCTTACTATGATCATGGCATAAATGAACTGATTAAAATGTCTGAATATGGTGATATGTCTGAAATTAAGACATTTAGAAATTTAGACACTTAAGTGTCTAAATGCGATACAGTTGTATCATATGTGTGATAACTGTATGTATAAATGTATTGCAATTTGTATGCCAGCACTACCAGAAAATTGTTTTCGAATGGATAAAGGATGTTTAAAATATTCTTATCCATTAAATTTGGTATTATTTTATTTAAAAAAAAGTAATCTGATTAGATCATGGGGCATCTGGAAAATTAAAATAGATCGCTTACTAAAGTTTTGGGACTAAGTTACTTTTGACGCAATAAATAAATCAGTAATTGCTTTTCACAAAATATATTTATTTCCAAGGAAGTGTCAACCCCCTTTCCCTCTAAATACTAAGAGATGTACCGGTAGAAAGAAATTTAGGGAGGGACAAGATTTTGGAACAGGTGTGCCTGGGGTCAACAGCGTAATCTGCTTTTCTAAAATGCAGAACATAAACATGAAATAGGCAAACTAAGAATATTTTGTCAGAACTCCTCGTGCAAGAAATTTTTAAAGATATCAACATAAAAATAAATATAACAAGTTGGAAATTGCACGTCAAACATGGCAAATGAAGTGCGTTCGTACTATAACTAGTTTTATAAGTATTTTCTGCGCAGCATATTGTTCTGAATGTATATTTTACTGCACTTCATAAGCGCATATCAATTTCATTCTTTTCGAAAAACTGCAACATCATTAAAATGCACTTGAAATAATTTTTTCCCATTGGCCGTAATGTAACGGTAAACTTTTGACTGTACTAATTAAAGTATACATCCGATTTTCATAAAATTTGAAACGACTCGACAAAATTATGCAATAATTATATATTTTAAATTTCAAACAATTCGGTTGGGTACTTTTTGCGCTGTTATAGACGGACAGACAGATGGACTGAACGACGACTATAGGTGCTACGTATTTATATAATTACGAACGCATCTAAAAATTTAACAATTAAGAAATAGTAATCGTTCAAAAATAAGTTTCAAAGGACAGTTTTGAAAATAGAAAACTTTTTTTCTCAATGGACTTCCCCCCCCCCTGAGCTCCCCCCCCCACACACACACACCGTTTAAGATAAATTTGAAATATATGAACATCAAAAGAAGAAAAGAATTCAAAAGAGGGTGGTTTTCTCTGAAGTAAAATTCTTAGTAACATTTTCCCTTAACGTAAAATTATTCGATAGCCATTTGTAAGAAAAGAAATATCATTCATTTTTAATTATCAGACATAAAGAAAACATAATTGATTCAATTTCATTATACTGGGAGAGGAAATGTTTCTTCAGTTCTTCCTTTTAACCACCAGGGGGACTCTCAGTTGCGCATGCGTTTTAGATGTCTTTCGTTCTAATGTACGTTGTAATTCAATTTCAAACAGAAAGTTTATTTTGACTTTATTCATATTTTGTGGATTGTGAAGTTCTGTGAATTAATTCGTATCGACTTAGTGTAGTGATGGGCGATAACGAGATGTTTTTCTCTATTCTCTCGATTGTATGGACATCTCGATAGTTTTCGATTGTGTAAATATTTTCTCGGTGACTCCAGTTTGCCAACTGCTTTTATACTTCATAAATTTATCAAGAATCGTCTGCAGGTAAACTGGAATGAGTCGGCGTTAATAAGGACTAAGTGGTTTCGCCCGCTAGCGGGGCCTTCCTTTAGTCGGGGCCTCTAATTTATACGTAATCTTGTAATATGACATCTCGAACTGGCTTCCCTCTATATAAGGCACTGTATAGCAGGCGTGGTGTGCACGGACTATAAAATGTTGTAAAAAAATAATCTCGAACCGGATCCCTGGGGGGGGGGGGGGTTCAAGGTGAGGGGAGGAGCACAGCAGCAGCATAATAGGAATAAGTCGTCATGGGGCATTAGTCCTTTCCAACTATATGTCACATGGCCCATGAAGGATCTCGATCTGAATTTATAAAAATGCCCTCCCAGTGGGGGCAAAGTGGGGGGAGGGGCGCGGGAGGTGCATAACGTGGGTAAGTGGTCGCAGACCTTTCCGACAATATATCACAAGGGGGTCTCTGGTAAATTTAGAAAAGTCACATGAAAGTTCCCGGCTAAATTTATAAAAATGGCCCCCGTGGGACAAAGTTTGGGGGGAGAGGACCGCGGGAGGTGCATAAAATGAGTAAGTGGTCACAGACCTTTCCAACAATATGTCACATGAGGGGTCTCGGCTAAATTTAGAAAAATATCCCCATGGAGGCAAAGTGTGTGTGTGGGGGGGGGGCGGTTACCGGAGGTGCATAACATCAATAAGTAGTCTCAGACCTTTTCAACGATATGTCACATGAGGGGTCTTGGCTAAATATAGAAAAGTACACCCGTGGGGGCAAAATGGGGAGGGTGGACACCGGAAGTGCATAATATCAATAAGTAGTCACAGACCTTTCCAACGATATGTCACATGAGGGGTCTTGGCTAAATTTAGAAAAGTTCCCCGTGGGGGGCAAAGTGGGGGGGGGGTTGCATAACATGAATAAGTGGTCACAGGCCTTTCCAATATGTAACATGAGGAGTGTCAGCAAAATTTAGAACAAGTGGGTAAGTGTGATCACAGATCGCACAAAGGGTTTCGTTTAATATTCCTTTCAAAACACTTTTTCTTTTTGAAAAATCTGTTAGTTCCACATTTCGCAACTAGGGGACACACTCGATTCTAAACAAACATCTATCCGAACGAAAACCCGTTTTACATACTATCCGTAGATATATTAGTCGAGGGGATTGGGCCCATAGCACCCGAGATCAGTAGGCGCACCTGGCAGTAAAAAATGGAACTAAAATATGTAAGGCTATGGTGCATAATATGAAAGAAGGTTCAAGTGTCGCAAAAGTTGGAAAAATTCTACCCGGGTTAAAAGGGCGGAGGTTAGAAAAATTACTTAAAATACACAAGTTAGAGCCCGGAGGGGTTAATTATTATATAAAACTTTTTAAAGATTTTATGATTTGTCGTGTGGTCTGAGGTATTCAACTATACGTATGTAAAATTTCATGTCTCCAACTTAATTAGGGGCTCTCTTAGAAAGAATTGCTTCAAATACATGTGTGGTAGCTCAAAGGGTTAAACGTAAGACTTTTTCAAGATTTTATGGTTTGTCGCTTGGCCTCAGGTGTTCTGCTATAAGTATGCAAAATTTAAAATCTCCAATTTAATTGGGGGCTCAGTTAGAAAGAATTGCTTAAAATACACGAGCTGGAGTTGAAAGGGTTAAACATAAAACTTTTTCAAAATTTATTATTTGACGCGTAATCTGGGATGTTGAGCTATAAGTATGCAAAATTTCACGCCTCCAATCTAAATAGGGGCTCACTTAGAAAGAATTGTTTAAAATACACATGTGGGAGCCCAAAAGGTTAAATGTAAGACTTTTTCAAAATTTTATGATTTGTCGTTTGATGTGAGGTATTCAGCTATATGCAAAATTTCACGCCTCCAATCTAATTAGAGGCTTACATAGAAAGAACTGTTTAAAATATACATGTGGGAGCCCAAAGGGTTAAATGTACGACTTTTTCAAAATTTTACGATTTGTCGTATGATGTGTGGTGTTCATCTATAAGTATGCAAAATTTCAAATCCCCAACATGTATAGTTTCTGAGAACGGGCTCTGTGACAGACAGACAGACGGACGGACGGACGGACGGACGGACAGACAGACAGACCGACAGAGGAGCGAGACGAATAGGGTTTCGTCAGATGAACGAAACCCTAAAAATGCCCCCGTGGCAAAGTGGGGAAAGGGGCAGGTAGGTGCATAATATGAATAAGTGGATTTTCTAATGATGTATCACATGAAGAGTGTCGACAAAAGTTAGGAAAGTGCTCCCCCACCCCAAGGGGCCAACTACCGCACTCCCCGGAATACAACCCAACTTTTTGAAATTTCATGTATTATAAATATTACCGAGTGGCTCCGTAAAAAAATCCGATCTAAAATCATGAGAATGCAAAAAAGTTTGAAAACGACCCCCCCCCCCCTCACAGTGAGAGCAAAATTGGGGAGGGGGAGACGAAGGTCTCATAATATGAAAGAGTTATCCAAGAGCTTTCCTATGATATGTCACATGACGTGTTCAAAAAATGTCTGAAAATTGCTTCTCCGACCCCTCTCCCCAGTGGGTCCACTCTTTCGCCCCGGAATTGATGCAGCCCCACTTTCAAAATTTTTATGTTTATTAAATAATAAATACCGGAAGACCGCATAAAAAAAATTCACATCTAAAATGCTATTTATCATAGAAATCGCTACGGTTTTAAAAATTTGTTCGCCCCTCCCCACCCCCAAAATTCAATTTTGGGGGAAGAAAGGTTCATAATATGAAAGAGTAGTCAGAAAGATTTCCGAAGATATATCACATGAGAGGTTTCATAAAAGTTTGAAAATTGCACCCCTGTGGGTCCACTCTCACGCCCCTTGAATACTCCCGGAATTCCTCCAACTCTTGATATTTTTATATTTAATAAGTATTATTTTTCTGAAGGCTCGGACAAGAAACCCATTTAAATGATAATTATTCTAGATATCGCTACAGTTTTAAAGATTTGTCCGCGCACACCCTCACCCCCCGCATCCTGAAATTCAACTGTGAATGGGAGAAAGGTTCATAATATGAAAGGGTTGTCAAATTCCGATGATGTATCACATGACGTGTTCGGTAAAAATTTGAAAATCCCCCCCCCCCCCCGTGTGTCCACCCTTGCGCCCCCCGAAACTCACCAATCTCTGTCTTTGAATTTTTTTTTATTTAATACATAATATTTATCAGAAGGCTCCATCATTTCACTGCTCATTGCCATACCTATCTCTCTTTCCAGCTCTCCCCTCGATATCTCTTCTCGGCCCTTCTTGACAGAGAACGAGATATCAGTTTTCTTGACAATCATCGAGAGTAACATGTCGAGAATGGAAGAAAAGTGATTTCCCATTCTCGGCCTTAATTAGAACCGAGAAGACATATCTCGAGGTAAGCGAGAGGTTTACATCGAGGAGAGGTATCTCTCGAGGTAAGCGAGAGGTTTTCATGGAGGAGAGGTATCTCTCGAGATAAACGAAAGGTTTGCTCGAGCAGACTTTAGTTGAGGTGCGAGAGAGAGAGAGAGCGAGAGAGAAATGAATGAGCATATTCCATCTACGTCATGATTACGTAGGCTGTGTTGGCTAGCGTAAAGGAGGGACGTCACCGAAATGTATGTGATGTAAATCCCAGCTTAGAAAAACAGTAATGGAGCTCTTTCTTATGAGTTAGAAGTTCTTTGGGTATTTATTTAGCTTTCACAGTCAGATTGACACTTGGTGCGTTTTTGGTTTAAGTCATAGTTTCTCAAAGAAGGATACAGATTAGGAGGCGTGTGATTTTGTTACATATACTTAAGTTGAAAAGGGTTTAATTCAGTTTGTGTGCGGCATTTTTCCATTTTTACGTTCATCTATCTTTACAAGAAGGAAGTATTGGATTCATGATAAATTGGTCAGTTTTTAGAAAATATCTGTCTTTTATGTGACAAAAATTTTGATAACGCTCTATCTCAAGAAGTAATACGCAAAATTTAATAATACTTCATATTCAGTTAGACCTAGATGTAAAATGGTGTTGATTTGTTTGTTGTGCAAATAGCCCAACAGGTAACGCTGCTATATTTCAAAAACTAATGCACGGAATTTAATCAAACTTCATTAGCTATTGCTAGAGATTGGAACAAATTCCTTGTTAGACAGTTTCACTCTTAGCAAATATATTTGTCTGGTTCCTTTTCCGATAAAGCTCTTTTGTTTTCGATCAACTTTGAAATTCTACAGCATTAGACATTTAGGGTAACTTTGATCTGTATTAAATCGTTTGCCTTTACCGAAAAAAGGAAAATGCTGTTCGATTCTAATGAGTTCGTGAATGTCTCACAAAGATACTACTTTGTATTTGGGTACAGAGGTGCAACAGTCATGTTAGGGGCCCATTTAGAACCTGGAAATCAATTCCGTTTTAGACAGATTCCGTCTTAGCTGGTTTGTCTAGTTATCCTCCCATTTTTTGATAAAGCTCTTTTTTTTTGACCAACCAGGAAATTCCACAGAATTAGACACGCATTCAATATTTAGGAACTTTTCCTCAATCAAACCTTTTACTTTTATCGAAAATGTGAAAATGCAAATCGATTCTAGCTAATGCACCTAAGAATAAAAATGAGTTAGAAAGGCGCTACTTTAGATTTGGGTACAGACAACGAAGAGTTATGTTTCAATCGCTAGGGACCAAAGACCAATTCCGTTTTAGACAGTTTCCCTCTTAGCTGGTATCTTTATGCGGTTATCCTTCCATTTTTGGATACAATGCATCTGAGAATAAAATTGAGTTTTTAAATGAATCAAAAAGTAACTACTTTGGATTTAAGTACAAGTACAAACAGAAAAAAATATTTTGGAATCATTAGGGAATGGAAACCGGTTTCCGTCTTAGATAGGTTCCACTTAGCTGGTATATGAGTCCGGTTATCCTTCTGTTTTTCGGTAAAGTTCTTTTCTTTTCGATTAATGGTGAAATTCCCCAATATTAGGCTCGAATTTACGAAAATTTGAAACATTTGCCTTTAGCGAAAAAGGAAAAAATTCGTTCCTAGCTAATACGCTTGAGAATAAAAATAAGTTCGTTAATGTGTCAGAAAGTAATTATTTTTAATTGGAATGCAAATTTAAAGAATCATTTTGGCATCGATAGGGAGTGGTAAGCAGTTTCCGGTTTACACAGGTTCCCTTTTTAGCAAGTATATTTGTCTGGTTTTTCTTCCCCTTTTTCGATAAAGCTCTTTTTTTTCGATCAACGGGAAATCTTACAGCATTAGATATTTAGGGGAACTTTAACTTGTATCAAATTTTTGCCTTTATCGTAAATGTGAAAAAGCTATTCAATTCTATCGAATGCGCCATAATTACGCGATTTAGACATCGCACTTTCATTAAAAATAAAAGGGAACTTATAACAAAACAAAATTAGCAAAAAGTTATTACAATCCTTGAATAATTTAAATAATATTTTTAAAAGTAGGTAAATGAACTGAAGGTTTTTCTTAAGTTATTTAGCGTTCCAAAATAGCGTTGTTCTTACCATTAAAACTTTGAACATATTTCTTGATAACATATTGATCTTATATTTGAAAAACTTGTTTGAAAAGAGTGTTTTGAAAAATTCTGAGGGGTTGGGATTAACGTGTTCAACTCATTTTGCTGGCATCTGGTTCATCTGTAGTACTCTCAGTTTACTAGACTTGCATACATAATACACATTGCCATACATAAAATAAAATTTGATATGAAAATCCATGATACTTATTATTAATATGCTCAAACATTACAAACTTAAAATGTTTTACAGTCTTTTATCGAAACATTAGTATGCACACTTTATTAAAGAAATTTATACGGAACATATCTTAAAGATATTAATCATTTAGAGTTTACTGGCCTGTATTACAATATAGAATGGCACATAATATTCGAAAGATAAATACTATAGCGGAGATGTTGTAACATTAAAGTTAATTTCTTAAACGCATTTCTAACAATTTGTTAATTATCATAAACCATTAGTACAGAAAAGTGGGTAGATTTAGGGATTAACATTTCTTTCAGAAGGCTTAAAAACTGATAAGATGTATTATATAACAAGTTGTATTAAGATTATTAACAAATGTTAGAATACAGCTTTCTAAAGACTTCATATCAGGCGCCCTTCCATCAATTGAAGTTGAATGAAAGAGTTAATGAAAACGATAGCAGCAAACTACATTACTGCTTCTGTTTTTTCACAACCTTTCATTTAGCTTCAAAGGAAGATTTTTTTCAGAGCATCTCAGTGTTAAATTTACATCGATTTCTTGGTATGTTGTTTTACTCCATCTGTCTTTAGTTGCCACGTATTTACTAAAAACTTAAAAATTACTCTATAAGCCTGTAAAATAATAATAAATAATCGATTGTAAAAACATCTCGATTGTCTCGATTGTAGATTCCGGGAAGTAATCGATGACTGTATCGATTGTATTTTTTTACGATGACGATTTTTCTCGATTGGTAAAATCTCGAGAATCGCCCATCACTAACTTAGTGTTTATTCGTAATCATTTTATCAGTAATACAGTGTTATTAGTCTTCAGTTCGTCAAATCTGATAAATAGAAACTTTTGTCTGGCAGATTATATTTTGAGTGTGAAAAAATTTCACCCTTTTAATATAGTTAGCCGGATGTATAAAGGAATTTTCGTTTTAAAAGATGAAAGTATTTCTCCCTCACGGATCATTAACCTAGCCACCAATTGAAATTGATGTCCCCTGTGCGGGTATAATTTTGGATACCTTATACCTTTTTCCAGGTAAGTGGGACCTAGACCATGCATTGCAAACTCTCCGTAAATGTTTTCTCTTTAAATGGAACCCTTACACAAGTCTCTAGCTTTATTAGTTTCTGAGTTATGCCAAAATTTGTTTAAAGCATTTTGTCTGTTGAATTTCCATATTAAAATTTTATCTTGCTAATAATTAAGTTTCTGTTCTTAAAAACATCTGCAATCATTTTTCTATATTATTTTCTAACCAATGTTATCCTTAAAATCAGTTTTAATGAGTCTACAGGATGTTTTTGCAGTTATTGAATTTATTGACTTACGCAATACTAAGCCTTCTTCTCGAACAGCATTTGTTAATGTTTACTTTGGTTTCATTCGATTTCTATATTTTTCAAAGGTTTATTATGTGATATGTACTGGAATACCCATGTCTTTATAGCAACCATCCCCATTTAATAACTGTTTTTAATTATTATATTATGTATGCTTAATTATAAGTATTTAAAAGAATACAGTTTGAACATCCATTCAACGCCGTTATTCAACCATATCATTCGATTTTTCCTATCGTAAGCAAAACCGCCGATGATTCATCTGGCATCGCTACACTGGAAGGAGAAAAATATATATATATAATGTCAACAACACTCTAATGATTTAGAGAATGATTACACTTGATCTCTTTAGCTATTTTATTAAGCTTTACTGATTATGTGTAGATTTAAGACAAAGTTTTGAAACTGGAAATACATTTTTCTTCATCTTATTAAAATATAATATTTATTTATTGATAGTTAAATAGCTCTTGTGATTATCATCTGATCTATATTTAAAAAAAAATGCCCATGTGTAAATATAAATTTTAAAGAAAACTTAATTTTTAAGAGGGCACAGGACCTTTTAACCTTTCAAAAAATCAGTTTTCTGTTTCTGTTTTATTCCGAATGTTTTAAAAATTTTCAACAATATGCAAAAAACCCCATTCAAAATTGAGTTATAATCAGTTATAGAAGGAGAGTTGAAGATCCGTAGATATCGAAACTTTAAAAAGTGTTTTCTCAGATTAGCAAGTTTGAAGTTTATGCTTTTGTTGTTACTTTCAAACTATGTAAGCGCAGCTTTTAAAAAATAAACAAATATGCGTTTCTTTATAGTCTACATGCTAAAAAAAAAAAACATATTTTGTTTATTTATTTGTTTGAACTTGAAAAACTTGAAATATTTTACTTTTTTTTATTTATTTTGTGCTGAAATTGAATTTTAAACCAAATTTTTTGTGTATATTTTTTATTTAATGTAGAGTAGGTGTGTTATGATTCTATTTTGTTCAAAAATTGTTTTCTATATGCATAATTTAGAATTTTATCATGCGTGCAGCACTTAGATTTTAATTCACGCATTAGTGATATGACGGCTTACATTTAAAATTTAGATATTAATTTTGTATATACGATATTTATTTTTCTGGATAATATTATAGTTATGAATATATATTTGAGGCAGAAAGGGAAAAAAAAAGATCTTAATTGCATATTATTTGCGTTTTGGTACTTTGAAAAAGGCTTTGTTTTTGATCGTTTCGAGATATTCAAAGATCATGCATCCTATAATATGAATTTTTTGTGTGTTTGTGTTGGGGGGGGGGGGGGGATATTTGTCATGCAATTTTCGTAAAGCAAATTTTTCGCAATTGTATGTAATTTTCGTAATTTTTTTTTAAAAATCTTTCGACATTGCACTGATTATAATGATCTTTTGAACTTTTAGAGGTGGACATGATTAGAATCAGAAAAATATATATTTATCGAAATACTGTAAAAGTTCTCAACAGCGGACACCTGGGGGCTGCGGAATTTGTTCGATAATCAAAGGTGTCTGCTTTTGTGAAGTAAGAATAAACAAATGTCTGGGTTGTGGATTAAAAAAGGTTGTCGCTCAATAAAGGGGTCCGATATTAGGGAATGTCCATTAACCTTCATAACGGACACTCCCGAATACCGGACACCTCTATTTAGCGAACTTATAATGCAGGTTTGGACTTTTTGTAGATGGAGCACTTGATTAAATCATGGGAAAACTGGGCAGTATCCTCTCACTACACTTTTAGGGGCTCAAAATTAAACATTCAATTTTTGTAAAGCTTTTATTTTAAATTTGTTTTGACATTGTATTGATTATAATCAATATTTTGAACTTTTAAAGTAGAATAAGATTAAAAACTAAATAAAATTTAAAAAAATCTAAATTCAGTAAAACCTCTCAATCATGGTCACCTCGGCAACGAATGGCGGACAAATTCCGTAGTAGCCCCCTATTGAGAGGTTTTATTGTATTTAGATAAACATTTTTTTTGTTTTTAATCTTATTCTACTATAGAAGTTCAAAATATTGATTATAATCAGTACAATGTCGATAAAAGATTTAAATTATCAGCTTTACGAAAATGGCATACCAATTTTGAGAACCCCTAAAATGAGGCTGCATGGGGGTGGAGGGGCAGGACCATGGTCAAATATTTTTCCAGGATTCATTGTGGTCAAACATGGCTGAGTATCATGCTTGCAAAAAGAAACGGATGCGATTCAGACGTTTGAAGTGTCTGAAATTCAGACGCAAGAAGTGACTGAAAAAATTAAGACATTTTAAAATGTCTGAAAATTGAACACTCCGTTTCAGTCACTTAAGTGTCTGAATTTCAGACATTTCAATTTAGAGTGAGACGTTTCTTAATCTAGAAAAAATAATACACTGACCTCCAAAAATTAAGGTACAGGGACTGGATGCTTTCGATTGCACACGGTTTGTCGAATATCTACCAACATTATTGACGAATTGTTTTTGATTTCATATTTCTCTATGAAGATTTAGTCAGGCCGACAATTAGGGGGCTAATAATAAATTTAATAACAAATAATATTTGCGATCAGCTATGCAACAGAAAATGCTGGAAATGATATGTCACAGCGTTAAATGATTATTTGGATCCTGTCCAACGTTTGTGTGCCTTTGTTAAGGCTGTTCTCAAATCCAAAGGGTCAACTTTCTGGCATAAGTTTTAATTCATTTTTGGTCTGAAACGCATGAAAGTAGAAGGTGTAGTTATTCAGAAACTATGTCATCGAACTGTTTTTCCGTTTACTTGTAAAGGCAATAGATCTTTCAGAAAATACTGTCACAGTTGGCATTTTGAACCGAACTTCCCAACGAAAGAAGAAAATCCAGTCAATGAGGGGAGAAAAATGTCGTGTCACGTGATCAAAATCGCTTATAACTCAATGGGTAATTTACGATCCAAAAATGGAAAACACAGTATGATTCCAAATCGCTTCCATGGTCAGGCTTTCCAATTTTATATCTTTCCGTTAAAAAATGAATTTGTAAATGTGTCAAAACGTTTTGCGCTTGTTGAGCAGAGCAGTTAAGAACAGCCTTAAGCATAGCACTCATATTCGTAAAGATGTTAATGTTTTTGTGAAAAATTCAAAAGTTTTTTGTTTATAGCATACAGAGTTTTCATCCAAATTTAAAACAACTTTTCGGAAACCTGACAAAGAACAGTAGCAACAGTACGCTTCAATTAAAACATAAATATATTGAATGTTTGATGAGATATGAGCACTTGTATAAAATAATTTTCAACTGCGCATGCGTGGAAGGTTTAAAAATTCTTATTTCATAATTTGGTAGTCAGCTATTTAGGGCAACTTATCTAAAATGTCCAGTCAAATATGGAGAAATTTCACAAAGATAGGTGTGTGATAGTGAGTTGCTTTCTAAAAATAGCTTTATTATAAGGGTTTTTCCATAACTTTTCAATCAACTTACTATATCTTTCTGAGTTTTCACAATATTTGACTGGGCGTTTTACAGAAGTTACCCTAAATAGCTGGCTACCAAATTAAGAAATAAAAATTTTGAAATCTTACACGCATGCGCAGTTAAAAATTATTTCATACAAGTGCCCATATCTCATCAAATATTCAATATATTCATGTTTTAATTGATATACTGCTGCTACTGTTCTTTGTCAGGTTTTTGGCAAGTTGTGTTAAATTTGTTTGAAAACTCTGTATGCTATAAACAAAAAAGTTTTGAATTTTTCACAAAAACGTTAACATCTTGACGAATATGAGTGCTATGCTTACACAAATGCATACAAACTTTGAACAGGACCCAAATAGTCATTTACCACAGAGACAAACCATTTCCAACCTTTTCTGTTATAAGGTGATCACAAATATTATTTTATTATTAAATTTATTATTAGCCCCCTAATTGTACCACCGAGAAATATGAAATGAAACATGTTCTTTACATCCCAGAAGTTCAAGAACAATTCGCCAATAATGTTGGTAGATATTCGACAAGCCGTGTACATTCGAAAGTATCCAGTCCCTGTACCTTAACTTTTGGAGGCCAGTGTTTAATCAACGAATGGAAATGTACGATAACCGCTTCTGAGTTACTAACCTTTCCAAAAAGCGTTCTTTATCTTTAAAAACCTCATATATCAATATATTTTCGGGAATAAAAGAATAATATATATAAAAAAAATATTTTTCTACCACTGATTTTCGGAAACGTTTCCATGCAGTTTGTATAGTGTTTTGTCATTTCCGAATCGTTTATCCTGAAATACTGGTGTTTGAGATGCTATGTTCAAGTAAAGATTTTGATGTTCAACAAACATTATAAATAGACAACATCCATATTATTGTTACTTCTAAAGTGCAGAAATCAGTTATTCTACAGATTATCTAGGTAATCTGCAGATTAACTAGGGTGATCCGTTAAAGTGCCGAAACTCGTTTCATTGCTCAAATTACCTAGGTAACCTGCAAATTACGTAGATATTCTGCACATTACCCACTAGGCACTCGTTAATCTACACAATACACAGTAACATTACTGTAACATTAAAATTAATAAAAAATAACATTGAGATTAAAATCAAAAATATGTTGTCACAACTTAATTTATCATATTTTTTAAAGATGAAAATATTTACTTTGATAATTGAGACCATCCGAAAAACCGATATTTCAGGTTGAGAAAACATATTTTACAGATTTGCATGATAAATTAACAGCGTTAACAATGATATTAAAATTAATAATATTATGTCACTATTGCATGTATAAATTCAGTTACGCAGCTGAAAATTTTTAATTGAGAATTAATAATGTCTTAATTTTAGATATTCCATTTTGCGAAAAGTGATTAATATACTAGCAGGGATGACCGAGCTAAGTTCGGTCAAAATTAGCCTTGTGTTCAATTCGTTATTTTATTCTCACTGTATCATCCTTGCTGTTTAGATGCAATTGGCATGATCCTGAGACATAGCGACCTAAAATGACCCACTAACCATATTTTTTCGAACATGTGACCTAAACAATGCTCTTCTCGAACCCGAAAACGATAGAATACAAAATTTAGTCAAAATCGTTAAAGTCGTTTTATAAATAAAATTAGCTTGACCCACGGCAACCCAAAAGGGACCCACTAATCTAAATTTTTGGAACATGTGACCTATCCCAAAGGTCTTCTTGTGCTAGGAAAAAAGTGTAAAAATGCAGGAACATATTAATTCTGTCTTAGAATTGGCAGAAAAATTAAGAAGTATAGGTGAAGTAATGCAAGATGATAATTTAATAGCTATTTTGCTTTGTTCCTTACCAATACCTTTATAACTGTTATAGTACCTTTGCTGTTATAGTACACTGTTATTGAAAGTAAATTTGAAACAGATTTATCATTAAAATATGTTCAATACAAATTAATTGATGAGAATCTTAGAAGAGTTGAAACTAAACAAATTTCAGCAAAATTTGAATCTATTGCTTTGAAGGGTAATAGGGATTAACCAAAGCACAAATAATCAGACTAAATAAACAAAAATTAAATAAACAAAAATTTTGTTCTCATTGCAAAAAGAATAATCATAACCTTGAAGATTGTTTTCACTTAAAGGGCAATAATACTAACAAAAGAAAACCAAATTTCACCCAAGATAGATCACGCCAACAGTTTAAAAAACCAAACAATTTCTCTCCCTCTACTGCTAGTCAAAATGAAAATCCGTCAGATTCTCAAAACTATTCAGAATTAATGAAAGAATCAAATTATTCCAGTTTTGTTATGAAATCTAGACAAAATGGAAATAAAAACAAAGATTTGACTTTTGTTATTGATTCAGGTGCGTCTGTTCATTTAGTAATTCTTTGGAACAGTTCTCAGAATTAAATTATTCGAATAAAGATAGAATCACAATTGCTAATGGAACTAAATTAACTGGAAAAGGAAAGGGTAAATGTATTTTTAATATTGAAATACTTAATGGTCAAACAAATAGAGTTACATTAGATCATATGCTTTATGTCACCGAGTTGCATAGTAATTTATTGCCTGCGCAGTCTTGTACTGAGAAAGGTTTTGTTGTAACATTTAAGGATGATATGTGTTTAACTAAAAAGGGCAACATGTTAGTTGCAGATGCAAAAGCTGATGAGGGGTTATACAGATTAAAAATAATACCTACATATGGAAAGAGGTATATAGTGCTTCAGAAATATTACCCGTTTGTTCTAATGTCAACTGAATTCTAAAATGACACCAAAGGCTGGGCCATAGAAATTTGGAATCCATCAAGAAAATTCAAAAGGATGATTTAGCTATAGGTATTACTGTGAATAATTGTTCTCATAATACTAAATGTTCAAGTTGCATAAAAGCTAATCTAACAGAAAAATGATTTCCAAAAGAAGCACAATATAGAAGTAAGAAACCACTTGATTTGATATACAGCAACGTATGCGGTCCTGCAGAAACAAAAGTATGGGATCAAAAAGATGTTTCGTTATATTTATTGATGATTACTCTCGTTATACACAAGTATATTTTATTTCTTCCAAAGATGAAGTATTTGATAAATTAAAAGAGTATATTGCATCAACAACAAACAAATTTAGATAGAGGATTAAATACTTGCGTAGTGACAATGGAACAGAATAGTTCAACGAATCTGTGAGAGACTACCTTAAGAACTTAGGAATAAATCATGAAACAACGACGCCATATTCTCCGTTCCAAAATGGAGTCACAGAAAGAAAGAATCGCTCACTTATTGAAATGAATAAAGCCATGCTTATAAATGCTAAATTGCCAAAAACATTCTGGGCAGAAGCCATAGCTACAGCAGCCTACTTACAAAATAGATTACCTACAAAATCAACTGAAAAGACACCATATGAACTGTGGAATGGGTATAAGCCAAATTTGAGTCACCTTAAAGTATTTGGATGCAAAGCATATGTGTATGTTCATAAACAGAAGATACAAAAATTTGACAAAAAAATCACTGAAGGAATCTTTGCTCGTTACGATTTAAGAAGCAAGGGATACCGAATTTACACAGGTGGTAGAAAAATAGTGATAAGCAGAACAGTGAAGTTTTTGAAAATATGAACTTGGAAAATATCTTTCAAGAAAATCCTGAAGAGCGAACCTCAGATTTAATGCATTTCAATTTTTCAGAAGGAAATCTTGAAAATGATTGTGAAGCTATCCCAATAGAAAATACTGCAGAAGAAATAAATACGGATGAAAAATCAGTAAATAGCCCAACAACAGAAGAAAGTGAAGATAATTCCCAGAGAAGAATATCTAACAGAAAGACTAAAGGAATTCCAGCAGAAAGGTATTCTTACAAAACTGAAGACAGTTGTTCCAAAAATCAAGATCCTGAAACTTTTAAAGATGTATTAAAATTATCAGTCAAAGAGCAATATAAATGATTTCAAGCTATGAAGGAAGAATTTAACTCTTTAAAGGAAAATTATGTGTTTGAGCTTGTCACTTTACCCAAGAATAAGCATGCCATTGGTTGTAAATGGGTTTACAAAAGAAAACGTGATGAAAATGGAGAAGAAATAAAATGCAAAGCACGATTAGTTGCCAAAGGTTTCACTCAAAAATTAGGCACTGATTATGATGAAACCTTCTCCCCTGTCGTCAAACGTACAACCATTAGAGCTTTTCTGACCTGTGCAGCTTATCATAAAGCCAAAGTACTTCAAGTAGATGTTAAAACAGCCTTTCTACATGGTAAATTGGATAATGAAGAATTATAAATGCATCAACCAGAAGGCTTTCATGATGAAGAAAATAAAGAAAAGTGTATAAATTAAAAAAGGCTATATACGGTCTTAAACAATCCGCCAAGTGCTGGAATGAAGAAATAGAGAATACTCTAAAGGCATATGGATTTAAACAAAGTGAAGCTGATTCATTTATGTTCATAAAAGAAAATTCAAAGAAGACAATTCATCTCATACTTTATGTGGATGATATGCTGATAAGCTCAGAAGATATGAAGTTAATGAACTAATAAATTATTTAAAGAAATCTTATCCCATAACATCACTAGGAGAAGCAAAATACTTCTTAGGTATAGAAATTTTTAGAAAAGAAGATGGGAGTTATCTACTTTCACAAAGAAGTAAAATAAATCAATTAGTTAAAGATTTTCAGCTTGAAGAAGCCAAACGAACTTATACCCCGAAGGAAACTAACTATTTCAGGTAAAGAAGAAATTTTTTTATCATGAAATGATAATTATAGACAAGCTATAGGAAGTCTTTTATATATTTCCTCATGCACAAGACCTGATATTACCGCTCCTACACACATACTAACTCGAAGATGCAATAATCCAAGACAAAAGGACTGGAATGGTGTTAAGAGGGTAATAAGGTACTTAAAAACAACGAAACACCTTGATCTCCACATTTCTTCAAAAGGTTGGTTGGATTTGTGACGGCCAATTATCTGCACGAGGGATATAGGCCCCATTTCTTCAAAAGAATATCCTAATATAGTTGCATTCTCTGATGCAGACTAGGGTCACTTAAAGATGCTACAGACAGAAAATTCACCTCAGGAAATGTAATCTTCTTAGGCAATAGCTGCATTTCTTGGTTCTCGCGAAAACAAACATGTGTGACGTTATCGTCAGCAGAAGCTGAATATGTGGCACTGTCACAAGGAATTCAAGAGGTGTTATGGATCTTAAAATTATGTAAAGATCTTAACTTACAGCAACGTTTTCCAATTAGAATTTTTGAGGATAACCAATCTACAATTAAATTGGTTGAAAGTGAAAAATTTAAAACTCGCACTAAGCACATTGATACAAAGTATCATTACATACGAGATTTGAAAACGAAAAATTTTATAGATGTCAAATATCTATCAACAAATGAAATGATAGCAGACATAATGACGAAGCCGCTGCCAAAGGCCAAATTTGAACTTTGTAAAAACCTTATCCACCTGGTGTTAGATTCTATCACAAAACGGGAGAGATGTTAAAGAATTGCTCTTTTGTTTCAAGAACATTCCACCAGATGGCAGCATCAGACAATCCTCTTTGTTGTTTTACTGGCACAGACACTCAGAACAGTTAGTGTGTCTCCATGTCTCATAGTACTTGGCAGCAAAATGCTGCTGGATTAAAAATCCAATATTATTCCAAAGGAATGATAACAATATATTAAAAACTGCAACAAACTGTAGTTTAATACATAGTTCAAAGTATTCCTTTATATTTGTGCTTGTAAATAGTCTCATGAATATTCATCTGTTTTTTATATTGTGAAGTGTTCTCAGTATTGTGAGCAGCATATTATTCTAGTGAATTTAATCTTCAAATAAATGTTTTTTTTTCATCCTAAGAAGAATATATTTCTACTGAACAATACATTTCTACTGAACAATACATCAAAACATAAAGGTAACATTTTTAACCTTTTTTATTGTTTACTATTGAGGAATTGCATATTCATGCCTTCCATATGGAATAACAGTCCAGCAATTTTATATATATATATATATTTTTCACTCAATACACTTTCAATTTCAAAATCGCTTCAGGAACCGAAAGAAACCTTAGAAAAACACTGCAACCAAAATTAAAGTAGAACCAAGATACACGTTTAGACATAGACTTCAGATTCCATACGTCAAAAATTCATTTAAAATATTTAAATGCAACCGAGAAATTTGAAAACAACTCTGCAATTTGTTTAACATTAGCCTGTGAATGTCTTCGCGTTACTAGCGTGGGCTCTTAATGAATTATAGAAAATATTTATAAACAATTCATAGAATTAGAATTCAGGTTATATCATTCAATATATTCCGTGATTTGTCACATATTTTGCAACATTGCTTGCAATCATGTACGAAACGGACTTAAAAAGAATAATTCTGTACCTTGGAACAAAAAAGGCCAATGTCCATTTTTCTCAAATGGCAGAAACCCAATTTAAATTTGAGGAATTTTAAGAATCTTGCTACGATTTCTGTACTATTATTTTTCAAAGTTGTACCTTTCAATTCAGTAATGTTTTTCTCACTACAATCCAATGTTACATTGATTTAGTTGTTTTTTTTTTTAGGTAGATTTCGTATGAAATACTACCTAATGGGATCGTTCCTATGTTGGAATTTCTGAAAATATTTTGCAGATCTACACCGATCATGACCCTTAGAATCAGAAACCACCCTCCGTAAAAAACTTTATCTATCTATCTATCAATCTATCTATCTATCTATCTATCTATCTATCTATCTATCTATCACTTTCTTCTGGACACGATAACTTTCGTAATTTTGCACCAATCTCTTCCAAACTGATACATAAAATCAATGGGCATAAAATCTCGGTCAAGTTCTTTAATAGGCAAAATCGGACCAAGTGGATGGAAATAGGGAGGGTTTTGCGAAAACCGAAAACTTCTTAATAACTTCTAATAAAAAAATAACTTCTTAATTTTTATACATATCAAATCAGTTTGAAGTTTTTATTACTTCTAAAAATAGGGCCAAAATTTTATGTATCACAGATTTTTGATAAAGTAAAAAATGGGCTCAAGGGGGGCAAAAAATAAGGTTTTTGGGAGAAAAAAATTCATAACTTCGTCAATTCTCAAGATATCAATTCCAATTAATTTTATTATAAATCTCCTTCATATTATCTACAACTTTTATATTCACAAGTTTTTGATAGGACCAATTCGTACTGCAAAAAAAAATTAAAAACGAAAACAAAAAGGGGTTTTGAAGAAGTAAAATATCCATAACTCCGTCAATTCAAAAGATATAAAATCCCCATGAATTTATCATATATTTTCTTAATATTGTCTACAACATCTATATAGACAAGTTTTGGATATGGCCAATTCTTACAGCAAAAACAAATTAAAAATACATAGTGGTTGAAGAAAAAAATCAACTAAGTAAGTGTGTATTCAAATCCAAACTGCGTATTTTCTGACTCATTTTACAATTCATTTTTGCTCTCAAAGGCTTTCAATTGGTACGTTTTCTTACTCAGAAACTATATAATGTACCGTAATAGTCGATTTTTTGATAGAGGCAGAATATATTTAAAATAATGCTGTTAAAGTGGGCATTTTGAACCGAATTTCCCGAAGCGGATTGTGTTGGAAAAATCATTGCATTAAGGAGGCACTCAAACCCAAACTGCTCATTTTCTGACTCATTTTTCAATTCATTTTTGCTCTCAAACGCATTTAATTGGTAGATTCGCTTATTCAGAAACTATATAATGTACTGCAATGATCGATTTTTTGATAGAGGCAGAATATATTTCAAAAAATGATGTAAAAGTGGAAATTCCGTTCACGGAATTTCCCGAAGCAATTGTGTTATCACTTTCTTCTGGACACGATAACTTTCGCAACTCTGCACAAATCTCTTTCCAACTGATACATAAATCAAGGGACATAAAATCTCGGTCAAGTTCGTTAATGGACAAAATCGGACAAAGGGGGTGGAAATAGGGAGGGCTTTTGTGAAAGCCGAAATACCCCTTAAATTCTTAATTTTTGTACATATCAAATCAGTTTAAAGTTTTTATTACTTCTAAAAATAGCGCTAAAAATTCATGCATCACAGATTTTTCATAAAATTAAAAATAGGCTCAAGGAGCGCAAAAAATAGGGTTTTGGGGAGAAAAAAATTCCTTACTTCGTTAATTCTCAAGATATCAAATCCAATAATTTTATTATACATTTCCTTAATATTATCTACAACTTTTATATTCACAAATTTTTGATAGGACCAGTTCGTACCGAAAAAAAATTAAAAACGAAAACAAAAAAGGGGGGTTGAAGAAGAAAAATTTTCATAACTCCGTCAATTCACAAGATATATAAATCTCCATGATATATGATATCTCCATGAATTTATCATATATCTTCTTAATATTGTCTTCAACATTTATATAGACACGTTTTTGATAGGGCCAATTATTACAGCAAAAAAAAAATAAATAAATAAAAATAAAAATGCATAGCGGTTGAAGAAAAAAGTCATCTTATTAAGGGTGCATTCAAATCCAAACTGTCTATTTTCTTACTCATTTTTAAATTCATTTTTGCTCTCAAACGCATCCATTTGCTAGATTCTCTTATTCAGAATCTATATAATGTACAGTAATGGTCGATGTTTTGATAGAGGCAGAATATATTTCAAAAAATGATGTCAAAGTGGGCATTTTGAACAGAATTTCCCGAAGGGATTGTGTTAGAAACGAAAAATATTGCCCTACTGAGAAAATAATTATTTATTAATCATGTTTTAATTAATTGAAAGAAAAATAAAAACACAGATCGCTTATAAATCTTTTCAAAAATCACGTCAGCATGTTTCATATATTTTTTTTATTAAAAATGAATCTGAAAATGTGCCAGAAAATTTCGAGTTGTTGAGTATGGAAAATTATATTTTTTAATACCGCATTAACATGATTCTGATAAAACCAGCTATTTTATAAAAAGGAAATAAAAACTCGTCAAAAGCAGGCAGATAAAACTGTTAAAGTGGATTTATATCTAATAATGATTTAGGTTTTGTTGGTGAAAATAGTATACTTAACTTCGAAATCTACCTCTGCCTGTAGGCCGGGCCGGCAGGGATTTTTTTACATTTTAAATTGGCCATTTTTACATTAACAGTAAGTAACATTGGCCTCGACAAAATATTTTGTTTTCAATGATCTAATATTGGGAGGACTTTTAACAATTACTTTATATCGCATCCTGAATTCATTCGTGCATTTAACTCAAATTTCTCAATTTTGGACATTGGCCCTTTTCGTTCCAAGGTACAGAATTATAACTTAACGAAACATACGTATTTATGAACGAAGCAATATCCATAGATACACTATATTCAAAGTTCTGCCCGATAATAAATCTATTCTTAATGAACGAATAATTTCGAAATGTCTTTGCACTCTTAGTTAATTTAAAAACTTAAAGTAGTTTTTTTCCACTGAATTTGCGCCCAACTGTGCTTCACACCATTGGCAAGTGAGATACAAATATCAGCATGAGAGCTTTACGATAGCGCACGTCTTTTAAATTGTAACATTTTCTCATTTCATTTGAATATCTCAAAAAGCCTAGTTAATCTTTTGAATCTAACACTTAAGCATTTCAAGATGATAAGGTCGATGTCACGGGTGTTCGGAAGCTTAAATTAGATGATGCTGTAATCGATGTACCAACGTTATTAAATAGCGCTGTATTATTTTCATAGGATACAGTCAAAAGATTTTTGTTATTGTTGTTGTTTTTTCTATGAAAGATCACTTTCAGTGTTTTAGGTTTACGTTTAGTGTTTATGTTAAAAAAATACTCATTTTATTTTTTTAATCAACGAATAATATGGCAGATCGAGACATCTAGTATCAATTTCGAGCTTGGCGTAACGGTCAGAAGTGTGCTTATTTCTGCATTTGATCAAACAACAACACATAATTGGACGGATAAGTGTAAAAAAAATAACATTCCAAAAATAGAAAAAATGGAGTAAAATAATTAAATTAACAATAAATAATAAATTAATCAGTCTGTTACTTTTAAATTTATAGGGTGAACCCTCATCGACTAGATCTACAATTGGATAATGCTGAACATTTCTCTAAAATTGATCGTTATTTTTACATATTTTTTTGTGTTTCCTCAACATTAAGATCAGCTGAAATGTTATAATTTTCCCACTCATCCATTTACTTAGGAATTGAATAATTTACGCTATTTTATTATTTTTATTATTAAAAAGTAAAACGTTTTTTATAACCTCTAGCGATCCGATGTTCATTATAAGGGACATTTGTGTATTTTGTGTTTAACTCCTTACGTTCATCGGATTTTTTCAAACATTATTTACTAAATAGTTGAGGAAATTGTGCTTAAATAATTATCCTGAAGATAAAAAATATATACAAAAATGCAAAACTTAAGCTTGAGGAAAAATTATCTACTTATTAAAAAAATATCTACTATTAATTTTTGCTGTGAATTTATAATAAGAGATTAGTAATTAATATTTACAATAGTATATATTAATTATATAATTAAATTATTATATTACCAGTGAATCCGTGCGAGGGTTACGCATCGCATTCTTTGAAATTATTTGCTGTTTTACATTAATTTTTAATTAACTGCAATTTTTAATCAAGCAACGAGCTTTCACGAAATGTGAGTCCACTGTCTCAAAAGTCTGTTCATCATAATATATATGATTAGTACTACTAATAATTACTATTAATGTATTTTTATGATTATTCTCGTTACCAATGATACTTATTAAGATAACCCTTTGAAAATAAACTCCTTCTTTTACAGGTTCCAAGAGAATATACAGAATAATTTAAAAATACACCGTATATTCTGTAAAATAACGAAAAGGTTATTAGCATTTTCTCTGTTTAAAAGGGTTACAGATGTTCTCTCGGAAATACGTTCTTCAAATCACGGAAATTTTCCTAGCAACAGCGCTACCAGGATTTTTCCGTTAATAGACGAATATCCGTTGCTTTTCCCTCCGTTACAGGAGGCAAAATACACGTCAATTGAAGAAAATAGAGATAAAATAAATGCTACTGACCTTGGAATCGAACCAGCTACCTTAGTGTTACGAGACCAGTACTAACCACTTGGCTACAGTTGTATAGTAGTGATATAGTTTGAAGTAAATGTATTTGCCTCAGATGGGTATGGCTTGATTAATTTCTTTAAAAAGCTTTGAATTTTGAAGTTAATTTCGGGAAAATGTCGTCTTTAATGAGATTGTAGCTGGGTGTTTTAATGCTTTAGTATTAAAATAGGATAAAAATATGAATTATAAATATTTTCATGTAGATTGCTAGATGTAAAATATGAAAATTATATTTTTATGCGAATTTTTTTTATTAAAATCAACTTTTTCCCGTTTAATATTTAAATTAAAATATCTATTTTAAATGTGTTCATTTAAAATATATTTTAAATGCGAATATTTTTTTATAACTTTAAAAAATAAATTGTGAAATTTTTTAAAGGAAATAGAATATAAATTGTTACTTATTTTTAAATTCGAAATTCGAATTTAAATTTATAGAATTTTTAGTTTTTCGTTTTCAAAACAAATCTGGATTTTAGTACTAATAGAGCTAATACGCATGGGTGCTAGGAATGAACGGAATTTCCCCCTCTTTTTCAGACATTCAAGAAGAATTCGCAGATAAAACACATTTTCTAGGTGTACGGAAATTCTTTCTTAAAAAATGAGGATTAATTTAGTGAATATAGACGAGTTTTTCTGACAGTGTGCTCTCCAGTTGAACAGAGTCCAACCTTTCATTTAATAAAGAGACTAAAAACATTTTTGACATATTATTATTTTCTTTAGTGCTCATGTTGTATCTTATAACACAACATGTTTGAAAACACATACGTGTATGTATTTGATAGTCTATTAATATATTACCTATGTATTAAAAGAATTCCAGTTGTGTGGTTTTAGTTCCTTCAGATTTTAACCCATATTGGACCGTTGTCCTATAAATAGGACAGCTACTAAAACATTTTTTTAAATAAAATTAGTAAGGATTTTCTGAATGCATTTTGTTATGACGTCTTTAAAATACATAAAAGTATAACATATAAACAAAAAAATAAGTAACCAATTAAAATTTAATTGAAAAAAATCTATTTAAAAAATCATTTGAAAATTGTGATCTTATAATCTAGAATTTTACCGTTATTATTATATTTTTATTGGAGAAATCATAGAGTGTTCTTGTACAACATAAACCGTATTTTTAAAGTAAAATAAAATATTTGCTCATAAAATTAGTTTATGTATGCATTTTGTATGTCCTTACTATGTGTCCTACTAATATGTCCTGTTTATAGGACAGCTAGTTACTTTAAAAAATAAAAACTTTTTTTTCAAAATTTTGCTGTTATCTACTTAATTACACCAGATTAATGATATAATCGAAGTTTTAAAAATATTTAATCGGTGTGGTCCAATATGGGTTAAATGTAAGGTAAGTCTAAGTCTTTTCCTGATTACAAATTTTTAGTAGAAAGTTTATTAAAAACGTGCCGTTGTATAGCCCTATCCTTGAGGTTTCTATTATCATCAATGTGATGGCCCAACTAATCCAAAAATATAAACGGTGAATCAAAGTTTATTTGCTAGATTATCTGGAGGGAATGTAGCAATACCGTGGCATTCACGTTTCCTTCATATGACTCCTCCTGATTTCTTCTTTTGGGTTTAAATCAAGGGAGAATCTTTCCAACACCAGTTTTAAGTAATTGAAATTGTATTGTATTAGAAGAATTCCAGTTGTGTGGTTTTAGTTCCTTCATATTTTAAATGTAAGGTAAGTCTAAGTCTTTTCCTGATTACAAATTTTTAGAAGAAATTTTATTAAAAACGTGCCGTTGTATAGCCCTATCCTTAAGGTTTCTATTATCGTCAATGAGATGGCCCAACTAATCCAAAATGTATGAACAGTGAATCAAAGTTTATTTGCCAGATTATCTGTCGGGGATGTAGCAATACCGTGGCATCCACGCTTTCTTCATATTACTCCTCCTGATTTCTTCTTTTGGGTTTAAATCAAGGGAGAATCTTTCCAACACCAGTTAATGATATTGAAACATTGAAGGCTGAGATAACAGTCGCTGTGTCTAGTGCTACAGTACACATGTTTTACAATCCGTGGGGCGAACTGGAATACGGCCTTGATGATCTCATAACTTCAGAATGGGGCGCATGTTGAAATTTATTAAGGTGCTTTGTCCCATTATAAATTCTATTATTGTTTTTACAACTTACAAAACTAAACATTTGTCTAAGTATCGCAATTTTTACGCAATACATTTTTGTAAACAGGGACATACTTTATATTCACCCTATATATTGGCTTCTTTTAAGTATTTAAAGAAATCTGCATAAAAGCATTATGAAAAAAAAAATGTATCACAATCATTTTCTCGTATTTCATTACTGTTTCGTTTAATATACAGATTTTCATATTAGAATGTTATGTATAACCTGAAAGTGCTCCTGGATAAATTATGATTTTCCCTTGCATTAACCCCTTTGCGATGAGCGTCATTTGTCGAATTTTTAATCTTTTATCACCAGTTTTTAAAAAGAGTAACTTTTGACTAATTTAATCGGAAAAATTATTTCATGAAATAACAGAAAATTTCCAATTAAAAACCACTGGCTGGATTAATCAAATTTTCTGATCACTTTATACGTCATGTCGCGAAGTGGTTCGATTTAAATTTAATTTAATTTATTGTAATATTAGAGTAAGGTGCCCTATTATCGTCCCCCACTCACTTCTAGGCCCTTGGAAGTTGAAATTTTCAGAGAAAATCTACCAAATTTTGATTTTACATAGACTAACTACCCACGCACATAGAAACATAGGCAAATATCGTACAAAAAAATTTTAAAAATGCGAAAATTCGTTTTTTCAAAAGTATCTATATATGGCAAAAGAAAAAAAAAATTGTCCTAATTTCGTCCCCTCAAAAAATCATATACGCCGAGGCTTAATTTATAACTAAATCAAAATTTATATCTAAATGAGTAAGTAACTTAATTTACATTAAAGTAAGGCACAAAGAAATGTACTAATTATCAGTGGAAGAATAACATAACGAAACATTAGCCATCCAAACATGAGGAAAAAATTGAAAAAAAAAATGTCATGAAAAAGCATTCCTAATTTCGTCCCCGTGACGAAAATAAGAACTGCAAGGGAGACGAAATTGGGACCACGCTACTTCCCAATATGACGGAACTTCAGTTCCCGTAAGAAGAACTATGCGTCCTAAAACTAACTGTATGCTACTGTCAGCATCTTACCAACGTAAAATACATGCAATGAATAAGAAATAAACACTTACAGTAAAGTAAATAACGTTCTACAAGCTACGTAATAAGAACTCAGGTCTTCTAAAATTTGAAAATTCACCGTCTTTAATTTATGTATGCGTCTTGGGGGACGAAACTTTCAACACTGACCCATTTTACCTCCCGTCCCCTGTGCCTTGCGTCATAAGTTGTGCCACTTTCGCAGAAGCGGAGAAGTTAAGGAGGACGAAATTAGGAGAGGGGACGAAATATGGACACTTTACCCTATATGCAATTTAATGTTGCTGTTAAAAATTTTGTGCTTGGGTGAACCAAACATTGGTGCTGCTGTAGTTGGAAGCATAAGATGGTGATAACTTTTCCCAACATTTGGAACTATGATTCAACCAAAGCTCTAAATGCTGGAACGATATTTCACCATTTTCTCGTTGCAGCTATTGCAGCACAAAAATTTAACTCAATTCAACATAAAATTTTGAACAACGTATACCACACATCTGTTGTATGATTTCTGTTTTATTAATGCTAGATTTTGTGTTCTTACGTAACTAGACATTGTACTAAAAAAATCTTTTATTGACGAAGTTAAAATTTGAACACTTGAAATACAGGAAAAACAATGTTTGCATAAATAGAATGACAGAGCCAGTAGTTGATCAAATAAGGTTGGTGCTACGGGGGTTTTATTATATTTCCTTCCTTTTAAGTTTTAGAAGCAAACTAACATAATTGCTACAACCCTTAATGAATGTCCTATAATGGGCAAAAATTGCATCTGTTGAAATTAAATAGAAACAAAATTATAAGTAAATAGTTTCTTTAATTGCCATTTTCCCAGTAGTTGATCAATCAAAGAAATCAGTCGAAAATTCAAAAATTAATCTTTAAAATATCTTGCTTAAGCTGTGATTAACAATATTTCGTATTAAACTATTATATATATATATATACAAGCAAGATGGAAATGGATTATTTTAACTTACCGTAATTGTCTCCAACTAATCAAAAACTAAATTTTTACATTTTCTAATGTAAAAAAATTCATAAAATTGCTTCTTTTATAGCAGGCATCTGACAACAAATGTGGTAACAGGTGCTCCAACATTCAAACAAAAATATTATGTCTAGTGCCACGTGAAAGATTCATTTCTGCCTGAAATTGCACAATATTTCAAAAATTTGATCAACTAGTGGAGAGGTATCAACTACTGGCGCGGTCACCCTATGTTGTATATTAATAATATTGAGCTACACAATGCGTTCTGAGGCACTTCAATTAATTAACTAAGACCACAAGGCATACACTCACTAGCTGAAATAAACATAGAAATATATCAGTATATATCGTGTGCCGAAAATTCAGATATGGGAAAATAAGCTACGCTTTATTATACAATTCCAATTGTTATCACATTAAAATAATTTTCATGGCATCAACGAGTAATGTGAAAACTGTTAATTTAATTTTAATTAAATGTACTCCATTAGTAATACAGTAATCAAAGTCACTAACACTTGTTCTGAATTTCGGAAAAAGTTTTCTGAAATTGTCATTACGATTCACATTTCGCATAATTGCAAGTGAATACTACTTAATGGAAAACCATTTCGGCGTTAATTAGGTTGTTTCTATTCAGTGCCATGTAAAGATATTATAAACGACTTCATGTTTATTTAGGACTAAATTTTGTCTTTAAATTAATATTAATTAGTTTCTTTATCAGCTGTAAACCTTATTTGCTAAATATGTACGAAAATAAGATAATGTAATATACCTTTCTTACAGCACCAAATTGCACTCTAAATAAAAAAGAATGACTATTAAGTGAATAGTCACTCTATCGCAGAGTCAAAATATGCCCAACCACTTTAGAGTGACTATTCACTCTGAGCAAAAGTGAAATAGTTGACTCTCTGAAAGAGTGAATAGTCACTCCTGGAAAGTGAATATTTACTCTAAACAGGGGTGGATAATCACCCTTTAGGAGGAGTGACTATTCACTCTTGCTAAAGGAGTATGGTTTTACACCCCTGGTAGGTTTGAATAGTCACTGTTTCATAGGAGTGAACGTTCATTTTTTTATGAAGTCGGGTTTTTTTTTTTTTTTTTTTTTTTTTTTTTTGTATTTTGCTTTTATGGTCATTTTAAAAGAATCACATCTTTTACGGCATGCAATGAAAATAGATACAAGCGTGGTAAAGATTGGAATAAAACACTTTATTAGCAATATTTATTTAATTCATAGTTCGTAACACTAACTGAACTTTTAAGGAAACATTCAGTTAAAGTTACATACGAATTTAAATTAGATTACTGACAAAAATAAAATAAAATATTTTATTCCAATCTTATCCTTTGTGTTTGCTTTTATTGCATGGATGTTATATGTTTATCAATGTTTTACCTGATTTAAATTTTTGTTTTAAATATAAAACCGTACTTTTTCCTTAAATTATTGCTATTTTTGCAAAGTCCCATTGTTCTAAAATATTTTTAATTTTTCCATTTAAAAGCAATGCTTATAAACTCACTTCTTTTTTAAATAAGCTCTAAGTATGATTTAAATGTTAAGAATGCGTAATTATTTTTATCCGCTGTGATTTTCTTTTTTTCTATTTGTGGAGAATTGCTCGTCGATCAATTTACTTGAACGGTACGGATGAGAAACAAATCTCTCTACCATAGAAAATAAATCAAAAGTTTTATTTTAAATTCTTGATTAAGTAGATTACAACAAAAAATAATAAATTAATCACGTGGGTCGTTGACTTATATGATTCCCAGAAACGCTGAGTCCTTGTAGATTCAAATTTGTAAAATAGTTCAGTATAGAACGTCACATTCAGCAAAGAGTTCGTTGGTCGGGTGGCTTTTACGGGGAGGTCTCTCGCCGTCCCACGCAAATTCCGAGCGCCTGGCTGAAATTTCTCGGCACCTCTCGTGCCTTCAGCCCCGGAAAAAAATCTCTTTTCCCCTCGTCCGTGAGAGCAAAACACACCCTCTAAATCCCCACCTTTATTTTCCTCCGAAAAAAAATGGTCACTCTTTCGGACCCCGTGAGAAAACTTTCAACATCCATCTCTGTCACCTTAAAGGCATTAGCGAATTCCTTTGCGAGACCTAAACAGGATGGTCTATACTCCGATCACTTACCGGTGTATCACATCCTTTATCAGGGCGAGCTACGTCCTAAGTGCTAATCCATCATCACTTACAATACCTAGAGCGTGAGAAAAATGTCTACTAGTCTTTCTATGCACCTGGGTGATATGCATACAGTTTTTCTTTAGGAAGATCCCACAGATTCTTCCCACTGACCATGAAAGCAGCAAAGTTCACTTCTTTACATATTTAATATGAACATGAAGTCTAAATTTTGAGTTCTCTGGAATATATGTATATTTTTCTTTTAAACATATTCCTTAACTTAATCATGATTTCTAATTTTCGTCCGTTATTGCTTAAAAATGGAATTAATGCAATACTTATTAATGAAACGACACGATAAGCCATATTTAATTTAAATTTTTTTATTCGCGTAGATAATGTATTTTGTGACTATGAGCAAAATAGATTTTGTATGATTTATAGGAAAAGATTGACCTCGAAAATAGAAAAAAAAGGAAACTTAAAAATAAAGCAAATGACTGCATTAGAAATATTCTTATTGTTTTTAAAACATTTTAGTGTAAAAAAGTAGTTATTAATCTCTTTAAAAAATATTCAGTCCTGTATTATATAAGTAAATATGAACATTTTAAAAAATATACTAAAGCAGTCTTATCCATAAACTTCAAAACAGGCATAAAAAAACATTTTATTCCAATGCTTAAATATCATCTTTTATTGTTTCGCTCCAAAAACTACGTGTATCAAAAACGTAAAAAATGTTTATATAATAGAAGGAAATTTAATAACTGATGCAGAATATCTATAATAAAAAAAAATTATATTACTCAGTCTCGAAATTTTAAAATTATAACCTGCAGAAAAATGTTTACATACAATTAAAAAATATATATATATACAGTAAAACCTCTCTAAAGCGACCACGTACCGTTCCATAAAAATGTTTCGTTCCGAGAGGTGGTCTCTTAATGGAGTTCATACTTAAATCTAGATTTTATTTGATGAAAAATGATAACAATGTTACTAAAATTTATTTTTCACATTAGGAAAAAATAAAAATATTTAAGTATCAAAATAAAAGTTAATTACATAAGTTAATTACTGCAGAGTTTTAAAATGAATACATTGAGTTTTACTTTAATTTTACAGTTTTATACTTTATAATTTTTATTTCCAAGTCCTTTCGAAGTTCAGCAAATAAATGCATTTTTTTTGTGGACGGGAAGAAATAATGATGATTTCATTACTTTATTTCTTTGAGAGTTTTCCGACAGAATAGGGCAGAGGAGTTTATTGACCGTCATTCATAATTTGTAATCAGAGTTAAATTCGTTGCCCAAAAAGGCACAAAGAGACTTAAAAACTCTTAAAAACACTTAAAAGTTACCGGGATAAAAAAAATCTAAACTTAGTTTAGAAGTTTGATGAATAATGCAGTCTCCGGAATTATTTTTTTAATAAAAACTTCTTCAAGCGACCATGAAAAAACGGAATTTATTTCATTTTCTTCAAAAAAACCGGTCTCACATGGATGGAGTTCAAATGGGATGGTCTCTGAATTGAGGTAAAATTAGTATTGAGCCTATGGGAATAAATTTCGTTCCATGAAAAAATGGTCGTTCAGAGAGGTGGCCGCTTAATGGAGTTGGTCGCACAGGGAGGTTTCACTGTACCAATCTTTTCGTAATATCATAAACATCAAATATTATATTTAATTCCGAAACAATAATAAATACTCTTAACTGTATATAATCCGAAATCAGTAATAAACCAAAAAAAAAACTCATATAACGACAAATTAATGTTTTTGAATGTGTCCCCTACGAATTGAAAAATTCCAGATATCTTCTCTTATGAGTCAGTCACTCTTTCAACCGAAAGCGATAAAACTTTTTTTGTTTTGATCGTTGGCAAAAGTATTATAATTTGCAACACAGCATTGAAAGGGAAGAATAAAATATTTACACTCATTGTTTATTCACATTTCCCGAACTAATGAAGTTTTGATTATTTTTTTGCTAAGCATTGTGCGTATTAGAGGTCTGCACGGACTGAAATTTCCAAACCCGGGCCCAGCCCGACTCATAGAAAAAAATTCGGCCCGGCCCGTAGAAAAAAAATTGGACCGGCCCGATAAAAAACTTAAAAGTTCGGCCCGAGCCGGGCCCGGCACGAAAAAAAGTTAAAATCTCGGCCCGAGTGAATTTCAACAAGACATAGATTTTTTTTTAATTTTTTTTTTAAACGTTAAAAATCTGAAAAATGCTATACAGTAAGACGGAATTGTATAGAAAAGAAAAAAAATGCGTTATAGACAAGTTCCCTTCTTAGCGAGTGTAAATGTATTATATATTCTTTTCTTATGTATTAGTATATTAATTATGCATGGATCATCACATTAGTGAGTTTAAAACTGGGTTCCGTCATACGCAGATTCTTTTTCACATGTTTTGCTCTGTTTTAATTTAGCTATATTTTAATAAGCGCAGAAATCTTGTGTTCTTTAAAAGGAATAAATTTTAATGTTTAGTTGTAGAATAATGGCAATTTAAAAATGTATGCATTTTTTGCAAAAATTTTTGGTCCAGGCCTAATTTTACTGACATTTCAATGCACCAAACCACGCTGAGACAATCATTTTCATACAGGCTGGGTCAAAATTAGGACTGAAAATTTTGGGCCGTGAGGACTCGGAATGAACCAGTCTCGGCTTTGTACAGAAAAAATAAGTTAGGCCCGGCTCGACCCGAGCCTCCAGAAAAAAGTGTGGCCCGGGCCCGGCCCGAGTTTCGTGAGTGAAAATCGGCCCGATCCCTAGCTGGCCCGTGTAAATCTCTAGTGCGTATTCAATTGTTAAAAGAATTATATTTCAAACCTCTACATGAAGAAATATGACAGACAATCACTTTTGAACACCCTAACGATCAATCTTTTTCTATACAACATACAACTATTTAGCTAATAATATTAACATTCCACATATCTACACGGATAAATGCTTAAAATTAAATAAGACTTACCTTTATTTTATGTATTCCATAAAGAATAATTTTAATCATATCCTAATCTGCTAATCCTAAGATGGCGGACGAAAAAGTGATATTTTTTCTTATCTTTTAAGGGTGTCGTGGCCTTGCTGTTCTGATTGGTTAATAAGCAATGCATACGTAAGTCACCCTTTCAGGAGTGAGACATTTCACTCCTTTTTAGAGAGTGAAAAATTTCACTCTTTAAGGAATGTATTTTTATAAAATTCACTCCAAAAGAGTAAAAAGATGCCTGTCACTCTTTCAAAGAGTGAACTTTTCACTCCTCCCAATTTTAGAGTGTGAGCTACACTAATGTAACAAAAGTAAATATAACTGTATGTCTAATTGCTAATACAATATCTCCTAGAGTAAAACCTCCTTCAAGTGTCACCTCTATTTAAGGCACTCTCCTTCGTCACAATGCCTGCCTTCATATTAGGTGTATAATGCATTTAACATCTAAAAAAGAGACACTTCTTTTTAGGGACATTAACAATTGCTCCAAGGCGCTTATGGCAAAAAGTTAATAAATAAGAAAAATAGGTTCTAATTTTCTTATAAAGTCCTTATAAGATGCTTTTATATCTCTTTATTGAAAAATTCTTCTTCAAATTACCTTTCATACATCATTTTTTAAATTAATTTTATAATGAAATCGTAATATTTTTTTAAATTGTGCAAAATCCCTTTTTTTTATATATGTCTTTTTTAAACTGTAGTTATTAAGAAATGATTAAACATAATTACTAAACTTAATATGAATGTTGACAAAAAGCTTGTCAACCGAAATTTGTAAGAGTATCTTTTTAGAAGAAAATTTGTAATAAAGATATGTTCACATGATGTTAAAGGGATGTTAGATGTTTTATGAATTCCTTCAAATGTTTTAATCACAACTTAGTTATTGTGTTAATTATTGTAAGCATTACTAAATTTTTTAAGGTACAAACTTTTGAATTATTATTATCATCTTATCTGTTTTTAGCGTTGTGAAATTTAAGAATTATTACGATTAAATATATTATTACAAATTTGTTTCTTTTTCAACAATACCTCCTAATAAAGAACAACTATTTACGGAACAAAATATCTGGTCCTGTTGTACCTCTTTTTATCAGGTTTTCCTTATTATTGTTTCTTTAATTCCAAGAAGTCTTACCAATATATAAAACGGTGATACTTCTAATTTTCTGTCAAATTTTCTTTTTAAATTTACGCTGTTCTATTGCTTTATTTTAGTTCAGGTTAATACCTATGTAGTGACTCAACTAAATATTTTGAAGTTTATGAAGTTGTTAAGAATTAGCGACGAAACATATTTTGAAGATTTATGCCCATTTTATGCTCACATGAACCAGGACATATGCTTGAAAGTGCATTGGAATCTCTGCAACATATCTTGCCCAAACTGGATGAGAATACGGTAATTTCAATGCGTGAACATTTACTAGTCGGGTTTTCAATTTTATGTGCATTAGAAACAAATATCCTATTTATAATCAAATGGCATAATGTTGTAGAGCATGATAATTTTAAAAGCTATTAAGTACAAATTACATTCCTTTAGATAAACGATCTTTATAAATTACGGACATTTCTCTCGATGAAACTGAATGAAAAAATAGTATTTCCCTATTCATATCAAAATAAACATTAATAATTATTTACAAGTTTTGAATTATGTGATATTCATACTACTGCTTCATAATAAATAATATTAAAAACATATTAATGTGTTTCCCTTGTTGCTATTGTGCTATTATTAGCTAGCATAAAAATATAGAATTTACAAACATATGCAGTAAATTTTCAAGAAAGAAAGAAATCAGCATTTACGAACAACATGTATTTAATAGATCTATTGGATTTATTATATTAAAAAATAAATAATACAGAGAGTTAAAAATAAAACCTAGAAATTGTGGAACAAGTGTCTATCTCATCCATGCTGAATGTGTCGTCCATCGTCGGCAGCAATGCATGTGCATTGCTGTCGTTAGTGGACACATTTAAAATACTTATTTTGATTTCCCTTACTAAAAAAAACTCTATCTTCCGCACAAAACTAAATATGCATAGTACTAAATATGCATCTGATTTAAAATGCTCCACTTCTACACATGATTAGTGGATTGTATAGGCTGGCGATTCAACGTCAGAAACTTACATTTCAGAGTTTCGAAAGAAGTTGTTTTAAATTAAGTAAGAAATTGATCTATAAGCCATAATTTCATACCAAATCAAACACGCTTTTGTAATTTACTTTTTTAGCTACCTCTCGTAGATTTCGAGATAAGATCGATAACGTCCAATTTTCCCCACTAATGGTGCTGCAGTCATTTTCATATGATAGCGCAAAGCCATTTTACTTTAGGTAGACACTTTTTCTACAGTTCTAGCTTTATCTGATTAAAAGTTATTTGAGGGTTTTTAATTTTCACCCTGTTTATATCCTGCAAGAAAATAATAAGGAGATACGTAATAAAGGGTGTATTTTCAATAGATCTATTTGATTTTTTGCATTACAAAATGTATATAGCGTGCCTGCAGATTGCTAGATTAATGAAATCTCAAAAAATAATAATCAGCATTTACGGACAATTGCGTGTTGATTACAATTATTAGAGTTGTTGTATTATAAAATAAAGAATTAGAAGAATTTGAAAATTCCCTGTTTAATTAAAATCTTATACTTCTGAAATTATGTTTATTATTTAACCTGATTCAATAAAAACCTACCAAGAGATAAATAATAGTTTTATTATTGTGAATCAATTTATTTTCTTTAATGAATGTATTTGACAGAGATTTACATTTCAAACAAGTTGTGCAAATCCTTAAACTAAATCCTAGCTGGAAACATCGATAGTTGAAAAGTGTGATATAAGGAGTCTTAATGAAGAAAATTAAAAGACATTATCCAGGATTTATTTTCAAGACCATAATGGAAACACATTTTTAAAGAAAACAGCAAAAGGGTTGATATCACGTATGGCATGGTGTGATGTTCCCGTGAGAGTACTAATATATATTTATTTTTCTATGTGGATATGTACAATGCATTGTGTACAAATCCCACTTCCACAAGAATCCGTGAATAGGAAGACCATATTATTGCTGATTGATGTTGAGGATTCAAATTTACGAAAGGTGCTCATACTAAGCATGTGCGAGTTACATTTACGATAATTATTGAAGCATTACAAAACCACCGTTACGAAGATGTACATTTTTCCATAACCACAAAAACATCGACGATTACATTGCATATGTGTTAAATTATACCCTATTTTGATAATCTATGAAGAATATTATAAATTGACATAGTTTAAATTATTTTTAATCTCGTTACATATGCAGAAATCATTGGAAAGTTTCTTTAATATAAAAAAAACATGCAAACGAAATAAACTACAGTTATGAAAGTGCTTTATTAACATAGAAAAGTGATTATACGTGACTAACCGATTTCAATTACAATCAGATTACAACCGCTAACATCTCCCCATAGTGGTGTCATTTAGATTTTATTGATCCTAAATATCACTAAAAAAATAAATAATCAGACATTAATTTAAAAAATCCCTGCCGGAGCGGCCTACAGGCGGAGGTAGATTTCGAAGTTAAGTATACTAATTTCACAAACAAAAACCAAATCATGATTAGAGATAAACCCACGTTAACAATTTTATCTGGCCGCTTTTGACGAGTTTTTATTTCATTTTTATATGATAACTGGTTTTATCAGAGTCATGTTAGGGCGGTATTTAAAAAAATACTATTCCATGCTCAACAACTCGACATTTTCTGGCATAACTCCAGATTCATTTTTAATAGGAAAAACATGAAACTTGTTGACGTGATATTTGAAGAGATTTATAAGCGACCTGTGTTTTTAATTTCCGTTTAATTAATTAAAACTTGATACATAAACAATTGTTTTCTCAGTAAGACAATATTTTTCGTTTCTAACACAATCGCTTCGGGAAATTCCGTTCAAAATGCCCACTTTGACATCATTTTTTGAAATATATTCTGCCTCTGTCAAAAAATCGATCATTACGGTACATTATATAGTTTCTGAATAAGCGAATATACCAATTGGATGCGTTTCAGAGCAAAAATGAATTTAAAAATGAGTCAGAAAATAAGCAGTTTGGATTTGAATACTTCATTTTCCAACACAATCCGCTTTGGGAAATTCGGTTCAAAAGGCCCACTTTGACAGCATGTTTTAAAATATATTCTGCCTCTATCAAAAAATTGACCAATACGGTACATTACATAGTTTCTGAGTAAGAAAAGGTACCGATTGGACGCCTTTGAGAGTAAAAATGAATTGTACAATGAGTCAGAAAATAAGCAGTTTGGATTTGAATATACCCTTACTAAGATGATTTTTTTCTTCAACCACTATGTATTAGGTAGATTTCGTATGAAATACTACCTATTGGGATCGTTCCTATGTTGGAATTTCTGAAACATTTTTGCAGATGTACACCGATCATGACCCCTTGAACCCCAAACCACCCTCAGTAAAAAACTTTATATATATATATATATATATCTGTCTATCTATCTATCTATATATATATATATATATCACTTTCTTCTGGACACGATAACTTTCGTAATTCTGCCCCAATCTCTTCCAAACTGATACATAAAATCAAAGGGCATAAAATCTCGGTCAAGTTCGTTAATGGGCAAAATCGGACCAAGGGGATGGAAATAGGGAGGGGTTTTGTGAAAACCGAAAACCCCCCATAACTTCTTAATTTTTGTACATATAAAATCAGTTTAAAGTTTTTATTACTTCTAAAAATAAGGCCAAAATTTTATGTATCACAAATTTTTGATAAAGTTAAAAATGGGCTCAAGGGGCGCAAAAAATGGGGTTTTCGGGAGAAAAATATTCATAACTTCGTCAATTCTGAAGATATCAATTCCAATTAATTTTATTATAAATCTCCTTAACATTATCTACAACTTTTATGTCCACAAGTTTTTGATAGGACCAATTCGTACCGCAAAAAAAAATTAAAATCGAAAACAAAAAGGGGGTTTGAAGAAGTAAAAAATTCATAACTCCGTCAATTCAAAAGATATAAAATCCCCATGAATATATCATATATCTTCTTAATATTGTCTACAACATCTATATAGACAAGTTTTGGATAGGACCAATACTTACAGCAGAAACAAATTAAAAATACATAGCGGTTGAAGAAAAAAATTATCTAAGTAAGGGTGAATTCAAATCCAAACTGCGTATTTTCTGACTCATTTTACAATTCATTTTTGCTCTCAAAGGCTTCCAATTGGTACGTTTTCTTACTCAGAAACTATATAAGTACCGTAATGGTCGATTCATTGATAGAGGCAGAATATATTTTTAAAAATGCTGTTAAAGTGGGCATTTTGAACCAAATTTCCCGAAGCGGATTGTGTTGGAAAAATCATTGCATTAAGGATGCACTCAAATCCAAACTGCTTATTTTCTGACTTATTTTTAAATTCATTTTTGCGCTCAAACGCATTTAATTGGTAGATTCGCTTATTCAGAAACTATATAATGTACCGCAATGATCGATTTTTTGATAGAGACAGAACATATTTCAAAAAAAGGATGTCAAATTGGGCATTTTGAACGGAATTTCCCGAAGCAATTGTGTTATCACTTTCTTCTGGACACGATAACTTCCGCAATTCTGCACAAATCTCTTCCAAACTGATACATAAAATCAAGGGACATAAAATCTCGGTTTAGTTCGTTAATGTTCAAAAGCAAACAAAGGGGATGGAAATAGGGAGGGGTTTTGTGAAAACCGAAAAAAACCCATAACTTTTTAATTTTTGTACATATCAAATCAGTTTAAAGTTTTTATTACTTCTAAAAATAGCGCCAAAAATTCATGCATCACAGATTTTTGATAAAATTTAAAATAGGCTCAAGGGGCGCAAAAAATAGGGTTTTTGGGAGAAAAAAATTCATTACTTCGTCAATTCTTAAGATATCAAATCCAATAATTTTATTATACATCTCCTTAATATTATCTACAACTTTTATATTCACAAGTTTTTGATAGGACCAATTTGTACCGCAAAAAAAAATTTAAAAACGAAAACAAAAAAGGGGGTTTGAAGCATAAAAATTTTCATAACTCCGTCAATTCACAAGATATAAAATCTCCATGAATTTATCATGTATCTTCTTAATACTATTTTCAACATTTATACAGACAAGTTTTTGATAGGGCAACTTTTCTTACAGCAAACCAAATTAAAAATACATAGCAGTTGAAGAAAAAAATCATCTTATTAAGGGTGCATTCAAATCCAAAGTGTGTATTTTCTTACTCATTTTTAAATTCATTTTTGCTCTCAAACGCATCCAACTGCTAGATTCTCTTATTCAGAAACTATATAATGTACAGTAATGATCGATTTTTTGATAGAGGCAGAATATATTTCAAAAAATGATGTCAAAGTGGACATTTTGAACAGAATTTCCCGATGCGTTTGTGTTAGAAACGAAAAATATTGCCCTACTGAGAAAATAATTGTTTATTAATCAGGTTTTAATTAATTGAAAGAAAAATAAAAACACATCTTTTCAAAAATCCCGTCAACATGTTTCATATTTTTTTTTTAGTAAAAATGAATCTGAAAATGTGCCAGAAAATTTCAAGTTGTTGAGTATGGAAAAATATTTTTTTTAATATCGCCTTAACATGATTCTGATAAAACCAGCTATTTTATAAAAAGGAAATAAAAACTCGTCAAAAGCAGACAGATAAAACAGTTAAAGTGGATTTATATCTAATAATGATTTAGTTTTTGTCGGTGAAATTAGTATACTTAAATTCGAAATTTACCTCTGCCTGTAGGCCGGGCCGGCAGGGATTTTTTTTAATTTGTTTTTACTGTAAGAATTGGTCCTATCCAAAACTTGTCTATATAGATGTTGTAGACAATATTAAGAAGATATATGATAAATTCCTGGGGATTTTATATCTTTTGAATTGACGGAGTTATGGATTTTTTTCTTCTTCAAACGCCCTTTTTGTTTTCGTTTTTATTTTTTTTTCGGTACGAATTGGTCCTATCAAAAACTTGTGAATATAAAAGTTGTAGATAATGTTAAGGAGATTCATGATAAAATTAATTGGACTTGACATCTTGAGAATTGACGAAGTTATCATTTTTTTCCCCCTAAAACCCTATTTTTTGCGCCCTTTGAGCCCATTTTTAACTTTATCAAAAATCTGTGATACATAAATTTTTGGCCCTATTTTTAGAAGTAATAAACACTTTAAACAGATTCGATATGTACAAAATGTAAGAAGTTATAGGGGTTTTTCGGTTTTCACAAAACCCCTCCCTATTTCCATCCCCTTGGTCCGATTTTGCCCATTAACGAACTCGACCGAGATTATATGCCTCTGGATTTTATGTATCAGTTTGGAAGAGATTGGTGCAGAATTGTGGAAGTTATCGTGTCCAGAAGAAAGTGATATATATATAGATACATAGATAGGTAGATAGATAGATAGATAAAGTTTTTTACTGAGGGTGGTTTTGGGCTCTAGGGGTCATGATCGGTGTAGATCTACAAAAATTTTTCAGAAATTCCAACATAGGAATGACGCCAATAGGTAGTATTTCATACGAAATCTACCTAAAAAAATTGAAACAACATAATATACATTAAAATTATAATTAAAATAGCCGCTTCTTGATATAAACATTGCACCTCATCCGAAAAACATCAATATAATAAATAATTGTAAAAAAAATGAGACTCAATCATATACAATTGTTTATGATATTGATTTTTTGACTGATGGCGTGTTATGTTTATAGCACGAAACGTCTGTTTTAATTTTTAATATACCTTAATGTTGTTTTAGTGTATTTAAATTAAAGTCAGATATTTTATTTTTATAGTGATATTTAGAAATTTGATAATTTTAAAATTATACTGTTAAAAAACATCGATCCTAACTTGAAAAGTATGAGAGAGTGACACAAAGTCAATTAGAAAAGTGTACAGCGTTTTAAGTTTTATGAATTGGTGACTTAAATTTAAAAATAAACTGTATTAGAAGCCCTATTATCTAAGTTTGCCTGTATCCAATCACTGACTTAATAGGTTAATAATCGCACATAGAACTATGATATTACAATACAGATGCATTTTTATTTATACAAATAACAGTGTTAGCAATGCACAATTCACTGTAAGAAGAAAATCAAGAAAAACCTTCTCAATGTGACCACCATCTGCAGAAATGCACACGCACTTACAAGCATCCACATGTTTTGCTGCCTATATCGTAAACTTCAAATTATCACTAGGGAATCATTGAGATAGAAACCTAATTTTTTTATTTTTATTTCAAAGGTTTCTATATATAGTCAATATCCAGACAATATCCAATAGTCAATAACAATAGTCAATATCCAATTGTACATTTTCCTAGCTTTTTTCAACCATTCGAAGGCCGTCATTGAACTACTTTAAAATGGGTGGGGGGACATTGTTCCAACTCATTTGTGGTGTCAAATCGACCCCGCAATCTTTTTTTTTTATTGAGTTCTGGGAATAAGAAAAATTAACTTGGGCCGAGATCGGGAGGATATAGCCACATCGCTCAGATTCCACAACCGAAACTCGAGATGAGGGGGGGGGGGCTGTGAGCAATCTGGGAACTCAGAGTGCTGAGACCTTTGAACATGTGCATGTCTTCTTGATTTAGTTTTCCACGCACTGTCGTAACTAAGATGAGTCGCATTCATGATCATTTGTATAGTTACCCTTCGTTCTTTTCCTCAATTTCTTCAGTTTTGTCTTCCACACCTTGGATCGTCTGTGAGGGACATGTTGCCAGTTTGAAAATTCTTTTTCCGTCTGACAGCAGTGTCATATTGATGGACTATCACTTCTATAAGCCGCAAACATTTCATTGTGAATTTGCCGGGTAGAAGGGGAGGGGGCAGCCTCTATCTTCTCCATATTGCGGGTTACTTCAATATTCAGCTCCCTGAAAACAAACGAATCAACATTAATAGCTGAAATTTATAACATTAGGTATAAAAGGATCAATTAATATGCCGAAAGCATTTTTATCCCGATATCTCAATTATTTCCTAGAGAGAATTAGAAGTTTACGATATTATTAAGAAAATTGAGCATTTGAAATTGGTTTCGCTATGGATGAATTGTGTATTGCTGAAATGCGTTGGTTTTATTAGTAAATGTGTATCTGCGTTATAAAACCGCAATTCTGTACGTAATTAGCTACATTTTTAAATAGGCAATATGATATCGAAAAACTTAATTTTATGAGTTCCAATAAAGTTATTTTTACTATAAAGTTCTGTTTTTAAAACAGCATTTCCTACTTAATGGAGGACGCATGTTCACTTTTATAAAGTTGACTTTCTTTCCGCTATCTCTCACACTTTTATAAGTTAGGATTAATTATTTCCAAATTTTGCCACTAATACCGTTGCTATCGCTTTCATTACTTCGGGCATTGCCAATTTACTATGCCTTTATCGTACTTGCATAGGTTTAGATCTGTTCACAAACTTTTTCAGAATAAAGTGATGTTGCAAACTGGGTTTCCAGTGGCATACTACGACATAAATCTGAATACCACTATTTTCGTATCGTATTATTAACTTTGTTTAATCACCGAATTTACGTAATTAATTATTGTGATTTTTTCTATAACAAAACGGTAGCATTCAAAATTCAATTGGAGTGATCTTTTCCGACAATCGTGGATAGAAACCACACTCTGAAATGGCAATTTGTATGTAAATTTCTGATACGTGAATGGATTTACGTGATCGTGTATGCAATTTTACATTTGTACGACATACTGTTAGAAAGTTAAATCACCAAAAAGCGGATGAATGGACATAAGGTTATCTAATTAAAAGTGAATGGGTAATTGTATTTCAAATTCTGCTTTTCTCTTCAATGAGCCCTATTTCTATTTGTGTCAAAAGACATCTTTTTAAAGTTTTGATTTATGTTTATATTGCTTGTAGTTTTTTAATATAATAAGCATAAAAACATCTTTAACCCTTTAGTGCGCAGCTTTGCAGTGTTTTGAATTTAATAGATTTATTTTATTCGTATATGGGGTATTTTCACAATCTTTTGACTTTCGGGAATAAAAATCTGGTGAAATTAAACTTGCTAAAATAACATTTTAATCTGATAGACGAATACCTTAATGATATAAAATAAAGAAAAAAGGGTCAGCAGCGAAATTTTTTTTATTTAACTGAGGTTTAAGTTAAACTTGCGAGTTTAATTTTCCTTACCATTTCACCCCTATAACTTTTTATTTTCCTCTAAATTTTGACTTATAATGAATTTGCATAGTACCCACAGGACACTCAAATAAGAAATAATTAAAATATAGTACTTTTAATACAGAATTTTTGTACAACATTATCTTAAAGGGGTGTTTAAGAAGGGACAGTAAGGTAAAAAAAAAGGGGGACGGTATAGGAAAAAAAGGGGCGAAATGAGAAAAAAAGGGACGGTAAGGATGGAACGGTAAGGAAAATTATCACCTATTTTTAGGAAAATCATGTTAAGACTAAGTGATAGCCACAAATTGATTTTTAGAAACAGTTGTTAACATTGGATTAAATTAATTTTTTCTTAAATTTACCTCGAAAAGTACAGGAATAAACCTTGTGGGCGGTAAAACTACCAATAAAGCCACGATCTTGAAATTGATATTTAAATGCTGATTTAAATTCTGCAGTAAATTTCCTGTCAAAAAATTTTAGACATTCTTTCTCTAGCATACTTCTGCATGAGTAAAAACTTGAAAAGAATTCTGTGGCTGCATCTGAAGTGATTTTATTTTTAAGTTTAGCAAGAGGGGCAGTAAGGATGAAAAACCCGGGTACAGAGTTCAAAAAATAATATCAACCGTAAAAATGTGTGCAGGTTAATTTTTTGCTACATATTTATATAAAACAATTGTCCCAGTTTTGGAAAAAAATTACATCGAATTACTTTTACAGAAACAATTTTATACAGATAGCTCCAAACATAAAAATCAGCATCAGGGACTCAGGACAGTACAGGAGTTTTCCTGGTATTTGGACCCCCAACATCGTCCAAAACTTATTTATCTCGTTAATATTGTTATGCAATCATGAAATGGGATGTTCCCGAGTATATGAAATTATAAAAACACAAAAAAATGTATTAAAATAAAAATTATTATTCAGGAACATAAAAGTCAAAAGATTGTGAGAATGCCCTATATACCTAATTCACACCAGAAAATTAAAATAGCAATATCTGCTTTAATTATCAACAGCCATTCTGTATTTAAATAAAGCAAAATCAATCATTGAAACTTCCTGGTGTAGAGTCAGATTCTCTGAACTATGTAATTTCTAGAACGTATTCTATCGTGGAAATAAGAGGGTTAAATGTTAAGTTTTATAAAATAAATAATTATATAACATAAGGTATTTGGAAACATACTTATTAAAATATTTACTAATTTGAAATATTTTAGCATAAAACAGCCACACGACATGGTTTTACTTATATTGCAGAGGTGCAACAGAAGAAAAGATTGGCGTATTATATGAAAAATTTATTTCTGATTTTTTTTCGTTATTTTTCCTGTGTAATAAACCTTTCAGAGAATCATATATGATTTTTTCGAAACAAAATAAAAAATCGCGCATTTAAGGGTTAACAGTGGCGTGGCGTGAAAATTTTCGGTGGTCATCGCAATTATTTAAGTTTGTGGTGAAAAATTATTAACTCTAAAATTCAATGGTTGAATGTTCAAAAAAGAAACTTTAAATGTTACCTTCACTTATACATGAACTCCAAATGTTCTGCTAAAACTGGATCGTAGAGTTTTAAAAGCTTATTAAGAGTTTTAAAATATTGCTTGGTCATCGCCGCATCCAGCGATGACCGGACGCCACGCCACTGAGGGTTAATGTATTAAAAATGATTTCTAATTGTTTCAGTCTGAAAATTACAAATGAAAAAACTTAAATCCAAATCTTTTAACCGGTAGAAATAGATTCAATATATTTTTGCTATCTATCTCTTTATATGCGCGAAATTTCAAAAAATTATAAATAATTTAGAAGCGAGAATTCTTGTGTATAACGACAAATAACTCAAATGCTGTTTGGAAAGCCCTCCAAACTGAAAAATAATTACAACCTCCAAATTCTTAAAAGATAAGAGACACTTAAATACAAGAGCTTATAATAAAACAATCCATATATTCATCTACATTTATTTTAAGCCAACGCTTTGAATATGTTCGTGAAATTTGATCAATTTTAATGCAGTCGCTCTTATATTTCATATCTAAATAAAATCAAACATATCTTTCGAGCTTTTACTCCATCTAACAGCACATCAAAAGTTTTCCCAAGCCACGGTTTATGATGAAAGAGTTATGAAATATTAATTAGGATTCGCATCCGTTGTGCTGAAATTTGTGTAAGTATTCCAGGAATTCAAGTGAATGTAATGCAAAATTTCCTTTCAAAACTATTTTCTCTCGTATACTTTAATTCGAAGAATGTAGTTAGGATATAAAAGAAATTCTAAAAACGTAACGAAAAATTTCATCTTTATAGATTTTTAGAAATAAATATTTAGTTTCATACACATAAAAAAATAAGTTAGGAAACGGATTTGATCCTTGAAAATAGCTTCCGATCTAAAGCACAGAAAAAAATTATGAACGTTTTTTTTGGTTCATACACCAATTTTGTCGATGTATGTATACACTGCGGAAAAAAATTTGAACGCTAAATTAAAATGGGAATTTTTATTGATACAAGTAAAAAAGAAAATGTCATGTTAACACATGGTAAGTCCTTTATAACACTATATAGTTTGTTTTGCATAAAGGGTCATCTAAGGTCATTCTGCCAAAATGCGTTGCCAGTTTGTCACATTTAGGGTATATGTCGTATTTTATTAAATATAAAATGCAAAATCAAAACAATAAATGAACTATTATTATGCTTTTATTTCAAAGTTAATTTGTTTTGAATAAATTGAATTATTATCTGTATTCTAGGCAAAAATATATTACTGTCACATTTAGGTCATTTTGTCACATTTACGTAATTAAATCGTAAATGAAATGTACCAAATCACAAAAATGTAATAAGGTCATCGTGACTAAATGTGATGACATCTAAATGCGACAATGTTCTTGTACTTAATATCTTAATGCAATAATCTTAAATAAATGCTATATAATGAGACATTCAAACTTCAGGATCAAAAACAGAAACATTTTTCTGCATTTAAAATCTTTTAATTAGGAACATTAAAATGCACATCGTTCATTATACATCGCCCTAATCTTTCCTAAATGAGGTAAAAATCCCAAAAGTTGTTCACGGTTCTTCTTTTAAACTTTGAAGATCAAATAACCCTATGGACGTGAAGGACTACGACATAGGTTATGTTTACCTGAAGAAAACTCAACCAATTTTAAAATTAGAGTTATAAAATATTCTACGCATTCCGGTGACTTTGTTTTCTTCAGATACCTATTAGCTATGAAGTAGATGCCCTAAAAGCGAGGTGACTTTTAAGGGATTAGCGAGGTAAGTTTACATGGTATTTTCCATATAATGTATTAAAAGAATGTTTAAAGCAGAAATTGTGTTTAATTAAGCTGTGTTGAGGTAGTAAATTAGGATTTTCAGCATGATCATCCAACAGTGTTTTTCTTTAACCGGGTGCCTAAGTATTTGTTTAAAATGATTAAAACAGAAAAATGCGTGTCAATAAAATTATTAATTTTTAAAAAATGACGTAAGAATAGCGGTACATATCCGACACAGAGAATTTAGAAACATGCTTGCGGTATACATAATACTTTTATATGATGGAAATTCTGAAATATATGGTATAGATTGGAAACACTTATATTATGTTAACCCCTAACTGTTTTGCCCGAGTACTTCTCCGGAAAAAAACAGGTTACTATCTTCGATAAAACGCCAAATATTTTATTAAAATAAAGTGGTGCCGGTTCCTTATTTTTAATTTATTGTGTCAAAAAGAAGAAACAGTTAAGGGGTTAATCCGATTAAGTAAGTTAACAAACATTGAAACGTTCGACAGCTGAAATGCCGAATCTAATTAAAACATGATGCAGCTTAGTTAAGCCCTGGTTTGAAAGCCTTCAATTTTTTTTTAATTTGATATACAGGGTTTGTATTTTAAGTAATGAGAATATTTTTGTACTGACGCGGCTGTACGACAGAGGGCGCTCCGATCGGTTGGAGTCGGTAGTGGGGCCTTCGACCTTGATAACTCTCCACTCGCCAGTCGCCTGCTGGCTGTGGTTGAGGCAGAATCAAGCGTGGCATAGACGTCTTCAAAAAAGTGTGTGCAAGTTCAAAATGCAACAAAGCATTGAACAGCGTTACACAATCAAATTTTGCGTTCGCCTTGGAAAATCGGGTGCATCAACGCTGGAAATGATTCAGCAAGCAATTGCCGCCAATTGGAAGCTCCACCACGACAATGCGCCATCTCACACCTGCTTCGTGGTTACCGAGCACTTGACAAAAAATGGCATCGTAACAATTCCACAGCCTCCCTACAGCCCCGACCTTGCCCCAGCAGACGTTTTCCTCTTCCCCAAAGTGAAAACCGCCCTAAAAGGGCGCCACCATCTCGCCTGCAGAAGTGTGTTGATGCTCAAAGAGCATATTTTGAAGACTACTAAAGTTTTGTAGCGATATCTCTAATAAATTATTTTTTGTGGCCTTATTCTCATTACTTAAAATACACACCCTGTATTAATTCCGTTTCAACTTTTACTCATTAAAATAAACATTTTCTATTTTAGATTAGAATAAGATTTAAAAAAAAAAAAAAAAAAAAAAAAAAAGAATATCTAAATGAGTGTTTATGTTTCCATTTTTGTATAATGAGGCATAGAAAATGTTCAATTTTTTAGAAAGTGTAAGATAAAGGAGGGAGGTGCAGGCAACCCAATATGAGGCCCTAGGGCCTCTCTTTGGCTTAATCAGGCCTGCTAGAATTATTAGAAACATTGCACGATTTAATCTGTTAATAAGTCTAATATTTTTATCATGTGACATTTTATAATAACTCAAGATATATGTAATAAATATACTTGTTAACAATGTTATAAATATCTTCTAAATACTCTTCTAACCCGTGAATTCCACACTCATGCGAATTGCCAGCGATCAATATTTAAAATGTCGGCGTTATTTAAAACATGCTTTAATTAATTTGTATTTTTCATTAAGGAAATAAGACTTTTGATACAAATCAATTTTCCATTTCGATTCCTTATTAAATTTCGTATTGAAATCACATGTTACATTTAATTATTACTATATTGCCAACAAAAGTATACGAAGTTGAAGTTACGGAATCCCAAATCGTACTATTGTGGAGTTTACGGTTTAACATTCACTCGTGTATTTTTCATTAACGAAATAAGACTTTTGATAAAAATCAATTTTCCATTTCGATTCCTTATTAAATTTCGTATCGAAATCATATGTTACATTTAATTATTACTATATTGCCAACAAAAGTATACGGAGTTGAAGTTATGGAATCCCAAATCGCACTATTGTGGAGTTTACGGTTTAACATTCACTCGTGTATTTTAAACGATGTTTTCCGTGACAAGTGTTTAACCCTTACCTGATGTTAGCTGTCTCGCAGACCACTTCCTTTTAAAATTGTCAGGGATTAACTTGAAATTTTCTGTTCAACTATAAATATTTGTGAAATTTTGTTTCGTTTGGATCCCTACTACTAATAATAGACATTTCTGAATAAGTGATTTTAAATTACAATAGTCCTGTACATAAAATTTAGTACGGAAACAGTATCCATTGAGCTAATGAAGCTTTTTATTTATCTTTCACCAAGTGGCCTCGAAAACCGTTCACAGTAGCTATGCGACAATTTCTGTCACAGCAGTTAAGGGTTAAATGAATATTTTTAGATGAATTGGTACGTATATAAAGCATTGTCACATCTAGGGCAATGGACATCATTTAGGTTTTAACTGCAGTAAATGCGACAAAAATAATCTAAATGCGACAATCATATATTGTGGGATTATACTACAGATATTGATTCCATTTCCACAAAACACGTTAGATTTTAACTAAAGGCGCAGTATTCGATCATTTTCAGCGTAATAAAATATATATTTATTTGATAAAATGCCAAATATACCCTAAATGTGACAAAACTATGGGTAATCGCGTCTCAGTTAAGCATATTGATCTTAATTTATGTATGTCAGTTCATCCCAATTGTATTAATTTAATTGCTGTTATTTTTTAATTACTTAATACTGTATCATAATTAAATAATGAATCATTTAACATTGAAATTTTAAACACATTTAGCTTTGACATAAAACTCTGATAAATAAGACGTCAATACGAATATTTCAATTAGCGAAGCCAGTAGCACCAACGCTATACCATGCTGAAAATAGCAGTTCTCGTCCAATCATCGAAGCTAACTTTCCTGACATCTTCAAGAATAATTTTGATATTGACACTTTCTTTTTAAAATTAGAAACTATCACTAATCTTCTCGAAAAGAATCATTTATTAATTGCTAAACTTTGCGTTCGGGCGAAAGATCCTCTTAATCAGACTGGTAACTCGCTTTTGAGCGGCAATTAGTCATCTAACGTTTAATCTTTATTTATTTTTTTACTTAATTATATTACGAACCTTCGTTAGATTATGTTTTATTCACCACTTGTATGTATGTATTTAGTTAAATTTAGTTATTTTTCCGTTTTCTCTTATATTTCTATTCTACTGACATCTTATTTCGTATTGGCTGCTTTCTTCGAAGCCATTGGTCGAGAATGTGGCAGGTGAAAGCCGACACCTTCACTTACTTTTTGTTGCTTTTCTTTTTCTGTAAATATTTCTCTTTATTTTACGCATTTTAAGACTTGTATTCATTATTCTAGTGGTTTTTTTTTTTTTTTTTTTTTTTTTTTTTTTTTTTTTTTTTGTAGTTTTGTAGTTTTATTATTCGATAGCCATGTGGGGTGCCTTGTTTTTGTAGCGGCCTTGGGGATTTTCTTTTCTGCAAGTCTAGTCTGGCAATCTCGGAACACATTACACCACGTTACTTGATATCACCAGAGATGAAGGATGTTTCCCCTTAAGAGCTCTATAAATTTTCTTGCCAAAGTCTAAGTCCATCGAGTAGCACACAATTAGTACAGCACTATGACAATAAACAACATTTTACATTGATGACAAATGTGACGAACAATGTGTTTGATAGTTTGAAAGCTAGGAACAAAAAAAAAGGTAAGTTCATATGAGTTAATTTTAGAGTTTATTTCTTGATGCTGTGCCACTTGAAATATGCCGTTAAATGTCCTTTACAGGATACTTCATATCCAACACCCCTATTGTTTCTCTGAAGAAGACAGACTTCTTATAAGGAAAGGGCATGTTTACAAACAAACACAATCAACTAATTTCATTTTTGCCTTAGTGATCATCTCAGGAATTGTCATTTCGACGTAGACCAATCGTATTACAGACCTGTTTATCAGTCACCTTATTGCTTGTGTACGGTATGAGTCATAAAGGCGGACGGGTAAAGACAAGTATCTCACAGTAATTTTATCTCATAGCGGCATCAACTGCAATCTCCTTATCTGGAGTTCGCATCATAATTTCAAATTCAGGTCTCGGTAAGGATGTCCACACCTTTTTTTTGTTGAACTGCTCTCGCCCATCAGCTGTCAAGCCGAGATTTTTTAATATATCGACTAAAACGTTCCTTTTACCTTAATATATGTAGAATTTAGTGTAAAAGGATTTTTGTAATTTATTCGAATTTTCTAAAACAATTTCCCAAAAAGCCTTGAATTTCACTGCGTCAAAATGGTGTTACCCGTTAAAGTGGAAAATCACGTCCTGCGATTTCATGTTTGCTAAACACAACACTAGTAAGTCAGCGATATAATTACGGACTCGCAAATGAGAATCTTTACTTCCGATAATAACAATATTAATATGTACTCAGCATCCTTTCGAGGTTTGACCTATACCCATGATATAAATCATAATCGTATTATATTTCTAGGCTCGCCCTGAAACAATAGGGTAGCCAATTGTGATTGGTAAAGAATCGCCATCTTAAATAATAATAAATTTTCACAGGCGGTCCGGGGACACGGCACTTGCCTCTTGTGCTCTCTTCGGCGTGTCAGGCGGGTCGTTCTGAAGTCTTCTTTCCCGGAGACTGGGGTTCTGGGCTTGTTTCCGCAGGTAGTAAAACTTTTCCCTGCCCTGGGCTTGGGGGTTACACCTAACCATAAGCCAAAAGCGGGTTCCCAGGGTGGGTGCTTACTTACTTACTTACCTATACCCATGACAACCTTGAAGCAAAACTCACAACACACTGTTTAACATTCCAATATGTAAACTCTCAAAAAAGATTACATATTTACAAGGGAAAGAACATACTACACTAAAACTTTTATTTCATATCATTTATTATAAACCATTTTGTGGTATTGCCTTTTTTTGTGAGACTTCGACAAATGACAATTTGGATATTTACGTTTTAGGATTTTTGTTATTTGTATACAATGAAGCCCTTATACTCCTCTCCGCCCTCATGAAGATCTAAAAATACTAAAGAAAATCAGAAACAATGTACTTTGGTCCGAACAGCTTTATCCTGCAACTTTCAGAACGAGAATCTGAAAGTTGTTATGTCTTGTGTTCCGATTTTTCACTTAATAGTTCATTATTCTTTTTTTTTGTCTTTCTTTGTTTTTCTTCCTTTTTTATCCTTATCATGCACACTATGGTGTTTTTTAACGTTTAAACGAACTCTCTGTGTGAAATTTTATTTCTTTTATTTAACAAACTTTCTTATATTTTATTATATTCAACAAACTTGATTTCTCAGTTTGTTATTGTAAAAGTTACCGAAATTAAAATAAAATTTTTAGTACTGTTACATTCTAAAAACAGATATACTGATGATACAAAAACGACTTGTCTATATGCGTGAAAATGTGTGTAAATTCCCAAATACACGCCCTGGTGTCTCAATTTCAAATATAGTTTTTACTGTGTAACGCATTAAGCGGATTAAGTGTGTACAATGTTATCAGATAACTCAGAAATACACAGTTTAACGTGTAAATTGCACATGAGTACACATATATCTGAGTAATATAAAAAATGGTGGATTTGTTGTACATAGTACGTAACCTTGTACTTTGATGTAAATTTTGAACTAAATATTTTTGTGGTCATAAAGCAAATTTACATGGAGAAGAAGCACGTATGCTCGATGTGCCTGTTTTCTTTCCAACAGATTTTTTTTAGACCACAAAATAGTGTAACCTTAATTTACAAAAAACAGGACGGTCTGAAATTATATTTACCACATGTCATTCTCTGTTAAAGTTGTTTTGAAGTCCTAAAATAGTAGAGTCATAATTTATGAATAGAATCTGTATAATCTGAATAAATACACTGTAAAATAAAATTTTGAAAAATACGAAAATCGGAATGCCGGAATTTTTTTCCGGATTTTGCCGGATTTTTTTCCTATTAAATTCAGTCACGCGTATTGAAAGATACACCTACATCAAGAGATGAAATTCTCTATTTAATTCAATTACGTAGAATATAGTATACAAGCGATACTTACGGAAACGGGATTTGTACTCACGATCTGCGACTGTCTAAACCATTATTTTGACCATTCAGCTATTATTACACAAGCAAAGTTATCAAGTATCGTCATTTATTGTATTCACGTAGGTATACATATTACTGTACATCACATTATCTTCAGTATTCTGTTTTTACACACATAGCTGTGTAAAATTTGTACACTTACTTCTGTGTAATACTCTATTCTCACGCATATATCTGTGTAATTTTCTTACACAGATTTCGGTGTAATATGCAAAATACACAGATATTTCAAAATTTGTAAATTACATTAAGACACAAATTCGGGTAAATCCGCAACATTTTTTACCAATTACTCTCTTGTTTGAGTTTTTGAAAGGATAACAAATTACAAACTTCCATTAAGCCAATAAACACACATAAATATAGGTAATGTTTAACGACACGTGTGTAAATTTTATGACAAAGGTATAATTTTACAAATTTACACATATACGTATGTAAAAGTGACTAATATACAGATTTAGTAATGTAAGATTAGCAATTATACATACAGCTTCTTTCGGGAATGCGTGTTCTCCAGATAGGTCGCCTATTGAACATGTGTTTGATTTCATTGATCGGCGTCTCGCTTGTGATCCTCGTCCTACGGCTTCTACAGATGAAATTTGGATACGCATACAAAGAATATGGAAGACTCTTTCCCAGAAGACATTCAAAATCTATTTGACTTCATGCCATGTCGTATACCAGCACTTATTGCAGCGCGTGGCTGCTACACCAAATACTGATTTCGGACACTTAATATTTTTATTTTATTTTATTTTTTTTTTTTTGCTTTGAAAATGTAATCTTTTGCTTTTACCAATACAAGTATTTTGTATATTTAATTTCACTTAATTCTGATGATTCCTCTATGGTGCTGCAATTTTCACAAACATGACTGTATATTTTCTTAATTGTATAAAAAAAAAAACTATTAATTTTTTTGTGCTTTATGAAAGGACTGGTGAGTTTATACATAGTAAAATTACCATAAATAAAAATGAATTAAGGTAAGAAACAATTACTTTCATTTGTTTTCAAAGTTTAAATATATCGCTGGAAATTCGGCGCTAACTTAGAAAATCACCCAAATTGAAATTTAAACAAGCATTTAATCACTGATCAAGTGTGATTACTTTCACATGTTGTGCATATTTTCCTACTAATGAAAATACTTTATCACTAATGCTTACGCCTGTCACTTCTAATACCAAAAGATAAATTCCAAGCACTAATCAATAAATAAGATTCTGTTTATTCAAACTTACACTGATGTTAAATCATATGAACAATTTCATCCCGTGTATATCATTTTTCAGTTTAGTCAATTTTCATAATACATCAGCTGGGTGGCACTCCGGTGTGTTGTATTTGTCTAATTTTATTCTTAATAGATTTATAAAAATAATGTTATTAAATTACTTAAAATAAGTAGGAATTTATTTTTACAATGTACTTTTAATGAAAACTAAAAAGCTACTGTTGGCATGTTATTACGGTTTTTATGTGCAATTACAGTAAAACTGCAGTATTCTAAATAATAACGCTAGAATTCAATTATGTCAATTTCAGAGGCGAAGTCTTTTTTTTTTTTTTTTTTTTAAAGCACATCTAGCTTTACAGATTTAGTCTCTAGTTTTCGTACCGTTGGAATGAAAATAACGTCATTTTGATGCCGTTATAGAAACATATTTCAGAATTATAAAACGAAAACGGTATATATCAATTTCAGAGGTGAAGTAATTTGTCAAAACATTTCTTCCTTTACAGATTTAGTCTCTAGTTTTGGTACTGGTGGAATGAAAATAACGTCATTTTGATGCAGTTAAAGAAAAAATATTTCAGATTTATACATTAAAATACATGCTTAATCATATCAATTTGCACCTGCGAAAAACAGTCTAATTTTATTTTACTCAAGACGGAAATATTACGATTAGGAAAATTATTAATTCACCACATTTTTTTTTTCTTTTGTAACTAGATAAAAGCAAGAATAAGTATATAACTATCTCTAATTTGTTTTCTTTTTCTCACTTTTTTAACACAAAATTAAGCCTCTAACTGCTGTGATTTGAATGTTTTACAGAAATTTCATTAAAAATTTTAATGAATGGGTATGTTGAAAATGGCCCTATATTAAAAATATAAAATTTAACCGAATTGAGGAAAAAACTTTTAATGTCATTGTTTAGCAACATCCTGAGCTCCCAGTGCACTTTTTCTTCATATGAAGCATTCACGAGTAATAGAAAACTAGTTAAGTAGTTGAGGCTGTTCTCAACTGCTCTTCTCAGCAAGCACAAAAAGTTTTGACACATTTACAAATTCATTTTTTAACGGAAAGATATAAAATTGGAAAGCATGACCATGGAAGCGATTTGGAATCGAACTGTGTTTTCCATTTTTTTATCAATAAATTACCTATTGAGTTATAAGCGAATTTGATCACGTGACACGGCATTTTTCTCCCCTTACTGGGTTTTCTTCTTTCGTTTGGAAGTTCAGTTCAAAATGCCAACTTTGTCAGTATTTTTTGAAAGATCTATTGCGTTTACAAGAAAACAGAAAAAACAGTTCGATGACATACACTGTTAAAAATATTTCTGTAAAGCAACAGAAAATTTCTGGCAGCAAAAAGTTGCAGTAAATGTCTGTTAACGAAAGAATGCGTTATCAGACGACAAAAATGCGTAGTCATACAGGCACTTCGTGTTGACAATTGACGCTTTTCCCAACAGTCAAAATCTTTAGGTCGATTTCTGTTGGCGAGGGTTGGGGGAGGTTCTATTTAACAGAAGAATTATAGGTTAGGTACACGGAAAATTGCTATTTACTGATCGATTTGTTTATATTAATAATAATAACTATTTATATTTCTCCTCCAAACTTTTATAAAATTAATTTAAATAGCTTATTCGCAATAAAATATTTAAACAGTTGAATTTATATAGATTTGTGAATTAAGTACATTAAAGACTGAAATAAGTGAAAGAAGATATCTTAAACTCCCCCCACCCAGAATAATAAAAAATATATATATACGATATAAGGTAACTCCCCTCTGCCCCCTAAAAATATTTATTAATAAAATAAATATATGTATTGAAAGTGATTTGTAATTAAAAGAACTTTAATATTTATTCATGCAATATTTTTGAAAATTGATTAGGTTAAATCAGTGTCTTTGGTTAATTATGTAAATAATATCCTGCCAATTTTTATAATTTTTTCGAAGAGAAAGCTTTGTATATATAAATGTGTAAAAGTTGGCAGCTATGAGCAAAGATGAGAAATGAAAAAGAAGAGCCACTAAAATCTATATAAACACACCATAAAAAAATATTTCTTTCAGCTAAAGTGATAAAATGAGTTTTCATCCTTTTTAACAATTTACAATGTTTTTTCGTATAAAGTAAATGATCATCAACTAAATAAGAAAAAATATTACGATATAATTTAAATTAAATTGTTAAACAAAATTAAACTTGCTGATTCTATAAAATGAATAGGAATTATTTTCAAAATAATTCACACAGTTGTAACTCAAGATTTATTTCATTAAATGGAGTGAATAAAATTTACAAATTTTAACTTAACCACTACAGTTAATTCTAAGATTGTAATAAAATAAAAAAACATTTCCTCAGAATCAACATATGGAACGATTAAACAAAATATCAATCACTCCATTTTAAACAACATATTAAATAGTAGGAAATGTGATAAATTTAAACAATAAAAATATATGAACAGCGTCAGATCTAATAAATATTATTCTGGTTAATATTAAACGAAAATATCAGTTATCTATAACTATAATAATTAATGCAGTTACTCCGTGTTTATTGTTAAAACTATCACTCCAAAACTAATCACGTATGTCAATTGATGACAAAATTAATTTAAAATCTCAATCCAAATTTCTAAAACTAATACATATGAAGTAAAATTAAACTCTTAGTCATAAAAAAGTTAAATATAATCATTCTACAGCTATGTAAAAATTCAAGATTTGTAAACTAATCATAAATTTAAGATTATTTATTTAACTTAAAATAAACAACTCATCAAAAAATAATCTCCAGTTATTAACAGAATTAGATCAACTATGTTACTAATGTGCATAAATAATGAAGTATAAAATAATACTAATAATTTAAATAAATCATACATTATAAAATAATAATAATAATAATAAATAGTATTGCTTAATTAAGATTTTTAGCAAATAGGAAATATTTTTCATACATATTGTTACGTTTCGGTAAAACATTGTTACACATTTAAAAGAAGGATGAAAACATACCTTGCTATGTTTGTTTTCTAGTATTCGAACAGTAAATCCTAATTATTGAAGAAAACTACTCCATTAATGCGGTTCAGATGTTAAAGGTGTGTGTCGCCGGTTCCAATAGTGAAATTGATTCTTAATTTTCTGTTAAAAATTCTTTATATATTATTCTTTTTCAATTAGATGAACGTGCTTTATTGAACGAACTGCTATTTTCAACAGTACACAAGAGACACAAGACACAACAAATATTTCAAGTGGGATGTATGATAACCAGTGCTTATTGGTCATTCTAAATGACCTTGTAGACGTCATAGGGGGTGACCTCCCGTTCAAAGCATTTCTTTTGCTATCCAACATATTATTCTGTCGCAGTGAAAACCGATGGCAAAGAAAACAGAATTTTTTGTTTGTTTGACATTGAATAAGCGATATGAGGATGAAGCGAAATAAGAAGTCTATTAACGTAATCTTTACTGTCGGAATTCGAAGATTTTTTTCTGTTCTTTTAAGATTTTTTTTTACAGTGTAGTTTCTGAACACCTTCTAGTTTCATGTGCTTCTGAACAAAAAGGAATTAAAACTTGTGTCAGAAAGTTGACCCTTTGGATTAGAGAACAGTCTTAAGGAAGTAATAATATTATTTTTAGTTTATTGTTTTGATTTTTGTTATTTAACCCTAAAATGTTCCTCGTTCCGTACATACGAATTAGTCCCTCCGGTCTAAAAAGACCCATGCATGTTTCGCGCTTAAATTAGGCAGTCTAGAGGTAATAAATTTATTATTTTAATAGCTGTTGACGAATATTAAAACACAAAATAAATTATGACAGTAAAAAGATTAAATAAAAGTAAAAAGTTCTTACAAAATCGTGTTTACAGGTACATCCAAAAAACACAAATGGAACTTTCAAATATTTAAAAGTAATTATCCCTTACAACATTTATGACAAACTGTATTCAAATGCTTTTTGAATGTAAATCAGTGGCATGTTACACATTTAAATGTACATTTATTGTCTGTTTTTTCGCATAAGTGACATCTTGCGCGCTTCTTAGCAATTTCCAATTCATCTGAAGTACTAGTAATTTCTTTGCGGATTTGCTTCGCACTTTGAACCATCTGTTTTGCTCCTTGCCTTCTAGAAAAATTTTCTCCTGCCTGCATATGCTTTTTTACAAGTTCTTCACCCACGTTGTCCAAAAACATTCTTCGTTTATAAGGACAGTATATCTTTCATGATTTATTTATTTTGCAATAAAGTACAAAAGCGTTATATGCAGATATGTCTAAAATATTACAAAATACAACAAATGGCCTACGGTATGTCTCACTTTTGTAGTGTAAGTAGGTACCATTTTGTCTAGTGTATCAATTGCTCCCTTAGTTTTATTATAATCAATGATTATCTCTGGCTTTCTTTGAAAACATTATTCAATTTTCTCATTCTTATGCAATGTGCTTTGATGAACAACACATTTTTTTTTAATATAAGACACAAGCGTTGTATATCTTTCGCAAACGAAATGTTGAAATGTATGTTTATTTTCCTTTTATTTATAAAATTTCTGCACTGATAGAGGATTTATTTTTTTCTTACTGTGCCAATCATTGTTATATTTATTTTGAGCAACATTTGACCTAAATCATAAGATGTAAAGAAATTGTCACAAGTTATGTCCTCGCAAACAATATGATTAGTCCAAAACTACTCTCAATGCTTGGTTTCTTTTGGGTGCATTTCCTGGTTGTTATCCTAAATATGGCTGGATGTTCCACACATAGCAAGTGTCATTATCACATAAAATCCAGAATTTTATACCATATTTAGCAGGTTTGCTAGGCAAGAACTGCCTAAAAGGACACTTGCCTCTAAAAGCAATAAGTTGATTGTCCACCGTTACATATACTTCTGGATTGGGTAAAATGTGTACCCATTTATCCCATAATTCTCGAATTTCCCATTTGATCTTCTTCATTGTCGAGTTTGTCGGTCATCAAATCGTATTATTCTTCATATTATTTTGAATTTCTTTACAGACATCGTAGCTCTAAACAAATGTCTTCCCTTGAATTCATCCCACAGACTTGTTGTTGATTCATTGCTTGATTTGTACACACCTGCGAGTAATAAAAGGCCTTTATATGCATCCAAATCTACGATATTTAGATCTATCCAATTCTCTCCATATACACGTTTACCTTCTAAATTTGTATAATTTATGATCATGGTTTTCAAATTATGGGAGAAAAGCAGTTCAAAAGCGCTATATTCGTCTTCTATTCGTGCTACTGAAAATCTAGGTATTAGTTTCAAAATATTATTGCTTTCTAATCGACCAACACTCGGATATGGCTTTGCATGCGACGTTATTTTTAAATCTTTGGACTTCATTATCTCAGGTACTTTATTTTTAGTATCTATTTCTTCATCAGATGAAGAATAATTATAAATAGATACATGGTCCCCTTCGTCCGATACAACTTCATTCACATCAGATGCATTTTCATTATCTGTATAGCAGTGATGGAACAGTGTAGCACCAGTGAAATAACTGCCACCGCTAAATTTTATTCGCATTATTTCAGGATAGAATTTCTGAGACTTTACAAGTTGAAGAATACTCTTAAAATTTAGTGGTGACAAACTCCAAACTGCTGCGCCAATGTTTCATCAGTGGTATAGCCTTCCATGAAAGAGAAATAAAACATTCATATAACGAATTTAAAATGTAGTAACGTTCTCCTCAAATAAATATTCGAACTGATTCTAAATGGTAAACTTTTTACTTCTAGCTGAGAGAAAAACAACAAGGAATATTAAATTCCACTATGACTTGTCTGGTGCCAGATGTCTCATAACTTCATTCCCTCCACGATAATTCTACCCTTTTTAACCGCTTTACCTTTTTTTACAGCTGTATACCAGAAATAAAACAATATCGGCGTTTAAAAAAAAAACTATGTGAAGGTATTTTTATGTTTGGACAAAATAGACCCGAGAGGCAGATTAAGGTGATTTTTTGCTGTGTAAAAACTAAAAGTCTCATTAATTTAAAATTTTAGCATGTGTTAGTTAAAAACAAATCATGTAAAGTCAGGAAATTTCAGAAAATTCTTAGGAGTAGTTTTTGAGTAACACAATCTGAAACATGTGTATGGATCTAAAAAGACCCGAGGAGCTTTCTAGGGTTAAAGTAAACAAATTTCTATATTATAAAATTGCAGTTTTTAAAAATGTCCAATCATAAATCATTCCATATAGACCCTTTCTTAACAAAAATCCCCAACTTTCCTAAATGTGTAACATGGGCCTTCCAAACATCTATTTAAAAAATGTAATTGTGAAAGAAATTGAAATTTTTATATTTCGAGAACGAGTAGAATATTATTGAATAAATAATATTTGTTTCAGATGTCATTTCGAATTCTTTTCAGAGGCGCATATGTAAAATGCATACATGCGGTGAGATTTTAATACATAAGATTTTGAAATTTTTTATAGTTTTTTATAAACCTTCATGGGACATTCCATGTCACGTGCGGGACATCTTTTCTACATATTTCTGCTGTTTTAGCATTGTTATAATACCCTCAAATTAAAACAACCACGCCAATATGAATATGGAGAGTTTTTGTTATTTTTAATGTATAGTTTATGTTTTAACAACTTATACTGGCCTCCAAAAGTTAAGGTGCAGGGACTGGATTCTTTCAATTGCACACGGTTTGTCGAATATCTACCAAAATTATTGGCGAATTGTTCTTGAACTTCTGGGATGTAAAGAACATGTTTGATTTCATATTTATCGGTGAATATTTAGTCGAGAGGACAAATAGGTGGCTATAATAAAATAATATTTGCGATCACCTACGTAACAGAAAATTCTGAAAATGGTTTGGCACTGTGTTAAATGACTATTTGGATCCTGTTAAACGTTTGTGTGCATTTGTGTAAGCATAGCACTCATATTCGTGAAGATGTTATTGTGTCTGTGAAATATTCAAAAGTTTATTCTTTATAGCATACAGAGTTTTCAATCAAATTTAACACAACTTTAAGAAAATCTGACAAAGAACAGTAGCAACAGTATAGTGCATTTAAAACATGAATATATTAAATATTTGATGAGATATGGGCATTTGTATGAAGTAATTTTTATCTGCGCATGTGTGGAAGATTCTAAAATGTTTATTTTATAATTTGGTAGTCAGCTATTTAGGGCAACTTATATAAAAAGTCCATTCAAGTATCGCGAAAATTTACAAAGATAGGGTCGATATAGTGAATTGCTTTCTAAAAATAGCTTTATTATAAGGGATTTTCCACAACTTTTCAATCAGCTTACCATATCTTTCTGAGTTTTCACAATATTTGACTGGACTTTTTATAGAAGTTGCCCAGAATAGCTTACTACCAAATTATGAAATAAAAATTTTGAAAACATCCGCGCATGCGCAGTTGAAAATTATTTCATAAAAATGTCCATATCTCATCAAATATTCAATATATTCATGTTTTAATTGCAGTATACTGTTGCTACTGTTCTTTGTCAAGTTTTCGGATAGTGATACTAAATTTGGTTGAAAACTCTGTATGCCATAAACAAAAAACTTTTGAATTTTTCACAGACACAATAGCATCTTCACGAATATGAGTGCTATGCTTACACAAATGCACACAAACGTTTAACAGGACCCAGATAGTCATTTAACACAGTGCCATACCATTTTCAGAATTTTCTGTTACATAGGTGATCGCAAATATTATTTTATTATTAAATTTATTATTTGTTTCCTAATTGTCCTCCCGACTAAATCTTCACCGATAAATATGAAATCAAACATGTTCTTTACATCCCAGAAGTTCAAGAACAATTCGCCAATAATTTTCGTAAATATTCGACAAGCCGTGTACAATCGAAAGCATCCAGTCCCTGTACTTTAACTTTTGGAGGCTAGTGTATAAGTCAATAGAAACAGGTATGTATGTAACTGTCGCGCGAAGGGCACTTTGTCAGTTTTTCAGGTAATGGCCCTGAAACGGGCAGATTACTTAAGGTCAAGGATTTAAAATGTGGAGATTTTTCTTATCTATTATTTTTATTATTTATTTATTATTGAAAACGGGTAGCTTACTAAGGACTAGGATTTGAAATGTGGAGATTTTTCTTATCTATTATTTTTATTATTTATTTATTATTGAAAACGGGTAGCTTACTAAGGACTAGGATTTAAAGTGTGGAGATTTTTAAGCCTATTAAAGGGTCATTCCATATCACGACTGAAACAGCTTTTCTACATATTACTGCTGTTTTAACAATTCTATTGTATTCTAAATTTAAAACAACTATACTAATATGAAAACATAGGTTTTTAATGTATAGTTTATATTTTAACTACTTATCAGTTAACCGATTTGGGACCATGGGTTCGTATATGCACCTTCAAAATCAACATTAAGAATATGTTTCTGCTGCCAGTAATATAAAAATTTAATATTTGCCTTATTTAATTAGAGCATTTTCGGGATTTAGAAAGTAAAAGTAATGTTTGTTAAAAATGTGGCGCCAAACGAATAAAATTTCTGTAAAAGACGCCGGTCCCGAAAGGATTAATAGACATAGGCATATATGTAAGCGTCATGTGCGGACCATTTTGCCTGTTTCTCATGGAATGGCCCTCATATATTTTTATTTTCCATTAATCTTTTCCAGTTTTGCCCGATCTCGTCAAAACTTATCATTCTGGCTCATCTCCCTAGAACATTTCGTGTAATAAAAAACTTTACATCATGTACAGTATCTTTCTCTAGTTATAATGCGCATACTTTTTAATGATTTCGATCTCTTTTGGATTTTTCTAATCATCGAAGGTTGGCACTTATATTTTGAGTCGTGGGTTTAGAAATTGAAGGTCTGAAAGATCAATTTGTTTAGCTCTTCCTGTTAAGGGGGTCCGAGACACAAAAATCTTCAAATTTTTCGAAAAAAAAAATTATTTCATTAAAATTTTCTCTGTTTTTTCGTGATTTAAATGACATTGAAATCGTGTTTATATCTAAATTAGAACAAAAAATATTATTTTTTTCGTTTTGGTTTGTTTTCAAAATCTAGCTTTCAAGCAATGGCTGTCATGGAAACGACTTCTTGTAAAAATGCGTTTTTTTTCATGATAGGTTTTTCACCATATCTCGTTTTTAAATTCTTATAACTCAAGAATCGTTAAATATAAAGGGTTCAAACTTGGAACATATCTTTTTCAATTGTTCTACTTTAATTTTGATTCAGCATATTAGAAAAATATGACTTTATGACTCTGATATATACTTTTGAAGATATGATTTTATTTTTAAATGTTGCACCACTTTTTTCAAAATTTTTTCGTTAAATATTTTTAATTTTTTATAAATTAATATTTTTAAAATTGCTGAATCAAAATTAAAACTTATATGTTTCTGTTTATTTAAATGTAAAAAAAATTAAATTCTATACATAATATTTCGAGTTATAACGATTTTAAAATACCCCACTTTTTTAATAAATTTTTAATTAAAAAATTTTTTTAAATATTATGAGAAGCTTTATTATGTGAGTTTGTTTACAAATGATAAAGTTAACCTTCACAAAAAAATTTAGAATTTTAACTCAATAAATAAAAATTATTTTAAAATGTGTCCCGGACCCCCTTAATTCGTATACAAATGGCTCATCTTTTTTTTTTCTCATCAATTATTATTATACATTGCGGCAGTCTTATGATTCTGATTTGATCGAATTTGTACTGCAGTTTAGACGGTTTGCAGTAGTTCGAAAATTTTTATGGTAAAGTTCATTTCGGGATGTTTCTTTTGTTTATTTCGTTAGCACATATGTCTGTTAAAACTCTTTTTTGAGCGTGACAATATTTACTTGAGAATTGATAACATGTAAAAAACTGATATTTCATGTTGATCCCTGTTCGAGAAATACTGTAAAAACTAATCGCAAACGTTTCTGAAATCAACAGGCTGCAGAAGAGATTTTAGTTTCAAAAATTCTTCCTTAAATCTGAGAAATCTATTTGTCTCTGAGGTTTCGGTTGATAAGAAAGCACTTTTGAGAATCGTGAGCAACTCAGAAGAGGTTATATTATATTTCCGTAAAACTTCTGGGTAGACAAAGAAACATTTATCTCTTTTTACGGTGTAGTTAATCAAAATCCAGGACAACATCTCTTTTATCGCCTGAAAGCATTGAGAGAAGAACAAATAAGAAGGAATAAAAATTCAGAATGTTTCAGAGATTAACGGAAAATTTTTCTGAGATATAAAAAATATAACTTTGCTAAACTAAAATAACTAAACTTCTTAACTGAAATATAAAAAAGTTATCTTTGCAGTTAGCAAAACAGTTTTACAAAAATCCATTCATCAGGAATATCACTGAGGCTTTTAGTTTCATTTACAGATGGTTGTATCCAAAAAGATTTTCTATTTTATTTTTCAAATGGTCTTCAGTTGTGAGTAAATGAAGAATTACACAATTTAATATCTAAAACAATAAGATTACATCTTATTTTTACATTTTTACGTTAGGAATGTAATTTTTCATTTATCACTATCTTCTAAGACTATGATGTTTTTTCACCTATACACAGAAATAGAAATGTTACAAAATTTTATTAATGATTTCTATCATTATGTTACGTATACAGAGCTTTCATCAAATAAAAAATTAAACTCTAATTTAATAAATTTTCATTAAATTACACAAGGATGATCCTTTCATATCTTTATATATAACTTTCTATAACTTCAACGCTATATAGATTTTTGAGAGTTTTTCTTTGTGTATCTGAAATTATCTTTGTTTATTTTTGCACTTTTTCAATATTTCGAAAAGCCATCCCCTTTTCCCCTTATATAAATTCTATTTCGAATTGATCATTTTGTTTTTAATTTATAGTTTGACTATGATATTTCTTCACTGTTTTCACATATAGATTTTTATAAATTGGATTTAAAATATATGTTGAATCCTATGGGAACCGTGGTTTTACGTGATATCTTTGAAAGATGTATGCTGAGTTTTTTCTCATATACCATATTTTCGTTACATACTTTAGCTAACAACTTTCAAAGTATTTTTTATCATTTTCTGTAACGTAATATCTGAAATATTTCTTTAATATTCCCCAATTTCTTTTGGGTTCTTTCAGTTGATATATTCATATTCATATTCGTGAATAAATGCTAAGCTCTTTGACCGTCTAAACATTTATCTCGTAGAATTTATATTTATGTCTGAAAAATATCAATTTTACGGTATCATTTGTCTTCACTTTAAAAGATATAACACAGTACAAGATCTATCGATTTTAAAACATGACTTTTTTTTTTTTCATCGTGTTCGTACGATTTCATACTATAATTCTTACTATAAAGGCTTTCCACTCAACTCCACGGTGTCCAATGACTAACTTCTAAACCATTAGTCATAGACATATAGGGTAATGTGCTCTATTTTTGTCCCCCAGTTTTTAGGCCCTTGGAAGTTTTAACTTTCAGTGAACACCTGCCAAATTTGGATTTTACATAGACCAACTACCCACGCACATACAAACATAGGCAAATATCGTACAAAAAATTTTAACAATGCGAAAAATTGTTTTTTCAAAAGTAGCTATATATGGCAAAAGAAAAATATGGTCCCAATTCTGTCCTCTTAGAAAAATCCAATACGCCTAGGCTTAACTTATAACTAAATCGAAATTTATTTCTAAATGAGTAAGTAATTTAATTTACATTAAATTAAGGCACAAAGAAATGTACTAATTATCAGTAGAGGAATAACACAACGAAACATTAGCTATCCGAATATGAGAAATATCTAAATTTGTATTGTTTTTGGATCCTGAGCAAATTTCGTATGACCAAGTGCAGCACTGAAGGCACTGAACACATTGTTCTCTATGTTTATCATCAGAAAAACGCTCCCAGCAGAGAGGGCACTCTCCATCATTGTCGCCATCATTATAGCTTGTATTATCATAATAAGGAATGTCAACAGAAGAGTCATTTTCGTCATCAGAATCGCTGGTCAAATCACGTTTGGACATCGTATATGGTTGATTCTTCCCCTTTCCCTTGAGAATGGTGGGTGCCAGAAGTTTTTTTTTTTTTTCGGCTGAGCGTTTCTTCTTCGCATGGGAATATTTCCCTTAGTTTTTATGTAGAGATCCAGTGCTCAATGTCGCTGAACCTCTTCGGACAGAAGTTGCTGATGTAATCACTGCCACTTCCCTGATCTCTTTAGGGCTTATGCTAACAACAACTTGACCATTTGATGGTTGATCAGGCACGCTCGTAGGCTTCATTGAAATGTTGTGCGATTTGTAAGTTCTCAACTTTTCTACTAGGATGGTTTGACAGCGAATTTTCTATTGGTTTATCATAAAACGTTTTAAAGGAAACATAAACGCGACACCAAGGAGTTGGAGTTTTGCTGTTGAATGTGAAGTCAAACAATATTATAACGCCATTCGTGCAAAGCTTTATCCCACTTTTTCCGTGACACCAACTGCAACGATCAAGAGAGACAATATTTTTTTTTTCTTTTAATAAAAATAAAAGTATTTTAAAAAGTTTTTTAAAAGTTTTTTTTTAAGTAAAAAGATTATTTTGTTTTGAATTTTATTTTGAACTTTATTCATTTTGTAGTATTTCAGTTTATTATACTTTTTATTTTATTTTATATTAAACCTTAATTTCATTTTGAATTTAATTTTAAGCTTTTTTCATCTTATTTTACTTTATTTTATTATATTTATTATTTTGCTTTATATTAAACTTTATTTTCATTTTGAAATAATTGTCATGAAAAAGCATTCCTAATTTCGTACCCTGGACGAAAATAAGAACTGCAAGGGGGACGAAATTGGAACCATGCTACTTCCCAACATGGCGGATCTTCAGTTCCCGTAAGATTAACTGAGCGTCCTAAAACTCACTGTATGCTACTTTCAGCATCTTACCTATGTTAAATACATGCAATGAATAGGAAATAATTACTTACAGTACAGTAAATAACGCTCTACAAATGGCGTAATAAGAACTCAGGTCTTGTAAAAATAGGAAATCCTGCGTCATTAATATATGTATGCGTCTTGGCGAACGAAACTTTCACTACTGACCCCTTATACCTTGCGTTCTCTGTGCCTTGCGTGATAAGTGGCGCCATTTTCGCTGAAGTGGAGAAGTAAATGGAGACGAAATCAGGAAAAAGAGCAAAACTAGGGCACTTTACCATAATTCTATTAACAAAAATGTTTTAAATGAGGTAAAAAAATATTTTTAAGTCGTTTTGATCAATAAAAACATTTCTTAAAAGTTTTGAAATTTAAATTACCGATCCCTCGGTCCTATAAGTAATATTTAGTAAATATTTCCTATTACACTAAGAAGTAAGACATAAAAATTCCCATTCAGCTAACTCTAAAACTAATCGAGTTATGAAACTTTGAATTGCATGACTTACGGCAATTTTCTGTATCTGAACGCTCATGAATTTGGCCATGCTTCGATATTTTTTGAGATTTCTATGCAAATAGTTCAATGAATATAGTGATTTTTCATTTCTTCTAATTCATTTCGTTTCTTTCTTTCTAGTTTTGTTTTCTTTCTCAAGTGCATAGTGTTATAGTGATTTTGCATTTTGAGGGATAGATTTCTATGTAACGAATTTCCTGAAACCAAAAGTTTCTTTTAACACTTTCCAACATAGTTGAAAAGTAGTTATGAATTCGGTCCGTCTGGTCGTCAGTCTATCTGCCTTGCCGTCGGGCTCCCAGTGCTCCAACTCGCGTAAATATATTCGGATTGTCATGTAATTGATATGCGTCTCAGTAGGTGATTTGCCCAAGCGAACACAAAATTTGATTGAGTAACGCTTCTCGAGCGAACGCTCCATTTTCTTCGTTTTTCTCCGTCACCAAAATTCTGATAAACACTCCGTACCACCACTAGCGATACACACCCCGTCAAAACTCGGAGCCAACTGAGGCGCGGTGCCTTGCTTAGCAAAATATCCCACCACAATTCCCGTCCATGGAGATCGCGCTGTAGTGGCTGGCAAGCCGCGCAACGACAAGTCTCATTACTTAAACTACACTCCTTGTACTAAAAAATACAAACTAAGAAAACTAAATATTAATGTAACTTTGAATCGTTTACAGAGGAATGGAAGCAGTAAAAATCTTATCATATATTTATAGTTATTGCGGTTCTTTACGTAACTTCGCCGGAATATACTAGCTATCTGTAAATACATTTTAAGGGAAAAAATGCAAAAAAAGCATTTTCGCCATTTTTCGCATTTTAAATTTGTCGCAATGTTCAAAAGCTGACACTAATTTGCTGGATTTTCCTTAAATAGTTGGGGATTTCATTTTCCATAAATTAATTTATAATTCAATATTCATAATGTTGCCTTTGACGAATACAGGAACCTTCTTCGTATTACCATTGAAATTAAATCTTCTATGCATAAAATTAAATACAGGTAAAAATGTATTATATTAATTTGTATAAACCTTTAATTAAAACAAATTCAAGCAGGGGATCCATTTTTATATGAAAAATTCTGTTGTATTGTCTAAATAAAATATTAAGTCTTAAATAACTTAATTAATTGTATATTAGTCATTATTTTAAATGAAATTAATTATTCTTTATTTAATTAGGATTTAAAATATAAATTCGATACAGCTTCAAATCTTCACATTTACATAGATTTATTTAAATATGTTATTTAATTATCAAAACAACAATTTTATCAAACAGAAATCTTTATTTTAATTCAATTGGGAATTAGAATATTAATCTAAGGCTTTTTTGAAACTACATCTTAATTTATTTTTAAGTGTTTGTCTTTTTATTTCCACATTAATTTCAAAAATAATTTTCTTGCCAAATTTCCTTTAGTATTTTTTTCAGGTAGAATTAGTTGAAATATATAACGCAGATAAAATGTAAAATATTTATTTTGGCTCTGCGTGTTAACTTTTTTTCTTAAAATAGAAAAAAAAATACTTTGTAATTTTTTTTATAAATGTAACAATGTATGTGATATAACAGTAAACGTTTCTGGGAGATCATAATCAGATTTAAAATAATTGTGCAGAGCTGTGCCGGGGCGCACGGCTGTTTGTTTAACAGGAAATGTCTAGGGCAGCGAATATCTTTTAGCGTATTGCATTGAAATGAAAACGAGACAATGACTGCAAACCAAATTTTGTTTAACAAAATAGAGACACTGAAAGCTACATGATATTTATTTTGACGAGTATTCGCGACAATTTTATTTAACGTTGAAGTGTGATATGAGAAGTAAGAGATATAACGCATATCAAGATCGATGTGTCTGGTGAACATACAATATATCGTGCACTGTAAATTAAAATGTCTGAAATTCAGATACTTAAGTGTCTGAAACGGAGTGTTCAATTTTCAGACATTTTAAAATGTCTGAATTTTTTCAGACACATTTTGTGTCTGAATTTCAGACACTTCAAACGTCTTAATAGCATTCATTTTTTTTTTGTAAGCATCATACGTAGCCATGTTTGACCACGTTGAATCCTAGAAAAATATTTGGCTGGGGTCCTGCCCCCTCCCCTACAACCTGATTTTTTTTGTGCTCCCAATTTTGGTACGCAATTTTTGTTAAGCTGATAATTTAAATCTTTTACGACATTTTACTGATTATAATCAATATTTTGAACTTCAGGAGTAGAGCAAGATTAAAACAAAAAATATTTATCTAAATATTAAATTTTTAAAATTTGTTTTATTTTTAATCTTATTTTACTTTAAAAGTTCAAAATATTGATTATAATCAGTGCAATTTCGAAACAGATTTAAAATATAGGCTTTACAAATATTGCACATCACATTTGTGGGCACTAAAATCGTAGGGGGACGGGGCACGGCCCAGTATGCCCATTCTTTAATCAAGAAGTTCTTTTGCAAAAAATGCAACTCTGCATTATTATTATTTAAATTGAGATGTCCGGTATTCGGGAGTATCCGTTGTGGAGGTTAATGGACATTCCCGAATAGCTGAAACACCTATTTAGCGAATACTTTTTTTAATCCGCATAGCATACATATTTGTATATTTTTACCCCACAAAAGCAGACATCTCCGATTATCGGACAAATTCAACGGCAAGGGCTATTGAGGGCTTTTAAAGTACAGGGATAAATATATATATTTCTTATAATCTTGTCCTACTCTACTTCATATAATTTAAAAATAGATTTTTTGAAACATTTATATTGCCACATAGGCAATTTTACATATATATCAGATGATAATCACAACAACTATTTAACTATGAATAAATAAATAAATATTCTACTTTATCCCTTTGCACTCGAGGGCTCCGGAGCGGAGTCATTTAAAATTTGTCTTCAAACTCGAGGGCTCCGCTACGGAGACATTGCAAATAATTTTGTGATACCTGTCTAGAAAAGCCAAGATTACATGTTATCACAAAATTATTTGCATTGTCTCCGTAGCGGAGACCTCGAGTTTGAAGACAAATTTTAAATGGCTCCTCTCCGGAGCTCTCGAGTGCAAAGGGTTAATATTGAGAAAAAAATTACTTCGGTATTTTGTTTATTTATATTTTGTGTTTTTAATTTTGTCCTACTCTAAAAGTTCAAAACTTTCATTATAATCAGTGCAAGATTTAAGGTATCAGCTTTACGAAACTTTCATACAAAATCCCCCCCCCCTCCCCTCAAAAAATGAAAATCCTTATCATTTAAAAATTAGATTTTTAAAAAATTTATATTGCCACATGGACTTATTGTTATCATTCCTATGAGCTACTAAACAAGACATCTTTAAAGCAAAATAAAGCCGCAAAAGAAAAAGAAGTTAGCATGTGATATCACTATGATACACACTTGCGATGCTTATCAGTAAAGTCTAATTGGAAAATGACCTTCGAAGCAAAATATATTTTCTACACACGAAGCAAAAACGAAATAAACAAATGATTTCCTTTTTCCTGACAGGCTTACTTCTATGTTTCCAAGTCAAACGTTTTCCACATTGAAAGATTTAATAGCTTTAGAAATATATCTAAGAAATACTTGAGAAATATTCTTTTTCAATTATATATAAATTTCATAAAAATCAATTTATTTTTTTTCCAAAAGCGAAAGTTTATAAATATATTTTTTAATTTCAGCTAAATATTGTTCAATTGAAAAAAAAAAAAAGGGGGCAATCCCGAAAAATCCCGGGATTTTCCAGTAAAAATCCCGGGATTTTCGGGATTAAAATTAAAGCGGGATCCCGGGATTGTAATCCCTAGCTAGGAAGTAAGAAAGCTTTAGGAGATCTTTCAAAGTTTTTTATTTTTTTCTATTTCCTTGTGATCGTTTAGTATGAGATAAGCATTAGCCATTGAAACTAAGAACTGCCATATTGAAAACAAAAGAAAACAAGAGAAGGAACTTAACTTAAAATTTGTCTGTTTTTTAGTGATGTTATTACTTTAAATTTGAGAAAAAAGATGAGAATAAATAATACATAATTTGTAATAAAAGACAACGTCATAAGTTTAAAAATATATACTTATAGAATTAGTGTTTTGTTTTGCAAAAAGATTCAAAACTAATTAAATTTCATGCAAGATTTTGTTTAGTACAATAAATAAAATCATAAAAGACACTAATTTTAGTACTACAAAGAAATTATAACACTTACTTCAATCGCTGTTTGCAAGAGGTAAAAAAAATTCCTCGATTTGAAAGTTTAAAAACTACCACAACCACAGTGAAGGAGGAGGACTTGCATCAGTTTAAAAGGTAATCCCATAATATATCCGACTAGCCATATTTAAAGAATGAGATGTTTCATCCTGAAAACATGACCCGCCAGACAAAAGTTTCTTCCTTTTTTTTTTTGCCAGCTTCGACAGCACGAAGATGAATAACACAATATTATTGATATAAATTAATACGAGTTAACACTAAGCCCATTGCACACGCTTTGTAGAATTTCCGGGTGTAATCTTCAACCGTCTTCTACTTCTGTTCTGTGTCTATCCCGCCCTTATATCGACGACAGCTTCTAAGAGACATTTGATGTCAAGCACACACGTCAGATGTATGTATTCAATAAATAAATAATCCAAGTTAATGCGAATTAAAATCACAGTACTTCATATTTCGCAAAAAACGAATTAAAATACACGCGTACATAAAAACAAACTTTGTTTGAATTACAACGTATACCACTTCGAACGAAGACATCTAAAACGCATTCGCGGGAGTGCCCCCTGGTGGTTATTGCGTCGGAAGAATCAAAACGTCTTAAATTAAGACACGTTTAAAGCAATGAAGTGTCTTAAAATAAGACGTTTGCGGATATTTTAGACATTATTCTCAGTTCGTTTACACCATGGTCATAGTAAGACACTTATGCATCTTAAATTAAGACATCTATAATGTCTTATTTTTCAGATTAAGACACTTAAGTGTCTAAAATTCTTTTTCAGTCACATATGTGTCTAAATTTAAGACGCTTCTATTTGCAGTGTGGTATTGGCCAGAGTGTTGTTTGTTCTGTAAGCACGTTGTTGAAGCCAAACCTTTTTAAAGCGTTCGTCTACTGTACGGCAATGGCACTGCATCGCATCAGTTCGACTGATGATGATATTCATCAGCTCGAAGACGTCTTAAACAGATACATGAGCGTCAACTTCACTCACTATGTCCATCGGTTTGAGTACAGCAGTGGCAGATGTGCCCGCGCCGTTGTTCACCAAGAGCGCTGCGTCAACTTTGCAATGCTCCCAAAACAGTCTCGCTTTCTCGGCATCGTACCTTAGAGTGCCACCCTTTGGCTTATAACCTCCTTTTTCCAACGGTATGCGTGATCTATATTTTCAGCTGTATCTCGCGCGGTCTCTGGCCGACATATTGAGTTTTTCACTTTTTTGTACCGTTTCTTTAAGTTTTTTTTATAGGAATAGTATCGAAAATGCGCTTAATATTAAAATCGATCGATCCCGATAAACTCTATACACAAACAACAAAAAACTTCGCTACAACATCTGAGATGTGATTTTTGCTGCATGAAAAGGACCGATAGTGCCGGATTTGACCACTTAGAGCTGCGTGCTCTCCCCGCCGCCCCACTCGCCCACGATAGAAACTCAAGTTTGTATTAGCGAACTGGCCATATATTTAAAAAAACTAAACCGCACTTACCTCTTTCAGGCTAATAGTAAGAAAATTATTGAGGCAAGAAAATATAGACGTAGTCGTTGCAGTGCAAATTTTTATACTGATACCCGCATGTTTCGATGTGATTTTAAAGGCGCTTCCCGTCAAAGTGTTGCTTTTTGTAGAGCTCAGTAAAAAATAATTTTGATTTTAATTTCATAAATTAAATGAAGACACAAGTGCAAGAAGATGTTGTGTAACTAAAACTGAATTTCAAAAGTTATCTGTCGATTTTTTTTTCTTCTAAGTAACATATGTTACAGTGATAACAGGTGTTACTAAACTATCTGAGAAAGATTTATTAACAGAGAAAGATTAACTAGACATATAACTAGAAAGATTAAAAATTATTGTTATTACTTAAATTTTTAACTATAAAAGTATAAAACATTATAAATACTTTATTTTATTATTAGAATCTTGCAATTTCAGTTCTATCATATGATAAATTATCACATAATACCTTCCTCCACAAAATAAAACAATTTTTGAGAAAAATGTGCCATAAAACTTTTTCTTACTCGTGTCTTCAAGTATCAATAGATTTCGTAGCTTTGCATTGTAACGCAGACGGGCTGAATTTCTTCTGAAATTTCTTCAGATTAATGCCAAAATTCAATTTAAATAATATAATGTAAAAAAAAACTTAACAACATTAGATTTTCTTCTGAAAAATCACATTATGATTGACCAATACCGTATGCACACTATCGTCCCGCTACCTCCATTTTCTTCAGAATGGCGACTACTATAGTGATGAAAGTAGTGTTTAGATATAGTAAAGTGCCTATGTGCTACGCGAAGGTACAGCTTATAGCGCCACTAGCGAAAAACTATACGTCCCTAATCTCGTATAAAAGTGTATCATTATAAGACAAAAACACATTTCCTAAAAAACTAACACATGTAAGCAATTTGCAAATTATTTTAACAAGAGAGTCAACTTAAGTATATGCAATGTGTCCAACATATGCAGCAAAGCATGTTTATGCCTGAGAGTACATGTGTATTGCATGCAACGGCGAAAAACCACATTGAGCATATTTAAATTGATTTTTTTATCAAAATAATATGTACCTTGCTTACATGTGTTTAATTTTTCAGTAATTGCTGGTCTTGCAAAAGCTGAAATAAAAACTACTCGCCAATCGCCAGTAGGCGATTAAAATTTGAAATATGGCGATTAAAAAATTTACTTAATATGCCAAATAATTTACTTCCTTTTTACAATCGATTTCTTTTCAATAAATCTAACTTCCAGAAAGAGAAAAATGATTTCATTTTCAAATAATATAAAAATTCTTGCATATCTCTTCTAACATTAAAGAAATGTAATAAAGAGAAGTCTTCTTAAATGTTGCTAATTTATATAAAGTTGAAAAAAAGGGAGAGAAAGAGAGGGAAGAAGAAGAAAGAAAGGAACTGTGTTCATAAAAAATCAATAGTTTGTACTGTTAAATCATTTCTTTAAGTATTAGATGTAAATTTCCAACTGGGCGAAAAATGTTCGGACCAGAATTCGAACCAGGGATCTCCTGGCTGAAGCCGCCAGTGTTCTGCCATCTGAGCTATCCCGGACGAATCTGGTGGAACATTTTCACCCAGCTAACCTTAATGATTATAGCATCTGGTCTGAAACCTGGTTCAGCTCAACAGAATAAATCTCAGGTAATGGAACTCCAGAAATCGCTGGATACGAAATTACACTAGATTAATTTTAACACAATTATTGTAATTGGTAAATAAATCATATTAGATGAAAATTTCCAACTGGGCGAAAAATGTCCGGACCAGGATTCGAACCAGGGATCTCCTGGCTGAAGCCGCCAGTGCTCTGCCATCTAAGCTATCCCGGACGAATCTGGTGGAACTTTTTCACCCAGCTAACCAATTTCTTTAAGTGCTTACGCTAGCAATCGCAAGCTAATGTTAAACAAATAGGAATATTCTTTTAATATTTCTCGTTTGCATTTTGTTATTTTTATTGGATATTTTTCATAGGATATTTGAGGTCGGCATCTAACCGGGCATTTTCGTACTTTTATTTTTATTCTGAGTGCTTTTTTTTATTCTCAGGAAACTTCCAATTTTGAAACCGGTTTCGAAACTGACAGTATCTTCATAAAAAAGCAAACCAGATCGAAAAAGTACGAATTTACCCGGCTAGATAACGACCTCAGGTATATCGAACAAAATGATCGTATAAAAATGTCAAAATTGAAACAATTATTTGAAAAGAAGGCTACCGTTGGTTTAACATTAGCTTCCAAGCGTCTTCCCGTCACCCGCTTAGGCTTATAAGAACAAGGTTGGTTCATAAAAATCAGCATTAATGATTATTTGGCAAATTTACTATTAATTTCGTTCACAATTAGATTTAAATAAGGAGAACTGTTTACGTAACTTACTGCATTAATTGTTGCAAAAAACAGTTTTTTAAAGGAAAGTTTTATATTATTCTTCAGTGCACTGGTGAATGACTATCGAAGGTATTGATCAGATATGTGGAATTCCTAAAATGTAATGCTCTATATTATGTTTAATTCGTAAATAATAAATTATATTTATTGCTGTTCCTATCTCGAAAAGTGTTACAGATACGAGAAAAAAAATTAATTAGTTGTAGAGCGTACTTTACTATGAAATGATGTCTTACGTATAGAAATAATTTTATTTGAAGCCCTTGAACTCTAAAGGGGACCGTGATCGGTATTTTTTTTTTCTTCATAGATATATAAAATTTTGTGCAAATATACATTTCACCACAAGTATATAGAACACTTTAAAAGAAATTTCCAATCTTATTATAATTTTATAATTTAAAAAAAATTACATTTTAAAACGAAATTTTGAAATGCTAAATGCGTCTTACATTTTTAGATATTTCCTCTATATTACATTTTAATCACTTAAAATCCCTGTCGGCTCGACCTACAGGTAGAGGCAGATTTCGAAGTTAAGTACTAATTTCACCAACAAAAACTAAATCAAGATTAGAGATAAACCCAGTTTAACAATTTTATCTGGCCTCTTTTGACGAATTTTTAATTTCATTTTCCTGTAAGAGCTCGTTTTATCAGAATCATCTTAAGTCGGTATTAAAAAAAATATTTTCCCCCGCTCAAGATCAGCTAAATATGAAGCTTAAATTGTATCAAATATTTCTATTCTGTATAGCTCTTTTTTTTTAATCTTATCTTAATTTGTTTATGATGAATCTATTTGGTTGCTGACAACAAAAGTTGTGCATATTTAAACTTCCTTTGGCATTCCATAAACAAAAATTCAGGGTAGTAATAATCTTTTCTTTTTAAAGTGTAGCTAAAGATGGAGTAATAGACTGTAAGAAATTAGTGGTATCCATAGCATTTGGAGTCCTAATTTACGCGGATCTCATGGCAACTCTAATTGTAAGTAACGAATTTCTAATTTATTAATCGCTTAAAAATCATAACTTAATGTTTAATTACAAGCAGTAAAATAGTTAAAATAACAAATTGGAAATAAAATGTTATTACTATTTCATTTTTAAGTAACTACCAGATATAAAAACATGAATAAAATTTTAAGAACAATGCTACAGCATTTTTAAAAAATCTGGAGTAAGTTAATTACATTTTTAGTTCAGCTTGCTTTGAAAAGTGTAAAAAATAACCATTTTCTCTGCTTTAACAATTTTTCAAATTAGAGATCTTTACAGCATAATATTTGTACTCTAAAAACATTAATAAATTCTCGGAAAAGGCTGTTTAGAAAGAAAAATTAACTGTTCTTGTAAAAAAGAGAATTAGGGGCAAAATAGAAAACATCTGACAGTGACATATGATCTTAGAGAAAAGTTATTTAAAATCCTAACAATACACGTTCTCTCCATAAAAAAATACATTTTTGTTCTAATAAGTATAAAGTTTTTTGCCCCGTTTCAGTTTAGTTTCAGAATTAGAAACGAAATCAATTTTATTTTTGAGGAATATTTTAACTCTTTATACTCCAAATTATGAATTTAAAAAATATTTCTTCAGAACTTTTTTTCATTTTATTTTTATAAAAGTTGATTAATAAGAATTATCCAGAAGGATTAATTTTTTAATTAAAAATTTGAGTTTTTTCATTTAAAAATGTATAAAACAAACATTTTGTATAAAGTTAACAAAAATTGTCTTCTTTGGAAATTGTGAAACGAATCGATAAAAACACAAAACCGTTTTGTCAAAGTCCGAAAACAAGTAAAAATTAAATTTAAAAAATCAAAAAACCCGACTGCGTAAAAGGCGAACTAATTAATTATTTCTCATCAAAGTCAAACTATTTTTTGTATTACTTACCAATGTTTTTTGCTTACTTGCATTGATGACTTTTAAGTTGTGTTTAATTGTTAGTTCCAATCTATAAATACAGTTCTGATGAGGCCTATAGATGTCTATGATGGTTAGAGTTGCAGTATAGCTAGAGATCATACCTACACAACTTCCAGGTTGTATAATACTTAAACGGAGCTTCTGACTGTAAAATAGTCAATAAAACATCGTCTTCATTTTGAAAGACCTATTCAATGATATGCGACTCAATATGGTGCGGGAAAAAAAAAAAAAAAAAAAAAAATCGTCTCTACCGCCATTTTGTATTTTACGGCCGCCATTTTGAATTTTTTAAACAAAACCCAACCTATAACCATCGGACGGTTATGACGAATCGATAGAGACCTCATTCATTAAAATCCATCCAGCCGTTGGGACGTTTCGAGGGTATAAAGAAATCCACATACCCAGATACGCGTGAAACACATAACCCTTCCTGGCAGTCGGATAAAAAAGCTACTTCGTTACAATGTGCGCCGAGTTAACACTTTATCGGGCAAGTCAATTCTGTGCCTGAAATATTGAAAATATTCACTGCCAGTAGAATCTACAAAAAAAAAAAAAAAAAAAAAAAAAAAAAAAAAAAAAAAAAATTGATTTGTCGATCAGTTGAAATCGATCAGTTTTTAATGAAAATTAAGTGGTAAGTATATTCCCATTACCCGATAAAGGGTTAAATAATAAAGAGCTTTTTTATCTATTGCGTAAGGTTTTACAAAATGAGATTAAATATCCAAGTAAGTTACACTGAAGCTTAATCGCAGATTTAAAAGTTTAAAAAGGTGCTTAAAATAAAGTTGTAGCTTACATTTATTAAGTCGTTACGTTTGTCATAGTTACCACAGAGGTAAATAATTGTATAATGCATATTCTCTCTCTCAAAGAAAGATATTCCACCCACTCGCTTTTGTCATGTGCACTGCTTACGGCGGTTTCTTATTACAGACACCAATATTAGTCTGCTATCTTGTTTATAAGTGTCTGGCGTTTTTAAGTGCGTTCATAATTATATAAATACATAACACCTCACGGAAAAAACTGTTTTGTTGAAACAACTAAATTTTGGTTAATATAGCTCCGACCATATATTTTTGTTGGAATGACCAAAATTTGGTTGGACTAACCAAATGATCAGTTGAATTGGCAAAATCATTTGGTTAGTTTAACAAAAATTTGATTATTCTAACCAAAATATTTGGTTGGAGCTAAATTAACCAAAATTTAGTTGTTTCAACAAAACAGTTTTTTCCGCGTAGTCGTCGTCTGGTCCTTCCGTCTCTCTATGAGTCCGCATATAACGGCACAAAAACTAGCCAACTGAATGATTTGAAATTTAATCTGTAAAATCGTTGCAGAATTTTGTTGAGTCATTTCAAATTTTATTCAAATCGAATCAAAACTTAAAGATATATTAAAAAAGTTTTCATTCTATTAAATCATGCGTCATTAATTCAATGATATCCCATGATAGGTAATGATTCTTGGTTCCCATGGTGATGACGTCCTATTTAAGATGGAGTCCTATTATTTCCGTATTACTGAATTTAAAATATATAATCGTAATACATTTTTTATTCATGCATTTTTTCATAAGAGTACAACAGCTATTGCATCAAGATCTGAATATTTATAAAACTAAATATAGCACGAACCACTTTACGCACTAATTATAGTACGAACTCATTTGACGTACAATTTTCCGACTTGTTATGACTAAATTTATAACATCAATACGAAATTTTTATGTTTTATAATTTTTTATAGTTTACCAATCGAACAGAAATACTCGATTTCTAGCAGAACTGTACACAAATGAAATTCAAGAATTTTCTTTAAAATTCTCAAATTCGAATTCCTTAATGCTTATGTATGCATAAGAAAATACATAATAAAAACCCTTCGTTTAAATAAAAATATTTTATTGAAGGCATTCTTTTAGTCTTGAGCTAAATTTAAATATATCAGCCTCTGATCTCATACAATATTTCAAATGAAAATCAAATTTCGAAGTAATTGCTTAAATTTACAATATAATTAAAATACAATATTTCATTTTAAATATTGTATCCAAGGCGAATGTTTCTCTCTGGAATATTTTCCATGTATTAATATAGTGTCTATCGATGCTGGGTTTAATTATGTTTCGTGTTAGCCCCAGGTCGGTGGCTCACGATAAATATTCCATCTTGTCTGCGTTTGTAGCCTTGCCAACATATAATAGTGAGAAATTTTCCGAACTGTGTATCGTTCCAAGTGGTTTAGTCGGTAGAACGTCAGTGCGCTATACTGATGGCCCAGGTTCGAGTCCCGGCTTGGAATCTTTTTCACTATGTTGGCCTTTGCGCCTTTTAAGCAATTACTTCGAAATTTGATTTTCATTCGAAATATTGTATCCAAGGCGAATGTTTCTCTCTGGAATATTTTCCATGTATTAATATAGTGTCTATCGATGCTGGATTTAATTATGTTTCGTGTTAGCCCCAGGTCGGTGGCTCACGATAAATATTCCATCTTGTGCTGCGTTTGTAGTCTTGCCAACATATAATAGTGAGAAATTTTCCGAGCTGTGTATCGTTCCAAGTGGTTTAGTCGGTAGAACGTCAGTGCGTTATACTGATGGCCCGGGTTCGAGTCCCGGCTTGGAATCTTTTTCACTATGTTGGCCTTTGCGCCTTTTAAGCAATTACTTCGAAATTTGATTTTCATTTGAAATAAGATGTAAATATTCCTCAAAACTTAATTCATGCATATAAAATGAGGAATTTATTTCTCATGCATAAAAATGCGAAATAAATTAATATCGATTGGTACTTTTTCTTCTTCAATCAGAAACGGTTCACATCAAACATGCGTGGAGCAGTGCACTTTTTTGGTGTTTTGCACGGAACTCTTTTTACAAGGATAACACCATTCACATAATTAAACGTACTCAATCTTTTTTTCCATTAAATATTTTCGTTGCACGACCGATTATACGGTTGTTTTATCTTTCATGTAAAATCTGCGGTATAGGAAAATTTAACATGCTGGGAGTAACTGGTGAATTTGGTTTTGAATAACCCTTCCCTCCTCCCCCCCCCCTTTTCCGGTTTCTATAGCAACTCCTCCAGTTTCTTTCCTTCCCACCCTCCTATTTGTGGTTTTTGGTTTCGCCCTCTGTATTTAACCAGCTGTTGTCTTTCAGGCTGCTGCAGTTCCCCTGATGACGACTAATGTTTTAGTTGAAAGCGCTCGGGTTTTTAACATCTTCTGACTCCAATGTTTTTAACATCTTGATTGTTTTAAATGTTTTTAAAATTTATGTATGTTGGACCTATTTAGTAAAGAAACGTATTGTGAATTAAGTATTCATATTGCTTATTTATTTCATTAAGGTGAATATGTCGTTTCAACTTGAGTTATAGAGCTTCTACATATACAGTGTGACTTTTAATTAACCTACAACTTTAATCTGAAATAATTTCTCAGAGCCTCACTAGATGGCAGCACGGATTCGTGCAGTGAGGGAGTGTATAAAAGCAATTTGTTTAGTGTCAGTTCCATGCCATTTGGAAAATGTCTACCAAAGCGTCATATTCAACTGAAGATTGCATTTTTATTGCTAAAAATTGTTATTTATGTTGCGAAAATGCAGCTCTATTTCTACGGAAGTGGACTTCAACATTCAGAAACCGACCTAAGCCTGTCTAGAGCAATGGTAACCCAGGTCGAAATTCATGCTGGTATTTGTTTGCTAGACAAGCATTAAATGATGTATCCCAGCAAAGTAATCTAGCATAAACTACCATAACACATTTGCTGGTTCCACCATAATTACCAGCAAGTCATGGTGTGTATTGGAACACTTTTCTGCTTGGCCAGCATACATATTCCAGCTTGTGTTGTTTGAGTATGTTGCTGGCCTAGCATTCTGCTTTTCTAGCAGTAATTCACAAGCAACAGATACTTTATTTTGTTGCTATTCTAGCATTACATTTCTACCATCAGTTGCTTTTAATTTTTGCTTTTCTGGCATAATTTGCTTTTAATTTTTGCTAGGATGGCATTACATTTCTAGCTTCACTTGCTTTTAATTTTTGCTATGCTAGCATTACCTTTCTAGCATCACTTGCTTTTATTTTTGGTATTCTCCCAGTTAGACAAAAAAGACGCTGGTCCATCTTTGGAGTATTTCTGTAGCACCTACATTTTTTAGAAGGAGAAACTTACATAGGATTTTCTTTTCCTCTGAGAAGGGCAGAACTCGCTACCTCCGGTTTGGGAACTCGATGCTCTACCAACTTCGCTACTGGGGCCGTGTTTATAAACGATTTTAAATGTGGGTAATGGGTGTAGAGCTGATTCTGCTGTGTGTTGATATTTTTATAAGATAAGGGTGAATTCATCGATGCTATTATTCTCCAAGTTTCAATTAATAAGGTTAATTTTATTATTAGGATTTTTTCTATGTTTAATTGTTAATTAGAAAATGGCTTAATTATTATAATTTATTAGTGGAATTTTCTTTGCTTAATGAATGGTTTGAATATGGTCATAATTATTTGTTGCAGAAAAATAAAAGATTTTGAAGTGTATTTAGGATAGAATTTATCAATTTCAGGTGGGGGTTAAGGTTTTCAAAATTTAGTCCTTATTGGACGGGGGAGGGGATCAATTGTACATATTTTCAATTCGATTGTAATGAACTTATTTTTTAAATGAAACAGTGCTCCTTGAATTTTGAAATTTAACTGACTAAATTATCTTTTTAAAAAGCACGGATTTTTTTTTTTTTTTTTTTTTTTTTTGTATAATTAAAATAATGAAACACTAAGAGAATGAACAGCTAAGAATTTTACGATGGGGAAGTGGAGGGGAGACGCTTTTTCCCAAAAATCCTGCATGGAAATTAATTTTCAGTTTTTTTTTATATTTATGCGTTAAAATTTTATCTAAACGGGGGGGGGGGGGGGGCGCTTTTTCCCAATAAATCCTTTATAGAAATTAAAATTTATTTTCAGGTTTTTTTTTTTTTAGATTTATGTGTTTAGATTTTATCTAAAACAAGTGGACGATGGCAGTATTGAATTTACGTTGTAGTGGTTCCAAAAGGAAATCTACCGCACCTGGATTTTGAAATTTAACAAACTAATATTTTTTTTTCTTCTCTGATTTTAATAAACAGAGTAAATTTAATCTTTTCGAGAAACTTAAAAGAAATAAATACTAAGAGAAAGTGCAGCTATGAATTTTCTTCCAATTCGAGGGAGGGGGTCTTTTTCCCTTTAAGTCTACCATGGAAGTTATTTGTTAATATGTTTATGTTTATGTGTTAAAAATTATCTCAAACGTGTTCAAGGTGCAGTGTTTAATTCAGATGGCGGTGACACAGCCCTCCCCCTCCCAGCTTCTGAAATTTAATAAACAAAATTTTATTTTTTTCCCATTTTTAAAGCTATAGAAAATTTAAAATTTACAGGTAACCTAAAATAATTTAAGGTTAAGAGGAAGATCAGTTTAAAATTGTCCGTTGGGGAGGGGGGTGGTGGTAACTCTTCTATATCCGCTTTGGAAATTAAATTTTAGTTCTGTTTCTTTTGATATTTTGATGTTAAAAATTAATCTCAAATGGGTGGTTTAAGACAGTATTAAATTCAGGAGAGGGCCAGCCCGGATTTTAGATTTTAATGAACAACATTTTCTTTTTCTCCGTTTTTTAAAGACATATTGCATTTTTTACGAGTAAGTTAGAATAATTAAATTCTAAGAAACAGAAGAAAATAAATTCCTTTATAGGCGGCGGCGGCGGGGGGGAGGGCTCCCCGAGAAGACTCTTATAGAAGTTAAATCCCTCACTGAATTTAACCCACCCCCATAGAAGTTAATTAAAAATATAGAAGTTATATTTTACATCTTGCAAAATTGCAATGTACAGTGAAACCTCCATAACGCAAACTCCTGAATATTCCGTTAAGGGAAGAGGGCTTAGGTCATCCATTAAGCCTACCTCGAATTGTAAATTTAACTAATTTTTTCTCCGATTTCGAAAAACAAATTGAAATTTAATCTTTTCTCTTAGCTTAAAATAAAACAGAAAGTAAGAATTTTCTGTTGGGGGTGGTTGGGGAACGGAGGTGGAAGAGAGCTATAATCTTTCCCCGGATTTGAAAAATTAATTTAATTTATAATTAAAATTTCCTTGTCTTCTATTTCCAAAAAGCATAGTCAAATATATATTTTTCGAGTAACTAAAAAAAAAAAAATAAATAAATAAACATTTGATGCTGCCAAGCATTAACAAGCATACAATGTTTCATTTAAGTACCTACCTCATCATTACTGGGAAACTTATATCAGTTACTGGCTACTAGTTATTAGTTACTAATAAACTAGTATATTATGCTGGCAAGCATAAAAAAGCATATAATAGCATGTAAAAGCACCTACCTCTCCATACTTTGACAGACGCTTAAACAGCAAATAAGCACATAAAGTGCTTGTACATAGCTTGTCATGCTATTTCTCTCTGAGCTGGCTGCATAGCATATTATGCGGGCAAGCATGAAAAAGCATATAATAGCACGTCAAGGCACTTACCTCTCCATGCTTTGAAAGAAGCTTAAACAGCAAATAAGCATAGCATGCTTGTACATAACTTGTCATGCTATTTCTCAAAAAGCTGGCTGCATAGCATATTATACTGCCAAGCATAAGAAAGCATATAATAGCACATTAAGGTACCTGCCTCTCCCTGCTTTGAAGAAACGTGAACAGCAAATAAGCATAAGATGTTTGTACAGTCGTGGAAAAAAAAAAAAGTAAACACCCCCTACTAACTCCTCAACAAATTATCGTAGAAAAAAGTTACTGGTACCGAACGATTGGAAATAAAGTCTAATTTTAAATGATGTATATAAAATTTGCTTAGGGGGCCATCTACATATTAAAACGAATCCAAACTTCATTTTTTTCAATGACAATACCCAATTTTAGCAAGATATTTCAAATCTTCGGTTCAAATTATGCCTAGACACCGAATTTCAAGTCATTAGAATGATAAGTTTTTGAATTATAAACATTCAAAATTTAGTGCTTCTAATGTTAAATTACATTTTCATATTTTTATTAATATCTCCAGAAATTATGCTCCTAGTGTGCTAACTTTTTTTGTAGCAATAATACTTATATACCCAAACATAAATATGCTGAATTTGCAATTTTTATAATTTTATGATATGAATTATGAAATTAATATTCGAAAAAATTATGAATTGCAACCTACAATTTTTTTGATGGATTTAGATTTATTAAGTCGTGCTTTATGTAAATCGAAAATTTCATAATTTTCTTCCAAGTAGATTTCAAATAATGCTTAAAAAACCGCAAAATGATGGTTTAAGGGGCCATCTATAATAGAAGTGACTAGATATTTTGAAATTTCTTCTGCTGCATTGTAATCTAGCAGGCTTCATTGACTTCTTAAGGTGCCTTGATCAAGATGAGGGCTCTCTCGGTTAATAATCGATTTCCGAACTTCAATTTGGATACAGCCCTTAAAATACGCTAGTTTTAAAATAACCAATTTCTCGGAAACATATGGTACGAATTGCATAAAAATTTGTTTTTAAGCTAATTGGAGGATGTAGAGTTCCTTTATGATGTCGGAATTGTGTACTGCTATTGAAAAAAACAAAGTTATGGTTCGTTTTAATATGTAGATAACCCCGTAAGCAAATTTTATCCATATAATTTAAAAGTAGACTTTATTTCCAATCGTTCGGTACCAGTAACTTTATTCTAGGATAATTTGTTGAGGAGTTAGTGGGGGGGGGGGGTGTTTACTTTTTTTTTCCACGACTGTACATAGCTTGTCATGCTATTTCTTCCTAAGCTTGCTGCATAGCATATTATGCTATTTCTTCCTAAGCTTGCTGCATAGCATATTATGCTGGCAAGCATAAAAAAGCATTTAATAGCACGTTAAGGTAGCTACTTCTCCATGCTTTGAAAAAAGGCTTAAACAGCAAACAAGCATAAAATGCTTGTACATAGCTTGTCATGCTATATCTACCTAAGCTGGTTGCATAGCATATTATGCTGGCAAGCACAAAAAAGCATATAATAGCATGTTAAGATACCTACCTCTCCATGCTTTGGAAGAAGCTTAAACAACAAACAAGCATAAATTCTTGTACATAGCTTGCCATGCTATTTCTCCTTAAGCTGGCTGCATAACATATTATGCTGGCAAGCATAAAAAAGCATATAATAGCACGTTAAGGTACCTACCTCTCCATGCTTTGGAAGAAGCTTAAACTGTAAACAAGCATAAAATGCTTGTATATAGCTTGCCATGCTATTGCTGTGTAAGCTAGCTATATAGCATGTGATGCTGGCTAGCATTATACAGCATATACTAGCATGAAAATCTAGCAAACAAAGCAATACATAGCAATAACTAGCATATTTTGTATGCTGGTACTAGCAATAATTTTGACCTGGGAAGAGATCTGATAAGAAAATTTGAAAGGGTCTATAATGTTAAAGATAATCTCAGACTGTCGTTTTTCTCCAAATTCGTAATCTAGGTATGAACATCGATGAATATTGGTTCATGCAGGACGGTTCCCCTCCGCATAGAACAGGCAGATTGTTTGACACCATTAACAGTGTGTTTGGGACCCGGGTTATTGCTTACCAATACCCGAACGACCATCCTGGTGCATTGTATTGGCCACCTTATTCACCAGATATGAATCCGTGCGATTTCTATCTTTGAGGTCACATGAAAGACTTTGTGCACAAGAAGAAGCCGACAGACCTCAATAGACTCAAGAAATCCATTAGTGACTCATTTGCAAGCATTAAAAGAGAAACATGTGAACAAGTAACTGATAACTTTGTGACTAGGTTGTGCTACTGTATCGCCTCTGAAGGTTCTCACTTTGAAAACCTTGTGCATTAATTACCTTTTCGACGTTCTTTTCAATAAAAAAAATTGCTGTGCTATCTGAAACGATTTTTGTGTTATTTCATTTTAAAGTTGTAGGACACCTAATTAAATAAAAGACACCTTGTATTTTAAATATTACGTAGTTGCCAACTTTTTCGCTTTCTTCTTACCACTAAAATTTTATAGTAAATATTGATTTATTTACTCGTCGAAATCTCACGATTAAACAAGGCGAATATCTGTACTAAATTTTAGTGGTAGGAAAACAGCGTGAAAGTTTGCAGCTATGCATTAAATGACGCTCTGTTGATGTTTTAGCATTCTATATTCTGCTTGTTAGGCATGTATAATTTGCTGCGATTTTTAAACCTTATATGACTCAATTTCAAAGAAACGTGCTATCATGCGATCTGAAATACATAATATTGTCTTTCGCTTGATTGGACCTGCACATTCACGCTGCAAGTAGAGTCGTTTTCAAGATTGGATGGATTCCGAAAATGTCAGAAATAAGCGGATATTGCGGAAAGTAATAGCTGCTAAATTTTCTAAAAAGTAACTTAAAGCTCACGAACTGAAAACAACTATATTTAAAATGCTCCAATGGGTTACATTCGAGCTAATGTCTAACGTAGGGGATCCAAACAGAATTAAGTCAGTCATTGCCGAAGTTATGAGAGACAACTATCATACGGCGCGTTTTCAATTGTTTTCTTCATGAAAAACATGTTTATTATGAAACATCTAATATCTCATATACTATGATAATACGTAAGATAGCAGTTTGACATACTTATCTTCGAAACACACCAGATGAGTAGTTTGAAGCTATCAAAGTAACACAAGGTGCTTCACAACATAATACTCCGATTCTTAAAACATTCTGAACAAAGAAAGATGTTTTTATTACATAGCATGGTCTCGTGAGATTTTTGCCAAACTTCTATCCATACTGAGTATGGTAAAACGTCTACCATATACTGCCAATACTGCCAAACTTCTGTTGTATGCAGAATTGATCCTACATCACCTTTTCCCAAGTATCAAATGTAACTTTTAAACTTACAAGTGCTTTTAATATTTTTATGTGTTATTATATGTGTAAAAAATCTTCAAATAAATGAAAGCCTATTTATAATTTTTTTTAATTTATCTTAGAAATTTTCTATATTTTTATTGCATTAAATAAACTAATGATTCAACATTTAAAGTTTTCAGGGAAACTTTTACCTTACACACCAAAATTTAGAATAAAGCTCGTTTACTTAAAATGTTTTGTTTGGGATTTTTCCTATATATATTAAATTTTACACAGCTGAAAGATTTCTTTTCTAATGAATAATCTCAATCCTTTTTAACCAATCTACTCAAATCGATACTTAAGGAGGAATCAGCAGTATGAAATGAGCTGATATAATCTATGAAGCGTAAAATAAACTCCAAAGGAAACGATGAAACGTTGAGAAATAAAGAGAAAGATTTCCTACTTTTCTAGATAAATAATGTCTTTACGTAGTTGAGTTTATTTTGGTTCTTTTAAAATATTTGTTTAGAATATTTTTTAAAGTAACTGGATTACAATGACACAGAATTTTTTGTATATGGGGTAATAATTCAATTTTTCTCATTTGTGTCATGAAAATATTGTTATTTAACGAAATATGTTGCCTCATTCCCCTTATTTACTTAATATTTCGTTCCATATTGATTCTTTTAACTATTTAAAAATAAATATATTTTAAAATACCGAAATGAATCTTCTTTAACACTAGAAAGTCCGCGAGCAGTCATTTTGACTGCTACCTAATGAATACATCTCGGTTTGAACCAGAATTTTTTTTATAAAACTAGTTTAAAAGATACAAAGAAAAAAACTAGCTAATCGCATAAGTTAATAATTTAAAATAAAAATTCTGGTGTGAAATATTTTTCTAACATTTGAGTAAAATTCTCGGTCTCTCTAGTGTTAAAATCTTTTGTTTACGGATACGAAACAATGCTTATTATTTTTGCCTCTATTAATTTCGATGTCGCAAATTGTTTTAAATATGCATGATTTTTTTTAAATCTCGCATTCTTGACCGTGTCCTACGTAAAACTTGCTAGGAATTTTCTCTGACTTTTCTAAATTATTATTAATAATTCATCAAATTCTATTAATGAAATTGCTGATTGACCTGTTCAGCAAAATTGTAAAGAATACGGGTTTTTTTTCTGTAGAAGTTTCCTGAGGTTCTGGTGAGGTAGGCTGAAAAAAAACCCTTCTTATTATCTATGTTTGAATATGTATGTGAGCTTTAGGTGAATACTCAATCAAAACTGGTATTCTTCAAAATGTAAATATGTATAAAAAAGGTTTAATAGTTCATCAAACATACAACTTAACATTCAAATAACATTGTACAACTGAGCAAGAAAAGACGCAAAAGCTTCCTTTAGCCTTGTGTTAAAAATCACCAATCATCTCTATGGCTGAAATCTATAGAACAGCCACATCTCGCTCTCCTCTTTTCAGTTCCTTTTTTAAGAGTCTCCGCTTGAGATATCACGTTCGTTGAACCCTTGAGTCTATTATCTTTTATTGTTCCACACTTCATCTTTTATTCCCACATGTAGGACGCAGAGTCCGTACAGTCCTTACGTTTTTTTATCACTAATTTGAAATAGAATTCTTCGCCTTATTAAGTCGCAGAGAATTATAACAAACTCTGCGATTAAATAATGCAAAAATTTCTAATCTGAAAAAAGTGCTCTATTCCTTGAAAATTCTAAGGAGTTTACGTACCCTTACAGGATTTCCGGGGTCCGGAGATGTAGTTGATTGGCAATAGGTTCCGTGGAACATAAAAGGCTTTTATTGCTTGGTGTAGGTGAACGCTCTTAATCGATTATCAAAGAATGCATTTCCAGGCAGAGCAAGATCGGTTCTAAGTTTAATATTTGTGAAACTGCTTATTGATCTTTTCAGAATAATTGTGTAAGTCAAAGTTTTTAAAAGGGATTTTGCAGTCGAGGTTTTGCAAAATCTGTGAGTAAAGGTGAGTAAGCACACATTTTATTTATGTATATATATATCTTCAAGTAGGAACAGGGTACACACAACAGTTCTTACTTTTGCGTACTACTTTCTTAGAATAAAAGTCTTCGCCTTATTAATGTGCGGAATATTTACAACAAGTTCTTCGATTAAATAAGGCAAATATTTCTAATCAGAATATTTAGAGTTATCCCAGATACCACAACATGGTTTGGACAACATTGTCGAATCGTTAGCCAATTGTTTTTCCACGTTTGTCCACAGAAAAAAATATCCTCCTTGTCATATCATTGGCCAACCCATTATTTAACAACAACAGCCCAACAGTTGCCCAATCATCAGCTATTCAAAATCCAGCTTATATGCGCTCTAAGTTAGGGGTATCTCTGTATCCACCATTTAGTTAACCTCCCATTCCAAAACGTACCATATCCTAAACATTTCCAAAAGTTTCTAACGATGGGACATCAATCTGTGTTGCGTGGAATGTTCCTTGAAAATTCTAAGAAATGTAAGTACCTTTAACCTCTAATCTTTTTATCATAAAAAATAAACTGTTTGTTTTTTTTACATTTTGACTTCACTTCTTAATAGCTGAATGTTTTTTTTTGTTTTTTTTTGTTTTTTTTTAAGCAAACCAATAAATGACAACATCTATGCTGATTTCCTCATAAAATAAATGCCATTTTTATCTAAGTTTGCAAAATGACTTCAAGACAGTGTGGCCAAGAAAGTGAAAAATGTTCATAAGTATTTAACTTAAATCCAATACAATAAAAAATTTTGAGGATTTGTATATTACTTCCTTGTTTAAAGCCCTTAACTTTGTGATTGTGTGAATTTAGATTTGTCATAATTAAATTGATATTTTAAGAGAATTTGTAATTTTAGATCCATATTTGTGATCCTAAGTTACTAGTCCCCTAAAGGACCAATTTCAGAAATTTTCTTTTTTCTGTCATCTACGATGTCATTTTGTTTATGAAATAACAATGAATGAGCATTTGTAGCATTCATTTAGATTCGGTTTCGAAGAGGATAAGGTTGTTTCTGGGCAGTGTTGTCAGATTGGGGACTTTTATAAATCAGATTATTTGACTGTCACCACTTTTTTAAAATAATATAATTCGCCTTATTTTTAAGAATTTTTAATCTATTTCTAAATAGGCCGAATATTTTTATTTCAAAAAAGTGATGACAATCAATAATCTGGGGACAAAAAATTCCCAAATCTGGCAACACTGTTTCTGGGGTTTGTGCCTTCCTTTGATTGACAAAGGAGAATGTGCAACAAAAAAAGCTAAGATCCCTTGGTGTAGGTAACTATTTCTAATTGATTAACAATGAATGTATTTCCACGCAGATCAAAGCGGGTAGGTTTTACGTGGGACGTCCGGCATGTATGATGGTACTGAACAGCAGTGATCGGCAAAATGTAATCAGATTAAAAATCACAGATTTTGATTATATTTTGTTATCGTCTAATTAAGATAACAGTGTAAAAAAATAATCAGAACAGAAATCCCTTTAAGTCATTATAAATTAATAATCAGTAAATGCAATCATGATTATTTGATTACATTATAAATGACTACTGTAAAGTTCTGCGACAGCTCCTTCATCTCCGTTTAACAAGCTGATATAGGAACAAAATAATGGCTTATAAATAAAATTGAATTTCTTGGAATGGTTCAGATTGGAAACAAAATTCCCTTAAACTTCCATTTAATTATTGCCATGAACTATATTTAAATATTAATTGGTATAGAGAATTTTGCAAATATTTAAGATAAACTGTACAATCATCAAGAGAAGTTAGACATTTAAAAAAAAAAACAAGAAATTATTCTACCTCACGTTTCACGAGGCGTGTGAGGAATGGTTGATGATGAATTATGTGTTTTTAGGGAAAGATAAAAAGTATTATAAACGTAACTTTTGTAAACAAAAATGAATTATTTTTTTCAGTAGCTTTCAACGAACTTGGCCTGCAATTAAAATAAATTTTATTTCGGCACATTTTTTTGTTGTTGTTGTTGAATAGAGAACAGTGGTAACAAATGCATACAAAATATCGGATACTGCTACTCCTGCATAATTTATTGTTGATAAAGACTGCCAAAATTTGTTTTGTTCTGCTGCAGCTGTTTCGCATGATAATAATCTTTTCGCAATATAGTAAGATTTTACTGCTTGAACTTTAAAAGTTATTCTGATTCGCAAAACGTTAATGTTTCCAAATATATCTGCTCTTTAATTTTGTTGATATTCTTCTTATTCGAATGATTTTAGATATTTGTGATTAACCCATTCGGGACCATGGGTGCAGTGTTGCCAGATTGGGGACTTTTTTGTCCCCAGATTGTTGATTGACACCGCTTTTTTTAAAAATAAATATTTGGCCTATTTAAAAATAGATTAAAAATTCTGAAAAATAAGGCGAATTATACTTTTTTAAAAAAGTGGTGACAGTCAAATAATCTGAATTTAAAAAGTCCTCAATTTGGAAACACTGCATGGGTTTGGTTTGGTTTGTATTTATGACGGCCAATTATCAACACGAGGGATATAGGCCCAAAGGGGGGGGGGGGTGCCCTTCGTGTGGGTCTTTCTGAGGGAACCTAACCCGTATTTACACTTGGAAATCCAAGGTTCGAAGAAAAACCACGGAAAATCCGAACGATTAGGCCGACGGGCACGATTGTGTTTGAACCCAGCACCTCCCGTCTACCAGCTTCGAGAGCAGAACCTCTCGGCCTACTGTATGGGTGCATATATGTACCTTCAAAATGTGTATGCGGAATATGCTTTTGGTATCAGTATTAAAGAAAAGTCAAAATTGCTTTTTTTAATTAGAGCATTTTCTTGATAATTTAAGCAAAATTAACTTTTTAAATGAAAGTGGTCCACACTGAATAAAATTTGTGTAAGAGACGATAGTTAAGTTTGCGATAAATAATATTAAGTGTTTTATTTGTTCATACAAATAGGTTAAATAAATACCTGTTTAAAAAAATTTCATGTGAGTATTTTAAAAATTCTTTCAATGTATCATTTTTTACTGCCTTGTACTCTTGTCGACGGGAAAGCAGAGAGGTGATTCTTAATAACGCTTTTTAATTTATAAATTAAAGCATTTTTCTTGCTATGGAATCAAATTAAGTATCAGTTCATAAGTATTCATTTTTTCTAATAAATATTTCAAACACCTCTTTCACTAGTGGACAAAGAGAGAAAAAAAATCCGTCCCGGTTCGGCCTACAGGCACAGGTAGATTTTGAATTTAAGTACTAATTTCAACAACAAAAATTAAATCATGATTAGAGATAAATCCACTTTAACAATTTTATCTGGCCGCTTTTGACGAGTTTTTAATTTCATTTTTATATAAGAGCTGGTTTTATCAGAATCATGTTAAGGTGGTATTAAAAAAAATGCTTTTCCATGCTCAACAACTCGACATTTTCTGGCATGCTTTCAGATTCATTTTTAAAAGAAAAAATATGAAACTTGCGGACGTGATTTTTCAAGAGATTTATAAGCGACCTGTGTTTTTTTTTTTTTTTTAATTTTCGTTCAATTAATTAAAACTTGATTTATAAACAAATATTTTCTCTGTAGGACCATATTTTTTCATTTCCAACACAATCGCTTCGGGAAATTCGGTTCAAATTACCAACTTTCACATCATTTTTTAAAATATATTCTACCTCTATCAAAACTTTGACCATTACGGAACATTATATAGTTTCGGAATAAGAAAACCTACCAATTGGATGCGTTTGAAAGCAAAAATGAATTAAAAAACGAGTCAGAAAATAAGCAGTTTGGATATGAATACAACCGTAAGACGATGATTTTTTTTTTCTTCAACCGCTATGTATTTTTAATTTGTTTTTGCTGTAAGAATTGGTCATATCAAAAACTTCTTCATATAAATGTTGTATTTTATATCTTGTGAATTGACGAAATTATGGATTATTTTCTTCTTCAACCCCCCCCCCCCCCTTTTTTTGTTTTAGATTTAATTTTTTTGCCGGTATGGATTCATTCTATCAAAAACTTATCAATAAAAAAGTTGTAGCTAATATTAAGAACATTTAAATAAATTTAATTGGTTTTGATATCTTGATAATTTACGAAGTTATGAATTTTTTTTCTCCCTAAAACCCTGTTTTTTGCGCCCCTTGAGCCCATTTTTAAACTTATCAAAAATCTATGATACATAACTTTTTGGCCCTATTTTCAGAAGTAATAAAATCTACTGATTTGATATATACACAAATTAAGAAGTTATGGCGTTTTGTCGCTTTTCACAAAGCCCCTCCCTATTTCCATTCCCTTGGTCCAATTTTTCCCATTAACAAACTTGACCGAGATTTTATGCCCCTTGATTTTATGTATGAATTTGGAAGAGATTTGTGCAGAATTACGGAAGATATCGTGTCCATAAAAAAGTGATATAGATAGATAAAGTTTTTTACTGAGGTTGGTTTTGGATTCTAGGGGTCATGATTGGTGCAGATCTGCAAAAATTTTTCAGAAATTCCAACATAGAAGCGATCGCAATAGGTAGTATTTCACACGAAATCTACCTAAAAGAGAGAGAGAGAGAGATAACGCCTCATACATTTTGCACACCAAATTTTCGCAGAAAAAAAAAATAAAATGGCCTGCCGATAAGAAATTGCGTCTTCCATCAATTTTTATTTTTTTTAAGTTAAGGAGGCATTATTCATATTGATATAGTAGTATATGTAAACATTTCAGCACTAACCACCAAATTTGATTTGATATTTCAATTCTAGTGTAAATTTTAACTTTGAATACCAAAAAAAAGCTATTTCGTCCAGACTAAATAGCCGAATAGGCGACGAAGAGTTATAATTGTATAAAACTTTTACCACCTAATGTTAAAATAATTTTTAATATTTCATGCTCGACACTAATTTGATAAAATATCATTGTAATTTGAATATATTACAAAATCTATATTATTATACTTAAAAAAAAAAAAACAAGTTAATTTAAATTTTATGTATTTTTAAAGGAAATAGCTGTTACATTGGCATTTTCACATTTTCTATAGATGTAAATAAACATTAATATCCCTTTTCAATAATTTGAGCAATTCTTTATAAGAGATATTCTTTTTTTTAATTTTAATTTATTCATGGATTGTACAGTTCGTCACGGAAATAAATAAACACTTCCGCCGTTATTCGAAAATCCTTTACAATAAGGCCTTGTCAAACAGTCATTAGAAAATGAATAACATCTTCTTACATAATATAAATGAAATGTTTGCAATAGGGTCGTATACATACTAAAAAAAAAATCCCTGCCGGCCCGGCCTACAGGCAGAGGTAGATTTCGAAGTTAAGTATACTAATTTCACCAACAAAAACTAAATCATTATTAAATATAAATCAACTTTAACAGTTTTATCTGTCTGCTTTTGACGAGTTTTTATTTCCTTTTTATAAAATAGCTGGTTTTATCAGAATCGTGTTAAGGCGATATTAAAAAAATATTTTTCCATACTCAACAACTCGAAATTTTCTGGCACATTTTCAGATTCACTTAAAAAAAAAAAAAAAAAGAAACATGCTGACGTGATTTTTGAAAAGATTTATAAGCGACCTGTATTTTTATTTTTCATCCAATTAATTAAAACTTGATTAATAAACAATTATTTTCTCAGTAGGGCAATATTTTTTGTTTCTAACACAATCGCATCGGGAAATTCTGTTCAAAATGCCCACTTTGACATCATTTTTTGAAATATATTCTGCCTCTATCAAAAAATCGATCATTACTGTACATTATATAGTTTCTGAATAAGAGAATCTGGCAATTGGATGTGTTTGAGAGCAAAAATGAATTTAAAAAAGAGTAAGAAAATAGACAGTTTGGATTTGTTTTGCACCCTTAATAAGATGATTTTTTTTCTTCAACCGCCATGTATTTTTAATTTGTTTTTGCTGTAAGAATTAACCCTGTCAAAAACTTGTCTATATAAATGTTGAAGACAATATTAAGAAGATATATGATAAATTCATGGAGATTTTATATCTTGTGAATTGACGGAGTTATGGATTTTTTATCAAAAATCTGTGATGCATGAATTTTTGGGGCTATTTTTAGAAGTAATAAAAACTTTAAACTGATTTGTTATGTACAAAAATTAAGAAGTTAAAGGTTTTTTTCGGTTTTCACAAAACCCCTCCCTATTTCCATCCTCTTTGTCCACTTTTGCCCATTAACGAACTTGACCGAGATTTTATGTCCCTTGATTTTATGTATCAGTTTGGAAGAGATTTGTGCAGAATTGCGGAAGTTATCGTGTCCAAAAGAAAGTGATAACACAATCGCTTCGGGAAATTCCGTTCAAAATGCCCAATTTGACATCATTTTTTGAAATATATTCTGCCTCTATCAAAAAATCGATGATTGCGGTACATTATATAGTTTCTGAATAAGCGAATCTACCAATTAAATGCGTTTGAGAGCAAAAAATGAATTTAAAAATGAGTCAGAAAATAAGCAGTTTGGATTTGAGTGCATCCTTAATGCAGTGATTTTTCCAACACAATCCGCTTCGGGAAATTCGGTTCAAAATGCCCACTTTAACAGCATTTTTTAAAATATATTCTGCCTCTAACAAAAACATCGACCATTACGGTACATTATATAGTTTTTGAGTAAGAAAACGTACCAATTGGAAGCCTTTGAGAGCAAAAAGGAATTGTAAAATGAGTCAGAAAATACGCAGTTTGGATTAGAATACACCCTTACTTAGATGATTTTTTTTCTTCAAACGCTATGTATTTTTAATTTGTTTCTGCTGTAAGAATTGGTCCTATCCAAAACTTGTCTATATAGATGTTGTAGACAATATTAAGAAGATATATGATAAATTCATGGGGATTTCATATCTTTTGAATTGACGGAGTTATGGATTTTTTACTTCTTTAAACCCCCTTTTTGTTTTCGTTTTTAATTTTTTTTTGCGGTACGAATTGGTCCTGTCAAAAACTTGTGAATATAAAAGTTGTAGATAATATTAACGAAATTTATAATAAAATTAATTGGAATTGATATCTTGAGAATTGACGAAGTTATGAATTGTTTTCTCCCGAAAACCCTATTTTTGCGCCCCTTGAGCCCATTTTTAACTTTATCAAAAATCTGTGATACATAAAATTTTGGCCGTATTTTTAGAAGTAATAAAAACTGTAAACTGATTTGATATGTACAGAAATTAAGAAGTTATGGGGGGTTTTCGGTTTTCACAAAACCCCTCCTTATTTCCATCCCCTTGGTCCAATTTTGCCCATTAACGAACTTGATCGAGATTTTATGCCCTTTAATTTTATGTATCAGTTTGGAAGAGATTGGTGCAGAATTACGAAAGTTATCGTGTCCAGAAGAAAGTGATATATATATATAGATAGATAGATAGATACATAGATAGATAGATAGATAAAGTTTTTTACTGAGGGTGGTTTTGGGTTCTAGGGGTCATGATCGGTGTAGATCTGCAAATTTTTTTCAGAAATTCCAACATAGGAACGATCCCAATAGGTAGTATTTCATACGAAATCTACCTAATTGCGCCGATTCATTTTACAAATAGTAATACCCGCATTTGGCGCACTATTTGAGTAATGCTAAATCTGCGCGACCAACTTTGCAAATCATTCGAACAAAAATCGTTCTTTTAAAATATTTCTTTTTTATTGAGATATAATACATACACTCAACCATTTTCCTGGAAATGTTTTGACTCAATTTTTCACAATAAAAATTATTTGTATTAAAAGAAAATTATGAATTAGGACCAACACTAAATTATCGTTCAAAAGATGCTCTTGAAGCTGATTCCTCTTAATTTTCTAGAAACACGTGGAAATTTGACTTTCCAGTGATCAATGGGGACGGACTGTGTAATCTTCGTGTGATGTGTTTCATTAGTAAACACAGGGAATAAAATATTATTTTAGGGTGGTGATCAAGAGGTTCTGGATACTTTATTTTTAAGAAATATTATACGCCTCTCTGGCTACGTCACTGCTTAGAAAGTAACCGGAAATAATTTGCAGCATATTCTTTCAAATAAATTAATATTTTTTATTTAAAAATTCGGTATGATTTTTGTGGTTAGTAAATTAATGTCTCCCTTACTTTTACTTGTAAAATCTTAACCCTTTAGTGCGCAGTTTTGCATGTATACAAAGAACAGTGTTTTGAATTTAACAGATTATTTTTATTCTTGTATACCTAATTCACACCTGAAAATTATAATAGCAATATTTGCTTTAATTAATAACAGACATTCCGTATATAAATAAACCGAAATTAACCATTGAAACTTTCTGGTGTAAAGTCAGATTCTCTGGACTACATAATTTCTAGAACGTATTCTATAATGGGATTTAAAGGGTTAAAGATTAAATTTTATAAAATAAATAATTATATAAAATAAGGTATTTGGATACATACTTATTAAATTATTTATTAATTTGCAATATTTTAGCATAAAACAGTCACACGACAGTAGTTTTTACTTGTATTGCAGATGTGCAACAGAAGAAAGGATTGACGTATTGTATGAAAAATTCATCTCTGATTTTTTTTTTTCATTATTTTTCCTGTGTAATAAATCTTTCAGAGAATCATATATAATTTTTTCGAAACAAAATAAAAAATCGCGTATTTAAGGGTTAATTATATTTTTCAAAATCTATTGATAAACCTCTTACGGATATATATATATATATATATATATATATATATATATATATACTAATAAAAGAAGAAATTTGTGATATGTGTGTCTGTGTATGTGCGCGCGATGGCTAGGAAAATCTACCGCATGTAGAAGACTGGAAATTCTTAAGATGATAATCCACGGCATGTCCTGATGCGCCTGAGTCTCAGAATTTTCATCTTTCTTACTTAGTTGAGATATTAATTAAAAACGACAATGAAGTCTCATCAAAAACGCATCTTTCATTCCGAGCCGGAAATTTTAGCATAAACTTAAGATAGGCTAATACTTAAAATATGTTATATTATCCCAACCACACCACAAAAGGCCGAAGAGTCTTGAATAAGTGCTATGTCTAGAAGCTCATGATATATTGTATCAGCTCAGATTTTAAAAGTTGGCAGACTTCTGGGAGCATAACTGTTTAATATTTACGCAAATGTTAAAAAAAGGCTTGAATTTAATTTTCCTAAATGACAGATAATCTCTCATCAAGTAAATACAAAAAATACTTACATGATGACTAAAATATAAGAATACCACAAAAAAATAATAATACACAATATTTATAATAACCACCAATTCAAATTTTTATCTCATTATAAAGAAATTTTAGAATAAACTTAAGATAGGCTGATACTTAAAATATGTTATATTATCCCAACCACACCATAAAAGTACGGATAGTCTTGAATAAGTATTATATCTAGAAGCTCATGATATCTAGTACCAGCTCAGATTTAAAAAGTTGGCAGACTTCTGGGAACATAACTATTTAATATTTACGCAAATGTAAAAAAAAAAAATAAATAAAATAAAATAAAAAAAGGCTTGAATTTAACTTTCCTAAATGACACATAATCTCTCATCAAGTAAATACAAAAAATACTTACATGATGACTAAAATATAAGAATACCACAAAAAATAATAATACACAATATTTATAATAACCACCAATTCAAATTTTTATCTCATTATAAAGAAATTTTAGAATAAACTTAAGATAGGCTGATACTTAAAATATGTTATATTATCCCAACCACACCATAAAAGTACGGATAGTCTTGAATAAGTATTATGTCTAGAAGCTCATGATATCTAGTACCAGCTCAGATTTAAAAAGTTGGCAGACTTCTGGGAACATAACTATTTAATATTTACGCAAATGTAAAAAAAAAAAAAAATAAAATAAAAAAAGGCTTGAATTTAACTTTCCTAAATGACTGATAATCTCTCTTCAAGTAAATACAAAAAATACTTACATGATGACTAAAATATACCAATACCACTAAAAATAATAATAATACACAATATTTATAATAACCACCAATTCAAACTTTTATCTCTTTATAAAGAAATTTTAGAATAAACTTAAGATAGGCTAATACGTAAAATATGTTATATTATCCCAGCCACACCACAAAAGACCGAAGAGTCTTGAATAAGTACTATGTATAGAAGATCATGATGTCTTGTACCAGCTCAGATTTAAAAAGTTGGCAGACTTCTGGGAACATAACTATTTAATATTTACGCAAACGTTAAAAAATGCGTGAATATAACTTTACTAAATGACTGATAATCTCTCATCAAGTAAATACAAAAAATACTTTCATGACGACTAAAATATATGAATATCACAAAATATAATAATAATAATACACAATATTTATAATAACCACCAATTCAAATTTTCATCTCATTATAAAGAAGAGTTCATGATGCTGTCATATTCACTTTAATTTACTTTTAAAGGTGTCACAAGTCCTGCCTTCAGTGTATGCCTATAGCATTAGCAGTATTAAAAGTTATTAACACCTTTTACTTCAGCATCTCCGTAGCTGAATTCTTTAAATTATTAACATTTCTTAAGAACTTATTAAAATATTCAATTTTCCATCAATAAAAATAATAAATAAATAACCCAATGATAAAACATTAGATATTTGCTTCCAGCAATTTTGGATGGGTACATTTCTTCTAAAGCATTGAAAAAAAAAACTTATTAAAATTTGTTTATATAAGAAAATATCAAACTAATAATAAAAAAAAGAGAAATATGTTTACTAATACCATCCATATAATTGCAGCAAAATTTAATCTATTATATACTATAAAAATAATCTATTATATACTTAATAACAATATCTCAACAATAATAGTTAAATAAAATTTTGCTACCTTTTTATTATACGCAAATATTCACTATGAATTGTACCTTTATAATTTCATTTCATTTCTCATCAAATCATTTATTTAATTCATTTATAGTAACTAAGAGAATTTTTTTTATTTATTATTATGTATTTTAGTTTTATTTTTTATCATCAATTTATAAGAATTATAATTTTTTATTTCATAATAATATAGTACACAAGTTTAAATGTAAAAGAGTTTGACTCAAAATTTCAAAAAATATATGAAAGTTAATTTTATTTTTAAATTTATACTACTAAGTCTTAATTGAAATGAGTTATGAATAATATAATATGGAGTGTAATTATCTTCATAGGTCAATCTCGATTTTATTTAAAATTCACCACTGTTTAAAAAATAGAATTTTTTTAACTAGATGAGGCATATGAATTACATTTTATACTCATCATGATTATAACTTAATAAACTTTTCATATACCCTTTTTTACATACATTTTCATATACCTACCAACCTACAGTTTATAAAAATTTATACACTACCTATCTTCAAGAGTACCTTGCTATAAAAAATTCTTAAATAGTGCTAAATAAATGCACCATATATCCCCCCCCAAAAAAAAAATATATATATATATATATATATATAAATAACTAGCTAGGTAAAAGATTATTATATGCTACGAAAGTATAATTGTAGAAGAATACGTTAGAAAAAAAAATAAGTACGATAATTCATTACTGAATGCAATCATATGAATAGTCTAAGACAGTGATGGGCGATTCTCGAAAATTTATCAATCGAAAAAAATCGTCATTGTAAAAAAACATAATCGATACAGTCATCGATTACTTTCCAGAATCTTCAATCGATTATTAAAATCATTGTTTTTACATATTTATAAGCAGATTTTATTAAATATATGGTAACTGAAAACAGATGGAATAAAAAAACAACAAAACGAAGGGAGGCTATAATGGAGCCCCAAGACAGAAAAAGTCATATCAGGGCGCCCCCCTGGTTGAAAAATTTGAGAAAACGCGAGTAGTATGAAGCGGTAAGGGGAGTTTAAGTATCAAAATTTAGAATTTTTTGGCAATTAACACCAAAATGGCCAAAGAAATAAGAATCAAAAGCACCCCCTAGTGACAAAGACATGAACTAAAAGGATGGTAAATGGGATCAATATCTTTATTGATTTTTCTACGTCATTTGAGATCAGATCTTTAATTTCCCCATTTTTAGAAAACCTTCTACTGGAATACATTAAATGAAACCCCACGGGGAGCAATGTTGGGGAGAGAGGCAAGGAAAGTGCATAATATGAATAAGTGGTCACAGGACTTTCCAACGATATATCACAGAAAGGGTGTTGGCTAAATTTAGAAAAGTGCCCCCGCGCGGGGGCAAAGTAGGGGAAGCAGCGCGGGCGATATATAAAATGAAATAGTAGTCACAGAGCTTTCCAATGATATATCACATGAGGGGTGTCGGCAAAAGATGGAAAAGTAACTGAACCCCCAGGATTCCAACAATCGTGCATCCCGGAATACACCCTGCCCATCCATCTCTTTGAAATTTTCATATATTATAAATTATTTATCAGAGTGCTCCGTAAAAAAATCCGATCTAAAATGTTAAAAACGCTACGATTTCAAAAAACTTTGAAAAGTGCCTCTCCCGAGGCGCCAAACTAGGGAGAAGAGAAGAAAGGTTCATAATATGAAAGAGTGCTCAGAAAACTTTCCAATGATATATCACATGACGGGTCGAAAAAAAGTTTGAAATCTACCCCTCCCACGTGGGTTCACTCTTTCTTCTCAGAATATACCCGTAAATCACGCAGCGACCCCTTTTAAATTTTTATATTTAATAAATAATATTTACCGGAGGACTCCATCAAAAAACCACATGTAAAATGATATTTATTGTAGAAATCGCTACAATTTAAAAACTTCACTCCCTCGCCGCTTCCCCTCCCGCCCCTCTCCCGGAATTCAACTCCGGGAGGTGAAAGGTTCATAATATGAAAGAGTGGTCAAAGGACTTTCCGATGATATGTCACAGAAGAGGTTCGGTAAAAGTATGAAAATTAATCCCCCCTCTCGGTCCACTCTCGCGCCCCCCAGAATTCACTCAACTTCCTCTTTGAAATTTTTATAAATAATATTTATCTGAGGGCACCAGGTATGGCGCAGCTTGGCAGAGCTAAAATAAGAGAAACATTTAAAATTATGGGCAAAATGACACTAAATTCAACAGTAAAGTTTGAAACTAGGACTATACAGTACTGAATACATAAATCACTATGCCTCATAACGCATATCGGTTAATAACAATAAAAATAAAAGTGCCCAATTAAACTGATGGCATTGAGCTTACAGGCTATTCACACTAATTGTATATTACACTCTTATTTCAAAGAAAAATGCACCTCAAAAAATAAATAAAAGGAATTATCCCCTGTTTCCCCCCATTATACTTAACCAATGAACCTCCAAATCTAATCAGGGAAGCTCTTTAACATAATAAACAAGTGTCACGTTGGGAACGCGCCATTTTGTTACATCCGCGAATCGGCATTTGCACGTGGCAATATCTCCCATTTTTAAACTTATTTTTGCCTTTTTCGTAATTTTCTTTTAATATTTTATTGTTTCAACGTTCCCATTATTCGGCATTTATTATTCCCTGTAATTTGACACATCCCTTTTAATCCTACGGCAATTCCTTCATTTTTCGACCTACCGTTCGCTAAAATCGCCGATCTTTTTTTTTTTCACGTTGCTTCTACTTGAATTCATATCGGGCGCCATTGCTACCGCACCACGGGAGAGAAATATTCTTCCTTCCTTCCTGTGCCGTCCGGAGCGTTCCACTTTTTCTCGTTTATCGCTCTTTTGGCGTTCTGCGATGACTTGCTCTTTGGTGACAATAACGAACTTCGCCTGAGTTGTAGGCCTTTGCAAGAGCATGTGGGTGTCAGGGTTAGCCCTTGCACGTGTCATGCCACTGCCACTACACGGTCTTTCTTCAGTAGTAACTTAAATGTTTCATTCTTCAATAGTGACTTAAAGTATTATGTGACAACAAGTATACCAAATTTGAAGCAATTCGGATAATTCTGCATGAAAAAAACCATATCACTAAATAAGAGGGGTCTAAACCTCTTTTAACCCCTTTATACTTAGTTTATGAACCTCCAAATCTAATCAGGAAAGCTCCTTATTAGAATGAACATAGAAAAAAAAATAAAGTAAATTGGATAATTCTGCATGAAAATCCATTTATCTAAATAAGGGGAGGAGACTTGACCTTCTTTCCCCCTTTTATACTTAACCAATGAACCTCCAAATCTAATGAAGGAAGCGCCATATCGGAATAAACCAGTATATCAAATTTGAAGCAAACCCAATATTCTACATGAAAAACCCATTTATCTAAATTAAGTGGTAGACTAGCCCTGCCCCTTTATACTTAACCCATAAACCTCCAAATCTAATCAAGGCAGCTTCTTAACATAATAAACCGGTATACCAAATTTGGAGCAAATCGAATAATTCTCAAGTCAAGTCAACAGTGAGCTTAAGGAGCGCCTACAGGAAGTGTAAACCATCCCGCTAAATCTCCAACGAACTTGAAACAGAACTAAAGATTGATTGCTAAGTTGGATTGATGGTATAAGTGCATAAAGAGCTGTTTTCCCATTGGTCAGAGCCGTTAAGCCCCTCCCTCCGGTACGACAGCTCATGCGTGCAGGGTTGAGAGACCTTAGTCTTCCTTCCCCGCCAGGTCCCGCGAACAGCTGAGTGCCGATAGAAATAACTACACTAAACTTGGAGTATTTCATACAATACTTGGAGTATTTCATCCAAGCTCTGACAAGGGCCGATCCACATCGCAGAACACTCAACCTTGACCGGGTCCCCGGGAATCCAAGACGTATGTCTGGACGATCAAGGGATATTAAGGAAGTTCAGGCAAAGACGAAACCTTATATAAAAATGACCCAATTCAGTTCCACATATTCTTACATTACATTAAACATTATTTTACGATGACAATTTAATTACACTGTGCTAACAATTTAAGAAAAGGATTTAGGTTAAATACAAATTTGCAATTAAATATTTACAGTTATGGGGATTACAGGGGATTTTTTCAAACTTTTTTTGCATTTTCATCATTTTAGATCGGATTTTCTTACGGAGCCATCCTGTAAATATTATTTATAATATGTGAAATTTCAAAAAGTGGGGTTGTATTCCGGGGAGTGCGGTAGTTGGCCCTCTGTGGGGAGCACTTTCCTAACTTTTACCGACACTGCTCAAGTGATATATCATCAGAAAATCCTGTGACCATTTATTCATATTAAGCAGCTACCGTGCCCCTTTCCCCACTTTGCCACCGGGGCATTTTCTAAATTTTGCTGGCACCCCTCATGTTACATATTGTTGGAAAGGCCTGTGGCCACTTATTCATATTATGCACCTATCCCCCCACTTTGCCCCCATGGGTACTTTTCTAAATTTAGCCAAGAACCCTCATGTGACATATCGTTGGAAAGGTCTGTGACTACTTATTGATATTATGCATCTCAGGTGTCCGCCCCCCCCACTTTGCCCCCACGGGGGTACTTTCCTAAATTTAGCAAGACTCCTCATGTGACATATCGTTGGAAAGGTCTGTGACTACTTATTGATGTTATGTACCTCCGGTGCCCACCCTCCACTTTGCCCCCCACGGACAGTTTTCTAAATTTAGCCAAGACCCCCTCATGTGACATATCGTTGGAAAGGTCTGTGATTTTTTTATTGATGTTATGCACCTCCGGTGTCCGCCACCCTCCGCTTGCCCACTGGGGCACTTTTCAAAATTTAGCTGAGACCCCTCATGTGACATATTATTAGAAAGGTCTGTGGCTACTTACTCATTTTATGCACCTCCCGTGGCCCTCCCCCCAACTTTTCCCCCACGGGGGGCATTTTTATAAATTTAGCCGACACTTTTCATGTGACATATCGGCATTTATATAAATTTAGCCGATACCTTTCATGTGACATATCGTTGGAAAGGCCTGTGACCACTTGCACATGTGACAAACATCCGATGTCCCTACCCCCCTTTGGGCCCACGGGGGCACTTTTCTAAATTTACCCAAGTCTCCTCATGTGACATGTTGTCGGAAAGGCCTGTGACCACTTACTCACGTTATGCACCTCCCGCGCTCTTCCCCCCATTCGCCCGAACGGGGAGGGCATTTTTTAAAATTAAGATCGAGACCCCTCATGTGATATATGATTGGAAAGGCCTAAAGCCCTGTGACGGCTTATTCATATCATGCAGCTGCTGTGTTCCTTCCCTCACTTTGACCCCTCCTCCCAGGGATCCGGTCCGAGGTTCGTTCGTTTCAAGATTTTTTTTTTTTTTACAAGATTTTGTAGTGCGTGCACACCACGCCTGCTATACGGCGCCTTATATAGCGGGGAGCCAGTTCGCAAACTAAAACTTTTTGCCTGTAATTTCTGACATAACAGCTACTAGTTTTAGCTCATCTTACTGAATTATAATAATTACAAAATTTCATAGAGGAGATATAATTTCCAACCAGAAATTAACTTAATAAAAATGTATGATGTTAAATTAAAAATAAACTGTATTAAATTTAAATATTTAATTGAATTAATTTCACGTTTTGAAATGTCATAAATAGATTCAAACTTTATTTTAATTAGTGAACTTTCAATTTAGTTTACAAGAAATTAATTATTTTTCAACTTTATTTTTCTTTAAAATTCCTGATAGAAACACTTCCAATTTAACTTTTTTTTACTGAATTTAATAATTACATGAAATCGTAGTCCAGAATTCAGTTCAAACAGCCTTTAACACAATAAAAATTATCATGCTAATTTAAAAATCATAGTATTTTTTAAGAATAAAATTTCACTTTTAAAAAATTCTAATTTTTTAACATTTGATGAATATTTATATTACTTTAAAATTGCAAAATTAGTAACTAATTAATTTTTGGCAAAAACTATCTAGTATTTGGAACTTCTTCAAACACAAATAGTTACATTTTTAGGCTTAAATTGTCTTTTGTTTTAAAAAAAAGTTAACTTAATACTTCTGCACCAAATTTTATCAAAATGAGTAATTTTTATTGTCAACATCAATTATTTAAGTTTTAAAATATTACTTTTTTAAACTTACATTAGTAGAATAATACCCATAGGTGGCAACCTCCAACTAATCTTCCGTAATAAGTGAGTTAATTTGACCCAGGTTTAGCACGTTTCGAACCACAATTTTAAAAAAGAAATGTAGTTAAATAAGTTCCATGTCGAAACCCGAAATTAGATAAATAAACATTCATCAAATAAATTTTCTGGTGCGAAATGTCGTTAACATGGGTCAAATTAATCCGTATATTACGGACGATTAGAAAGAGGTTGGCAGCTATGATAATACCATAATGTTTAATAATCAAAGTAATATTAAAATAATAGCAATAAAATAACAATAATAAATATTTTTGAAACAACACGACAATAATAACAATAAATGTAACACGAATAAATATTTTTAAAACAGCACAACAATAATATAAATATTAAATTTCAATACTTTTTATTAAAAAACTTCCAATTTAACTTAAATAATCACATAGAAAAATATTTCTTCTATAGCACTACTAAAGTTTGTACCTCAGGACATTCAACTACAATTTGATAAAAAGATAAAGTTCCACCAAATTGCCAAGTTTTTAATGAAATATAACTCATTCGTCATGAAATTCTATGTAAATGTGGCATTTGATATTAAATATTGCATCACTTCAGTAAAAACGAGGCTAACGAAAAAGACAGGTTACCGCGGTGCATCCCACGTGTCTTTTTTTACAAACCGCTAGAGTGACGTGATGCTCTTTTCGCAAACCTTCATTGGTGCATTCGGGCATCACGTGACTCCAGCGGTCTGTAAAAAAAAGATACGAGGAATGCACCGCGGTAGCCTGTCTTTCTCGTTAGCCTAGAGTGAAAACATCATAAATCCTCTTTCTATCGCTTTCCTCCCCTCTAATAATAGTATTATACACTAATTCATCACTACATATTCATTAATTTATTCATCCTAAGCCCGTCATCCAGTGCTGTCTGATTGCTGGCCGGTGACGTTCCCCAAAATGGTTTGTTAGTGGGGAGTTGCCAAGATAGGACGTCGGCCACTGTAGCTTTGTGGCTAAAGCAACAGCATAGTACTGTATGGATTCAGGTACGGATCCTGGCCCTGGGTAATTTTTTTCTCCTGTTGGGTTATTCTATTAATTGTGTTCAAATCTGTGTTAATATACAGTGTGTCCACGTATAACCTGACCGACCTTTATTTTCGCAACCGTTTGTCCTAGATGCATACATCCAATTACAAAAATGGTTTAAATAATATAAAGAATTACTTTAAAGCGATCTGGGTCAAGAAAAACATTTATTAAAAAATTAAGAAATTTAAATTTTTATACGGTCCCCCGGTCCTATAAGTAATATTTAGTAAAAATTTACTGTGACACTAACAAGTAAGACAGAAAAAGACCCATTTGTGACGGTGATTTCGTATACCCAAGTTCTTAAATGAACAAAAAGAAACTCCAACACAATACTTTAAGAGACTTAAACATTTATTGTAAAGAACTTTTTAAAGGAGGGCCGTGAAAAAGGTACAGAGGGACGGGGAGAGTTTCAATAACTGCCCAATGGCAGAGGCCCACAGCGGGGCTTAATTACAGACTACATAGCTCGAGGTCAGGAGCAAAAGTGAGACAGATTTCGTTATACTTACTTACAGATTGGCGAACATTAGATAACCACATGTAAGATACTTGGCGAAAAACAAATTGGGTAGACAAAACAATCAAAAAGTTTTACATTGAGTTAAAAACTATGCCATGGCGGGCTCTTTAGGGTTACAGGAAATAAATTCTTGCGGTAAGTGAGAGTGGCTTAAAGAAATAGCTAACACGTGATATTACATGCACGTTACAGATTTAACAACAGCTGAATTAGTCAGCAAGGGGCATATGGCTTTTATCCGACAAACAGAAGGGTGAGAATTGATTATTAATGCAAGCCAGGAGGCTGAGAAAATATGCATTACATATTGTCGGCAGCGATGGGAAAGACATTCACTTCTATTTTATTCTTTTATTTTATCTCAACGGAACATCACTGCGGTTAAGATATTTTTTCTATCCGTGTGAAAGTGAAAGAGGACTGAGATAAATGATGCCTGCATTTGAAACGAACTTTAAAAAGTAAAAAGCGAAACTTACAGTAGTGTGAGGGGGTGGGGGGAAGAGAAAGACTAAAGCCATATGAAATTAAGTATAAAATGTCAAATTTAAACTAAATCTTTTATTTGAAGGGGGGGGGAGAATAATGACAATTTATAATGAACCAGTAAGGTTAAAAGTTGATTTTTGAGGGGAGAGAAGGATAAATGAATATATAACAGGAAAGCCGTTATACTATTCATCTAACATTAAAATTGACCGAGTTATGAAACTTTGAAAAGCATGATTTATACCACTTTTTTGCGTATCAAACCAGATGATCTCGACCATTTTTTCAGGGGTCGTATAAAGTATTTAAACTTATTTCAAGGTATCTACGGTTTGAAAGAAATCGTGCAACTATTACGATTGAGTTAACTTTATTAGTTAAGTTTCAGATTACTTAAAATAATTGTATTTTAACATATGTTGTATTTTGTAAGGATTTGAGGCTATGATTTCTTTCAACAAAAATTATGTTATTTTCATAAGGTTTTATTTAAATTGCAACGATCGTCTTTCCAGTTTAAAATTTGTACTCGAACTTTAACTGAGTTTCAAATGTCCGATCGAAGTTAAAATTTCGCATACTGACTTAAAACCGATTACAATGTAATATTATTATGATTTTTTACGCTTACCATCTTATACATACTTATATTAGAGGATAACACAAAAAATTTCGGATAGATTACCTTCAACAAGTTTAAGAAATGGTTATAGATTAGATAACATAACCCTGCGATGGTTGTGTTTTTTAACTTTTATAATTACGTTTTACGTATATTTTTTAACGCTAAATAAAAAAATTACCTTCACATTAACCATCACGTCAGTATTTTTCGCAAATCGTAAATTTCAAGGTTAAAAAATAGCGAAAAATCTGATACTATAAAATAGATGTAAAACATTTTTATTAAGTTTACTTTTATTTAATTCAATAATTTATTCAAATTTGTGGCTTATACTGGGTTTCTTACAGCTAAACAGCTCAGGGGTCCGATGAGGTTGGGAGGGGAGGGGGATCGATTTTAACTTTAAGCTTCTTTATTTTGAAATTTGCGATTTGATAAAAATCCTGACATTATGGTTTAAAATGAAGTTCATTTTCGGATTCAGCGCTAAAAAAATACATGCGAATCAATTTTCAAAAGCTAAAAAACATGGCACAACCCAAAATTTGAAAGACGGTGTAATCTAACAGCATTTTAAAATAATTACAATTTTTGTAAAGAATTGAGGCTGTTGTTTTTCATCTTTTTCTTTAACAAAAATTCTGTTATTTTTATCCTCTTATATGTTCAGTACAAATTGTATGTTTTGCACTAATATGTCAGAATGATTAAAGATTTGAATTTTATGTTGCAATGCTAATTTTACTCTCGATCATTTCTTTAATATATCTCACGAAATTATATTTCTACTAAATTTGTGAATGACCCCTAATTTGCAGCAAAAAATAGGTTCCAAATCTAAACAGCTATTACTCGGTGAATTTTAATCGTAGAATAACGGGACTTTTTTTTGCTTTACTTGTCAGTGTAACAGGAAAATTTTACTAATTATATCTTATAGGACCGGGGGACCGTATAAAAATTCAGATTTTGTAATTCTTCGCTAAATTGTTTTTTCGCTTCAAACTTTTTTTTATTTTAACTCTGCACCTAATTTTGACCATTTTTGTAATTGGAAGTATGCATCTAGGACCAGCGGTTGCGAAAATAAAGGTCGGTCAGGTTATACGTGGACACACTGTATATACCTTTAATAAAAATGAATTCACACGTTAATTCATGTAAGAACTAAAAGACCTTATTAAAACACCTTAAAATTTTTTCAAATTCAGCCACCAGCAAAAGAGCCTGGATTTAGCGCCTATTGCTTGCAGCGCCATCTATCGCTGCTATTTGTACTAAAACTGGGAATCGCAGCATAAAAACTCCTGACATCTAACATAACCCTCCTGAATTTTTTTTTTAAATATCTGTCACCGTTTGCAAGTTATTGAATTTTAAAATCCATCAGTCATTTTTGGTACACCCGGTAGGTAATTCCACACATAGCATATTTTTAATATATATTTGTGATTTCGATATTTAATATTTAAAATAAAATTGGAGCATTCTTAACAGTTTTTCCAATGAATTACACCCCATAAAATTATTCACACAGAATGTTGTCTCAGGAGTATTTAAACATAAGTTTCAAGTTTAACACCCTGAAGACCGGTAGTTCATTTTTGGACTACTTAATTTTAATACCAAAATGATACATTGGCACCAGAATTTCGGAATGAAAAATTTCTTTTTATTTAATACGTGAAAAATAGCTTTTACTTATTAAAAAAAAAAATGTAAATTCTGGAGTCATTCAATCGTTTCAAGATTTTACGAATGCTTAGTAAACTTTTCCCATGAAAAGGTTAATCTCTTCTCTGAATTAGGTTTGCATGAATTTTGAAAAGAAAAAATATCATAAGGTAAAAAATAGTCTTACATCTCTAATACAATTTTTTAAACTACTTTAAATATATTTACTGATTTGTGAGTGGCCTTAAAGATGATAAAAGTTTCAGTCAATGGCAATACTTATAATTTATTTATTAGTTGTATTTAAAAATTTATAAGCAATCGAAATAGAATTTTTTTTTCAAATCGCTGTTACTCCCTCTAAGAGAGTAACAGCGATTTGAAAAGATGCTTGCATATAAATAAGATATGAGTATGAATTATAAGAGGCGCATTTTCATCGAAATATATATCGAAATTTTATGCATAATTAATTTTGTTATATGAAACACCGACAGTACTTATGAAAGTATTTTGCTTAATTGTGTCGAAAACATTTTACTTGAATAAAGATACTTTTTTGTCAAAATCTTTAAAAAAAGAATCAGCAATATATTCTTTAAACAAACACAGAAAAAAATATTTATTAATACTAGAAACTTACCGAGAACTTAAAAGCTTTTAAACAATCTTTATATTTTATATTAAAGGATATTATTAAATATTTTACATTTTTTTAATTTACACTTTATAAGATAAATTTTAAATATAAATAATCGTAACGGTGATAAAATATCGATGTAAGAAATAATGGCTGCTTCGTATGTATGTGTTTTTTGAAGTTGAAAAAATTCTATAAAGAAAAACAAATTATTAAAATATTATCATAATTATTATCAATAACAGACTTTAGATCCTATATAAATATTTACTTTGATTTGGATGTTCTGTAAATGAACCGGTTTTAAAATTATTTTGATAAATAAATAAATACAATACGAATATATAGTTTAACACATTGGATTATTATTTAAATATAAGAATAACAATTAAAACGGAAAACTTTAGAAATATAAATACTATGTTTCACTGAGAATGTTATTTATGCTATGTCCCTAAGCCGTATAATTTCAAAATACCAGTATGGTTTGTGTAAATGGAAATGTTCTATTTTGCAACAAAATAAATTTCTCCCTATTGCAGAAGTACTTGAATATTTATTAACGTGTGTTTTGCGTTAACCAACAGTTTGTTGTTCTACTTAATGATTATTTACAATGTTGTTTTCATAAACATAATCATGTATAATTTATATAGTTTTCAGCAGAATATAACATAAGCTAGCACATTACTCATACCATAATCCTGCTGACAGTTTGTCACTAATATATAACAATGCACCTTTTTTCATGAAAGTAGCTATGAACATTATTACACTGTAAAAAAGATAAATGTTTCTGAGAGGGAAATATAATATATCCACGAAAGAAAATATACAATAACCTCTTCCGAGTTACCCAAAATTATCCAAAGCATTCTTTTTCTTTATAAACCTCAGAAACCAATATATTTTCGAGATTAAAAGAAGCATTTATAAAAACAAAGTTTCTTTTGTTGCCACTGGTCTTCGGAAACATTTCCCAGTAGTTTTTATAGTGCATTAATCAGTTTTCTCAACTCGGAATATCGGTTTTTCCGATGCTATCATTTTTAAAGTAAACATTTTTATGTTCAACAATCATGTGTTTTTAACGAAACATGATAAATAAACAGCATTAACATTAACATTATTTTGTTAACCTTGCATGTATAAGTTCAATGCGCAACTGATAATGTTTAATTGAGAGAAGTGATCCGATGTTCTGACTTAAAAAACAGTTATTAATACGCAGTAAAAACTACTCAGAAACGTTTCCAAAAATCAGTGGCAGCAAAAAAAATATATTTTTTTAATATAAAGGCTTTTCAAAATCTCGAGAATTTATTTCTGAAGTTTCTAAAGATGCAGAATTCTTTTGGTTATCATAGGTAACTCAGAATATTTTATTGTATACTTTCGTTGGTGGTTATATTTTATGTTCTTTTACGTTAAGAAATATTTGTTTGCTGCTTTTTTTACAGTGTAGGAAAAATATAAGTAGGTAAAATTTGCAGTAAGTTTGATATATTAAAATATAGATCTTAGTGATTAAGTAAAACAAGATATTTCTGTAACATTACTTCGTAAGCTACAATTTTGAAACAATAATTTCTGAAATTCTTATTTCATTTACATTTTCACATGTATATATTATCCTACTTTCACAATAATTACGCAATTTCTTTAAATTTTTCAGAGAAATACAATTAATTCAAATGTTGAATTGTTTTCGGAATAAATATTTACGAAAAATTTATTTTTAAAACACGATTAAAACTTAGTAGTAAACCCTTATTCGTTGCGTGGAATCCAACTATTACGCCAGTAAAATTTTCATCAGTAACGCAAATAATAAAATGTCCGTATTGCAAAAATTGCTGATTTTACGTTGGAAATATTTACAATAAAATGCCAATATTGAAGAAATGCTGAATTTAAATTAAAGACATTGACAGTAAAAATGAGATATATTTCTTGGCAATATTGGCAAAATGTAACTACCTCAATTTTGGTGGAATTTTGTATACCAATAGTTGTCAAATTTTAATCAGTAGAAGCGTAAGTGTAGTGTCAGGTTGGGGGGAGAGAAGGGTACGCACATGCAAACGTCACATTACTTTCTCTAAATAGTAATGGTCACTAAAATGAAAAAATCTCTATATTTAAAAAATATGTCTTAAATGAGACGAAAATTGCAAAAAGTGGTGGGAAGTTTGTGTGTGCTTTTACTCTCTCCCCCCGGCGCAATGCCTATGAATAGAAAAAACATTTCCTCAGTATGTTTTTGCATCTAAGGTTGTATTAAAATGTATACTAATCTAAGATTATAATAATTAATATAAAATCTAAGATTGTGCTTAAAGGTCTATATTTAACACTCAATCATACACTTTAACTAAAATCATATCGTTAATAACAATTTTTAATTGTTTAATGTGGAATTAGCCTTTGTTAAAGCATTGCGACATATTTGTGACATTCATAAAGAGATACTGTTGCAAAGCAACTAAATTTTACGTTGTTTTCTTTATTACCTCATATGTCTCAACCCATTTAAGATTCGGAATCTGTCAATAATATACGTTAAAATATCGAGATCTGTTATATATATATATTTTCAAATAAAATTTAAATGGCTTCCCGAAATGTATTTTTTATTTGTATTAAGGGGGAATGAAATAAACCTAATTGAATTATTTCATTAATACCACACAAATAAACATTTTAAATCACTTAATTTCACCCAATAGCAGTGCTCTTAAAGAAGAATTATTCAAATATTGAAATATTTATCTTATACATCCACAGAAGACCATATACAAGGAGGCCATAATTAAACTGACGGTACTCGGAGTGTTCTGTAGCGCGATCTGATTGCGCTAATGGCGTCAAATTTTGTAGGAAGATTAAACAATACGGGGGACGAAGGATTCCGCGAAAAAAAATTTAGTTCCAAAAATCACCGCCAGGGGAATATGTGGCGCTGTGTATTCGAAAAAGCGAGTTTCAAAAAAGAAGAATCAATACTGAAATAAAATTACCGTTTATTTAGCACATCCAACTCAGGTTCGATGCGGCCGCCGTTTTTGTGGACCACATATTGCATTCTGTGCGCAGCATTTATAACAGCAGAGAATAACATGTCTGCAGGAATATCCCGTACAGTTCGCGATATGCTATCTTTCAACGTAGCCAGGTCCTGGACGCCTCCGTGATAGTCCTTGGACTTTAGGTAACCCCATAGCCAAAAGACGCTAAGTATAAGATCAGGGGACCGAGGTGGCCTGGAGTTGGAAAACAGCGGCTAATGACTCTTTCTGTAGTGAATTTCTGTCGTAGCAGCTGACTGTACCCGCAAAGCAATATATGCAGGGGCTCCATCTTGCATGATAATGATTTTCTCCAGGCACTGTCTTTCCTGAAGGGCCGGAATAACAAAGTTGTTTAGCATTTGGCGATATTTGTCTCCGGTAACTGAACAAGTTACAGGTCCTGTCGGAGTAATGTTCTCATAGAAGAATGGACCTATGATCATATCTGCTGTGAAAACACACCAAACAGTCATTTTTGGTGTATGCAAAGGAATTTCTTTCAGTGCACTTGGTGACTTGTTATCCCAAATTCGGCAGTTCTGGGTATTTACAGTTCCATTCAGGTAAAAGTGGGCCTCGTCTACCCATAATATTTTCCAGGGCCAAGCGTCATCCAACTCCATTCTGGAAAGAAAAGTGAGATTAAATGTCAATCGCTTATCATGATCGGTGTGACGTAACTCTTGTACGCGGCTGATCTTGTACGGATAGAAGTGGATAATTTTTCGTAGGATTTTCATACCGTACAATAAGGCATATCAAGATTCCGAGCTATCCCACGAGCACTGGAAGTGGTAGCAATATTGTCTGGTGCTCTGTCGACAATCGCCGTTGGCACTTCTTCGATTGTATCCTGTGATACGGGTTTTCGCCCTCTGCCTGGCTGAACATTTAGAGAACCTGATTTCTCAAACTTCTCAACCATTGCTTTTAAACCATTAACTGACAAAGGACCGTTATCTTTACGTATTTTTTTGTGGTTTCTAAAAGCACGACGAGCGGCTGGCGCATTGCACTGGTTGAGCAGGTAAAAGAATTTGACTATTAGAGCTCGCTCGACTGAAGAAGGAGACATTATGAAAGATAACTTTCAATGAAATTGCTTCTAAAGCAAGTCCCACACTATGGCGACACATAAAACATGTCGCTTGGATTTTCTGGAAAAACTGGTTTAAAACAGGTTTGAAACAACTTCGTTCTTTGTTTCGACCGGTTTTTGCGCTACATGTTGTGGCTTCATGTCGCTTGTCGTCTCAGTGTGGGATGCGCCTTAGAGTAGCACATTGCCTTTTAAAGCCAAACAAGCTGGCACTGGACCAAAAGCTGTTACGTGAAATTTGAATAAAGAACTTCTTCTTCTGCTGTTGCTTTCATTGGGGCTCTGTAAGTGAAATTGCAGATAAAGAAACTTTAGCAGTGTTTACGTAAATTTTCAGCTTTTTATATACTGTTACCATTTTGAGCATGGATTAAATTGCTAAATTCGTTAAATAAACATTAATTTTATTTCAGTATTGATTCTTCATTTTTGGAACTCTCTTTTCCGACTACGCAGCGCCACATATTCCACTGGCGGTGATTTTTGGAACTAATTTTTTTTAGCGGAATCCTTCGTCCCCCGTCTTGTTTAATCTTCCGACAAAATTTGGTGCCATTCTCGCAATTAGATTGCGCTACAGAACACTCTGAGTACCGTCAGTTTAATTATGGCCACCTTGTATATGATCTCTAATTACACTGTTCTACGCGATTTTCGGGATACAATGGCCGTGATCGAGATAGATTTTTCGCTGTTAGCGAAACGAGATTGACTAATCAGAAGCCTGCATTTTTGCGAACTTTTCATTGTTTGCAAATATGCAGGCTTCTGACTGGTCAATCTTGTTTCGGTAACAGCGAAAAATGTATCTGGATCCCTGCCTAAATCTGTTTCAAATCATACACTCTGTCAGAACAGCTAAAGCCATTGGGCAGTGTGGTTATTTATACACTATGACGCAAAAGTTTAGACAATGAAGAAATTCTTACATACTTTGAAAAATATTTATTCAATTTTCAAATCACTGCTTGAAATTAATGTGCTGTACATATAAACAATATTTATAACAAAGAAAAGTGGAATTGTGCATATTGCAATAAATTAAATGGTAACAAAAATAAACTGCTGTCTCAAAAGTTTAGACACAAATTAAATAAAATCGAAATAAACAATTTTTAAAACCTGGTTGCGCATCCATGCTTATGTATTACGTCATATACACGAGATTGCATGGAAGAAACTAAATCTTGCATAGTTTGTGGATCGATATCGTACCATGCATTCTCAATAGATGTCTTAAGTTCCTTTTCAGAAGAGTATTGTCCAGCGTTGCTATAAACTTTGCGACACATGATGCTCTAAAGGTTTTCTATAGGGTTAAGATCTGGGCTACATGCTGGCCAGTCGAGAACTCTTATATTATGGGAATTAAACCAAGATTTTGAATGTTTTGCAGTGTGAATTGAAGCATTGTCTTGCTGAAATTCCCACTGAGGGCCCCCTAGAAGCTCAGCAAATGGCAGTAGGTTTTCTTCTAATGTCTGTGTATAATGCTGTGAAGTTTGACAACCACTGGTGAAGGTCAGAGATACTTGTCCATTATAGCAAAAGGCTGCCCAAACCATCACCGAGCCCCCTCCATGTCTGCGACTAAAAAAACGTCGAGGTTCCTTCCGCAAGTCATGCCAATACGATAAACAACCATCTGGACCATCCAGATTCCACTTTTTTTCATCGCTAAATATGACTGACTGCCATTTCTCTCCATATGACATATGCTTTCGAGCCCACATAAGTCTTTGTAACTTATGATATGGTTTCAGAGCTGGTTTCTTCTGCATTTTGCTATAAACGATTGTTCTTTTTTCCAAAATTCGTCTACGAATCGTATCCTTTGATACAGAGAGTCCCGATGAGCTTTGAACTCCACGTACGCTCATTTGTTGAGTACTCGCTAGTCTTTGTATCAGGCGATCCTCTCGTACATTTGTCACACGTGGCCTCCCAGACCGACATTTTGCTTTATATTCGGAACCACTCGATAAAACTCGATAAATAGATTTTTTTGATCTATTAATAATAGCAGAAATTTCAGAAACGCTCTTCCCTTCACCTTTCAACTGCCAAATCCTTGAAACCTCATTCACTTGAATTTCTTTAGCTCTCGGCATGTCGACTATGAAGCGCAATCGTTTGCAGAACTTAAGTACTCCAAATTTGTGACATCATCGATTCTAAATTTGCATATGCCAGCGAATATTCAAAGAAATTTAGAATAGTGTCTAAACTTTTGCGACAAGCACATTTGAATTTTTATGAAAAAAATTAGTATTATAGCAAATAAAACGACTGTCTTTTGTACATAGCATTTTAAATCAGTTTTTGAATATATTTACAGGTTTTTGTAATTCTGACGTCATAATTCTACATTTTAAAGCTGAATGACGTCATTGTCTAAACTTTTGCGTCATAGTGTAGTAATCCGTGTTAAATTCTGAGAGTTCAATAAGTGTCCTATACTTTATCTATAGCAACTAGAATACACAGTGTGGAAATCGGCTATCCCTGTAATACTTAAAAAAGCGCTAAAATATTATATCCCTTAAATGTGCAATGATGCTGCTGCAATATGCAGATCGCAGCGACATTTGCAGGATATTTTCTAAAACTGCAAGATATTGCTATTCTATACAATGTGATACGAAAATCCCGCAGATGTCGCTGCGATCGACTCTTTGTACTTCAGCAGTATCATCGCACATTTAAGGGATACAAATTTTTAGCATTGTTTGGATGGCATATTTCCACACTATGTATTCTAGACGCTGTACTTTTTCCAATTACGCAAGTTTTGTTAATTTCCTTTTTAGGTGCGTGCGTAATGATATAAATACACGTTGTGTGGGGCTTGTGAGTGCTTAAGCCATTTGGTAGGCCTCCCCACCTAGCTGACCCTGATATAAATACGTAGCACCTATAGTCGTTGTTCAGTCCGTCTGTCTGCCCGTCCGTCCGCATATGACAGAGCAAAACCTACCCAACCGAATGGTCTGAAATTTTAAATATGCAATTTTTGCAATATTTTTAGTCCGAGAGCCGACAGCACAAAAACCTATGTTACCAAGAACAAGAAAAAAAACCTTTATTTTATGGAAGTGTAGAAGTAGGGGAATCTAATAGTCTAAGAGCCCGTGAATGCCAGACCTTCCTTATTTTATAAAAGCTGAAAGTTTCTCAGCGCAAGCTTCCAACAGAGGTAGGTACGATGGGCTACTATGAAATTTGGGTCATCGTGGTTTTGGCAGGTAACAGGTAGCAAAGGTATATAAAATACAAACTTAATTTCGTCAAATAATAAAGCGTAATTTTTTTATACTTTCTTCGAAATAATATTAGAAATCACGTCCTCCATTGCCAGACACTTAATATCGTGGCAACCCCTTGCCAGACACCGATAAACTTTAATAATTTGTAACTGTACTTACGTAATAGTATAAAAGCTGAATTTCATACATGTTACTTGGTTAACTATTACAAGATGTTTCCTCAGTAGCCAGACAGTTTCGATAGTTCTAACCACTGGCCAGACAAACATACAAGGGGGCTGTAAGTACGAGCGTGAGGCCATATACGTCCGAGTAGGTGCCAGCGAGATTGTTAATTGGATCGATCGAATAATTTTATTATGTACTTATTAATTAAAAATCTATGTTTATAACGTTATTGATTATAATTTTCATTTTGATAATTGTTAAAAAAAATAAACGAAATAAATTAGCAAATGTTTTGGAATTTTATGAACTTTATGTTTAATATTCAGTTTCATACAAAATTCGATATTTCATTAAAATTTGACTGTTTATTCATATATAGTGTTAAAAATCTCAGTGAAAAAAATATATTAATTGCATTCATAGCCATTATATAAAAATAAACGGAAATATGGATTTATAAGTTTATTATTAGATTTTAAGACATGTTTAATGATTTTATTCATTTTCATCATTATAGCCGATATCTTCATTATCTTCGTCACTGCTACTCCAGTCCGTTGCTTGATTTTTTTCAATATTGACTTCTTCGTTAGTTTCTGCTAAAATATAAAAAAAGTTAGTGCAATTGTGTATAGCTAAAAATCTATTTATAATAATTTGAAGTAGTATGTATCTACCTGAGAGAGTATTTAGTGAATTTACAGGGTTCGCACAGTGTTACCACTAAATCTTAACAGTATTTTGAAAGTATTTCACTGCAGGAAAATATTGCAAAATCTGTGAATAAAGGTGGGGATTGCGACTTCTGTGCTTTAAAATTAAATGTAAATTTTCTTATCATTAATAGTGGTGTCAGAGTCCTTGGAAATTCCAAGGAGTGTGCGAACCTTGATCTCTGACGTAATTTGGCAACTGATCTCCTTCAAGCCATTTAAAATGGTGCTTGTTATTTTCTTGTACCCAACCATTATTCTCTCGTTAATATATCGTTGGAATTTTCTGGTAAGCATTGTTCCAAATGCAGATATGAAGTTTGCTCGCAAAAATTGCTGTTACAGCTCGGTTTTACAGGATGGCAGACTGCTGACATCAAAATTTCGAATTCTTTTGCGGTCAAACGCTTCATTAACATCTGAGACAATGTAGATATTGATGAACTGTCGAAGCCGAGCAGCATGAACATCAAATATCTCACCAACATTGTATACCTCACATATAAACTGCTGTATAATATCAAAAGTGTTTTGTTGTTCCTTATTTTCAAGTAATTCTTTGTTACCGAATTTGATGAAAGCTTGCTGGTATTCTTCTGTTTCTGTAAATATTTTGTAAGGTCTTAATTTACCTTTTCTGAAAAACGCAGGATTATAATCACAACCTGTTATTGCTTGAAATCCAGGCAAACTCTTTAATAGATTCTCCTAACTTTGCGTGTATCTTTGTGAGGCCTACATACCTCATGTTGTTGCCAGTACCTGTCAGCATCTAAATAAGTGGATCATTTTGTAGATAGTACATATGACCAAGCATGATAGCGGCAATGTCAGTTTCGATACTTCTGATTACTTACTATATTCACTTGATTGTCAATACTACACGCATGATATATTATTTTGGTATATGCCTCTTCATATTCTGGACATGATAATTCTTCCACAACTTTTGATAATATGTTGTTGGAGCTATTAACTACGAAAGAATGACACTGTTTAAAATTTATGTGAATGGTTTTGTTACCAATAAACGTCACCATTTCATCAGTGGCCCAATGCAAGATGAAGAAATCAACAAGAGCTTGTTTAAAATTTGAATTTTTTAATTCTTTCGCAAAGTCACCCGGCCGAATTTGATCAGACCCAGTTATGGTGTACTCCAATTGTGCAGATTCGAATCGCTGGGAATATTTATAATCTTTGATCGATGGAAGTTCTGATCAAATGTAACGTCAACTCTTAACGCTTGCAATTGAGTAACCATTTGCAACATTTTTTTAGAAATGCTTCCACATTTTTTTGGAACTTTTTTCATAGTGTGCAACAGAAAGTGGCCATCAATTATTAGAACATCTACATAAGATGGTGGCTCATGCTGGAGCTCTTTTTCCAAACACTTCATTAAGGCAGATTTATCCGTCTTACAAATAGTACCTTCCAAATGGCACATGGACAAAGGACTGTGATAATTGGGTACGATAAATGTTTCGAAATATGCAAGTTATAGTCCATGGATATTCCCAGCATACGTCCAAACAGATCTCGTTAAATTCTAGCCTCTTGAATTGTACCACCTACTCGAATTTTCTTCTTTTTCTCAGCTTTTATTTTTTTATCTTTTGAAAAATTGTTAACAGGTGTGTTTTTAACAGATTTTTCAAATCTACTAATATCTGTAAGACATTCAGAAATAAACGCTTTCCGTACACATTCACTATTTTTCTCAATATTAAGAAGAAATGCTTCTACCAGTTCTGATCCAGATTTACCAGATGAAATGTTAATCAAATGATATTTAGGTACTTCTAAAAAGAGATTAATAAATTGATCAAAGGTCGCAATAAATTTCCGCAATTGTTTGATATTTTTCTGAATATTGTGCTAATTCAAATCCGCTGAAATATCTTGGTGAGATTGTAGTCTTAATTCTTGATAAACTTGAATAATTATCGTAGATCTTATATAGTGGTTTCGAGCTCACCGTTGGCGTGCCGAAATTGAATTGGTGAAGTGTATAACACCCGTAAATCTTCTTGCAGCATCTGCATTTATAGTCTGTTCTCCAGATAAATAGGTTGTCTTGAAAACGGCTTGGTTGTTATTTTAATACCAATGCAACCTTGTTTAAATCCTTCATATAAATCTGGATGGCTTTTTGCGACTTTCACAAGTTATCACAATAATTCACAGTCCATCGAGCATAGCTCTGTTGATTACAGTTAAAGAATAAATTTGCAATTTTAGACAATAGTGACTTGAAAAGTTCGAAATCTCCAGTATAAATGATTCGTGATAGATGTAAGTTGTGATCAATAAGATTAATGTAAATCAAATAAAATTGTTGAGTTTTGCCTAATTCGCCATTGATACTTTGTTGTTTGTAAATACAGTAATCAATCATCAATTCCTTCTGCTCTTCATTTTCTATGTGCAATGATATTTTACAGTTTTGCAGGCCTTGAAGTTTCTTTATCATATCATCTGTTAATCACGTGCTATTAATTTTCAAAAAAGATTTGAAATGTAGTATTTCCAATCCTAATGCCACCAAAGGTTGCAACATTTTGCAGCGGTTGAAATGTTTTCCATCAAGAAATCCACTCACAGAACCATTTGCTAGCAAACTACTTTCCACCATTACGTTTGTTAAGCCACACTCAGTTTTCACCTTACCAACTGCCTTAAATTAAGCCATCATAATGTAAAACGGTCCTAAATGTATAAATAAATTTTCAAAAGTGGGTTTTTCTGTTGCTTGAATTTGTAGGGCTACTTTCGCTATTACTTGTATGGATGATTGATTTAATTCATCAGTTATTTTTTTACTTTGATGCATGGTATCCAAAACTACAGAGTTACTAATTGGTGAGGCATTGATGGGATTTAAATAAGAAATATATTGTTCCGGAGTATCACTATAAATACGGCTATTAAAACTAGCCCACATAGGAACATCAGGTAATGCTACCGCATGACTAATCCTCCTGATGATATCTATTTCTGTGTACAATTGTAAATTTCTTGGGACTATATTTTCAATTTCATCAGCCGTTGATTACAGATCACTAGTCATTTTTGGTTTTTTTGGATATGGAATTTCCTCTGAAGATAAGGCTTCGAAAGTTCTTCTTTTTCTTTTCTTTTTGTGTGGTGAATTGCCTTCATTAATAGGAACCGGTGCTTCGGATATTCCTGATTCTTCGGATGTATTTAACTCCATGTTTTGATAAATAATTCCTAAGGTGTCATGTAAAGCGTCCTGTCCACTCGTAGTTACAACAAAACGGTCAAAATTATCAGAAGCTAGTAAAAAGTTCAAGTGCTTTTTTAATTTTTTCTGCGCATAAAATAGTCTTTTCAATGGAAGTATATGTGGTTTCTGTATCAAGTTCTTCAACACGTTGATAGCCAATGCAATGACCATATATATTGATAAGGTCAATAATTTTTCTGTTGCTCGTTGAACTCTTCAGAGTCATACCCAGCATAACGTGCTTTGATATCTGTACTTGATCATTATGAACTCCATAAAAAACATCTTGACAGTAGGAGCGAACTTGATGAACACATTTTAGACTAGTTTTCCGTCTTTGATTACATCCACCAAGAAGAGTGAAGAAGAAGTCTAATAATATTTGTGGTAATGAAACTTCAACTGTTATTAAATGCTGTGTTGAAATATTTTTGGACGGTATTTTTTTCTTGTCAATTTTCACTATTGTTTTTCAAAAAATTAATGCAGTTTTTTGTAAAATATTTTCTGATTGTAAATTTTCAAATAATTTATCATCTACTGTCGTGAAATAATTGGTCTACTGTCGTAAAATAATATCTTATTACGAATGGTAAAAAATTTAATGTCTTTAGAGAATATTTTCATAATTTTTTCTTCCAGATGGTGTGCGGCAAAAGTAGCATTCACTTCAATGGAATTTCCTTCAAAGATTTTCTCCAATGAATCAGTATATAATTCATGTAAATATATCAATAAATAACAACGCCCATTCTTGATTACATTTTCCTCTTTGATGTTACTAATTTCATTAAAAGCTTTTTGATAGTACTCTCGATGATGATGCCAATCGCTTTTAACAGATATTTTTGTAGAAGACGATATTTTATTATTGAAATGAACTCTACATTCGGTATGATAATATATTTTCGGGCCGACAAAATTTTCCAATATAATCAACAACTCGTTATACTCTTCTTTACCTTTTATGTCAGATATTATATGCGATTTAAATTGGTCTTTATCATTTTCATGAAATGGAAGCATTTTTGATCGTATTTGTTTCTTTTTTCTATTACAAAATGCACAAACATTTTTACATGTATCAACGCTAGTGTCACTTTGGATCGAACTATTTACTTTTGAAATTAAATCATTATTTTCACAGCCTTCTTCAAGTTCAGAAATGTTTACATGTTCCTGAGAAGTTGAAGGTTGAGGTTCTATTGATTGAGGAGCTAAAGGTGGTTTTGATGCTGCTAAATAATGTGTAAGTGAAGGCTGTGAATGAGATGGTTCTACGGTCAACTTAGGTGAAAACGATGTAGGTTAAGATGAATAATCTATAGCTATATTTGCTTCTTTTTCTGTTTCTTTTCCTTTCTCTGTTTCAACGGTTTCTTTAGAACTTTTAGATTCAGAGGTGAAATATTTTTTCATCAGTCCTGTAAATGCTTTATAACTTTCCCTGTGATAACCATTGTCCATATATTCACTAGGTAAAATAATCCCCGTGTGTTTGAGGTTATGTATTTTTCGCAGTCTCAAAATTGATTGACATATTCTCAATGTCTCTTCAGAAAACAATATTATTTTGTCATTACTTTTTTTACAAATAACACAAATTAATATGTCTCCCATGGTGATAATTTATCAAAACTGAATCACATTTATTTTATAAACTGCACAAACAAATAGTAAAACGTGTATTGCCAGTATAATACATGTACTGAGTAAACGAAAAATGCGCAGTGAAGTTGGACACGTGCCAGCGCTTGCACTACCTCTTAAATGCAGCAACCTCAAATAACTGGAGCCAATTTCAGAGCCAAGAAGAAAGAAGAAAAATGTCCGTTGGGCGCCTAGCTATATTGAGACTCTAGTGTATTGAGAAGCTAGTTCCACCTTGTATGTTTGTCTGGCCAGTGGTTAGAACTATCGAAACTGTCTGGCTACTGAGGAAACATCTTGTAATAGTTAACCAAGTAACATGTATGAAATTCAGCTTTTATACTATTACGTAAGTACAGTTACAAATTATTAAAGTTTATGGGTGTCTGGCAAGGGGTTGCCACGATATTAAGTGTCTGGCAATGGAGGACGTGATTTCTAATATTATTTCGAAGAAAATATAAAAAAATTACGCTTTATTATTTGACGAAATTAAGTTTGTATTTTATATACCTTTGCTACCTGTTACCTGCCAAAACCACGATGACCCAAATTTCCTAGTAGCCCATCGTACCTACCTCTGTTGGAAGCTTGCGCTGAGAAACTTTCAACTTTTATAAAATAAGGAAGGTCTGGCATTCACGGGCTCTTGCTCTATAATGTTCCATGTCTGCCGGAAGTGAAGTGGTGCATAAACCAAAAATGAATACCACTAGTGGTTGACTCGTAGGTTTATCATTGTGTTTGTCATACAAACAAAGATATAAAAACGTGGAGGACTGGAAGCAGGAAAACACAATGATAAACCTACGAGTCAACCACTGGTGGTATTAATTTTTGGCTTATGCACCACTTCACATCCGGCAGGCATCCATCATTAGATTCCCCTACTTCTACTCTTCCATAAAATAAAGGTTTCTTTCTTGTGCTTGATAACATAGGTTTTTGTGCTGCCAGCTCTTGGACTATTTGTCGAGTCATTTCATATTTTATGAAAATCGGATGCATAGTTTAATGACAGGGACAGTCAAAAGTTTACCGTTACATTACGGCCAATGGGAAAAAAATTATTTCAAGTGCATTTTAATGATGTTGAAGCCGTTCGAACAGAATGAAATTCATATGCACTTAATATTGAAGTGCACTAAAATATACATTCAGTACAATATGCGGTGCAAGAAATATTTATAAAACCTTCTATAGTACGAACGCACGTCATTTGCCACGTTTGACGTGCAATTTCCAACTTGTTTATAATAAATTTGGTACCAATAAATTTAGTCCTTTGCAAATTTTATACTTTTTCGAGCAATTTCTCAAAGCTTTATGACAAAAATGAAATGCATGATGATGAAAAAGTGACTTCATTTTCATATCTCGTGTCGACAAAAGCATAAAATTCAATTATTGCGGTTTCTGATCCGAAAAATAGTTTAGAATATGTAGATTAGTGTTGATTCACGCTTCAGTAAATAATCTTTTTTTTTAAATACAGCAATAGAATTTTTGGTTATCGTTAAACAAGTATTTAACGCGAAAGCTTAATTCATTTTTTCCCTAAAATATATTATGTTAAATTATTGCAAAGAATTATTAAATTTGTAAAAGTAAAATAAAGTAATTTTATTTTAATAGAAAGATAAAGTAAAGTAATAATAAAATAATTATAAAGAAAACAATTGCAACGTATTAGTAAATTAATAACGCGTAAAAATGCATAATAAAAATGCATAATAAAAAAACTATTATTATAAAATTATTATATTGTTCTGTAAAATTATTATAGTATTGTTAATATACAGTAATAGAGCTTTTGGTTATCTTTAATCGATTATTTAATAGAATAATTTAATAGTATTATTTCTAAATTATATTGTATTAAATTATTGTAAAGTATTATTACATTTTTAATAGTAAAATAAAGTAATTTAACAGTGCATAAATAATAAAACGATTGCAATATAGCAGTATAAAAATAAGTATACATAATTAGTAAAATAATTGTGAATTAGCAACGGTAAAATAAAGTAAATAATAGTAAAATAACTGTACACAAGTAGTAAAATAATTGTAAATTAGTAATAGTAACATAAAGTAACAGTAAAATAAGTGCTAAAATAGTTGTAAATTAGCAATAGACAATTAAAAAAAGAAATTCTAAAATAACTGTTTATAAGTAGTAAAATAATTGTAAATTATCAACAGTAAAATAATCAGTAAATTAATAACTAGTGATACTGTATAGTAAGAAGATTATTATCGTAAAAATATTATATTATTGTATATTAGTGTTACAATTCCATGCTATTTTTATCAAAAATCAATTAAATTTTCTTTAAAATAATGATACTTTCATTAGATTTAAATTTAATAATTACCATACATGTGTTAGTTATGTTTAAGGCTGTTTTCAAATCCAAAGGGTCAACTTTCTGACATAAGTTTTAATTTATTTTTGATCGGAAACGCATGAAACTAGAAGGTGTAGTTATTCAGAAACTATGTCATCGAACTGTTTTTTTTTTTTCGTTTTCTTGTAAACGCAATAGATCTTTCAGAAAATACGGTCAAAGTTGGCAATTTGAACCGAACTTCCGAACAAAAGATGAAAATCCAGTCAGTGTGGGGAGAAAAATGCCGTGTCACGTGATCAAAATCGCTTATAACTCAATAGGTAATTTATTGTTTCAAAAATGGAAAACACAGTTTGATTCCAAATCGCTTCCATGGTCAGGCTTTCCAATTTTATATCTTTCCGTTAAAAAATGAATTTGTAAATGTGTCAAAACTTTTTGCGCTTGCTGAGCAGAGCAGTTGAGAACAGCCTCAACTACCTAACTAGTTTTCTATTACTCGTGAATGCTTCGTATGAAGAAAAAGTGCACTGGGTGCTCAGGATGTTGTTAAACAATGACATTAAAAGTTTTTTTCCTCATTTCGGTTAAATTTTATATTTTTAATATAGGCCCGTTTTCAACTTACCCATTCATTAAAATTTTTAATGAAATTTCTGTAAAACATTCAAATCACAGCAGTTAGATGCTTAATTTTGTGTTAAAAAAAGTGAGAAAAAGAAAACAAATTAGAGATAGTTATATCCTTATTCTTGCTTTTATCTAGTTACAAAAGAAAAACAAATGTGGTGAATCGATAATTTTCCGAATCGTAATATTTCCTTCCGTCTTGAGTAAAATAAAATTACACTGTTTTTCGCAGGTGAAAATTGATATGATTAAGCATGTATTTTAATTTATAATTCTGAAATATTTTTTCTTTAAGTGCATCAAAATGACGTTATTTTCATTCCACCAGTACCAAAACTAGAGACTAAATCTGTAAAGGAAGAAATGTTTTGACAAATGACTTCACCTCTGAAATCTATATATACCGTTTAAGTTTTATAATTCTGAAATATGTTTTCTATAACGGCACCAAAATGACGTTACTTTCATTCCAACGGTACGAAAACTAGAGACTAAATCTGTGAAGGAAGACGTGCTTTTAAAAAAAGACTTCTCCTCTGAAATTGACATAATTGAATTCTAACGTTATTATTTAGAATACTGCAGTTTTACTGTAATTGCACATAAAAACCGTAATAACCGTCCAAACGAAAGAAGAAAACCCAGTAAGGGGAGAAAAACGCCGTGTCACGTGATCAAATTCGCTTATAACTCAATAGGTAATTTATTGATCAAAAAATGGAAAACACAGTTCGATTCGAAATCGCTTCCATGGTCAAGCTTTCCAATTTTATATCTTTCCGTTAAAAAATGAATTTGTAAATGTGTCAAAACGTTTTGCGCTTGTTGAGCAGAGCGGTTAAGAACAGTCTTAAGAGCGGATCCAGTGTGGCTGTTATGAGAGTTATAAACCCATCAGAGCAAGGAAAGTTTTTGTACAACACTACATTTTTAAATATGAGTATATATTAAGGGTGTTTAAAGGAAGCCCGTTTCTGCAACTCAAGTATTTCACACGCAGTCATTTAAAACGGAAATCCGTGAAGTTGGCCAACGCTATTCTTTAACACTTTATGCCCCGACAGTACATTAAAGTACCATTAAAATAATTTGTTCTAAAATTCATTTAATATATTGATTAGTGTAATATAGTTTAGAATAACTTATAGATACTTCACTTTATCTTGTTCCAAAAGCATTATAGGTAGCAGAATACAAAAATATTTTTTAAATGAGGATTTCTTTTTCATCTGCATCTTTTTAGTTTTCTTGAACTTGAACGATCGTGGGGGGAAGGTTTCAAATCGGAAATATTTCTTTATTTCTATTGTAAGAGCATTATATTTGTACATTTCCAAATTCTATAAAATAGGGTAACTCCGGGAGAGTCGCCGCATACGGGATAGATGCCGCACACCTTGTATTTCTCGTAATTTTCGATAGATGGTCGTCAAACGCGCAGTATAGGTGCACAATGAGAATATTTTAACCAGTGTATAGCGTGAATCCCATTTCGATGTTTACTTGTAGAAGTACAATCCTTAATTTGACGTAAGTGCATGATTTCACTGTCCAAACTTTTAAACACGTTATGTTTAAATACTTTTCATACACTAATTACTAAATGAATGCATGATTTCGAAGTCAAAACTAAGTGTAGCGTTTGTAGAGAGTACTTTGTGTATGGTTACGCCATTCCCCCTAGCGATGGCAGGTAACTGTGGTAGCCGACGTCTGCACCATGCAAAATGGGATACATGCCGCACTGCTTTTCCGGTATACATGCCGCAGTTTCTTTTGTACGGGATGATTAAGTGTTATTAACTTTTCCTTTTCTTTTTGCACAGACTAACCATTAGGGTGGGTCGAAAAAACCGAAATTTTTATAATCGAAATGTGTTAGCGCGGAAAAGTTGCCTTTTGTAAAACAGAATAAATTTCTAAAATATTACATCGATCGGTTAATATCTTTTACCGCCGCAAGGGGGCCAAAGTTTCAAAAAATCGCAAAAAACATGTTTTTTTTATCATTTTTTTTTTATTATCCAAACATACCAATACAAGTTTTAATAGAACGCAATAGCTACATGAAGATATGAGAAATGTCCCGGTAAATGTTCATTATGATGAAATCATATCTTTATTTGCCGCAAAAAAACCATATTTTTTGTAAAAATTTCAAAAATTTCAGTTTTTCATTTTTTTTTCTAAAATTTTATAATTTCTTTAATATGTCTAGAAATAAATAATTTTACTTTATATCTATTAATATGTCATAATTTTTTATAACTATTTGTAATAGACTTGAAAATAAAGTTAATCATTCATTTTTCTTGACGATCGCTTCATCTACTGATGTTTAACTTCATAACAGCCAATTCATGCCACAAAAATTATATAAAATGAGCAAAAGGTTTTAGTATTTTATTACTTAAAATATAGAGATGTTTAACTGAAACGGGTTAAATAAACTTAAAATGAAGAAGAATTTAATGTAAATGAATTTTATAAAAAACGTGCTTTCAGATGAAGTCATTATTTCTCGATAGGCCAAAACTGATTAGATGTGATCCTCCCTCTGTTCTAGTAAACAAACTTTATCAGTGCTTCAATGAATAATTTCACGCATCTTTCTAGTGATTGAGTGGGACAAGGAAAGTTATAATAGCTGGTATCTTTAATCGAACATTTTAAACTCACCAACGTTTTTAGTCGATAAAGAAATCATAACAGGTGGTTCCTTTAGTTTTCAGTTTTGTCAGTAGACTAAAGCCATACAATTTTACGCTTCAGTGTTGAAGTCTGCTATGATAAAGTGACGGATGGCACTATTCTAGCCCACAGAATTTCGTGCTTTTTCAATTTTCTTCATGGCTGGGGCCTTGATGTTCTCCTCTTCATATGCTATCATTCCAAAGAGGCTATTTGTATGATTTACGAAATAGTCATTTCGTGAAAATACAGGAACTATAATCTTTAGTAGATTATCTGTCAAGTAACGTAAGTTACTAACTATAGTGCACAGATACTGGAAAACATGAGTGATTCATTTTAATTGTGAACCAACTGATGCAGTACATTTTCAGGATGTACTCAAAGAGTATGACAAGTTAAGAACAGGGTTTTTTGTTCCAACGTAGAGTCTCAAAATTCGAATAGCAGTAATGATCCACCTTGCTTGAGATATTTGTCCAGGGACTCAGCAAAAAAGGTCAATTGTATAAAGGTCAATTGTTGAAAGAGCTTGCAATATTTCAGACATATACTTCTGGTCAGTTGACAAATCATCTTTATCAATATCTTGGTGATCAGATTAAATTGGCTTAAATTTTGCAATTGGTAATAATTCGCAAATCGCAAGAGATCAACCAATTGGGCCACAATATGATAGAGAACCTGTTTTTTGTCATCAAGATGTTTGAAAATTTGTCTCAGTGGAAGCTCGTTGAAGTGAGGTCAAGGAAGCCAATAAAGTGGTTTTTTAAAAGTTGTTCTCAACTAATCCTACTATAACACCACCTTTGCATCCTGTTTTGAAGACAGTTCCGCGAAATTCAACTGCAATTATTATTCCAGTTGGGATTTCATTTTTCTTCAAAAAATCTATAATTTCATTGCATATAGAAGTCGCCTTGCCAGACGATGGGGTCAAATGACAAAAATAATTCAGACCTGGTTCTAGTTACAAAGAGATATGTTCCTCCTTGACTTCGCAAAGATGAAACTTTGCCATCTCTTTAACCCGGCAGATATTTCTATCTTTAGGGCGATCAAAGTATAGAATAAAAGGAGTACATTACAAAAAAAAAACGAACAAAGTGAAACGTGGCCCTCTAGCAGCGAGAAATTAATTGTACGTGCAGGCAGCTGCAGGTGTTTCTATCATTGAGCAATTTTTTTAAATAGAATTACAGTGATCATGGTTAACAATGTGCATGAAATTAACAACATAAAATGCCTTTCCCAGCCTATTAGAAATGTAAAAAATCTGAAAACATTACAAAAGTTATGAAAATTGAAAAAATGTAAAACTTTAATTTTTAACATTTTTTAGAAATTTTGGCCCTGTTGTGGCGGTAAAAGCAACGATGTCACAAAAATGAAATGTTAATGTTACATTACTAATATCTTGGCGTAGCTATTGCGTTCTATTAGAAATTGAATAAGTATGTTTGGATAATTAAAAAAAAAATTGCTAAAAGTATGTTTTTTGCAATTTTTCCGAAATTTGGACCCCTTGCGGCGGTAAAAGATATTAATCAATCGGTGTAATATTTTACGTATTTTATCTTTTTTACAAAAGGCAAATTTTCCGCGCTATTACGTTTCGATTATAAATATTTCGGTTTTTTCGACCCACCCTACTAACCATGTTAGGCATGTTATCAAGTTTACTAAAACCAAAGGCGAAAAAGTAAGAAAATAAAAAGTAAGAAGGGCAAGAAAGATGCAAGTCAAGATGATAATAATGAAAAATTGGATTACGCGTAACTCAGACGTTCTTTACAAACTACTCCAAAAAAGAGGAAGTTTAATTGGCTTCGTTGCATCATGTGTCTAAATGTAGTTACATAAAGACTGTCCCTTTTCGACACATTTTTCTGTAGATTGTAGTCGAAGAAATAGGTTTTTTAACCCATTCGGGACCATAGGTGCATATAAGCACCTTCATAAAGAGCTTACAAAATTTGTTTCTGGCACCAGTAAAAAAGAAAAGTAATATTTGCTTTATTTAATTAGAGCATTTTGATAAATATTTAAGTAAAGGTAACTTCTTTAAAAAAAAAAGTGGTACTAGCCAAATAAAATTTGTATGAAAGCCACCGGTCCCGAATGGGTTAACAAATAAATTATGTAAACACAATTTTACTTTTTTTCTTTTCCCATTGTAATACATTGATGTTACGTTGTCGCTGAAATAACAATTAAAATTTAATGTAAAGAAAATAAGTCGATAATCTTAATAGTGAAAGTAGGCAACAATTATTAATTTGAATCTACTAATACGTTTCATTGTGCTCATTTAGTTTCATTTTGTCATTGCACCGTTAATTATAGTCCCGATATGAATATTTTTTTGAATATTTTTATTTTTAATTTCATTCTGTTCTTATTAAAAGCGCGGCATAACTACCGCAGAAGTGCGGCGTCTCAGACTGACTGTACGGGTGACGCGCCGCAGTGTAATGTTTTAGAAAAAAATTATTAAAAAATATGAATAATTTGTTTTGAATTTTTTTGTCGCAGTACGCACGTTGTATATTTAACATTAAATAGCGCAGCATGATTTTTTTTTTATTTTATGTCCACCATGGGACTTTATACAAAAATTTAAAAAAAATGTGCGGCATAAATGCCGGAATTATCCTACTAAAAAAGTATTTTAAATAAAGGATATGAGTGGAGTTATAAATATTGCACAAAATACCTATAAATTCAAATTTATTTAATTAATTTTAAAGGTAAAATTCGTCTAAAATTTATTAAATGATTGTGTAAATCTTCTAATGTAGTTTCAAAAATTCACAAAAAATGCTTTAGAAGATGAAATTTTCATGAATTCATAATTTGGGATATACAGAGGCAAGCGCCAGAAAATCAAATAATGTTTTTCAATTTCTTGTATGTGTGGTACAACTTCAGTTATAACAAATTTCTCCCTCATGGTTTTTCCAGTTCTGCCGACTCCAAAAAATTGACTTTACAATGCCAGCAGCATTGTAAAACCCTGGCAGCATTTTCTTAATGCCTTCATACGGAAATAGAAAACTCAGTTCGATTTCTTATTATCTGAATAGAGCTCGTAAACTTGATGCAATTGCGAATATATTTGCAAAGTTTATGCATTTACGAATTAAAATAGCTTCTTCAACGTTCCAGAAAGCAGACTGTTTCGATTTGAGGACAAAAATATACCGGGTGTCCTAAAAAGGACTGACTGATTTTAAAATTCAATAACTTGCAAACGATCACAGATATTTAAAACATTCTTGCAGGAGGGTTATGCATGAGCTCAAAAGTTTTTTTTTTTTTACAGTGATTTTCGATTTTAGTTCAAATTACAAACAATAGATGGTGCTGTAAGAAATAGACGCAAAATACAGGCTCGATTTTTAGCCTTTCTCTTCTTCCATGCGGATAAAGGAGAATAAAATGTATTGAGTGAGTCCCGAAGTACCAGAAATAGAGCCTGAATTTAGTGTATATTGCTTATAGCGCCATCTATTGTTTATAATTCGAACTAAAATCAAAAATCACTGTAAAAAACGTTAGTCTTATGCATAACCCTCCTGCAAGAATTTTTTAAATATCTGTCACCGTTTGCAAGTTATTGAATTTTAAAATCAGTCAGTCCGTTTTAGGACACCCGGTATATACATGATGTCCCACCAAGACTGCTCAAACTTTACCCAGTCAGATTCCTCGCTTGGAGTACATAAGAAATGCCCAAAGATCTATACTTCTACGAGCCATAGCTTTAGAGAAAAATGCGAAAGAAAACTATGACGTCGTATGCGGTGCAAAGAAAAATTTTGGGGGTTCTGGTTTTATGCCGCCACAATCGCCAGATCTGACGCTTTTGGATTTCTTCTTTTGGGGCCATCTGAAGGTATTAGTATATCGAGACCCAGATAATACAGAAAGGGACTAGTTGCTCATGTTCATGCTCGTTTACTTTTGTGGACTTCACACTGTTGCAACACGTACAGCGAGCCATTTCACGGCGCGCACATGCATGTCTCGATAAGCGCGGTGGACATCTTGAACATCTTCCTACGTAGATAAATGCAAATACCGATGTTCATGTTTCTAATGAAGATTTTTTTCTTGCACCGGATACGACGTCATACTTTTCTTTCCCATTTTTCTCGAAAACTATCGGTCTTAGAGGGATAGTTTTTTGAGCATTTTTGCGTACTCCAATTGAAAAATTTGGCTGCGCAGTTTGGGTGGTCTTGAAGAGATACCCTGTATAAAAATTGATTGTATGACTCACCATTCTTCCTCAAAAATCAATAAAAGAAAAACATAACTTCACCTTCACTTTGATCAAAATAAAGAGCTGGTTCCGCCCCTGGTTATGCTATATCAAATAAACATTCTTCTTTGATTTTTCTAAAAATAGAAATAGAGTAATATTAAATACATAATGTACTCGAGTTTATGATCAAAAAGATATTTATGTTAACTTAACATAATCCCAGATAAAACAGTATTAGGAGTGAGTAGGACATTTCTTCATACAGGATTATTTAGAGTCTTGAAATAGATCTTCCAAAAGTCTTTATAGAAAATGCGCATGTTTTATTTCTAAAAATAACAAAAGGAATCCATTAAATAACTGGTACCAACGAAATATTTATGAAAGATTCGCAATATAGAATATACGTTATTACTTGTACGTGTATCTTTTTTTTTCAACTGTTTTATATATATATATATATATATATATATATATATATATATATATATATAACCATTAAAAAAACCTTACAAATTACCAACAAAAATTGTGAAAATATAAATAGGAAGAAATTTATTCATTGACAATTAAACTGTTCCCCTTAACATATTCAACATAGATTTTAAAAACATAATTAAAAAAAATCCCTGCCGGCCCGGCCTGCAGGCAGAGGTAGATTTCGAAGTTAAGTATACTAATTTCACCAACAAAAACTAAGTCATTATTAGATATAAATCCACTTTAACAGTTTTATCTGTCTGCTTTTGACGAGTTTTTATTTCCTTTTTATAAAATAGCTGGTTTTATTAGAATCATGTTAAGGCGATATTAAAAAAAATATTTTTCCATGCTCAACAACTCGAAATTTTCTGGCGCATTTTCAGATTCATTTTTACTAAAAAAAAATATATGAAACATGTTGACGTGATTTTTGAAAAGATTTATAAGCGACCTGTGTTTTTATTTTTCTTTCAATTAATTAAAACTTGATTAGTAAACAATTATTTTCTCAGTAGGGCAATATTTTTCGTTTCTAACACAATCGCTTCGGGAAATTCTGTTCAAAATGCCCACTTTGACATCATTTTTTTGAAATATATTCTGCCTCTATCAAAAAATCGATCATTACTGTACATTATATAGTTTCTGAATAAGAGAATCTAGCAATTGGATGCGTTTGAGAGCAAAAATGAATTTAAAAATGAGTAAGAAAATAGACAGTTTGGATTAGAATGCACCCTTAATAAGATGATTTTTTTCTTCAACCACTATGTATTTTTAATTTGTTTTTGCTGTAAGAATTTTCCCTATCAAAAACTTGTCTATATAAATGTTGAAGACAATATTAAGAAGATTTATGATAAATTTATGGAGATTTTATAACTTGTGAATTGACGGAGTTATGAAAATTTTTCTTCTTCAACCCCCCTATTTGTTTTCGTTTTTTAATTTTTTTTTTTCGGTACTAATTGGTCCAATCAAAAACTTGTGAATATAAAAGACCATATAAGAAGATAAAAAGGTATATATAACCATTAAAAAACCATTACAAATTAATAACAAAAATTGTGAAAATATAAATAGGAAGAAATTTATTCATTGACAATTAAACTGTTCCCCTTAACATATTCAACATAGATTTTAAAAACATAATTAAAAAAAATCCCTGCCGGCCCGGCCTACAGGCAGAGGTAGATTTCGAAGTTAAGTATACTAATTTCACCAACAAAAACTAAGTCCTTATTAGATATAAATCCACTTTAACAGTTTTATCTGTCTGCTTTTGAAGAGTTTTTAGTTAATTTTTATAAAATAGCTGGTTTTATCAGAATCATGTTAAGGCGATATTAAAAAACAATATTTTTCCATGCTCAACAACTCGAAATTTTCTGGCACATTTTCAGATTCATTTTTAATAAAAAAAAAAAATATATGAAACATGCTGACGTGATTTTTGAAAAGATTTATAAGCGACCTGTGTTTTTATTTTTCTTTCAATTAATTAAAACTTGATTAGTAAAACAATTATTTTCTCAGTAGGGCAATATTTTTCGTTTCTAACACAATCGCTTCGGGAAATTCTGTTCAAAATGCCCACTTTGACATCATTTTTGAAATATATTCTGCTTCTATCAAAAAATTGATCATTATTGTACATTATATAGTTTCTGAATAAGACAATCTAGCAATTGGATGCATTTGAGAGCAAAAATGAATTTAAAAATGAATAAGAAAATAGACAGTTTGGATTTGAATGCACCCTTAATAAGATGATTTTTTCTTCAAACGCTGTGAATTTTTAATTTGTTTTTGCTGTAAGAATTGGCCCTATCAAAAACTTGTCTATATAAAAGTTGAAGACAATATTAAGAAGATATATGATAAATTCATGGAGATTTTATATCTTGTGAATTGACGGAGTTATGAATTTTTTTCTTCTTCAACCCCCCCCCCTTTTTTTTTTCTTTTTTTTTTTTTTTTTTTTTTTTTTTTTTTCGTTACAAATTGGTCCTATCAATAACTTGTGACAATAAAAGTTGTAGATAATATTAAGGAGATGTATAATAAAATTATTGAATTTGATATGTTGAGAATTGACGAAGTAAGGTATTTTTTTCTCCCAAAAACCCTATTTTTTGCGCCCCTTGAGCCTATTTTTAATTTTATCAAAAATCTGTAATGCATGAATTTTTGGCATTATTTTTAGAAGTAATAAAAACTTTAAACTGATTTGATATGTACAAAAATTAAAAAGTTATGGGTTTTTTTCTGTTTTCACAAAACCCCTCCGTATTTCCATCCCATTTGTCCGCTTTTGCCCATTAACGAACTCGACCGAGATTTTATGTCCCTTGATTTTATGTATCAGTTTGGAAGAGATTTGTGCAGAATTGCGGAAGTTATCGTGTCCAGAAGGAAGTGATAACACAATTGCTTCGGGAAATTCCGTTCAAAATGCCCACTTTGACATCATTTTTTGAAATATATTCTGCCTCTATCAAAAAATCGATTCATTGCTGTACATTATATACTTTCTGAATAAGAGAATCTATCAATTGGATGCATTTGAGAGCAAAAATGAATTTAAAAATGAGTAAGAAAATAAGTAGTTTGGATTTGAATGCATCTTTAATAAGATGATTTTTTTCTTCAACCGCTCTGTATTTTTAATTTGTTTTTGCTGTAAAAATTGGCCCTATCAGAAACTTGTCTATATAAATGTTCAAGACAATATTAAGAAGATATATGATATCTTCATGGAGATTTTATATCTTGTGAATTGACGGAATTATGAAAATATTTCTTCTTCAACCCCCCCCCCCCTTTTTTGTTTTCGTTTTTATTTTATTTTTTATTTTATTTATTTATTTTTTTTTTGGTACGAATTGGTCCTATCAAAAACTTGTGAATATAAAAGTTGTAAATAATATTAAGGAGATGTATAATAAAATTAATTGGATTTGATATCTTGAGAATTGACGAAGTAAGGAATTTTTTTCTTCCAAAAGCCCTATTTTTTGCGCCCTTTGAGCCTATTTTTAATTTTATCAAAAATCTGTAATGCATGAATTTTTGGCATTATTTTTAGAAGTAATAAAAACTTTAAACTGATTTGATATGTACAAAAATTAAAAAGTTATGGGTTTTTTTCTGTTTTCACAAAACCCCTCCGTATTTCCATCCCATTTGTCCGCTTTTGCCCATTAACGAACTCGACCGAGATTTTATGTCCCTTGATTTTATGTATCAGTTTGGAAGAGATTTGTGCAGAATTGCGGAAGTTATCGTGTCCAGAAGGAAGTGATAACACAATTGCTTCGGGAAATTCCGTTCAAAATGCCCACTTTGACATCATTTTTTGAAATATATTCTGCCTCTATCAAAAAATCGATTCATTGCTGTACATTATATACTTTCTGAATAAGAGAATCTATCAATTGGATGCATTTGAGAGCAAAAATGAATTTAAAAATGAGTAAGAAAATAAGTAGTTTGGATTTGAATGCATCTTTAATAAGATGATTTTTTTCTTCAACCGCTCTGTATTTTTAATTTGTTTTTGCTGTAAAAATTGGCCCTATCAAAAACTTGTCTATATAAATGTTCAAGACAATATTAAGAAGATATATGATATCTTCATGGAGATTTTATATCTTGTGAATTGACGGAATTATGAAAATTTTTCTTCTTCAACCCCCCTCCCCCCTTTTTTGTTTTCGTTTTTATTTTATTTTTTATTTTATTTATTTATTTTTTTTTTTTTTTTGGTACGAATTGGTCCTATCAAAAAGTTATTAATTGGATTTGATATCTTGAGAATTGACGAAGTAAGGAATTTTTTTCTCCCAAAAACCCTATTTTTTGCGCCCCTTGAGCCTATTTTAAATTTTATCAAAAATCTGTGATGCATGAATTTTTGGCGCTATTTTTAGAAGTAATAAAAACTTTAAACTGATTTAATATGTACAAAAATTAAGAAGTTATGGGTTTTTTTCGGTTTTCACAAAACCCCTCCCTATTTCCATCCCCTTTGTCCGCTTATGCCCATTAACTAACTTAACCGATATTTTATGTCCCTTGATTTTATGTATCAGGTTGGAAGAGATGTGTGCAGAATTGCGGAAGTTATCGTGTTCAGAAGAAAGTGATAACACAATTGCTTCGGGAAATTCCGTTCAAAATGCCCACTTTGACAACAATTTTTTTGAAATATATTCTGCCTCTATCAAAAAATCGATCATTGCGGTACATTATATAGTTTCTGAATAAACGAATCTACCAATTAAATGCGTTTGAGAGCAAGAATGAATTTAAAAATGAGTCAGAAAATAAGCAGTTTTGATTTGAGTGCATCCTTAATTCAATGATTTTTTCAACACAATCCGCATCGAGAAATTCGGTTCAAAATGCCCACTTTAACAGCATTTTTTAAAAATATATTCTGCCTCTAGCAAGAAATTGACCATTACGGTACATTATATAGTTTCTGAGTAAGAAAACGTACTAATTGGAAGCCTTTGAGTGTAAAAATGAATTGTAAAATGAATCAGAAAATAAGCAGTTTGGATTTGAATACACCCTTACTTAGATGATTTTTTTCTTCAACCGCTATGTATTTTTAATTTGTTTTTGCTGTAAGAATTGGTCCTATCCAAAACTTGTCTATATAGATGTTGTAGACAATATTAAGAAGATATATGATAAATTCATGGGGATTTTATATCTTTTGAATTGACGGAGTTAAGGATTTTTTACTTCTTCAAACCCCCTTTTTGTTTTCGTTTTTAATGTTTTTTTGTAGTACGAATTGGTCCTATCAAAAACTTGTGAATATAAAATTTGTAGATAATATTAAGGATGTTTATAATAAAATTAATTGGAATTGATATCATGAGAATTGACGAAGTTATGATTTTTTTTCTCTCAAAAACCCTATTTTTGCTCCCCTTGAGCCCATTTTTAACTTTATCAAAAATCTGTGGTACATAAAATTTTAACCCTATTTTTAGAAGTAATAAAAACTTTAAACTGATTTGATATGTACAAAATTTAAGAAGTTATGGGGGGTTTTCGGTTTTCACAAAATCCCTCCCTATTTCCATCCCCTTGGGCCGATTTTGCCCATTAACGAATTTGACCGAGATTTTATGCCCATTGATTTTATGTATCAGTTTTGAAGTGATTGGTGCAGAATTACGAAAGTTATCGTGTCCAGAAGAAAGTGATATATATAGATAGACAGATAGATAGATAGATAGATAGATAGATAGATAGATATATAAAGTTTTTTACTGAGGGTGGTTTTGTGTTCGAGGGGTCATGATCGGTGTAGATCTGCAAAAATTTTTCAGAAATTCCAACATAGGAACGATCCCAATAGGTAGTATTTCATACGAAATCTACCTAAAATGAGCAGAAAATGAATAATGGATATTTGTAGAACCTAGATAAATTCATCAGATCCCAAATGCCTAGAGTTTTACAAATAAAGTGTGTGGTTTCATCTTCATATTAGTCATAAAAAAGCTAAAGAATACGATTTTGGGACTAGCACACGCAAAAGTAAAGAAATAAATTATTGAAAAACAAATAAGTTTAGAATAAAACATAATTAAAAAGGATTGAGAAATAAAAATCGCATCACCATATTGAAAGAATTGCTGACTAAGAATAAGGCAGCATTAAAAACAAGTAAAGGAAATTATTTGTACATGTTGCCATTTTTTTTTTATGTTGATGGACCAAGGAGTAATAATATACAGTATGGTCAAGCATATTCCTCAATATATGGGACCAGCGCCCTCTACACATAATTTAAAAATGAATTCTGCCATGTATTAAAAGGATATATACATATAAAGATGTGAAAATGAATACTTCAGATATAACACAAATTAAAGTTCCTTATAGATCTTGTAGAACACAATTTAGTATTTTTTTCATGTGTTTTGGAAGAAAAAAACGCTTTTCTAAAATATTTTGAAAAATCAATGGAAAATTTTTATAGAAATTTTAATATTTGTTGATTCACTAAAACTATCATATTTTTATTTTAAATATTTTACACAAAAAGTAGATATAACAGTGTTTATTTAAGTCCATTTCAGAAACAATCAAAATGTTCAAAAATACAAGTAGCAAACCTTCAAAAATATTTCAATATTCTGAGACATATTATAAATATTATCTCTTTGCTAAAAGCCCGATTTTTTGTTTTTTAATATATCCAGTTTTAAATTCCGCATCTGGATAATGCAAAAATTACAAACTTTTTTTTTTCATTCATAAATATTAAATTTATTGAAAACTGAAGGAAGTACAATGCATCCAAAATTTATATTTGAGATTCGCGTTACAAAAAATGCAAATCATATTATCAAGGGAAGGAAATTTATTCAAAAATAAATGTTTTCAGCCTTTAAAATTCTCTTTATGCGTATAACTTTTAGGTCGTGTGTAGGAAGAAGCAAAAAAAGGGGAAATCAAAATAATTTACATTTTATTCTGAAATTACAAAACTTGTAACGGTAAAGTAAATTTATGAATATATATTCCATACTCAAAACGAATCACTTTTTGTTAAAAAATCCTTAAAATCTTCTTAAAAAGTCAGAGATAAAAAAGAATAGAAATTTTCCGTAATAAAATTTTAATTCACTAATTTTTTTTTTTCTATCTAAACGTTAAAATAAGGGCCGTTCTTCATAAAGCAATAAATTTCGAGTCGAAATATTTCTTTTTTAACACTTTCTAACAAAGTTGAAAAGTGTTTATGAATTCGGTTTGTCTGTCCGTCTGTCCCTGAAACAACTGGAGTCGATATAGGGTCATTCCATGCAAAATGAGCAAATTAGCTGTGGCAGACATGTCATGGATTTTAATGAAAATCAGTCTATATGTATATCATATCTATTTATGAGTAAATGTAAAATAATAGATTTCAGGATTGTTTATTTAAGTATTAAAATATACATTAAAAGTGAATGCAAAATCGAGGTATTGTCTACAGGCTTAAAATTTCAATTCAGATTATTAACCTTAGGAATGGAAAGACTATATTAAAAATTATTTATAATTAGGAATGAATAATAATTAACAGATTGGCGTAAGTTAGTACTTGTAGTTTTATTCCGTAATGAGAAAAAAATTATTTTTGAAAAATTTTCAGGTAAAAATGCAATAATTCTGTTGCTCCTTTACACATCAAGGACAGCACTGACAAGTTTAAAATTGCTTAAACTTATATCTAAAAGTATATATTTTAAATATCGAAAGTTTCATTCGTGCCTTTTTATTCCTTAATGAGAAAAAAATAAATAGTAAAAAACGTTGAGGGTAAAATGCAATATTTCTATCACTTCTTTTTAAGTGAAGGAAAGCTTTATTAAACTTTTAAATTATTTGATATTATAGATAAAAGTGTATATTTTAAATATAGAAACTTTCATTCTTGCTTTCAGTATATTGAATGCAAAATAGAGGTATTGTCTACATGCTTAAAATTTCAATTCAGATTATTAGCCTTAGGAATGGAAAGACTATATTAAAAATTATTTATAATTAGGAATGAATAATAATTAACAGATTGGCGTAAGTTAGTACTTGTAGTTTTATTCCGTAATGAGAAAAAAATTATTTTTGAAAAATTTTCAGGTAAAAATGCAATAATTCTGTTGCTTCTTTACACATCAAGGACAGCACTGACAAGTTTAAAATTGCTTAAACTTATATCTAAAAGTATATATTTTAAATATCGAAAGTTTCATTCGTGCCTTTTTATTCCTTAATGAGAAAAAAATAAATAGTAAAAAACGTTGAGGGTAAAATGCAATATTTCTATCACTTCTTTTTAAGTGAAGGAAAGCTTTATTAAACTTTTAAATTATTTGATATTATAGATAAAAGTGTATATTTTAAATATAGAAACTTTCATTCTTGCTTTCAGTTTATTTTTGGCTATTAATATATTTATTTTAAACTACAGTAAAAAAAAATTGTTACGCTGTACAAAATATTATATATTTATCCTCTAAATCCATAGATGGCAGCACTATATTTTTTTCCCTTTGAAATCGTACAATATTGTAAAAAAACGCGCGTGGATTCAAAGAGCATGCTCTTGGAATGCAACAAATATTACTTTTTTAACCCAATTTTGTGACATTAGGAATTAAGAAGCAATCTTGAATTTTTTTTAGCATATCATGGACTTATTGATCTTTATGTCTGTGCAATAACTGTCATGTCTGACCTTTCCTTCATTATTTTTTCTTTGTCCTATCAATAAGAGGGAAAATTACGATTTTGTCATTTCTTTTTAAGTTTCTAATTTTTTTTAAAGGTGAAGGAAATACATGGCAACTTAAAAACTTTAGCAATTAGATCTTAATATGTAACACTACATCAGGTATCAATTTCACAGATGATTTTGAATTCCTTTAATTTTTATAACGTTTAAAATTTTCTCAAAATTGATAAATTTTCAATTTTTACAACAAATTTAAGATTAATCATGACGTTTCCAAATTATCATTACTAAATAAATATGAAGATAATTTTCCAGAGATTTCAATATTATAAAAAGATTTAATTTATGTTAAATAGTTTTCAAGATACGGAACTTCAAACTTGAAACTTTGAACGATTGTACACATGCCATTCTATGTCACAAGTTTTTTAGATGTCCAGAACTTCCAAAACTTTTTATTTTTTTGTCGAAATATTTTGCAGTGCTCTATTTGAATGTGAATTGAATCTGTGTATCAAATTTTATTAAAATCGGTTACTATGCAGCCACGTCTTTTTTTAAATTTTAGCTCATTTTGTGTTGAATGACCCTATAGTGCCATGAAATGGATATATGTTATTGGATTTTACTATGGCATGTTCGGTATTGAAAATGAAGTGTGTAGCATTTTGAGTTCATTCACAGGGCCGCTCAAAATATTCCATTACATTACGGTGTATGGGGGGGGGGAAATCGTCTGCTGTGTATTTTAATGATATTACAGTATTTTAAACATATTGAAACTGATATACATTACTGAGGCGTACTACAAGGTTCTTAATGTAGAATAGGGTGTGTGTAGAACTTATCGTTTATTTACAGGGACACACAAAAAAATTGGCTATAGAAGAAAATGAACAATTATTGAACTAATGAAGCCTACCAACAATAATTGATGGAAGTTATTTTTCAGTTGTGGTGTACTTTTTTTAGTTTAACTATTTTTAACTATTTGGAAAAATGGTTATTGTCCTCGTCAGGATAGGAAATCAAAAGCATATCTGAAGCTTTTTATTGGTTTAATCCGCATTTTATTCGTTTTCTGATGGATCTATACAGTAATCTGTATTTCCTTTTACTTTCAACAGAGATGGATACTTCTGTTGCCATTATGTCAAAAAAGTAATAAAAACTACAAAAAAAATTAACAACTCAGAAACAAATTGAGATACAGCTTTCAAAGAAATTGCATTTGAAAGTAAATGTTTTCTCTATACGACGGTGTAAAAAGTAATATTGTGCGATGTTTAGAAGTTTAAGAATGAAATTTCATTTAAAATGGGTCGTTAGATTTCTTGGACGATGGAAAAGCCTTTTCCCGAACAGCCAATGAAATGCTTGGATAATACGTAAGTTTTAGGTGGATAATACGTAAGTTTTGAGAAATCTGACGGGTCGCAGGCGATTTTTGTCGCTTGCAATTTTTACGTGTAATAGCACTATTAATGTTTAATTCATGGGGTACGTAATGTAGGATCCACTCCGTGCGATTTTTTATGTCTTAAATTTTAGTCTTCGAAAAAATCATTTTCCAAATGGTCGTTGTAATTTGTTAAATTGCTTTTTTATTTATTTATTTTTTTAAAATATTACTTGGTGTGTATAAATTCAGTGGATCATATACAGGGTCGCACAAAAGTTCTCAACAACATCCGTTTATTGGTGGAAATTTCTGAGTGGAAATTTTCAACTGTGATATGAGTTAAACTGAACTAACTTTTAGCATACTATGTATTATGCATACATATCTGTAGATCATGTACAGGGCTATGAAAAAATCGTATATTTTAACGTGTATGCATGGTAACAGCAGAAATTGTGTTTTTAAATGCGTTATGTGCGTTTTCCAAATTGTTTATTTAGACGTCATTTTTCCCTTCGATAAACAGTGAAGTTTTTTATAATATTCTAAATGTGTTGGAAAGTATTTCACAATCTATGCTACGTATATTTTTTCGTTCTTGTTTTTTAAGTGAATTTTTTTCGATTGATAGATTTCCGGTCGATCACTATTTAATACATTTAAACTATTGTACAAAGATGAATTACATTTTACTCAGTTTTAACCCGTTATTCTGTTTAGCTCTCACTTCATTTTGTAGAAGCGCAAAAAAATGGTTTTCGTTTTGAAACTGCAAGGTTTTTTACCATTATTCGTGTTTCAGGAAGTGGAGCGGCATATATTGGTTATATTTGAAACAAATGAAGGAAGCGTACTAAAGACATACCCGACATCACTCATTACTCTTCTGCAAGAATAACGTTAAGCCTTTATTTGGACACAATCTATTTCCACATTCATAGAGTTTACATTTTTATTTTTTGGTAAGATCTATTCATTTAGAATTACACTCTCAAAAATAATTTACTTAAAAATGAGAACTTCCATGTACTCGTATTTTTTTAAGTACAATTGTTTCAAAAAGAAATACATTGTTAAAAATAATCTACTTAAAAATGAGCATTTCTATGTACTCATATTTTTTAAGTACAATTCCTTCAAAAAGAAGCATTAATCTACTTAAAAATGAAAATATCTTTGTACTCGATTTTTTTTAAGTACAATTAATTCAGAAACGAGTACATGATATTTTGAAGTTGTGTATACTTATACTTGATTTATAAATGTATTCAGAAATGAATACATATATTTTGTATTTTAAAGTCTTAATATTCATGTTTAAATCCTATGTACTCAAAAATATGAGTTTTCTGATAAACCCTTTTCTTATACCGAATTGACAGTAGGGATTTCCAAGCTTTTATTTAAAGATATGTCTATCTTGGGCTAAGATGTGTTATTATCCCACCCTCCGCGATGTTGAGTATTTGGCGATTTTTATCGCTCTGGCAACCCCGGCGTTTGGCGTCTAGTAACTTATTATGGCAACCCCCCTTTTTTGCGTGAACATTCATTTCACTGCCGGGTGTCGTTGGTGACGGTTGCTTGACTCTTGTACCAGATACTCTTTGATATCGTGTTCTATGGCTGTGTTTTTATTTTTGTGTTAAATTTACTAGATGTATTTCATTGACTATAGTTTCTGTAGTCCGTTTAAACAGTCTTGCTGAAGTAATTAAGAAATATGAGGAAATTTTGCCATGAAAGGGAGGTTTGTTTATAGCGTGTCAATGCGTATTAAGCCTATTTTGGAAAATGACGGCGGTGTTATATTTTGTGCTGTAGGTTTCAAGAAAGCAGATGTCTGTTAAGGTATGTTGATAATTTTATGTATATTTTGTTGCTTTAAGAGTTTTTTTACATTTTGAGATTGCTACAAAACGAGAACTACTGAATTTTGAGAATGCTATATCGCGAAAAATGCTGAATTCGGCGATGTTTTCTTTTCGGTAAATGAGCGCAAAGCGCTCATACAACTATTGCTGATTGCCACTTTAGCGAGTTTCGTTTTTTAGGTATATTTTGCTGTTTTAAGAGTTTTTTACATTTTGAGATTGCTACAAGACGAGAACTGCTGAATTTTGAGAATGCTATATCGCGAGAAATGCTGAATTCGGCGATGTTTTTTTTTCGTTAAATGTGCACGAAGCGCTCATACAAGGATTACTGATTGCCAGTTTAGCGAATTTTGTTTATTATTTACATTTTATTTTCGTTGAGCCAAACATGCGTATAAACGGGTGCTTCGCGACATTTACTACTTGGCGGAAAAGGGGTTTTCTCGCCAAAAAAAATCCAAGATGGCGGAGGGTGGGATAATAACACATCTGTTCCCTATCTTGTTATAAATTTTAATTTATAATACACTCTTTTCAAATTTATTTACAATTTCATTATAAATGTTAAAGAAGAAAATTTAGTTTAAAAATTGTTTTATTAGAAGTTAGAATATTTAAGAAAGGGAAAATTCATCTCTGCTGTTAGCGATCTTCCGTCGTTGATTCATAAAAGGTGTCATTTGGAAGCAACTGGTAACTCCTCTTATAGCGAAGTCAGTACAATACTGGTCTGCCACCTCGAATACTCGGGTTCAAATCACGGGGCGGCTCATACACAAGAGTTAAAATAGTAAATTCGTTGTTCTTTATTCCAAAAATTGTAGTTCTTCGCAATTCAAAATTACCGTAATTAAAAATGGTGATTTGTCGGTTCTCTGTAATTTCACTTTTTTTTTCTTATAGTGTATGTGTGTTTCTATACATACTTATTTTCGAGTCCCTGTATGTACTGAAAAAAAATGAGTACATGCGTTTTTCAAATTTAAGAGTTAAGTACTCGGAGCTATTTTAAGATCGGGAAGTGCTCAATAATTAGTACAATTTACTTATTTTTAAGAATAGTGTTTTAACAGTGTAATTATTGACTCTACATTCTATTAGAATACAGTGCATACACATTTACAAAAGAAGAAAAAAAAAACTTTAACTGATGGCAATGACTATGACGTTTTGCTCTGTTAACCACAATGAATCTTTATTCAGCTCGCAAAAGTAGCCGTGGAAAAAAAAGTACGCACCGCCTACTAACTCTACAACAAATTATAGTAGAAGAAATTTATTGGCGCCAAAGGCTTGGAAATAAAGTCTACTTCTAAATTATACATAAAAAATTTGTTTAGGGGCCACCTGAAAATCAAACCCTCACCAAACCTTGTTTTCTTCAATACCAACACCCAATTTTGACAGTATATTTGAAATCTTCGGTTCAAACTATGATCATAAATGAAATCAGAAGTCATTTGAATGATAAGTTTTGGAATTATAAACATTCAAAATTTAGAGCTTCTAATGTTAAATTAAATTTCCATACTTTTATTAATACCTCCTGAAACTATAATCCTAATGTGATAATTTTTTGTGTGGTCATAATACTAGAAATCCCAAACATAAATACACTGAATTTGTAATTTTTGAAATTTTATAATATGAATTATATGAATTATAAAATTAATATTCGAAACAGATATGAACTGCAAACCTACAATTCTTTGATAGATTTATATTTATTATGTCTTGCTTTATGCAAATTCAAAATTTCAAATTTTTCTTCCAAGTAGTTTTTAAATTATGCTTAAAAAAAGTTAAAACAAAATGGTTTAATGGTCTATGATGTTCAGAAAAGCATAATTTGAAAAAAAAATATATTTTACTCATTTATTGAAATATTTGGGCTTGGCAAAAATTGAAACATATTAAGTACATGAAGTGGCCATATTGCCAACAAATAATACATTAATGGAAGCGACTTAGTCATTCTGTAGCATTTCAATAATCAAGTACAGAAATTCAATTTAAATACAGCCTTAAAATAGGCTAATTTTAAAACAATTAATTTATCTGAAACATATCGTACGAATTTCATAAAAATTTGTATTTAGGCTATAATTGGAAGGTGTAGAGTTTATTTATGATGTCAAATTCGAGTATGGTTATTGAAAAAAAACGAAGTTTGGGTTTGTTTTTATATGTCGATGGCCCCCTAAGCACATTTTATAGTAGTTTATAGTAATTTAAATGCTGACTTTATTTCCAATCGTTTGGTACCTGTAACGTTTTCTACACTAATTTGTTCCAGAGTTAGTTGGGGTGTTTACTTTTTTTCACAACTGTACCTTTAGTATCCTGGCTCTTACAACTTTTCATCACTTCTTCCATACCGGCAGTACACTGTAATTTTTTACCAACGTATTCCACAAATAATATGTTTAGCTCATCGATTTTAATATCATATTGTTACATTATCATATCTAATGCGCTATTATAATCCTGCAATTGCATATTTACCGTAGAAATTAAAACAAATTGGAATAAACGGTTAAGTGCGAGTATTATTCGCGCTCAGATGGTTCCGTACAATAAATATATGTATTATTAACAGTATTATTAAAAAAGTTGTTACTAAAAGAAAAATAAGACCTTCTAAAAAACTATCCAACGTAGGATTGGTATAGCTGTATATATTCTAGAAAAGTATGCATGGGTATACCGTAAAAGTGCAAAAAGATATGAAGGCTAAATAATATGAAATATTGCTATTCTGTGTAACTCTTATTTAAATATTATCCTAATCTGTTTATGAGGAACTCAATTCGGCACTGGTAATAAAAGTAGTCCATATTTGAACTTACTTCATTTGGCACTTCATAAAACTAAATTCAGCGTTGTAATAATCTTCTTTTTACAGTGTATCTAAAAAAAAAACTCTTTTTCAAAGTTTAAACTTAGCATTTTACTAAGCGCGCTTCGAAAAGAGGTCGCAAAGTAGCAATGCCCTCTTGGTCTGTGCCGCATTTTCCCAGATATGTTTCATGTTAACTGTTAAAGACATGGAAGGCGTATTGAGAGGTCTACTCAATGCAAAGTACACTGTAAAAAATACACTGTAAAAAAAATACGACCAGTTTTCCTGTAGGAATCGGAAAAATAGTTGTCCTTATTGTGCCGGAAAAATTTCCGACTTAGCTCGTAATAAGATCCGTAAAATAGCATTTCATTGACTATTGCCCTTTTTTACGGATTTTATTCCGAGCTGGGTCGGAAAACTTTCCGGTACGATAAGGGCAACTATTTTTCCGATTCCTACAGGAGAACTGGTTGGATTTTTTTTACAGTGCAGTCGCGAATCCCATAGTATTTATGTGATTAATTCTAATTAAATTAGTCTGTTTATAACAATACTAGCAAACCCCGCGGCTTTGCTCGCGTAATATTTGAAATATGCCAAGTGATATTTATATGTCTAATTTTTATTAAAAGGCACTAACTAAATTTTTATTTTATTAAAAGGTAAGGGTTTTTTTATTAAAAGGTACTTATTACTTTTAGGAATACTTCAAAAATTACAATTTAAAACACGGTTTGATTAAACATCATTATTACACTGCATTAGGCAGAAATGAGACTTAAATTAATAAAACAAAATAAAACTAAATAAATGATAATTTAGAAAGTATTTTGAAACTTTTATGCTCAATTAATACGCTCCTTTCAGTATTCATTTGAAGTTTTGAATTTTTTAGAAACCATCTTCTTACATCTTAAAATTAACTATCATGTAAAATTCCAAGTCCTACCACCTCTCTCAACAAAAAAGCTAAGTTGAAATAGGAACTGTCACCATTAATTTGCCAACATTAATTTTGAAATCGGTTTATTATTTCCTAATATTCCACAGAAACGTAATTTAGAAAGCTTTTAAAGGGCTTTTTCAGAACGTTTGTTGTTCCTGTGAATCCCAGGTAGTAGAAACATCGGCATAAAATATAGCCTGTGTAGGATCAGAGACTGTTACAATTAATTCGCAACTATTACTTTTATATTCCCTGAAATTGCATAGAAATCGTAATTTAGGACTTTTTTAGAATTCTTTTCGCACATCCCCTTCGCTTCACCCCTTTTTAACTCGATTTTTTTTTTCAACAGTCCTTCGAAGGCATTTATATTTTATAAGCAACTACCATGCCATATTTAAAGTTTCTAGCCTTTTCAGTATCACAGAAACCGCAATTTAGAAAGTTTTTAGCTCCTGGAACCCTCTGGTGATAGTGGCACAGACATAAAATATAGCTTATGTTTGAGCAGGTTCTAATCACCAACAACTTATCATCATCATTTTTTAATCGGTTTGGTATTTGATAAGATTGCATAAAAATTGTAATTTATAACGCTTTTCGCTCACTTCATCTTTTTAAATTTGTAATTTTCTTTCGACTGTTCATAGAAAGCAGTTGCATCTTGGATGTGAATACCATGCCATACTTCAAAGTGTTAGACCCCTCAGTAGTGCAAAAAACGCAAATGAGAACATGTTTTGCTTTTGCAACCCTCATATGGTAGTGACGGCAACATAAAATATAACCTATGTTATAGCAGGGACTGTCGCCATTGATTTGTAACCATTACTTGAAATAGCTTTGGTATTTCCTGAGATTGAGTAGAAATCGCAATTTAGAACGTTTTTAGAACGCTTTTCGCGCATTTTCACCCCTTTTTAAATTTCCAATTTTTTCAAAACTGTTCTTAAAGATCATTTATAGCTAATAAATATGTACCTTGCCAATTTTTAAGTTGCTAGCCCCTACTGATCACAAAAATCGAAATTTAGAACGCTTTTTTGCTCCTGCACCGTCTAGCTGATAGTGATAGCGACATAAAATAGCGTCTATGTTAGAGCAGAGGCTGTCAGCATCAATTTCATATCATTACTTTTGAAATCAGTTTGATTCTACATGAGGTATTGCTGACAAATCGGCATTTAGAACGTTTTTCGAACGTTTTGCGCGCATTTTGCTCCTGCATCTCCTCTGGGGTAGTCGAAACAGATATAAAATATAGCCTATCTTGGATCAAGATCTGTCACCATCATTTTTACACCATTATATTTCAAATCCTTTCAGTACTTCCTGAGATTGCATAGAATTCGCAATTTAGAACGTTTTTTACAACGCTTTTTGCGCATTTTGACCCCCTTTTAAATTTCGATTTTTTTAGGAAATGTCCTTAAAAATCATTGATATCTTATAACTAACTACCATTCCAAATTTCACGATTCTAGGCCCTTCCGCAACGCAAAAAGCGCAGTTTAGAACGTTTTTCTCCTGCACCCCCTTTGGGGTTGTGGCACCGACATAAAACATAGCCTATGTTGGAGTAAGGGTTGTCACCATCATTTTGACGTCATTATTTTTTAAATCGGTTTGGTATTTCCTGAGATCGTGTGGAAACCGCCATGTAGAATGTTTTTTAGAACGCTTTTCGCGCATTTTCACCCCTTTCAAATTTCGAATTGTTTAAGAACTGTTCTTAGAAATCCTTTATATCTAATAAGTAGCTAATATTTCAAATTTCATATTTCTAGCCCCTTTAGTAACACAAAAATCGCATTTTTAGAACGTTTTTTGCTCCTGCACCCCCTTTGGGGTAGTGGCACCGACATACAACATAGCCTATGTTGGAGCAAGGGTTGTCACCGTCATTTTGACACCATAATTTTTTTAATCGGTTTGGTATTTCATGAGATTGTGTAGAAATCACCATTTAGAACGTTTTTTAGAACGTTTTTGGCGCATTTTCACCCCTTTTAAATTTCGAATTGTTTAAGAACAGTTCTTAGAAATTCTTGATAAATAATAACTATCTAATATTTCAAAATTCATATTTCTAGGCCCTCCAGTAACACATAAATCGCATTTTTAGAACGTTTTTTGCTCCTGCACCCCCTTTGAGGTAGTGGCACCGACCTAAAATATAGCCTATCTTGGAGCAAAGTGTTGTCATTTTGACGCCAATACTTTTTAAATCGGTTTGGTATTTCCTGAGATTATATAAAAACTACCATTTAGAACGTTTTTTAGAACGCTTTTTGTGCATTTTCACCCCTTTTAAATTTCGAGTTGTTTAAGAACAGTTCTTAGAAATTCTTGATAAATAATAACTATCTAATATTTCAAAATTCATATTTCTAGGCCCTTCAGTAACACATAAATCGCATTTTTAGAACGTTTTTTGCTCCTGCACCCCCTTTGAGGTAGTGGCACCGACCTAAAATATAGCCTATCTTGGAGCAAAGTGTTGTCATTTTGACACCAATACTTTTTAAATAGGTTTGGTATTTCCTGAGATTATATAAAAACTACCATTTAGAACGTTTTTTAGAACGCTTTTTGTGCATTTTCACCCCTTTTAAATTTCGAATTGTTTAAGAGCTGCTCTTAGACATCATTTATATCTAATAAGTAACTAATATTCTAAATTTCTTATTTCTAGGCCCTTCAGGAACACAAAAATCGCACTTTCAGAACGTTTTTTGCTCCAGCACCCCCTTTTGGACAGTGGCACGAACATAAGATATAGCCTATGTTCTAAGTTAGACTAACACCATAATTTTGATACCATTACTTTTGGAATCGGGTCGGTAGTTCCAGAGCTTACCTCCTACAAATAAACAATTTTTACCTCTTTATAATATGAGTATAGATAGATATAGATGACGTTATTCTTTTATACTGTTACTGGACATTGTATTACACAAATTCATCATTAAAAGTTTGTGTCTAGGCTTTCAAAGACGATGGTACACACTGTAAAAAAATACTGACAGTTTTCCGGTAGGAATCGGAAAAATAGTTTTCCTTATCGTACCGGAATAATTTCCGACCCAGCTCGGAATAAAATCCGTAAAAATACGGAAATAGTCAGTAAAAAGGTATTTTACCGATTTTATTCCGATTTTATGGATTTTATTCCGAGCTGGGTCGGAAATTATTCCGGTATAATAAGGGCAACTATTTTTCCGATTCCTACCGGAAAACTGGCATTTTTTTTTTTTTTTTTTTTTTTTTTTTTTTTTTTTTTTTTTTTTTTTTTTTACAGTGCATAGAGTACGGCTTCTTTAAATTTAATTATGAATTGCCAATCTGTAAAAGTTTTTTTTATTTATTTATTTTTTGTAATAACATGCGAATATTAACAATTGCTCATAAACTTTTCAATAATTTTGCCACTAATGTAAGACGAACAAGAGTTTCGTGAAAAAAAAGAAACATGCTCCTACATTTACTAGAGGAAAGAATTCCTAACATTTACGAAAAATTCGTGGCTGTTGTCACCTCTCTATATACTCCTTACACTTGTTCATTTATACCGGGTATCCCAAAAATGACCGATGATTTTAAAATTCAATTACTTGTAAACGGTGTCAGATGTTAAAAATTCTTGCAGGATGGTTATGTATGAAATTGGGAGCTTTTTTACTGTGATTTTTTATTTTAGTTCGAATTTCAAGCAATAGATGGCGTTGAGAGGAACAGGTGCTCAGTTCAGACCCGATTTTTGATACTTCGGGATCCATTCAATACATTTTAATCTCCATTATTCGCATGGAAGAAGAGAGAGGCCGAAAAATCGAGACTGGATTTAGCGGTTATTGCTTGCAGCGCCATCTATCGATGCTATGTGTAACTAAAACTGAGAATCGCAGCATACAAACTTCTGACATCTTACATAACACTCGTTCAAGAATTTTTTTAATATCTGTCACCGTTTGCAAGTTATTGAATTTTAAAATCATCGGTCATTTTTTTGGACACCCGGTATTAAATTAACTAGAGTTTGTAATATGGAAATCAGTAAGCGTGGATTATGGTCTTAAGAATGCACAATGGCGGGAATGTAATTGGTGAAATATTTCTTTAACCGTTAATAAATTAAACAGGCTTGACTTTATACATTTCGCAGTATTGTACTAAGCAAGTGGAGAGCATTTAAAAAGTACTTACTGCATGTCCTAACATAAAAGCGCTAGTGGGAAATCATACCAACGAGACAGATTTTTGAAAAGCACCAGGTGCAACCTGCTGTATTAGAGTCTTAAATCGGCGTAGCGAGCGGAGTTCCGCATAATGTCGAGAAGTGCGCACGCGTGTGTTACGTCAACATAGTATTTTTCTGGAAGAGTGTTGTTTATTACCATTCATTAAGTTCATTTTTCCAACACGAAATCGTATAAACAAAGGAGAAGATTTGTGAATGCGCAATCCGATTTAGCTATTAACCAAATGGTGCAGCGATTTCGTAATTATCATACAGTTACCTGACACGTTGAAAAGAATCTTCTTTAACAGGGTTAAGCATACACATGCTTGTCTAGAAGTTGAAGGAAGTTCAATTTGAATGACCACTGAAATGAACCGCCCATCATTTTGCATCAATTTGCCCATCAAACACTGCATAATCAATCAATTAATCGATCGAGAAATCAATCTCGTTCTTTCTTTCAATTTCGATATTTACGTAAGTAATCCAGAAAAAGCCTTGCACAAGGTTATTCGTGAAGTTTTATCTGCCTTTAAAGAAAACCCCATTTTTGTCAGGATAGGAAAAAAAGAAGAAAGAAAGTAGATGTAAATTTCTTGCATGAGTTTCCTGGTATTTAAACATATCGTTGGAATTAAGCGAATTTTAACCCTTAAATGCCGGGTGTTGCTTTTCGGCAACGTACCCAACTTAGGCTTCTAAAATACTATTAGAATAATATTGAAGTTATAATGCCTAAGGTTGCCAATAAAATACATTCTAAAAATATTATAAAATCGATTTTCAACATGTAGATGGCAACACTTGTGCTGTTTAAGAATAAAGATAGATTCATTTTTTCAATTGTTGCTACATGTACAGTCGTGGAAAAAAAAAAGTAAACACCCCCTACTAACTCCTCAACAAATTATTGTAGAAGAAAGTTACTGGTACCGAACGATTGGAAATAAAGTCTACTTTTAAATGATGTATATAACATTTGCTTAGGGGGCCACCTACATATTAAAACGAACCATAACTTTGTTTTTTTCAATAGCAGTACCCAATTCTGACAGCATAAATGAACTCTACACCCTTCAATTAGCCTAAAGACGAATTTTTATGCAATTCGTACCATAAGTTTCCGAGAAATTAATTATTTTAAAACGAGCGTATTTTAAGGGCTGTATCCAAATTGAAGTTCTGTACTGGATTGTTAACCGAGAGAGCCGCTTCCTTGATCAAGGCACCTTAAGCGCCACTCAAGGTGTTAATGAAGCGTGTTAGATTACAGTACGGCAGAATAAATTTCAAAATGTCTACTCACTTCCATCATAGACGGCCCCTTAAACCATCATTTTGCCGTTTTTTAAGCATAATTTGAAAACTACTTGGAAGAAAAATGTGAAATTTTCGAATTTCCATAAAGCAGGACTTAATAAATCTAAATCCATCAAAAAAAAAACTGTAGGTTGCAATTCATAATTTTTTAGAATATTAATTTCATAATTCATAATTTATATCATAAAATTATAAAAATTGCAAATTCAGCTTATTTATGTTTGGGTATATTAGTATTATTACCGCAAAAAAAAATTAGCACATTAGGAGCATAACTTCGGGAGATATAAATAAAAATATGAAAATATAATTTAACATTAGAAGCACTCAATTTTGAATGTTTATAATTCAAAAACTTATCATTCAAATGACTTGAAATTTGGTGTCTAGGCATAGTTTGAACCGAAGATTTGAAATATCTCGTTAAAATTGGGTATTGCCATTGAAAAAAATGAAGTTTGGATTCGTTTTAATATGTAGATGACCCCCTAAGAAAATTTTATATACATCATTTAAAAGTAAACTTTATGTCCAATCGTTCGGTACCAGTCACTTTCTTCTATGATGATTTGTTGAGGAGTTAGTAGGGGGTGTTTACTTTTTTTTTTCCACGACTGTACTTTTTGTTTTGTTTGGAAGCTTGCGAAATACCCTATTTTATTCTGCAGTGAGCAAGTAAAATTTATTTCTTGTTATAGTTCCTAAAATTCTTATGTGTATAATATTATAGAATTTTATCAAGGAAAATTATTTTTTCAATTAATGACTAGTATTGCCGATTAGTAACAAACAGTTTTTTAGCCGTAAACCATACATAAAACAAAATATGATTTTTTACGTATTTTTCCCATGATTTATTTAAAAAATGGAAGCCGAAAAACATTATTACAATGATTTTTGAAAAATCAAGCAGTTAAGGGTTAAATCATGCTTATTTTTTTATACTTTTCAATTCTCTTAGACTTGAAACAGTTACACTTAAAAATTCTTTTCTTTAAATATAGATATTTTTTCAGGTTAAAATATTTCATATTTTGACGTTTAATGCAGAATTTTTAAAAACTGAACATCTTTTTTCAAAACTTGAGTAAAACTTTATTAAAATAATATAAATATGCTTGACAAGTCTTTTCTTTCAACTCAGAGATTTTTATTAAAATACGGTTCACATTTTGACATTAAGGACAAAATGAGCAAGAATAAACATGAAAAACAAAATACAAATTTGTAAAATTTGAATGTAAATATAAGCAAACCGATGAAAAATATGATTTATGATTCATTCTTTTTGACAGTTGAAACATGCAAGTTAATTTCATGTTCATAACAGCTGTTCTAAAATGCATAAACATCGTTCCTACGCTGATATACTCAGTTTTATTACAAAAGTTCTCTAAATTAAAATTTTTCTCTTTCAAGTAAAATAAAATTAGAATATTAATAGAAGCTTAAAAATAAAGGAATATCCATCAAAAATATTATTTTAATGAAAAATTTTGTAAAGTATGAAATGAAAAAAGAAAATCTGTACCTGGTAGTTACTTTCTAATTTAAGGAAATAGTGAAGTATATTTAACCCTTTTGGGGTTAAAAGTACTTAAAAGTATAGGTAAATTTACATTCACTGTTATTTTCTCTTAAAAAATATTTTGTTATTATTTGCATGCACGATAGTAAAGACACTGTGAAACAAAACTGTTGATTTAAAAAAAATAAATAAATAAGTAAACTGTCAGTCAGAACGCCAGTAAAAAAATGTTTATTTTTACGCAAATGATCCATAATTATTACGAACTTACGGGCAAAATACGTTAAAATGTAAGAAAGTTCGTAACGCAGATTATTGCCGTAAAAAAAAAAAAAAATAAAAAAATAAAAAAAAAATCTGTATTTTACTGGCGTCCTAGCTAAAAGCTTTTTGGTAAAATTAATAGTTTTTTTTTTTTTTTTTTTTACAGCGTATATCTACAAATTTATTAATATCATTTCATTCATGTTTCAACATATCGTAATGATACACTGTAAAAAAACGGACTAAAAAACGGAGATTCTACTGGCAATCTAGTCGCCAGTACTATTTCCGTATTTTTACGGAAACTTTTCCCCATAAATTACAGAAAAATTTCCGTTATTCTTATTAAAAACGGAAAATTTTCTGTAATTTATGGGGAAATTTTTCCTTAAAAATACGGAAATAGTACTGTCGTGTAGATTGCCAGTAGAATCTCCGTTCTTTAGTCCCTTTTTTTTTACAGTGTACTTTTATTTACATCTCTTTGCATCGTTGGTGATTATTTCTTTTTAAGTACATGTTTCATTCTTTAAATGTAAAATAGATGCTGATTTTCCGAACCAATAAGTTATGATAAAAAATTAAAAAACACTGGAAATTATTTAGTCTATTTAATTATGTAGTAAGATATTTTCCGAACAACTTCTTTCCAAAAAAATCACTCCTAGAAGGGTTAAAGAACTAATTAAAGTTTTTATGGGATATCATTTTATAACATTTTTAATCCATTATCTCATCAAATCCAGTGAAACAGAAAATAAGCTTACTTACAGCATGGTAAAGTAAAACAACCTAAGAAAATGTTAAGAATTTATATTGTCCTTTTCGCGTCTGTTTAATTAATTTTGTAAAGTAACAGATTCTGCATGGGGGCTATTTATTTCAATTTTTATACGGGATAATTTAAATAGGTTGTATTTGCGATTATCTTTTAACCCTTTATCTACTGACACTACTTATATGTACCACTCACTTTAAACTTTCATCCCATAGTGAATATTACTAATATTCTAATGGTACTTTGCAAAAACACTCTTTTAACTCTACTTTATCCGGATACATGGTAGCAATTGTTCTAGGTTTGTTATTTTAGCGAGGAAGGAGGCTATCTTTGACACAGACGATGGGTTTTGTGCCGACATTTTGTATAGATTGTCACGCTCGTCTTTTTATTGCTGCAAACACATTAAAAGATATAAGATAAGTGTTGGATTTTTTTATGTGTTCATTATGATCTTAGAATACAGTTTGACTAGTAATTTTAGGTGAACCGCGTATGTGTCTGATTTAACAGTTTAATTACTCGGTGGTACTTATAAGTACTGGCAGTACACTGGATGTTGGAGAAAACTTCTTGTTGACTTTTCGTCTGTATAGTTATCCATCGTTTTCATCTGCTTTAAAATGTAATTACTAAAATCTAGTGTAGCAATGATTTCCCTGGTATTTCTTTTCTCTTTGATTGTTATTTTTATAGAAAATTGGAAAAGTTGTGGCACCGGCTCGTTTTTGATATGTTAGAAATGACATATGTAAATTCATATATTGCATATGTGGGGATGCGAGAGAACATGTTGTCCCTGAAATATAGACGTCGCCTAACTAAAGGACTAATAACAAGATTGTAACCTAAATAAAAGTAGTTTTTTTTTTACCCTTTCAGGGGCAAAGCATTTTCAATTTTAAAATGTTGAAATAAATGATTGGCACCGGAATTTGCCAAATTATTTATTTATAAATAAGAAAAAGCTTATTTTTCACATACTTATTAAATCGAAAATATATTTTGGGGCCATTTGAAATACCTTTTGGGTTTTGCGTTACGATATTTTAGTCATAGTGTACTGACGGTACTTTAAAGTGCCACTTTAATTAATTACCTCTAAATAATTAAATTTTTTACGGGTGAGTATTTTTTTTATGTTTATCCTTTAATTTTCATTGTAGTAACTGAAAAAAAAATATTACATGAAAAAAATTGCAGTAGATCATAATGTAGTAGATAATGGGTTAAACTGCTAATGACAGGAAGATACATTCAAATGCAAAAATATGGGAATTAAGTTAACTTTCATTTATGGCATTTGTTTGACAAGAGGTTATACAAATATTAAAACAATGGCATTTGTTTGACAAGAGGTTATACAAATATTAAAACAATGGCATTTGTTTGACAAGAGGTTATACAAATATTAAAACAGACTCCTCTTTACTTCCAGAAAGCACGGAAAATACATAAAATTAAAAGTTTCAAAAATCGGTAAGTTTTGGTCGTAAAAGAACAGAATTTCCCTTTAATATACTTTTTAGATACATTATATGTTTATATAACTTATAGGAAATATGAGTCGTATAAAAAAATAATTTTCGTATTTTAATGTGTATAGCAGTACCTCGTAAAATAAACGTCATATTTAAAACCTATACTTGGCTTGTATATTTTTTCTAATTGGAAGTACGTTCTATCAACAGTGATTTCAGAGATAATTGTCCATACATATATTTTGAATCACCCGTATAATGTTATATAAATGTTCTCATTCATTATTTTCGTGTTTTAAGCCTTTCCAACATTATTTTTTTTCAACACTAGAACTACCATGAGCCGTCATTTTGATAGCTACCCTATGAATATGTTTCGGTTCAAACCAGAAATATGATTATGGAATAAGTTTAAAGGATAGAAAGAAGAAAAACGTTAGATAATGAAGTTAAACTGTTTTAAATCAAAATATTCTAGTGTGAAATACTTTTATAAAACTTGACTCAAATTTCCGGTAATTCTAGTGTTAATTTCACATTCCAAAAACATGCAAAAACTAGGTAATTGAAATATTATCTTTTCATAAATTTTAAATTTTTCAATACTCCGATTTTAATTATATTTATTATTTATAAATGTCCTTCTTATATTTAAATCTTCTTTGAATTTATTTTATTCAAATAACAGTTATGTAAGGGAAAATAGGCTGTCGTCTAAAACAATCTAATTATCATTCCAGTCAGACGTATTTACAATTCAAATTTATAGTGGATAAGTAATGACCCAAGTTTCAGCTTTGCTCCACTTCGACATCCAAAGGAGGTGCACCGTTATGTTATAACTTAGTGAAAATTTTCCTGATATAGTTTAATATATATAGTTTAGAAAATATAGTTTAGAAAATATATAGTTGATATAGTTACCTGATATAGTTTAGAAAAATTTATGAAATTTCTATGTAAATTCTTAACTACATACTATTCTAGAAATCTTCCCCATATCTTCCGAAAACACTAGGAGTAAAACACATGAAAAAGTCAGAAAAAATAGGTTTCAAAAATTGAAGAAACGTTTCTGGAATAAAAAGGGCTGCTTTTTCTATCCGTAAATTTTGAAAAATTATGGAAATAAAGTAAGGCATTTTATTTTTAAAGCTTTCCTTGTATTTAGAAAAGTAAAAATCCCTGTTTATTTTTGAGATTTGTGATTGTTTCTTTTTTTAATTAAAAAGCAATTATTTCTTGAAATGTAGATAACTACAAGCTAATACCGAGGTTTTAATAACATCGTTTTTTGCAATTTTTTACAGTGTAGTAATCCCATAAATAATGAAATTCTGTGCACAAGCCACTGTTATCTATGCGCGACCTCTTCAGTCCTGTGTAAGTGAAAGATGCCAATATATACTTGTCAGGTTTCAGACTTAATGAGCGTGTGACTAATAACTGTTAATTAATATTATTTTATTTTATTTATTATATTGTATTTTATATGTAAATCACGTTCTACGTACTTAGGTTAGAGAAACATTTTTTCTTATCTTGAAGTTTGGAACGAACTATTATATTCATATCTTATTGTATAAAAAGATCCATTGTTTAGACCAGTATTTCTTTTGTATACGAGAATGTGATCAGAAAAGAAAATTAGATAAAGCAGCAAAAGAAGTTCTTGGCTATCTCTACGGAATAACTGGGCGAAGCATGAAGTGAAATGGGATATAAGGTGATTCCGTGATTGTACAAGGGAGGCCCCACGTGTTTTACTCTCGAGACAGAAACTGAGAAAGAATGTTCGGTAGTTTTGACTTGAGTCTCGTAGAGAGAGGCTGGATGTTCGAGAGGTGGATTTGCAAGTGAAAGTGTTCTTGATAAAAGATTTACACCTGCGGGGAGAAATGTGTATGCAGAGGGAGATACTATGGTGGTTCTCTGGTAAGCCCTGTTGGGTTCGTTAAAGTGGGAAGAGAATAGAGCATAGTTTACTAGTACTACCCAGTACGTAGGCATTACTTCGACGTATAACTTAGTGTTGGGCAGGATCTTCCATATCCGAGCCTATTATTGGAAATAAAGTTTTTTCAATGTAAATAATCTGTAAATAGGTTATTCTTTAATTATAACTAAATAAATTATTTTTTAATTATTATCCTTCCCATATTTCACGTTATGTCCGATATCACACATATATCGGTAGCGGCAGCCTATCAATGAAACATCGTTTATTCGAAGTGTTTACGAGTGGTTGACTGGAGTTTGCGTAATCATCTTCATCGTTTTAACAACTGAAAAAGCGTAACAATAATTTTCATAGCAGGTATGAAAACTATACAGTGATCTTTCAGGTCAAATCTTTGATGGTAATTAAATAGTTTTAAAAATGCTCCACACATTCCAATATTTTAGACCACCGCTCCCTGAATACTAGGCGCCTGAGCGCTGACAGAAAAATGGCAGCTGCCGAAGCCGGATTTTTTTCAGCGTGGTTGCGGTTATTTGAATTTTAGTACATATAATTTTTTCAGTTTTATTTTTCTGAGATTAAACAAGTCAAAGAAATCTTTTATAAAATACTGGTGTTAAAAAATTTTTGGCAGCCGCCATATTTTTGTATCAGCGTTCAGGCCTACTATTCAAGGGTCATTGTCTTGACAATGAATTTAGTAATGATTGAGAATTAAATTGATATTAAATGGAAACTATCAAAAGTAAAAAACATATAATCTCACAACCAAAATGAACCGGTTGAAAGACATGCAGAGACAAGGTCGTATATTGAAGCTCTTTTATTACATAAAAAATCCCTTCCGGTTCGGCCTACAGGAACAGGTGGATTTCGAAGTTAAGTACTAATTTCACCAACAAAAACTAAATCAAGATTAGAGATAAAATTTAACAATTTTACCTAGCCGCTTTTGACGAGTTTTTTATTTCATTTTTCTGTAAGAGTTGTTTTTATCAGAATTATGCAAATGTGTTTTTTTTCTACTACACCCCCCCCCCCCAACACACACACGCTTTTTTGTATTTTATTTACTTATTTATTTATTGCTATAAGACTTGGTCCTACCAAAAACTTGGAACGGAATACTTTTGACTGTCCATGTAAATAAACTAAACATGCTACAGACTTAATTTGAAATAGGGATCGTGCTATGGTAAACGTCCATAACATACAAAAATTTCAGGGCAATCCGAGTATATTTATGAGAGTTAAACCTCGGACAGACTGATAGACAGACTGACGGACAGATGGACAGACAAACCGAAGTCATAAACACTTTTTAACTTTGTTGGAAAGTGTTTAAAATATATTCTCATTGAAATTCTGAAAAGGCAAACAACTTCAACAAATAAAGTCAATATATTTTTCAGAAAATACTGCTAAAGTTGATGTTTTAAAAGGATTTTTGAGGCAGGCCGATCACAATAGACGTGAGCAATCACAGAGGTGATGCACACAGCAATCAGTTATACCAGCCATACTCAACCCTTTTTCCTCTCTGGCCGAAAACATACGTTTGGGAAAAGGTTTTTACGTTTAGGTATTTATGTTTGGGTTTTAAGTGTGTTGCGATCCGCTTAACAAGCGGGCCGCAACACACTTAATAAAGGGTAATAAAAATGACTAATCAAAATAGTAAGATAACATAAGTAGTTAAACAAAACAATATAATAAAGTTAATATTATCAGTGGGGTTTAGCTTTTGTCGAAGAAGATATTTTAGCAAAGAATTTTCACACCACTATTTCCGAACAATAAGCTTCGTGATTGATTTCTATTGCAAATGTTGTAGAAATAGACCATGAAGTTTGTTTTTAAAATTAGTGGTGCATTTTTTTTCTTTACGCGGCAAACTTTCAACCACAAAAAATAGTTTTAGCCCAGTAATAAATATAAAACATAATAATATAACAATGCAGAAATTCCAGGTAAAAAAAAAAAAAATCAGAAATTTTCTCTAATAAATCAGACTTGCTCAATGCAAAAACATTTTTTATCTTAATTGTAAAAATATACAGTGTAAATTTAATTAATTTGGCATAACGTTTGATTAGTGTTAAAGATAATGAAATGTACTCGCTGTAGCACAAATATAACTGCATGCAAAAAGAACTTTTGTCTATAAAAATGGCAAATAATATGTTTCAAGATAATTTTAAATGAATTAATAACAAAACAGATTTTGTCTTCCAGTAAAAATATATAAAGTAATAGTGAAGGTTTTAAATACATATAAATATATACATAACAAATATATGATTATGTCTCGGGCCGCACGTAAAAGCTCACCGGGCCACATACCAGCCCGCGGGCCGCAGATTGAGTATGGCTGGATTATACTCTTGTAGAAAAGCAATTGAATTAACTACATTCCATTTTTATTAACTGTATCCTAGTCAATAATAGCCAAATTTTCGGAAATTTTGCACCCCAACCATTCGGGTATTTACATTTTTCAATAATATACAAATATCTGTAAGAATCATTTCGATATTTAATTTCCAATATTTTCATTGTAAAACCGATGAATCCGCAGTATTGGAATTGGATTACAATATACAACCGATATTACTTTAATAATGGTATTTCATTTCCAATATTTCTGATGTAAATCCAATATTTGTATTTCATTGGAATCCTTTTTAATGATGCAGTATCGGTGGAATACGGGGGACCAATATAACCAATATTTGTTTGTAATTAAGGTTTTCCCGTATTTATAGAAAAAATTAAAATCTAAAAAAAAAAGGTTCTGTACCTAAATGATAAATTATGATTTATTTAAAGATGTTAGATATACCTTTTATATATTAAGCTAGATATACTTGTTTTGTCAAATAGAGAAAATAAAAATCGAGAACAACTTTATTTGCTTTTTCTCAATGATTACCTTTGAGATATTCAACTCTCCATATGCCGTCTTTTATTTACACCGTTATTTGAAAACAACCATTAATAAAATCAGCCTATTTTTTGTGCAATCCTTCATGGCACAAAATTACATTTGCATTGTTTGGAGGAATGAGTCCTTTTACGGAAATTGGCTATTTGCAAAAGCCATTTATTATCTATCTAGTGCAGATATCGCTTGAAAAGCAATTCTAAAAAATGTTAATTTCCTTTTAAAGGTGTTCTTTCAGATTTATTCTCCATTAAACGTTATGAGGACAGTACATCTTTAAAAGTCGCAAAAAATCGAAATTTGTTATGTATGTAACATTTATTTGCAAAATATGTCATACGAATTTCATGGGATTTACATAGAATTCAACTTAAATTAAACATAATATTATGTATTATAATTTGAACTAAACTGTTGTAAATGTTTAATTAGATAAAGAGTAATTAACTTTTAACTGAAAAAATTAGAAAAAACACGAATTTTTACATACACTCGACAATATAATTTTTTTCATGTGGAACACAGCTTTATCATTCCAGCTTATTTTCATGATTAAATGAATGTTTAGGTAGGATAAAAAGTTTCAAGCTACATTTGAAAAGCTTTGTAGATATTTGCGCTAGCGTAAAAAACTTCATTTTGAGAAAAAGCCGTTTAAAGATTTAATTATATTTTAAAAACATAAAATTTATATTCAAAGAAACAAAACTACTAATTATGTAACTTTTTCAGTATTAAAAATGAAATAAGATATTATTTTAACTTGATTAATAACAAATAGTTTGTAAAATGCTGTATACACGAACATGCGTCAAAAATAAATAAATAAAAAAAATGTAGCACTCTTGCAAAACAATTAATCTGAAGCACACGAGTTAAAATTTTGTTTTGCATTGACATCTAAGTTAATTAAATATGCAATTTTTATAAAATTAAATTATTTAACACGAAATATGGGCTATGTTTTAGGAATTCTGGTATTTCAGTATCTGATTCATATACTTTACAGCACAAAAATTCGGATAATTTACTGAAAAAAATTAATATGAATAAATCTGTATCTTAAACGGTTACTTGAAACAAGATCATTGTCAAATGGAGTATTATCTAGTTTTCTATAAGATTAATTAACACCTTAGGGCGCATTTTTATCATTGCATTTTGTACAGCGAATACCATTAAGCAGATGCTTGGACGTTCTCCTGAAGCACATTTCCCGCTATTATTCATTACAAATGATTAAAAAATAACTAATAAAAGCAATAATATTATAAAATCAGGAGAATGTTGTTCTAAAAATATCCCTTTTGTATCAAATTAAGCACTTAATAGCAAATAAAAGTAAAAAGGCTAAGCAAAATGCGACTACGTTTCACAGCAAAGTCATGGAAGTAAACAAACTTGGCGAAAGTGGAAGTTGAAGTTTTCGTTTTAAAGCTTTCCTAGGATTATTTAGGGTATTTATCTAAAATTAATCAACAAATTTTCGCATATTTCCAAAGTTGCGATAATGTGAAAGCGTGAAAACAAAATGTAAACAAACCGTCATGACAATTGTCGCAGGGCATTTTAATCGGAAATGAATAAGTGATGTCTACATTTTCCCTAATATCTCAGAAAATAGTTATCGCATAGTTAAAAGATTAGTATCAATTTATGGTGAATGGTTTTATCTTTCAGAAGATGTCAAAATCTAAAAATCTATATTTTGACCATTTTAAAGGTTTAAAGTCATAGACATACGGCCATAATGCATACTGACGTATTTTAAAATAAATAAAAATAAAATAAAATATTTGACGTTTACGTGGCTGAAATGTTTCCTATACAAAAAATTGTTTCAGAGAATACAAAATTTTATTTCTAAAATGTTCCGGTAGATGGCACTATACCCAAGGAGAAAAACTTTTAAAACACATACTAAGAAGTCACGGAGGATTTACTTTGTGCAATTTACAACCATATACAGCCATATTTGAAGTGTGACTTTAATCCAGTCTTTTACTTAAGCAATGCTAGCGATGTGAACTTCAACTGAGCGTTTGAATGTGGTACGTATTACGTACGACATTGTGCCTACGTGTCGATATATGATAGTGAATTACATAAAATAAATCATCAGCGACTGCTTGGTTTGTGTATTTGTCGCTTTTTTTTTCTTTTATTTTTTAGAGAATCTAAATGTTTCATTATTGAAAGTATTTTTTCGCTCAGTTGGAAATATTCAATTCGCATGATAACTTTACTAAACAGTTTGATTATGTTAAAGTAATAGTTTATCTACGTATCCATCGTTTATATGTAGTTCCTTTACCTGTGGTTTATTCTGTTGAGCTGTCTACATGACAGATAAGATGTTATTTACCAATAAGGTTATCTGATCGAAACATGCCCGCTGGTTGACAGCGCAGTTAGCTTAAACGGTAGAGCATTGGCCCTGTAACCCAAAGATCTGCGTTCGATTCCCGGACTGGGCATTTTTTCGCTCAGTTGGAAATATTCAATTCGTATGAAAGTATTTCAGTACAAATTGCACTCCCGTATGTCAATTAGATTATCTTAAATTGAATTTTAAGGTGTGTCAAATAATTTTTTCCACTCCATATTTTATTTATATTGAAATATTCTCCACCTGAATATATTGTAATATTTATGATTATGCATGCCTGATATTTTATACAAACCTTAGAAATCCTTGCTGAGAAATCCTTACAACATCGATATTCAATAAAATCTGCAAAAAGATAGACACGTTACAATGTTTCTATAAATAATAGCAGCGCATAAAATTTTATTTAAAGAAAAAGTTTTTTTTATGGCGTCTTCTTTTAAATATTCAAAACATAATCAAAGTCTTTCTAAACATGCTTTAGCACATCTGAAAATTTGCGTATGCAATCATTTACTCTCTTCTTTCAACTATTATGTGCTGAGCAGCTAGCTATTTAATGTGATGGAAATCGTCAGAGCATTGAAAGTATTGAAATCAGAATTTCCTCTGCATATGCAAAGCAATCATTGTCCTAAATAATTTTTTTAGTGTTTGTTTTATTCTGTTTAGAGTGTTGTTTAGTAGCCGAGTAATTTCCTATGAGTTTTTAGATCCCTTCTTTAGATGTGGATTACATTTGATGGGTAAACCATACTGGGCCAAACATGGATTACATACACTGTAAAAAAAAAAAAAAAACACTCTAAATTTGCCAGAACAAACTCGATCACAGTGAATGTGCTGTATCTTTCTTTGGTTTCCTGACTATATAAACATGGAAAATACAGTAGTTGCGTAAAATTAACAGCACGTGCTGTTAATTTTACGCAACTACTGTATTTTCCATGTTTATATAGTCAGGAAACCAAAGAAAGATACAGCACATCCACTGTGATCGAGTTTGTGCGCGGGATGAACAGTACTTTGTTCTGTAAAAATGTTTTTTTTTTTTTTTACAGTGTAGTACATTTTGAGCAAACGTAGAGACCCGGCATGAGTGCTAATTTAAGGGCGAAGAATTCTGTTCGTTGTTGCCATCCACTCTGCGTGGGACATGTTTGGAATGAACTACTACACGAATCATATGCCACCTCCAAGTTCAGTGAATTTCCTCTGCATCATTTATTAGACAAGATCGTTGGAAAAAATTAGATTCTAACCCACAGGGTTTCGCCGGACCAATAGGAAAATCTTTGTCCAGATGCCATTCCTTTCTTATTTCAACTTTTGAAACATTATTTCCTGAAATCGAGAAATGGGTACTCAGCACAGACCAGAAATATTTGCTAGACATTTGCAAAGTTATTTCATCAAGATATTGCTAAAAAGAACTAGCGAATAGGAACCCAAGAAACTTGTCCTACGCAAGATGGCTCATAAAGGCGAATAAAATTTTCGCCATTACATAAGCACTAATTGACCATCAGAGTCTGTAGGTTCACTCACAAAGTATGTAATCCACGTTAATGCCGCAATATGGTTTACGCCAAATGTAATCCACATCCAAAATATAGAACTAAAAACTTATGAGAAATTAAGGGGCTACTAAACATCACAGAAAATGGCATAAAACAAATATTTAAAAAAAAAGATTTAGGACAATGGTTGCTTTGCACATTGAGAGCAAATTCTTATTGCAATGCTCTCTGACGATCACCATCACATTAAACAGTGAGCTTCTCAGCCTATAAAAAATGCAAGAGATGGAGTAAATGATATCATACTCAAACATGAAATACCTAAATGTTGTAGAATGTTGTAGTAACAGATGCAATTTTGGTGAAGATAATAGATGGCTGAATAGATTCTACTAATTCCACTGCATTATTGTGCTTGCTTTATCATACACAAGCAAAAGGAGTGTCACAGCAGCATCATCCAACATCTGTGGATACAAAGAAGAGATGGACTAGCTTGACACATAGAAAACTTATTCCAATCTTTGATAAAAAATCAAAAATCAATATATAAATAAAACATTGTGCTCAGATGGTAGGGTGGTTGAGCTATGCACTGTTGTGACATGAAATGCACCTCCACGTGGTACCCCCTGGGTAGTTTTGAAAGTAGCTAGGTAAGAGCTGTATTCTAAACAACAATTAGTTGTATGACACAACAGAGCGGCAACGAATTTTTTACCAAAAGTTGCCAGATTTCCTCCATTATACAGAATAAATATATCGTTTTATCGTTTAAATATGTTAAGTCATTAATAATAAAGGTTTAAATAATAACCATCTCTATAGGAACTTTTTTTTTTAATAAAATGTCAAATTTTACCCAAAATTTCCATTTTTGGACCAAAAGCGCAGACTCAAGCCATTTTGTTTCAGCGGTAAAATTGCACGCAGTTGATGTACTAGTATAAAGGCAACTTTTGGCACCTACCCGTTTTTGATTTAAAAAAAAATAATTTTTTTTCGCTCCACCCTACTACCTAGGCCATGGTTCAAAAGAAGAGATCTCTCTACAATAAAAAGAATTCCAATCTAATTTAAACAGATAAACTCGAACAAATATTCCAAATGCATTATTAAAACTAATAACTCATGTCCAACACTCTATGTAGAGAGTTGGGCACAGGCTGTTATTCATATATTGGTTCATTTAACAAATTGACTGCCGTGGCACACAGATATCTGTGCCATCAATATTTCCCGGGGTGCCATAGCACACGAATATGTGTGCCATCAATATTTTTATTGAAGACAATTTATTGCTATAAAACGGGACTGATGATAATTTATTACCGTTAATTAAAAAAAAGAATCCTTTGGCCCCCTAAGCTTTTCTTGGGGATTTCAATCTGGTGTTCAGCGTAAAAATAACTAAATGTGGATATTTTTTAATTAAAATTTATAAAGTCAACACTTTGTATAAAAGTAACAAATATTTCCGCAATTGTGAACGTTTGGTTGTTTGGTTTTATGAGGTTTTATCGCACAAAATTCCTTAAGGGACATGCTGCGCCAAAATAAAAAAACAAAAAACACAAAAAAGTGAGACTAAAGCAATGTCAATATAATATAAAGAATACAAAAATAGAAAGACCAATGCGAAAAGCAATCTGGATAGGATATCTCATCCAGATGTAGTCAGACAAGTGTAGAATAGACAAGTGTAGAAAAAAAAAACTCCTTAAACAGCAGATAAAAGCAAAAGTATTTTCAATAAAAAGTGCTGATTGGATGGGAACCACATCCAATCTGAATCAAGACAGACAGATGAACGACAGCTATAAGTGCTACGTATTTATATATACGTTATTTTATATAGGGGCTCTGTATTTAAATAATTACGAAAACAGCAGATAAAAGCAAAAGTATTTATATATAGGTTATTTTATATAGGGGCTCCGTATTTAAATAATTACGAAAACAGTAGATAAAAGCAAAAATATTTTCAATAAAAAGTGCTGATTGGATGGGAACCACATCCAATCTGAATCCAGACAGACATACGAACGACAACTATAAGTGCTACGTATTTATATATAGGTTATTTTATATAGGAGCTCCGTATTTAAATAATTACGAACGCACCTAAAAATGTGAAAGTCTTTTCTTTACTTGACATAAATTGTCTTATTAAAGATGAGGTAAAAATAATTCGGTTTAAGAAAATATTTTAACATTTTTGACGCAAATATTACTGAATCTTACTTATTCTAATATTTTGTGTTATCTCAAAAAAAAGTTATTGACTGTTAAGTAAAAAAATAAAATATATAAGAGCTAGCAAATATGCATTTTCTTTTTTTCAAATATAAAGACTCTTGCGCTTTCAAAAAAAATATGTACACAGCAGGTAACACATAAATACACAAAGAAAACATAATGACTTATTTTTATCCTGCAAAACTCATCTAATTTCCCAGTATTACGCAATATCTAAAATCAGTCGCTAATATTTATCTCAAAAGCTAAACAAAATTATATATATGATGCGTAGCAAAGCCTATTTTTCAAAAAACACTGCTATTTAGTTTTTCTTTCTTCATTTAAAAAAAAAAAAAAAAAAAAAAAGAAAAAAAAATCATTTTTTATGGCAAACACTCAAACACCAAATGTGTAGATTTACGCATCTTTAAAGATACCCATGAGATGCGTCATTTCCTTCAGCAACATTCACATTAACTGAAAAAGCAGTGAATGGAGATCAATATCTTGACATGCAGGAACTACTTTCTTTTTCAGTATATGCTGTATTCTTTCCGAAAAGTTTTGAACGGATAAAGATAAAAATATCTTTGTCTTTTAAAACATTGTTCGAAAAAGAATTGTTTTCATTTCTTCGGAAAAGGTTTGTGTAAAAATATGACTTAGATGTATTGTGTTGTAATTAGTTTATCGTATGCTTGTAAGCATTTTCTGACTTTTATGCATGGAAGAACATTTTAAAATTGATACGTTTTAATGGGGTAAGTTTATCATCATGAATTAATTAATTATACACAAATTTAATCATTATTTTTTTTATTTATGTTTAACCGTTTGAGTGCAGAACAAATCTTGTGGATATATGCCAAAAATACAAATTTGTTTGGGTATATACATATATACATAAAAAAAATGACTTGCAAGCCGACGATATAAACAGAAATCGTACGCTTCGCTAGTGAAACCAGCTTAAATGCACACCAAACTGAGACAACAAATAGGAGCGCTATCACCCTCTCCGCAATTTTAGCGTAAAACAGGAGGAGTGCTATGCGTTTCCCGCAATTTTGGCACATAAAAAGAGGAGCGCTATCGTGCACCTCCGCTGACCCGACGCTCCCTCTCAGACTCTGGTTGAGAGTCGGGAGAAGTGGATGTGGTCTACCCCTCGGGATTGCACTAACACTCTAAAGCGAAAGCTGAGTTCCCGAGGTGGTCATCGCTGTCATCGCTGTCGTGCACCTCCGCTGTCAAACGGTTAACATCCGATAATAAAATAAGAGATACATGTAGGCGAGACTAGGGACGGTTGACCATACGGGAGGCTGGACCCACCCATCAATTTTCATATTAAAAAAAAAATCAGAGTTTTATCAATAGGTGTTAACCAAAGCTACTGGAATGCTCAAACAACAGTCTTCGTTTCATAGAGATAATCGAAATAGGTGTAGAAAAAATCAATTGTAAAGCGTTTTCAACCTAAAAGTTGTGTTTTTTAGAAATATTTTGTAAGCTTTTTTCAAATGAATTATATCATAGAAATTTAAGTAAGTAGGTTTAAAGTAATGCAGAATTATCGAGCTTTCATTCCGGGCATAAAGACTGTACAGTAAGTTATTCTTAACGTAACAGTGTGGTATTCTTTAGAAAAGGTTTATGTAGGGAGGCTTGGCCCAATCAATGTGAGGGAGGGTTGACCAGATGCTCAAGGCTCCCTTAATTAAGTGGTTTTAGAAATCTTTTTATTATACACTGTGCATAATGAAAAGTTAATGGTATATACATAAAAGAATGTAAATCTATTCGGTAAAGCTTCAATAAAATGGTGTGATGGAAAAGAAAATGTTTAAAAAATTTTTAATGTGAAAAATTGCAAGAAAATGGGAAAATTTATAGGAACTTTTTTCCATTTAAATATTGCTTACAATAGGTAAATAGAAACAATGGGAAAGACTACAAAGAACTAGGAAGTATGAAAGCAGCAGTCTTAACCGTTTGAGAGGCCGTGTTATGTTTATAAAAACACTTCATTTTAATTCCGAAACATCACAATTGCACCAGAATTTTGCCAAAATCTTTTTCATTTAATATGTATGTGAAATATATCCTTTTTCTTATTTTCAAATAAATTTGTTCGTAAATTCCGGTGCCAGTCATTTATTTCAATATTTTAGTACTGAAAGAACTTTTACCCCTAAAGGTTTAAATCATGTTAATGATAAGTTATTCTTCATGCGGTTGCAAAAGAACATAGCATCCGAAAAACTTTAGGAAAGTATGTAGAAAAATTTCACCAGGGTGCATACAGTGTGATGAAGCCAAACTATGTGACAACTAGAGTTGTCAGTTCGAGTGTCACAAAAAGTGGAACAAGGGGATATAAAAGTGGGACAGTGGCTTCTAAATGCGGGCATAATAACATGAAACACTACGAAAACGAATCATGTCTCTAACAGAATACTGCCTTAAGTGTTAAACTTTCATTTCCCCTGCTGTAGAATTATATCTGCTCAAACAAAATCCTGTTTAAAACAAATTTTTTCTCCTCTGACTTTCGATTGCGTCTTAACATGTTTGTTTAAGCCTCATATTTTAAAAATATTTTTTTATAATAATTAAAGCATGTAGAACAAAGTTATTTTGCTTTTTTAAAACTGATTTTATTTCTCTTCACAAAGAGTTAGGCCCTTATTATCGCATGGGCAAATCGGGACTTTGCCCAGGGGCCCCAAACCTCAAGGGCCCCCCAAATCCATATATTAATTTATAAAATATTTTTTTCCCTCCAATTCCAGATCTCAAAATTTTCAAATACAAATTTCATCTTTAAAAGATTCTACTAAACTCTCTGAAAAGCATTTCATTTTGAACACACAGATCGCAATGCTTTCACAAAGCTAACCTCAACAACTATTAAATAAGAAATAACATTTTGATTTTAATAGATTGTATTAGCAATGAACTTGAATCATATCTAAACTTTAGTAGTTGAAAATAATCAGTTTTAACTGTCATGAGCTAAATTTTCTTCTTTATTCAAAGTTTTTTCTTTTAAAACTTTGAGTAAGTATGACAACCCCCCTCCCCCCCCCCAAAAAAAAAAAAAAAAAAAATAATTTTTTTTTAGATTTATTGAAAAAAAACTTTTTACTTGTGAAGTAAAATGTATTTGATTTGATTATTATGTTGTGTAGTACAACTTTAAAAGAGGTAAAAGAAACTAACTTTATAAAGTCATATTTACATGTAATAGTATTGGACGACACTCTTCCATAAGTTGAAGTTATTAAATTAATCTTAAAGTAATATAACAAGTTGCTAAAGTTATATAAAAGAGTGTTGTTCTGTACTAAGAAAAAAAGTATTTTTATTAATTAAGGTACTTAATTTAGAATTGACAGAGCTAAGAATTTTCTTCTATTTAACATCCAAGGTGCAAAAATATTGTTTATGCGTTACACATATGACTGGCCATCATTTCTAACTGAATAATGTTGCAACGATTCGAATGGGGCCCCCTAATTTATCTTTGCCCCGGGCCCCAATTAGTCATGATCGGGGCCTGCAAAGAGTGCAATATGAAACGAAGTGGGTCAAGCCTCCCATATAGTGGGTCAAGCCTCCCATATAGTGGGTCAAGCCTCCCATATGTGGGGAGCCTTGACCGATTATTTTCTCATGATTAAAATCCATCATTTTTCAAATTTCTTATATGTTACACTTATGTAGCAAATTTTTTATAACTGGTTGTATAACGAATAAAATGATATATAAAACTTTATTCTACGTTCAATATTTAGAAAATTAATTTTGTAAAAAGTGGGTCACCCCCCCCCCCCCCCTAGTTTCTCCTATATATTAAAGCGCACGAAAAATTCGCAAATTCGCAAAGAAAAGTTCCCATAAATAGTAAGATCTTGTTAAAGTGTCACTTGCTTCAAACTTCTCTTTCTTAAAGTCAAGAGCAAAGATATAGAGACATAGTACTAAAATATATTAATAAATCGTCACTCGAAAAATGAGAGACCCTTTCAAACCGCCAATTTCCATTTCCAATACCCTTTTTAGGTGCACTCGTAATTATATAAATACGTAGCACCTACAGACATCGTCTGGTCGGTCCGTCTGTCCTCATATAACAGCGCAAAAACTACCCAAACGAAAGGTTTGAAATTTAATATATAGAATCGTTGCAGAATTTTGTCGAGTCATTTCAAATTTTATGAAAATCAAATCAAAACTTAAAAAGATATTAATTAAAAATTTCTTCATGCTATTAAATCCTATCATACGTAATTATTTCAATGATATCCTATGATAGGTAATAATTTTAGGTTACCATGGTGATGACGTCCTATTTAAGATGGACTCCTGTTATTTCTGTATTACTGAATTTAATATACAGTAAAACCTCCCTAAAGCGACCATGTTCTGTTCCAATAAAAATTGGTCACTCCGAGAGGTGGTCTCTTAATGGAGGTCATGTTTAAATCCAGATTTTAATTGTTGAAAAAAGGTAACAATTAATGTTACTAAAATTTATTTTTCCTATTAGGAAAAAATATGAAAATTTAAGTATCAAAACAAAAGTTAATTACATAAATTAATTACTGCAGGGTTTAAAAATTGAATATATTGATGTTTGCATTGATTTTATGGTTTTATATTTTATAACTTTTATTTCCAAGTCCTTTCCATGTTCTGTAAATAAATGCATTTATATATATATATATATATATTTTTTTTTTTTTGACAGGAACAAATAATGACAATTTTATTAATTTATCTATTTTTTTATTATAGTTTCCTGACAAAATAGGGCAGGGGAGTTTATTGACCGTCATTCTTAATTTGTCGTAGTCAAGAGTTTAATTCATTGCCTAAAAAGCTACAAAACTGTTTAAACACTTAAAATATACATGAATAAAGGAAAATTCTAAACTTAGTTTAGAAGATTGATTAATTATGCGCTCTCCTGAATTCTTTTTCTAAAAAAAACCTTCAAGCGGCCAGAAATAAACGGAATTTGTTTCATTTTCTTCGAAGAAATTGGCCCCTCATGGAGTACCACTGAACTACCTCGCACGTGGCGGGCGATTCGATAATCTTGAACATTTTAAAGACACAGAACAGACGTACAAGTTACCTACACATCTGCAACTGAGCACAGTTGTTCCCAAGGAATGCCGGGACACGACGCAAGCACTCATTGCTGCGCGCATCACCTATTAGTATATACAACAAAACGGCCCGCACTTAAAAAACATCAATCGTACATTCTGCTTCACGGCGATACTCCATTACATCCAAACCCACATATCTAAATATTTTGAAATTTACAAATAAAATATTTTTCTAAATATATTTTGTTAAGAATGAAAATTTAAAACATCTAACATTTTTTAAAGAAAATAAAGGAAATCCTTCATTAGTTAAATAATTTCATTTACTATAGTGAATTTGTCAATTTAATCAAACTTTTATGTTCTATATTTAGTTTTTTAGCAATTAACGCAAAAAATTGCAGGAAAGCCATTCTGCTTTCCAGTACCATCACGTTAAAGGAAATTTGAATATTTCAGATTTTTTATTATATTTTGACAGACTTTAAATGAAAATTCGAAGCAATAAATTTTCCGAATTACTGAAAGATACTGAAATACTGAGAAACGTTTCAATCATGCTATGAAACTCCATTTGTAAAATTTAGCCGAAAGTTCTCCTTCCAATGCAAGAACTTTGCAATGAAAGAACCGTCAAACTTCTTCTAAATTCATTTTCAGAATGATTAATGGTGCGCTATTTTTTTCTCAAAAATTTACAGATCTTTCAAGATTTTCACGATACATTAAAGTATGTGATCTGAAGTTAATCAAGGAACCTGATTTCCCGATTGAATTTTTAAAAAATGACCTTTGTTTTTTCCATTTCACGAAATATATTTTGAGAAATCATGCATATGTTACAAATGGCAGGTAAAATCAGTACATCTAGACAGATGTAACTGAAGAATGACACAAGATTAACATCATGAAATTTTAAATGAACTGTTAACTCATTAACGCCGGTTGGTACGAAAATCTGCCATTTAAGAAATACGAAAATTTTAAATATGAAAACCAGTATTTTAGTAAGGAAAATTTCATATTACTTAATCTCAAACTTTGAGAGATTAAATCACTTAAAATTTACAATATGGGAAAACTGGTGTTACCTGATACCGAGGTATTAAAAACTTGTAAAATAAACTCGGCATTAATGGGTTAATGTATTATCATGAAATTTTAAATAAGCAGTTTTCTCAGTTGGCAAAATTTCACCTTCTGTGATATTTTTACCAGTATGATTTTATTAAAATAATAAAGTGAATCTACGTTTCAATCCTTTAATGAAGTTACTTTACCTGAAGCTTATTCTCTTAAGATGTTTGAATGGCAGGCAATATTCTATAGCCAGAAGGTTGTCTGGGTGAATTGTGAGAGTTGGTTGTTGTTACAGGCTGGTCGGTTAGAAGAGCATTGGCAATTTAAATCAAAGGATTTGGAATTGGGGCCTAGACACTTTCAAACTCTGTTCGAAAATTTTCAACTTATACGATATTTTTACTAGTCTATATGATTACATTATAATAATAAAGTGTAAATCGTTAAAATGTTCATATCTTGATTATAGAGTCTCGATAGGTACCTTATTTTATTATTTTTATACGGAAATATTGAGTAATATTGCTAATAATAAAGTAAAATTGTTAAGATATATACTCTGATAAAAGAGTGCTGCTAAATAGCTTATTCTGAAATTTAGTTCCATAACTAATAAGCCAGTATTAAAATTTTACACAAATGTATGACATATTAATAAATTGCGCAATTATATTGTATTTAAAACCTTTTTAGCTAAACTAATCAACGTAATTGCATTTTGAGAAATTTAAATTCAACAGAATATATTTGGGGAAATTTATCCTGGATTGTTCTATTATCAAGTTATTTGACTCTTATATAAACCATACTTGCCAACCTTGCTATACTCACCCGTAAAACGTGGGTTAATTTGATTCAGTTAAAACATATTTCGAACCAGTTTTTTTTTTTTTTTTTGTTTGTTTGTTTTTTTTTTTTTTTTTTTTTTTTTTTTTAATGCCAATTTTTTTAAGAAATGATATCAAACAATTTCCACGTAGAAACATGAAATTAAATATCTAATGATACATGAAAAACATTTTCCGGTTAGAAAACTGCTTAACCTGTTTTAAATTAACTTACATTTTACGGAAGTTTAGTCAGAAGTTGGGAAGTATGTATAAACTTACTTTAACTTGCGTATATCTCACATATTAATTAAACCTTATTGGGCATAAATAAACTATAATAAGATAAAGGAAAAAAAAGATTAATTTTATCCCACCATTCCTTTTATTTATAAATATTATTTCTATTTTTACTTTGAATTAAGAATCACCTGGGTTACATATAGATACATGGCATACGTTATCCAAATCAAAATATTCATAAATGTATGTTAAAAGAATGAAGAAGCAGGCTTAATCTAAATGATTTTATTACGCACAATTCAAAATCTTGCTTCTATAGTGCAGAACAAAGAAGAAAAAAATCACGCTCTTTCTTGTACAAAAGTAAGCGATGACTTTTTATTTAATCTGTATCATTATAAATTCCCTTCGTGTATAGATACGGTTTTCAGGGGCATTAATGTTTCCAGTGCGTGTTGTAGTACGTCTCATACTATATGTTGTATTTCATAAAGGAAAAAATCATTTTTTTTTTCAGGATAGAATGTATCAAGTAAAATCTGATGCAAATTAGGGGAGAAATCTCAAACATTCTTACTCTTTAGTAATTTACAAAATGTATGTATTATATAGTGTCTCATTTTCAATGGAGCAATCCCCTTTCTAAATGGACAGTACATTTGTAGCAAAATCGAAGCATAAACATTTTTAAATATTTTTTATATGTCTAATCCAGAAACGATATTTTGTATCATGGAAATCCTTTCACCCCACTGCTCATCTGTCGTTACCACTATCAGGCAATTTTTTTTAAATCCATAATCACTTCTCATCTAAAAGAAATCACTAGTTATGTCAAGCACATATAAATTTAATATATTTTCAAACTATGTAAATAGATGCAATTTCGAGAAATTGTTGTAATGATTTACACTATTGAAGAGCTATGGCTTGTTTAAACAAAACTCTCGTGACTTTGTGCGTTAACGTAACAAATTAACAAGGCTTTTTTATTACGGAATATACAAAATATTAATATTAAATATTAATGTGCAAAATAATACAAATGCAACACTTAAAATTCATTTGTACAATTATTTATTTTGTCATTATGAAGAATTTTCTTTATATTGCATGTTATTTAACCGCGTTTCAAAATGTGATTCTTAACCTCACGATCATCTAGTTCTCATAGGAAGTTTCTAAGTTAAGTTTTCAAAGTCAGGATTTAAAAATAGCTTCCGTGGAAACACTGTTTTGACTTACACATATTAAAGATGAGTGAATCATACGTGGTATAATTATTTCCCTCACTATCTAGGATAGTATTTTAGTTTAACTCATTTAAAGATCGATTTTTAAAAATAATTAGATACTTACATATTCTCATAGCCAGCGTAGATAAATCGCCAAAAATTGTTGTCAATCGCCTATTTTCCTTCGTTGTCAATGACCAATCGTGTTCAAAATGGTAATTTAATGAATTTAATAAATACATTGATAAAAATTATAAAAGCAAAAATATAAAAGCAAGCTAAAATAATACAAAACAGTAATTTGTGTACATTTATTAAATGCATAACTTCAAATTGACGACTTTTAGCAATAAACGATTATTAATAACGGTAATTTTATTTTCACTGGTTTATTACGTCCATTAGAATGAATATATTATAAATATTATGTAATGTAAATATACTATTTCAATATACATATTACATTTATATATATGCTATATCATATTATGTAGTTATATGCATACAAATACATCTACTAGTGCCTTTAATATGGAAAATATATCATAGTAACTATGCAATTAAAATGAAAAAATAGAAAAAAGTGTTATTTTGTAATTAATATTTTCGGCGCCATTCTTCGCGCAGTGAATATGATCTGTCCCGAATAATACGTAAGTACCAATAATTCTTGCGTGAGAAGTTTAATAATACCTAGCATATATATTTTTTAATATTCCGATATATATCTTTCAAAAGGAATTTCCAAATACTTTCATTAAAGTTACTCAAAAGGATTCCAACATGCGTACTATCATAGAGCTTGAAATATATGCTATTACTCTTTTTAGTTCGAGCGAATCATTAACGCTGCAGGTAGGGTTATTTTCAAGACGGAACGAAATCCAGAAAGGAAAGAAACACGCTGAACATTTTACGAGTAATCGCTACTTTTAAAAATTAGTGTAAACCTCTTTACTAAACACAACTATTTTTAGAACTTTCTTATTGGCGGAATTCGAGCTGATATCTATCACAGCACTGATGGAACATCTGCGCACCAGCGTACAATTTTCACCACTATATTAAGTAGAATCCTTGGACTTATTTAATGACAGAATTTCTGAGATGTAATAAAACGAATATTTCTATTAAAATTTAGTACTAACAATCAGCTCAGTGGTACAACAGCAATTTCATCACTGCCGTAGGAGAAACAAACAACGTTAAGTTTGTCAGTGACGAAGTTAAGAGAGATAAATATCAGATCTTTCGTTTTTGACCGTTTCTCTGACGAAAATTTGCATTTATAATAAACTATCTGATGTTACCTGTGATAGGATTGTACGTGTGATTGCAGCTTAACCAGCCATAATTTGATTGGAAATAAAATAAACCGAAATCCAGGCGTAATTTAACTCACTTAAAATACATATGTATATATTAAAATTCGAAATATTTTATACTGGTATTTCTAACAGTTTCGAAGAAACAATACAAAAGTTCTTTTTAATTCTTTTTGAATGCAATATATTTAACTGTATACTCTTAATATTCATAAATTGTTAATTGTACCTGAGTGGGGTTTTAGTACGCAATTACATATTCATAAACATTCCAGTTTGTTAAAAATGAGTTCTTAAAATGAAAAGTATTTTATTATTAAGTGTTTACTGATCTTATAATAGCTATAATTATTTAATTCTTTCAAGGGCTGTAGTATATTATATGCCACCGAATTTTAATTAACCGACTTCAAAAAGAAGGAGATTATCAATTCGACCTGTATGTATGTTTTGGCCATGTTCACGCATAACTTTCTTAAATATGAACCGATTTTGATATTTTTTTTTTGTTTGAAAGTGTAAGTCACCCATTTGGTCCACTTCCAATTTCATCAAAATCTGATAATTAGAACATTTTTTTTAAAAATAAAAACTTTAAAATTCAAATCCTTTTTAACACGTTCACGCCGGCGCCGATTTTCATGTTTTTCTCTGTGAGGCGGCGTTCGAATTCCTATTTTGCTTCATCTGGCGGCGCGGCACTTTCGCTTATTTAGACACTGTATGTAATGACACGCCCTCTCAATGTAATGACACATCCCTCTCATATTTATTAAATTGAACTCGAATATAATAATTAGAATTCATTGTGAATTTCTGAAAGATGGTAAGGAGTAAGCAAATTACTTAGAGATATAATTTTATATACTACATTTAACACGTTCACGCCGGCGTGCATCACCGATGGGTCACACTTGAATATACGAAAATTCAGTAGAAAGAACAATTCAGTATTTAAACTTAACGTAATTATTTATTTCGATGCAGTTTTTTAAAGCATTTTAAACAGAGTGCTCGCTGGCCCTTACAACGGTTACAATACGTCGTTACTTTTTTAGTTTTCATTCAGGCATACTGTATACATTTTCTTTTGGATAAGCATTTATAACATTCTTTACATCTTTTTCTCGTTTTCCTTGCGGCCCCTTTGTACGAATGAAGAAAATGCGAACATTTTTCTGATGGCCTTTTTGTGTTTGACCTTTCAATTGGTATTTCTTCACTGTTAGGATTATTGATCAGAATGTGATCAATTTGTTCTCTGAATTTTAAAATATTAATATGTTTATCACCCCATTTTTTATGTATGTACCACGCATTTATGAGCGAAGTCCCGCTTATTAATTCTGTGATTATTTTTCTGTACCATTTAACGGTTTTCCGTAAACAACTATAATATGATGACATTTGATCGGCTATATCAACACGTTTTTTTGCATCATTATAAAATAAAATAGTATCGGGGTTTAATTTATAATTTTTTCCTTGAATAATGGTACATGTATGATTTCTGGAAGTAGTTAGCATACATACTGGTATTTCGTCAATCCATTTCAAAAATCTAACTCCGTTAGGATTTTCAAAACTCATAATGCTACCCCGTTGTTGTTTTTGTTTTGCCTGTGGCGGTAGAAATATTTTGTTCACGGACTGGGAGCAGGAAAACACAATGGCAAACCTACGAGTCAACCGGTAAAATCAGGTTTTTAGGTGTTTTCCACCAAAATATGACTTGACAGATCGATTGCGTTTTAATATGGGAATCGAGTTTTAGCTAATTCCGGAATTTCAGCCTCCAACTCGATGAGGTGGTTGTCTCATGGTTCGTACGCCTCCTTGAATTTTGGAGACCAGAAATTTTTTTGGCTTCAGTATTATCTTATAGAAAATCTCTTCTTAAAAAAGACGAAATTTTGCGCGTTTAACACAGATTTCCTTCTCTGTAAAAAGATACTGGTAATTATCCTGGAGAAATAACGGTATCTGTACGAACCATGTGTCTGTGCTGGCGGCTCGCGGTCTATTATCAAAGTTAGTATAAAAAACGGCCTAATAAACATAAATAATATTTTTTTAATTCAGAGAATAAATTATTGATCACCTTTTGATCAATATTCAACACACTGAAAAATGGCAATTCGATGGTAAATACCGTGACAAACAGATTCACGTTTTTTTTCATTCGTATAAAGAGCCTGCAAGAAAAAAAGACAAAAATGCAAAGAAAACTGCAAATGTTTATCTAATAAAAAAGACAGACAGTATACCTCGAAGAAAACTTAAAAAGTAACCGCGTATTGCAACCTTTGTAAGGGACAGCCAGCACTCTGTTTGGAATGCTTTAACCCTTTCAGGGGTAAGGTACTTGTATTCGTAATATGTTCAAATAATTTAATGACACCAGTATTAAGAAGAGATTTTATTTGTAAACAAGTAAAAGTAAATTTTCGCGTATTTAATAAAGGTGACATTTTCATCATAAAATTCCGGTGCCAATGTGGCAATTTGGGATTAAAATTATGTGATGCCGTGACGGCATCACCGCCCTTCAAGGGGTTAAAAATTACATTGAAATAAATATACAAATAGTATATTAACACATTGCCGACGGCCAATTTTTATCAAATCTGAATTTTCGGTAAATACCTTTCAATGTACAAATTTAATATAAAATGTCTTACAATCTAAAGAAATGTAGACAACATGATATAAATGTATTTTCTGTTAGTTAGAAATCACGTCTTCAATGAAAAAGTTGAGTGTGACCCACCGGTGATGCACGCCGCCTGATGCGACAGTCAACCTTGACCCTCCGGTGATGCACGCCGCATCACCGGCAAAAGTGTAGAAGCTCCTCCCTGTTCGTAAAGGCTTTTGTAAATTGGTATTCTAGATTGGTTTCCCAAGTTTATGCATCGGCAAATATCTCTCAATGTACAAATTTAATATAAAATGTCTTACAATCTAAAGAAATATGGCCAACATGATATAAATATATTTTCTGTAAGGTAGAAACCACGCCTTCAATGGAAAAGTTGAGTGTGACCCACCGGTGATGCATGCCGCCTGATGCGAGAGTCAGCCGTGACCCACCGGTGATGCACGCCGCCTGATGGCACAGTCGAGCGTGACCCACCGGTGATGCATGCCGGCGTGAATGTGTTAAAGCAGTCGCCCATATATAAGCACTCATCTTTCATACTGTTACTACAGCGTCTAGAATACCTAGTGTGGAAATATGCTATCCAGACAGTGCTAAAAATTTGTATCCCTTAAATGTGCGACGATACTGCTAAAATCCCAAGTGTCGATCGCAGCGACATCTGCGGGATTTTCGTATTACATTGTGTAAACTAGCAATATCTTGCAGTTGTAGAAAATATCCTGCAGATGTCGCTGCGATCTTTATATTTCAGCCGCATCGTTGCACATTTAAGGGAAACAATATTGTAGCGCTTTTTTTGAGTATTACTGGGATAGCCGATTTCCACACTGTATGTTCTAGGCGCCATAGTCTAGACCGCAACCAATAACATACAAGGCCAGTTCATGACGATTAAAACGTCACATGGAGTGTATCATCTTTACACGGTGATTGGTACAAATCGGCGCATCCATTGTTTTATTCCAATCGCCGTGTAAAGATGATCCCCTCCGTGTGACGTTTTAAAAGTCATGAAATGGAGTTGTATGTCGTTGGTCGCGTCTACACGCTGTAATAATACGATGTTATATTGAAATTTGAAAACATCCCTCAAATGTCGCGGCGATCGACCTTTACGATTTTAGAATCGTTGAGCATTTAAGGGATTCAAATTTTTAGTACTGTTTGGATAGCAGATTTTCACACTATTTATTCCAGATGCTGTAATACTGTGGTTAAATGAACGCATTTGTCTAAACTTTGGCAGCCTCCACCACTTTTATAGAATGTTTCTGTTCTGACCAATGAGAATTTCCCATAATATAGTCAAGTTACAGTTTCCTATAAAAGCGACGGAGTGACGATGCAGCAAATGCCCCAGATTTTTAAAGCCGGGAACCCACATGCGGAAAAATACGACGGAATTGGACAGCGGAACGGAAAATTGACCCCATATTTGCCACGTACAAATGCGAAAATGCAGCGGAATTGCAGTTAAACATGTTTTAACTTTTTCCGTTTTCCGCGACGGCATTTGTAGAAATCAGACATGTGCAGTAGTTAACGCGAAAGCTCCAGCGAAAAACGCAAGTGCGATATAGTCGGAAATTTGGCGTAGCGGAAAATTTGCCACTGCAGATTTCCGTCGTATTTTTCCGCATGTGGGTTCCCGGCTTAACAGTGTAGACAGATACCGGGCTTGTTCATTCATTATCATGACGTCACAAATGGTGGCTGGCAGCTATCAACGACATACAGCGATTGGTACGAAACGATGGGCGCGCTGCTTTGTACAAATCGCTGTATGGTGTTTACAGCGGCCAGCCACCATTTGTGACGTCATGATAATGAATGAGCAATCCCGGTATCCAGTGTTGCCCTAGCAATAGTCACTAATGAGTGGCGATTGTCAAATTCTATGGCAATCCAATATTTTGTAGGGAAGACATAAATTGGCGATATTTGTTTACAAGAATACACTTGTAAAAGATCTATACTCATTTGATGATGGATATGAGAGTATTAATTGATGTTGATTCGCGATTTTATCGTGTTGAACATGTGGTGTTAATATTAAAACATGTACACCGACACAAAATAATTTAGCAAATGGTATTAAAACTTCGGGTTTAATACTGTAAAATATTTGCAATTTTTTGTACGGTTACACTTACTTTGACAATGATGACTCCCGCTCCCGCCATATTTAGGCGCCTCTTGCAAAGGAGAATGCTAATTGGACATTATCGCGAAGTTCCGGTACGTAACATAGGTTTTCTATAGTTTGTACAAACATTTCTGTTTGAGCGCAGTATGAGCATGTGCTTTGTGCGTAGGTCGAAACTTTCTGATACAGGCACTCTAGTCCCTCCAATGGAGGATATTCCATCTACGTTATGATCACGTGATCAAGGTACAAATTTCTAGCGTAAAGAACACAAGGCTCCGTATACGTAATGAAAAACCCTCGTCAGCCAGAGAAACAGTTCATGCGGAAAGCAGTAGTAGCCTCCCTTCTTATCAGTTAGAAGTTCTTTGGGTAAATTACCGGTATCACGAGACTTTTTTCAGCCTCGAACCCAGATTTGGAATAAAGTCCTTTTGCGCTTCTGAAGTATTGTTTTGAAACATTTACGATGAAAGACCTATACAACATAGAAAGCCGCTATTCTAACGAAAAAGACAGGCTACCACGGTACATTCCACGTATCTTTTTTTTACGGACCGCTGGAGTCACGTGATGCTCGAATGCACCAATGCAGGTGTACGAAAACAGCATCACGTGACTCTAGCGGTCTGTAAAAAAAGGCACTTGGGAGTACCGCGGTAGCCTGTCTTTTTCGTTAGCCTCGAGTACAGCGCCTAGAAGATACAGTGTGGAAAACGGCTATTCCTATAATGCTTTAAAAAGGTGCTAAAAACTTGTATCCCATAAATCTCCAACAATGCTCAGCGGCAATATGCTGCCATCTCGTAAATCTTTTCAATATAAACCCTGTGTTTTCCCCGATTTCCACACTGTATCTTCTAGGCGCTGTAGCCTCGAGAAAGCAGAACGTGATGTAAAGAGTAGAACCAGAGATGACCAAAGACTTTTAAGATACATAGACCGGCAATTCCCATTCAAAAGCATGCGAAATCATGCCAGCCCTCTGAAGTAAATTGAAACACCTGAACCGTGAGGTTTGTACGTCAACTGTGGTTATTTACCATTAAGTGCTGTGGCTAGAATGAGCTTAAAAATAATTTTTATCAATATATATGAAGTTTATGGCATAGTTTGTTTTACATGAAGCTATTTTTTATATCTAAATATGCGTTATAAATATTGAATTTTAAGAAATAAAGTTAAATGAGGCGATTTATTAATAATTTTATGGATGGTATGTTTGAAAAAGAGTATCTAATTTTAACATGCCGTATAAACGTAAATAAAGGCGAAATTATATGGAAACAGATTGCTAATGATTATAATTCCACCTTTTTTAAAAGTTTGACTTAAAAAGTAACTGGTAGAGAAGTTTTGATTAAAGGTAGCAACTGTAACATAATATAGTAATTTACAAAATTTTAAATTACTTGTAATGGAATCTACGCTTATTAAACTAATTAATCAAAAAGGTAATTAAAAAAGGGCATATTAATGAAAGTAACACTATATTTTTATCCTTGGAGGATGTTTATTGAAATACTTACTTGCTATACGAAAAAAACAAAAAAATTGATGAATAATAAGGTATTTTTTTAAACAAAGGCCTAAATGGAATAGGGTAGACTTATACTTAATGATCCGCAATGAAAAAATACGCTGATAAAAGCATTTTCCGAGGTAAATTAAAATATAAAGCATATATACTACCGTACAACAGCTGTGATCAAAAATCCTCAGTTAAACTGACAGTTTGTCGGTCTATGTATCTCAAAAGTCTTTGGAGATGACTAAGGGTCTGTTCAGAAGTGCAGCTAACGCCGCGCGCGCTCTCAGACGTTTTGCCATGGAGTAGGTCTTATCGAAGAAAGGAATTTTCAAATAATTCAATTATTTCATTATTTTTATGGTTCAAAACAGGTAAAACCAACGACTATATTTCTTTATCCTTCCAAAAGATGGTTTTCGTAACAGGAATATATGCCTATGTTCACTCAGATAAAATTTAAAATATTCGGGAAAAGCGCCACGTGACCTACTTTATCCACTTCAGCCCGATCAGCATTCAATCAACCGCACACAAACTCCGCACAAACGACCCAGAAAAATTATGTGGGTGATTTGATCACGTGATTGTGCGTTTTGTGCTTATGTTTCATTGGTTATGCTTTGTTTGGTAGGTTGATTGGTACAATTTAACAATTCCATATGAGATCTAAATATTTTAACGTTTTAACAATTTTCTTTTTTTATTTATTTAAAAATGATTTATCAGTTGCTTTATATTTTTCGTGATATATAGAATGCTGTTTATAAACCAAGATTGTGATATCAACATATTACAAGATTTTGGAATTTGCACTGTTAGTTAGACAATTTTTCAGAGAAGGTTTTAGTATATATATTTCATATTTTGAGCGCGTTCAGAGACCGAAACACGGGTGACTCGGAAAATTGGGGAATGACGTCATACTGGTTTCTCGGTGTAAGGTTGGGTAAAAACGGCTCTGAACGCTTTCGGGTAAAGTTGCGTTATTTTTTTATTTACATTTACAAACATGGCGGCAGCTGAACTTTCGACAGTGCAAATAGATTCAATTATCACTTTTTTTTTTAGATTGGAAGCTGTTCCAAAAGTTAATTTTTATGGGGAATACTATCGCAACAAATATGTATCACACACTGTTAAAAATATCGTGAAAAATTACCTCTGTTTTTAAAGGCTATCTATTTTCTGACCAATGAGAGCGTTTTATAGGTGTTTATGTAGCTTTCTCATTGGTCAGAAAATTGATAGCCTTTAAAAACAGAGGTAATTTTTCACGATATTTTTAACAGTGCAGGTTTTGCTAGCCATTTTAGGCTTCCAAGCGTGAACTGATTTGTCATATGCAAAATTTACATTTATCTTCTAACTTATCTAAAAGTTAAACTTAGACCAGATATGTTTTTATTATTATTTTTGTGATATGAAAAAACAGTAACAATGTGCGATAAAACTGATCAAAACAGTGCTATTCCGATTAACAGTCACAGTTAAGCTATAAAATGGTAAACAAATCAGATTTCCCAACCACGTGATCACTTTACCCAACAAAATTTTTCAGGTAATGTGGGTTCCCCGAAATCTGCGTAATTTCCGACTCTGAACCCTACGGGGAACTCGGAAAAAGTCACGTGATGTCGGTCTCTGAACGCTTCGGGTTACCCGTGGTAAACCTGGGGAACCCAGGGTGCGGTCCGTGAACGCGCTCTTTATGATTATATATTTTAATACCGTGTGGCTAACAGACCAAAAGACATCATAGAACATGAAAAACAAATAACACTCAAAATCACGTTCGTATAAGCAAAATACTTACTTATACTTTCAGTAGAAAATTTATAAGCATTCTAATCATATTTTATTCCCTACAAAACTAGACGGCAAACCCCATATATTTTTAACCGACTTCAAAAAGAAGGAGGTTATCAATTCGACCTGTATGTATGTTTTGCCCATGTTCACGCATAACTTTCTTAAATATGAACCGATTTTGATATATTTTTTTTTTCTTTGATAGTGTAAGTCACCCATTTGGTCCCATTCATATTTCATCAAAATCTGATGATTAGAACATTAAAAAAAAATAAAAACTTTAAAATTCAAATGCTTTTTGAAGCAGTCGCCCATTTATAATCACTCATCTTTTATACTGTAACACTTACAGAGATACCAGATCTTTCAAAGTGCGAAAACTTAGCTGGACAAGGGCCGAGATCCAGATAGATTTTTCACTGGTAGTGAAACGAGATTGTCCAATCAGAAGACTGCAGTTTAGCGAACTTTACGCTGTTTGCAAAAATGCAGCCTTCTGATTGGTCGATCTCGTTTCGCTAAGAGCGAAAAATCTGTCTGGATCCCGGCCATTCTGTCATCGACCAAACCGGAAGGCCCACAAAGACACAAACCGATATCGGAAGTCGGTGTAGAAAAGTTGAAAATCAACCTTTACAGTTTGTCATGTATCAGAGCACAAGTACAACGCCTAGAACAAATAGTGTGGAAATCTGCTATCCAAACAGCACTAAAAAAATGTATCCCTTAAATGTGCAATGATGCTGTAATTCAATGAGCCGATCGCAGCTAAATCCGCGTTATAGTTTCAAATTTCAGTGTAAGCATTGTATTATAACAGCATCTAGACCAAATGGTCTTGGAGTTTTTGAAAATATCCTCAGATGTCCCTCCGATCGACTCTTTGAATTTCAGCATCGTTTTACGTTTAAGGGATACAATATTTTAGTACTTTCTAAGCACAGAGTCTAGAATATATAGTGCGGAAATCGGCTATCCCAGTAATACTTAACACTTTAAGCGTCCTAACCGTGTTTTTACGTCACGTAACTTTTGGAATCAAAGGCTGATTTAACACGAAATCGATATTAAAGCTAGTTTTTTGAAGAGAATAAGATAAATAAATATGTAAGGTTATCAAATAAAAATTCTCATACCAATACATTTCATAGCTACTATTTCATGAATCGTTTAACATGAATGGAGAAATCTGCAGGACGCTTAAAGGATTAAAAAAGTGCTAAAATATTGGATCCCTTAAATGTCAAACGATGCTGAAATTTAATGAGTCGATCATAGCAACATCTTAAGTATATTTTTTATAACTCCAAGACGATTAGGTCTAGACGTTGTAATAATGCGATGATGTTTACTTTGAAATTTGGAAATATATCGCAGATGAAGCACCGATCGGCTCCCTGGATTTCAGTATCATTGCACATTTAAGGGATAAAACTTTTAGCGCTGTTTGAATAGCAGATTATCACACTATGTATTCCAGACGCTGTACTACTGCGATAGTCAGTCAATATGTTCTGGATATCTGAGTCTGGGGAACCAATGAGAAAGGTTCAGGATCGGAACCCAGTAGGTATTGTGAACATGCTTACAGCATCTAGAGCTGGACCAAATTGCAGCGTCTAGAATACATAGCGTGGAAATCTGCTATTCAAACAGCGCTAAAAAGTTGTATTCCTTTAATGTGCAATGACGCTGAAATCAAGGGTGCCGATTGCAGCGACATCTGCAAAATATTTTCAGATTTCAAAATAAACATCGTATTATTACAGTGTCTAGTCCAAATCGTCTTGGAGTTTTAGAAAATAACCTGCAGATGTCGTTATCATCGACTCATTGGATTTCAGCATCGTTTGACATATAAGGGATCCAATATTTCAGCACTTTTTAAAGTATTACGGAGATAGCCGATTTCCACACTATATATTCTAGACGCTGTAACCAAATCGTCTTTGAGTTTAAAAAAATATCCTGCAGATGTCGCTGCGATCGACTTATTGGATTTCAGCATCGTTTGACATTTAAGGGATCCAATATTTTAGCACTTTTTTAAGTATGACTGACATAGCCTATTTCCACACATATATTCTAGACGCTGTAGTTATGTAATAGAAAATGCCTAGGTTTGCTATAGTTTGGACATAAATTTATCTTAAAGCACTTTGCCGCGCCCTGATGTGTAAACTTTATTGATGGATTGTCAGCTTTTCCACACCCAATTTCAATGTCCTTAGGTATCGATGTGTACCTTATAGTTTACTGGATGCACTATCTTTCCGAAGTGCGAGATCTTATTTGGAAAAGATGCCGCATTCAGAAAAACTCAAGTGTCTAAAACGATGCTAACCGAAATCGGAAGTGGGTGTCAAAAAGCTTACAATTCAATAGCAAAGGCCCCACCAGTGGCCGAGAGGTTCTGCTCTTGAAGCTAATAACGGGACTTGAAGGTAGACGGGAGGTGCTGGGTCCAATCGCGACCGTCGGTCTAATCGTTCGGAGCTTTCGTGGTTTTCTTCGAACCTTGGTTCTCCAAGCGTTAATAACGGTTAGGTTCCCTTAGAAATACCTCCACGGAAGGCACCCCCCCCCCCTTAGGGCCTATATCCCACGTGCTGATAATTGGCCGACATAAATACAACCAACCAACCATAAATACAACCATCAATAGCAAAGTGGCCTTATACATCAGAGTTGCCAAGTTCTGGAATAGAAAATGTTTAGTTTTGCCGTAATGTAGGCAAACACGTATGTATAAACAGAGTCTGAGCATTGTACGTCACCACTCTCAAATAGAGGCACATTACGTGAGGAAACAATTGATGGAGATTATCGGAAAAGAATAATGTCCACTGTTAAAAATATCGTGAAAAATTACCTCTGTTTATAAAGGCTATATATATTTTCACCAATGAGAACGCTACATAAACGCCTATGGATCGTTCTCATTGGTCAGAAAACAGATAGCCTTTAAAAACAGAGGTAATTTTTCACGATATTTTTAACAGTGTAGAATTTGGACCACATGATTGGTTTATTGAATACATATATCTGACCTGTGAGCTTGGCGTCAAGCGCCCGCTTATAAGTCATCGTCAATATACAGAAACGAGATAGCACAAGGAAATTTATAGTACCACAGAATTACATGCTGGAGACCCACAAAGAGTGTGCAATGGTGCCAGCGAGATTTGAACCCACAGCCACCTACGCTCTCAAGCGATTAGCGGCGTGATGCCTTGACCACTCAGCCACGGTGGGCCCTGGACCACATTTTCAAACTTGGCAAGTGTACAGCTTTTTGGATGCCAGTATTTTAGTACAGAAAATTTTGTTTTATTTGATAGAAGAATTTTTGAAATTTAAAAGGACACACTCTATAAAAATTACAAGTTCGCAAACAGGCAGGCTTCTGATTGGTCAATCTCATTTCGCTAGCAGCGAAAAATATATCTGAGTCCTGGTCAATATACTTGAAGAGTCAATACAAATATTGCTACATAGTCTGCATTTTGATTCTTGACAACGGAGTCGTACAATAATTGTTGAATGTAGACCGTAGCTGAATAGTTAAGGTACCACACCACTAATTGCTTGAGAGCGTAGTTGGGCTGCGGGTTCAACTCCCGCTGACTCCGTTGCACACTCTTTGTGGAGCTCCCAGATGTAATTCTCTGGTGTTGTAAAATTCCTTGTGCTACTAGAACCCCCCCCCCTTTCAAAGCTCAAAGTCCTTGTGCTATTCCGTCATTGTATATTAACGATGACTTATAAGCGGGCCTCTTATGTCAAGCGCACAAGTCAGGTGTATATGGGATCAATAAATAAATGAATGTAGACTTTTGTGAATACAATGTACTCGTTTAAAAAAATCACAAGTATTCAAAGCTAAAAAAATCAATACTTCTAATGAAATTATAGAGAATTTATTTAAAAGTATTTGTTTAATAAATAATTTTTCTAAATCATAATTTATTTGACAAATAATTTACTTATTCAGCAGAAGTTGAAATCCGGATAATTATGTGTTATGGTAGGAATAACTAAAAAGTAGGAAATAAAATAAACTTTTCGAAAAAAAAATTAACCGACTTCAAAAAAAGTACTAAAAAGAATTAAATAGTTCTTAAAACTTTTCTAATGACGAAACGTTATCCATTAACTGCACATCGGACATCATGTATCGGCATAAAAAAGTTATATTCAATATATAGAATTTAATATCTACCAAACATGGATTTTCTAGAGAATATTTTTTACAAAAGATTAATTTACATATTTATGATTTAATTTAGGAATATATACATATAAAAAGTAATCAATTACTTTTTGTAGTTGGTTTCAAACATTCACAATCGATAATGATTAAACAAATAATTTGCTGAAGAAATAGAGCATATTTTAATTTTGTATCATATTTTCCATCATCACTTTATTCATGGTAATAGCTACAATATATTCACAATTTTACTATACTTAAGATAGGTTGGCATCAACTTCAAAAAGTAATTGATTACTTTTTATATGTATATATTCGTAAATTAAATCAGAAATATGTAAATTAATCTTTTTTAAAAAATATTCTGTAGAAAATCCATGTGTGGTAGATATTAAATTCTATGTATTGAATTTAACGTTTTTATGCCGATACATGATGTCCGATGTGCAGTTCACCGCCCCCTGAATACTAGGCCTGAGCGCTCACACAAAAATGACACAAAAATGGCGGCTGCTGAAGGCGGATTTTTTTTAGCGTAGGTACGGTCCCTTAAATGTAGACACCAGTATTTTATAAAAGATTTCTCTACCTTGTTTATTCTCAGAAAAATGAAGCGGAAAAAACTTCAAAAAATTATTGGTAGGAATATTTAAGGGACCGTACACACGCTGAAAAAAATCCGCCTTCGGCAGCCGCCATTTTTGGTCCAGCGCTCAGGCCTAGTATTCAGGGGGCGGTGTGCAGTTAATGGATAACGTTTCGTCATTAGAGAAGTTTAAAGAATTATTTAATTCTTTTTAGTGCTTTTTTTATGAAGTCGGTTAATATTTTTTTTTTTTTTTGAAAAGTTTATTTTATTTTAAGTTGCCGAATCGTACCCAGAATATTTTATAAGATTTTGCTTTTATAATATACGTAAAGAAAAGCTATTATATATTTTCAAATCCTTTCGTTCCTATATTCTGATGACAACCATTTTAGTATCTTAGCAACATAATTATTTTGCTTCTGAAAAGGTTTAAGTCTCAATTTTGAAAGCATACGTCCTTTGTTTTTCTCTGAGTATAACTTTTCTTTTCCGAAGTTTATGATAAATCACCTTCTCAAAATAATTGTAAATATAACGAGGCACATACTTACATACGCATTCAATGTATTAGCCATAATATAAAGTTAGTTAAATTTGAAGTGCGCAACTTTGATTTTTCAAAATAATCGGGTAAATTTTCAAACACTACACGCATATTTTAAAAGTAATTTCTTTTGAAGTCTATTATACATAAAATGGGCATATGAGATTATATTTATACTTATCAAAAGGTTTAGAGTTAAGTACAGCCGTGGAAAGAAAGGAAACACCCCTACTAACTCTACAACAAATTATAGTAGAAGAAAGTGACTGGTTCCAAACAATTGGAAATAAAGTCTACTTTTAAATGATATGAAACAAATTTTCTAGGATGCCATTTACAAATCAAAACCAGCCCAATGTTTTCTTTCAATGACAATACCCAATTTTGACAATATATTTTAAATCTTTTGTTCAAACTATGCTTAGACACGAAATTTAAAATCATTTCGACGATAAGTTTCTTAATTATAAATATTCAAAATTTAGAGCTTCTAATGTTAAATTACATTTTCATATTTTTATTAATATCTCCTGAAATTATAATCCTAATGTGATAATTTTTTGTGTGGTTATAGTACTAAAAGATCCAAACATAAATACATTGAGTTTGTAATTTTTATAACTTTATAATATGAATTAGGAATTATGAATTTAATATTCGAAAAAATTATGAATTGGAACTTACAATGTTTACTTTCTTCTATCTTTACAAGAAGAAAGTATTGGATTCATGAAAATTTTCGACTTCCGGTTTTTGACAGATTTACACATTTTAGTGGTCAGAGATTCCAAAAAACATATTTTTAAAAAATGTCTGTCTGTCTGTCTATCCGTATGTGACACAAATTTTGTGGGCGCACTATCTCAAGAACTAATGCACGGATTTTTATAAAACTTCAGATTCAGTTACTCCTTGATATGAGTTGGTGCTGTATACGTTTTGGTGTAAATCGTCCAACAGGTGACGCTGCTATGCTGTATTTTGTAGGATTTACATTATTTTCGCAGTAGCTCTATCTCGAGAACTAATACACGCAGTTTCATCAAACTTCGGATTTAGTTAGTCCTTGATATAAAATTATGCTGGCTACGTGTTGGAGTAAATCTCCCAATAGGTGGCACTGCTGTGCTACATTTAGAACGATTTCCTCAATAGCTCTATCTCAAGAACTAATGCACGAATTTTCATCAAACTTCAGATTCAAGTATACCTTGATTAATATTGCTGCTGATTATGTGTTGGTGTAAACCGCTCAACAAGTGGCACTGCTATGCTGCATTTGTCATGATTTGCGCAATAGCTCTATCTCACGAACTAATGCACGAATTTTCCCCAAATTTCATATTCAGTTAGACGTTGACATAAGTTGTTGATGATTAGGTTCTGGTGTAAATCACCCTATAATTGGCGCTGCTACGCTGCATTTTGCTGGATTTACACAATTTCAGCGATAGTTATACCTCAAAAATTAATGCACGGAATTTCAAATTTTTAGAATCCTTATGATGAGCATAGATTGCCATTTAATTTTGGCAAAATGATAACGAATTTTGAAGTATTGACATGTATGAGATAGAAGAAAGTTTTGGGATTGGTACATCCGACTAGTTTTTTATGGATTTATATTTAATATGTCCTGCTTTATGCGAATCCAAAAGTTCAAATTTTTCTTCCAAGTAGTTTTCAAATTATTCTTAGTAAAAGTGAAGATGCTGGTTTAATGTCTATGATGTACAGGAAATCAAAATTTGAAAAAAATAATATATTTTCTCATTTTATTGAAACATTTGGGCTGGCAATAATCGAAAAATAATAAGTGAGTGAAATGGTTATATTGGCAAGAAATAATGCATTAATAGAAGTGATTTAGTCATTCTGTAGCATTTCAACAATCGAGTATCAAACTTCAGTCTGGATAAAGACCCTAAAATATGCTCATTTTAAAATAACTAATTTCTCTGAAACTAATCGTACGAATTTCAAGAAAATTTGTATTTAGGCTAATTGAAGGTTGTAGAATTTCCTTATGGTGTCAGACTTGGCTATTGCTATTTAAAAACATAGTTTGGGTTTGTTTTGATATGCAAATGGCCTCCTAAGGAAATTTCATATACATAATTTAAAAGTAGTCTTAATTTCCAATCGTTTTGCACGAGTACCTTTCTTCTACAATAGTTTGTTCCAGAGTTAGTAAGAGGTGTTTACTTTTTCCCACGAGTGTACCTTTAACCCTTAAATGCCTGGTGTTGCTTTTCGGCAACATACCCAATTTAGCCTTCTAAAATACTGTTAGAATAATATTGAAGCTATAATGCCTAATGTAGCCAATAAAATACATTCTGAACATATTATTAAATCGATTTTAAACATTTGGATGGCAACACTTATGCTGTTTAAGAATAAAATAGATTTATTTTTTCAATTGTTGTTACATGATCTTTTTGTTTTGTTTGGAAGCTTGTGAAATACACTATTTTGTTCTGTAGTGATCCAATAAAATTTATTATATGGTAAAGTAAGGTATGTAGCCCGTATTTATGATTACTTTTGGATATTTAACTGTAATATATTTGTTGTAAGCAGATTTTTGAGTGTGTTGCCAGTTGGCAACAACAGGCATTAAGTGTTCCACTAAGCCTGGAGAACAATGAGCAGTTTTTGTTTTACTTTCTTCTATATTCAATAGAAGTAGTTTATTTTTCTAGTTGTTTATAATTGTAGTTCACCCTTTTTTTAAATGTATGCAAGATATTTTTCTACATTTTATTTTCTGCAAATTTTACTCTATCATTTTTAGAATGCCTCCAAAAAAAGTATTTGACTCAAAAACAAAATAGAAGAATTGGTTCATAATTACTCTCATAATGATATTGAAATGGCTATTCCGAAATGCAGTAAAGAGATTACAAAGTAATGTAAACTGCCAAACAGGTAGATTGTTTGAAAAAAGAGAACATAAAGTTAAAGGAAAACCAGATAATGTTTAGCGGAAATGAGCTTATTCACCAATCGTGAATGAGTTGGATACACCACTAGCTTTTTTCAAATATTTCTCTTCAGATGAGGTTATAGAAAAAATTGTCAGTGAACGCAATTAAATATGCCTGCCAAAAAGATCGTTATAAACCTATGAATTTCACATCACAAGATTTAAGACAATTTATGGGGATAATATTATACATGTCTTTAGGGCATTTTTCCAGTTTTCGATCTATTGGAGTCATGAACTTGGTTTTCCTTTAACTCAGGACACAATGAGTAGAGATTAGTTTGAAAAAGTCCGAACATTTATTCATTTCAATGACAACCAAAAACATCTACCTCGAGATGATACGAAACATGATAGATTAACACAAATTTCGACCTATCATTGATATTTTAAACAATCATTTTTTTCTAACCCTTTTAAGCAAAATCTCCCAATTGATGAGCAAAGGTGCAATATGAAAGTTCGACATTACATAAACCAATATATGTCAAATAAAACCCATAGATGGGGATTTAAACATTTTGTACTTGCTTGTATTTCTGGGAATGCTTGTAACTTAGAAGTATATTCAGGTTAAGAAAATATGCTAACGGGACCAATTACTGAACCCGACTTTGGCCCTTCAAGCAATGTATTCAAAAGAATGTGAAGAAGAATACCAAGATCAGTAAACCATAAGTTGCATTCTTACAGCTATTATACGGCTTTACCGCTGATTGTACATTTGGCAAACACTGGCATCCATACATTGGGTATACAATCAGAAGAAAAAGAATTCCTTGATGCAAACTACCCGATGAAAAACCCTTAGAAGTTTTAGATCGGGGTTCTTGATTCGAATATACTACAACTGTAGATGGCATCGACATTTCATCACTAGTCTGGAAAGACAATAAATTCGTCATGATGCTGTATCTTCTTTCGCCGGAACAAATCCTGTAAAAAAAGTCAGTCGTGTTGACAGGAGTCAAAAGAAAATCATTAAAATAGATAGTCCATATGTAATTAAGGAATAAAAGCGACATATCGGAGGAGTTGACCGATTTGGATAACTTAACAGCCCGCTACAAAATTAATAATCGTAGACGCAAATAGTATCTACGAATATTTTCCCATTTGCGTGAATTCACTACAGTAAACGCATGGCTTCTCTACAAAAGAGTTTTGAATGCTAATGATCATCAATCGGAGATAATGCCTCAGTCAAAGATCAGAGCAGAATTTGCAAGATAGTTATGCATGGTGGGAAGTAAATACATCCCTAAGTGTGGAAGATACTCATCGATGGTTGAAGAAGAAATTCTGGAAAAAAAAAAGTCATAGAGGTCCATCACAGTACTCACATAAAGATGTCGATTCGACCAAACAGGACATATGCCTCTATATGCAGAAAAAAAGATGAGGTGCAAATTTCCAAATTGCAAAGTATACATTGTAACAAAATAAGCAAAATGTGGTGTTTGACAGTGTTTTAATAGAAATAATAATTATTTCAAAAATTTCCATACAATTGTCTAACTAAACAATTTGTACTCATATTATCAAGTATCATAAAATAAACAATTTATTTTGTATTCCACATTTATTTTTATAATGTTTTACCATAATTTTTTTTATTTGTAATAAGAATTAATTAATTTTATAAAGCACTTTGTGAAAATTCCTTATCATAGTTCTTAAAATTCATGTGTGTTTAATATTATAGAATTTTATAAAGGAGAATTATTTTTTCAGTTAAAGCCGAGTGTTGCCGATTGGCAACAAACCGTTTTTTAGCCATAAACCATACTTAAAACAAAATACGATTTTTTTAAGTATTTTTCCCATGATTTATTTAAGAAATGAAAGCCGAAAAACATTTTTTAATTGATTTTTAAAAAGTCATGCATTTAAGGGATAATTACATATATTTGCAAATGTCAAGCACCTGTTTATGATACGAAATAATTCAATCCCTCGCAACGAGTGTCTTTTATATTACACTATTAAAAATCTGCAACAACCTGTCCAGTCATGCGACCGTTTTTAAAGGTAACAGTTATTTAACCATATTATTAAGCGTGTCTGACCATATTATTGACTGTATTATGTTCAGAATAATATTAAATTACGGTTATGTAATCGTTTTCCATAAAACTGGTCGAATGACTAGACAGTTTGCTGCAAGTTTTTTACTGTGCATTATAAATTTCTCGGCACCAGTTTTTCATGTTGTAATATTTGCTTTTTTAAATCGCTGAAATTTTTCGATTTCATAATGAGAAAATCGTTGCACTAAAATACTGGTGTTGATATTCAAGGATTTCGTGCACCTTAAACGGAACACTTCTGGTTAATGAAACAACAACAAAAAAACATGTATCAACCTCACATTATGAAACCCTTTATAACACATTCAGAATGCTGTAACAAAAATTCAAAGATTATACCTGTCTGAAATATTCATCTCTTTAGAAAAGCACATCATAAATCTAAATCTACTTAATTACATGTTCATATCTGATGTTTACAACGCCCAATATCTTTCAGCATCTCATCTCCAAAACATTAAACTTTAGTTCCAGGTTAATCCAATAAACTAGCCTTCAAAAGGAAATAAACTGTTTACATTAGGGATGCACAACCTGTAGCCCGCCAAAAAGGGCCAGCGACGGGTTAACGTGTGGCCCGCGAATTTCTTCAATTTATGGCTGGAAAAAATTGCTGTTTTTGTCCATAGGTCGTAGGAAAAAATCGTTTTTGTCAGTTTTGTTGATGATGCGCAAAAAAATTGCAAATTTTGATCATCGACTGCAGGAAAATTGCATGCTTCGTCTATTTATCGCGAATTTCGTTCATCGAGCGCAGAAAAATCGCAAATTTCGTCGACCATTCACGGAAAATCGCAAATTTTGTCGATCGGGTGCGGAAAAATCGCGAGTTTTGTCGATCAAGCTCCGATAAATCGAGAATTTCATTGGTCGAGCACAAACAAAACAACGCGAATTTATTCGATCAGGTGCGGAAAAATAGCAAATTTCGTTGATAGATTACGTCAAAAATGCGAATTTTGTGGATGAGGCGCGGAAAAATTGATAATTTCGTTGATCGGCTGCGGAACAATCGTGAGATTCGTCAGTTTATCGTGAGAGAAAAAAAAACTCGAATTTCGCCAATTTGCCACGGAAAAAATGCAAATTTCATCAATTTACCGTGGGAAAAAATTGCAAATTTTGCCAATTTTCTGCGGGAAAAAATTGCAAATTTCGTCAGAGTCCGTTAAGAATTGCAAATTTCGTCAGAGTCCGTTAAGAATTGCAAATTTCGTTTGCAAAAATCTCAAGTTTAGTTGGACGGACGCGAAAATATCGTAAATTACAACAATCACTTGAGAAAAAATCGCAAGTTTCGTCGATTAGGTGCGAAAAAATTGCGAATTTTGTTGATCAGGTGCGGAAAAATCGCAAATTTCGTTGAACAGGCGCGGAAAAATATCAAATTTCGTTGATCGGCTCCTCCTCACCCCTCCGTTCATAAAACTCACATTTTTTCCAGCACTAGCCACCTTCATGACTATCTTTGTATTTTAGCACTTTTATTAAAACAAAATTTACTCTTCCGAATAAAATCAAAAATTATTATCACTTCTTGAAAATAATCCTTGCTATATCTGTTATAGATACAAACGTAAACACTGTTGATAAATCCTTACCAACTGAATTGGATATGTTTACTGGGTAGGGGAACCTAGAGGTGTAACCCCCTCCTCCCCCTCTGAAACCATATTTTTATCTGATTATAGACCACGGATCACCTCTTCGAAATAGAATTCTCACCGTGTTGCTATGTGGCCCTCGACAACCCAGACATTTTTGTAAGTGGCCCTTCTCTTAAAAAGGTTGTGCACCCCTAGTTTACATGGTTAGTGATTGCATCACAAGAACGTAATTTCATCATATTATGGAACTCATTAAGTCTGTGGAACGTTTATAAAATTTAAATGAAAATGATCTATATTTATGACTCTAAAGCTATAAGTTATATTTACGTGCGTTTTATATTAGTATGTATTTTTGTATTAAGTCGTTTTCAAAATGTTGTAGTGTGATGTCACCACATCAAGAGCTGCACAAATGTAATGTTGATGTTGTATACATATATTTAAGATTTAATATAGCAATTTCTAACCAAGAAAATTACGCTCGGAATGCTTAATTACAAATAATAACATCTTTTCACTTACAGTGATTTAAAAGAATAAAACGCACTCAAGACAACTGACATCTAATTACCTCTATAAACGGATACAAATAGCTAAGTGGCGTGTATGAAGATGAGCAGAAGCCTGACAGGTAAGCGATCTTTTCTTACCTTAATTTATTGCTGTGAAATTTATATAGTAAACATTCTTACAAAAATATTTATCATGATTAGAAGACGTGTGCTTAGACGCTACCGAATAAAGAAATAAAAGAATAAATATATTTAGAATTTTTTTTCTATCAATTCCTTAAGTAAACTATTTCGAAAATGCAAAACATACTGAAAGCTTAATTTCAGCAATTACCATCTATAGTCAGAATAGCACCCGTATTCTTTTGTGCCTCCGTGTATATGATCTATAGATAAGTATATATACTATATAGTATGTTAAAATTTTGTTAGTTTAGAAAATGCATAATATTTGAAAATCCCCTTCAGCAATTTACCGTAAATAAAAGGACATGCACTCGAATTCTGCTTTGCAGCCCTGTATATGATCACTAGAATTTATATACACAAAGTAATATGCAAAAATTTAGTTGTTAAACTTAAAAACGCACACAAAAGTTGAAAGAGCTCTTTCATTAATTATCGCTTATAGACAGTACTGTAATAAAATCCTTTTGTGTATCTATGTAAATGATTGGTAAATGCTATGCACACCATAACACCCACAGTAAGAATCTTTTAGTATATTACACTGATGCATACAAATTTCATTATGTTTCAAATAATGTAACATCATTAAATTACATTATAAGTGATATTTCCCTATAGACATAGACCATAATGTAACCGAATATTTGAGTGTCCCTGAATATGAACTATAAAAGATACACACTTCACCTCCAAAACAGAACGTGCCATAGTAAATATCAATAAGATACATCAATTACAGGGTAATCAAAGTATACTTACCCTACAGCGTCCAGAATATATAGTGTGGAAATCGGCTATTCCAGTAATACTTAAAAAAGTGCTAAAATATTGGATCACTTAAGTGTCAAACGATGCTGAAATCCAAAGAGTCGATCGCAGTGACATCTTCAGAATAGTTCCTATAACTGCGAGACGATTTGGTTTAGACGCTGTAATAATACGATTTTTACATTGAAATTTGTAAATATATCGTAGATGCAGCTGCAATCGGCTCTTTGGATTTGAACATTGTTGCACATTTAAGGGATACAAATTTTTATCGCGTTTTGGATAGCACATTATTTATTCTAGACGCTGTACTTATGCAAGTTATAGCACGACCAGACAGATGGCCAGACAGACGGCCAGACAAACCGAAATCATAACCGCTTTAGAACTATGTTGGAAATTGAAAAGTGCTAAAAATATAAATATTCATATATTTATTCTTTCAAGAAAAGTTAGTAATTTTATTATTCGAGTGAAGAAAAGTACTCTGTTAAAAAAATCAAAATAGAAATGCTAAAAGTGATCGTTACTTTAAGTACAATTGTACCATAAACGATTAGGTATATAACATGCTGTGTATGCAGCTGCATAGTACTATATTACGAAATACATATATACGTACATATACATAATACGTATATATATTACGAAAATTAATTTTCCTCGAAAATTAAATTAAATTTATTTCTATTTAAAATGGGTATTTCAATATTTTATTTTCTTTCAAAATCTATTTAAAAAAACTTTTTCCCGCAATCATTATTTGTTTTTAAGGTCTTTCATTTCTTAATTTTAAAATGCCGACAAGAATTCTATTAAAATTATGGGGCCCATATCCCAAGTGTAGATAAGTGGCCGTCATAAAACAACAACAACTATTAAAATTATCTATTTTGTACTATTTTTTTTTAAATTCCAAATGTCAATTCGCGTGATTTTCCGGGATGAACATATTATTTCATTTTTCTTCTGAACTTAAAACATAGTTCGGCACAGTTTCGACCTGTAATTGGTCCTTTCCTATATTCGCAATGCTGGAAATAACCTCCCGCGCCTTGGTATAAAACGCCAAAACATGAGTAAGGAACAGAGAATTTTCGTGTCACCAGTTGTCTTTCAGTATTACCTCTGCTGTTAGGAAGAGGGTCCTCGGAATTTATTATTTCATTTTCTCTCTGAACTTAAAACATAGTTCGGCACAGTTTTGACCTGTAATTGGTCCTTTCCTATATTCGCAATGCTGGAAATAACCTCCGCGCCTTGGTATAAAACACCAAAACATGAGTACAGAACAGAGAATTTTCGTGTCACCAGTTGTCTTTCACTATTACCTCTGTTCTTAGGAAGAGGGTCCTTGGAATTTATTATTTCATTTTCCTTCTGAACTTAAAACATAGTTCGGCACAGTTTCGACCTGTAATTGGTCTTTTCCTATATTCTCAATGTTGGAAATAACCTCCCGCGCCTTGGTATAAAACACCAAAACATGAGTACGGAACAGAGAATTTTCGTGTCAACAGTTGTCTTTAAATATTACCTCCGCTGTTACGAAGAGGGTCTCGGAAATATAGAACGTTATTGTAACATCTTTTTTTAAATGAACTTCATGATATGACTAATTGCTACAGTTTTAGTAGTGAAAGTGTCTAAATATTTTATGAAACTGTGACCGATGCTTAATTGTATTGTACTCAACTGACCTATAATAAAGTGCTTCCGAACGGATAGTTATGTTTTCTATTTAATGGAGAAACTCTAATACATTCGATCCATTGCAAGCGGCTAACGACGACTGAAAACAAGTTGTTCTAATATATTTACTTCAGTATTTATCTACTAGATAAGTAACAGAATTTTGTTGATTAAAGTTCCTGAATTTGGAATTTGTGAGTGGCTTTCGATGAGGGTTCTAATAGAATTAATAATTAATTAAAATTAATAATGTATATTAAGATTGAAATTAACTATCTTTTAATATATGTTTAAAACTATCTATTTTTTAGTATTTATTACTAAAATAATTTAAAATGTTGTTGAAATTTAAACCACATATCTGATTTCATTACTAATATGTAAATATTTCCTTGTTGTATACGTTATCAAATTTGTACATAGACAACAGTACTGCAATTATTTTGCCAAATATTGAGTCAATATTTTTCAACATTTGCTAATTAAAAAATAATGTAATCTTTTTATTACCCATTCTTTAAACTTTTCGTAAAGTTTTAATTCTAGCTCATATATATTTTTTTTTTTTTCATAGTTTTAACACTAGAACCGCCGGAAATTTTACTGAAGTGTTATAAAAATATTTTACACCGTAAATTTTAATTGAAACTACTTAACTTATTTATTTAACTTATTTCTCCGTGCACATTTTAAACTTATTTTAGAAAGAAATTTCTGGTGATAATCGAAATATTTTTATTTGGTAGCGGTCAAAATCACCTCTAAGGCGGTTCTAGTGTTAGCATTGTTTTTTATATATTTTTTATTTTCATTTTTGGTTATTATAATAATTGTTAAATTTACCATTAGGTTTAGAGTTAACCATAACTGTTAATTGTATCTATATAATATTTCCATGTTATTCTAAATTTTCATTACTACACATTTACTAGGAATCATGCTAAAACATAAAATCTGCACTGATATAGTTAGTAAAACTATTATATCTTTTTTTTGTTTTATTTTGTAAGTTCAGTAACTCAATTTTATTTCATGGTTTCTTTAATTTCCGTGTGTTTGTTTTGATTCTATTTCAATTTTCTTGCCGCAATTGATTGAGCAATTTGAGAAATAGCACTTAATGTTATGCATTCTTTTCGCAATCAGAAATCAATTGTGTTTTACTCATAAATGGGATATTCCCCTGAAGAAGTGTTACAGTGTAAGTTTTCATTCTTATTCTTGTTATGTTGTTATTCATATTCCTTTTGTAATTTTCTCTATTACAGTTTTAATTATTTCACTTTTTAATATGTAGAATTTTGGATAATCAGTTTTATTGTATCAGAAATATTTTATTTTTTTCGTCGATCTGCCATTTGTTCAAATGGTTTATAATTACAAAAAATTTTATTATATACAGTCGGCTCTCGTTAATTCGAACTCGTCGGGACCACAAGAAATGTTCGAATTATCCAGAGTTCGAATTACGGAAAGTATGAGAGGAAAACATGTTTAAAGGGGTACTAATACAAAGGAATTATTATTATGGTATTTTTTTAATTTATTTCGGCTGTTTTCGTTAGAATATGACTTAATATTAAATTATTAGATATACATATATAAATAATTAATAATATTAAAATAATATAAATAAAATATAAAAATTAATAATACACTATAAAACAACTGCATTTAAAATTACATTTTAATTGTACTATAATTTTCTTACCTGAAATTAGATGAACATTTAAGAAATTATTTACACTTATTTATCATCTCTATGAAAAAAAAGTTATCAATTGTTGTTTGCTAATATTCATTTTTGACTTTTTAGCCAGTTTTTCTATTTGTAACAAACAGTTAAGTTCTTTGTCCGATGACGGCTGCATCAGGATAAATGTACGCAAACACTCAATTGATTGTGCAGTTGACTTTTCTGTGGGTAAGGAAAGCACTTGGGACATAGTAGCAGAATCGCCAGAATCTGATTCCGTCTCCTCATTGCATTTTTCGTGAATTGATTCAACAATTTCTTCCGCAGTTAAGGGTCCAGATACTTCTAAACTATTATCGGCTGCTACATACTCTGCAAACGTAATATCCCACTGGATCTTTTCAGAAAAGTTTGGAAATTCTATTTCTTCGAAAGGTCTGTCGTTTTCGCCCATTTGCATTACAACCACTCTTTTTAGATGGATGGATAAATCCTGCATGTCGAAAGCCTTTTTCTATTGTTTCGGGTTGTACGGCGTCCCACGCCGCATATAAGTCGTTGATGGCCGTGAGTAGTTTTATGTCGTAGCTTTTTTTAAGATCAACCGAAAATAAAATGTGTCTAGAACCCTTTTACGATGACTCTGCACATTATCTAGCAGCAATAGAATTTTTCCGTTTTCACGAGAAAATTTTTTATCCAGTTCTTTTAACCAACTGATACAGATTTCATGCGTCATCCAGGCTTTGGCATTTGCCACGTAATCAACAGGCAGTCTTTTCACTCCTTTGAAGCAACGTGGATTAGTTGATTTACCAATAACTAACAATTCTAACTTCTCATTTCCATCCATATTAGCACCTACCATCACAGTTATCCTGTCTTTTCTAAGTTTATCACTTGTGCACGTTTCACCTTTAAATGTTAAAGTCTTATTAGGAAGAAGTCTATAAAACAACCCTGTTTCATCGGCATTAATCACGTCTTTCATTGCATGAGTAGAAATAAGTTCGGGTAGCTTTTCGCAGAATTCGTTGCAAGCAGCGAGGTCTACAGCACCACTTTCACTACACACAGTTTTGTGTACGATGTTATTTCGGTGCTTAAAACGTGTCAGCCATCCTTCGCTGCAATTGAAATTTTTAATATCCATCAGTAGTGCAAGTTCTTTCGCTTTAGCTGCCAATATAGGTCCACTCAAAGGTACATTTCTTGCCAATGCATCCTTTGTCCATAACAGTAACGATTCCTCTAAATCCTCATGGGCTGCTGTTCTCATACGTTTCGTCCTTTAGTAAATCTTTCCTTTTCCCATGATTTCAGGATGAATTCTTTATTTTTCAAGTAAGTAGAGGGTGTATTATTTTTATTCCATATTCTGCAGCAATTTCTGTCTTAGATCGGCCACATCCTACCTTTTTAATAATTTCTACTTTAGCTTCTAAAGTTAACGATTTATAACTTTTACGTGGAGCCATATTTTAAAGAAACAAGATCTTTTACTTTCTCAAAAAACACTTTAGCAGCAAGTAAAACCATTGACTAAAAAAATCGATCCCCACACTGCAAATAGAATGTAGTGATAAAACGGGTTTCCCCTATCTTTAACAGATGTCCACCCTGTGAATTTCTCGGAATGTCACTGGGTCAAATGCTGTGGAAGGCATTAGGAACAAACACAATGGAAGAACGGGCGGAGGTGTCATTGATGGACAGGCGTGGCGCACTAAGAAAGAGGATATCAATAGCATGGGACTATTATACTAGTTCAGAACAATTCTGACAAAAATGAAAGAAAGAAAGTTATTTCAAGGATCTGAAGTCCGTGAGAACGTAAGAAAAAATGAAAAAATGGAATTCTCGTTAGTTCGAATTAAACGAAGTCAAGAGAAAATGAGTTCGAATAAATGAAAAGTTTTAGCGTTATTATGCCATTGAAAATTTCGGGACTTCATGTTTAGTTCGAATTAAGCGAAGATTCGATTTATCCGATTTCGAATTAATGAGAGCCGACTGTATATAAATTGCAATTTCGTTGAAAAGGAGAGTAACATATTAACACTAAAATCTTAATATGCAATGAAAGGCTCAATTTGTACATTCTCGCAATTATCGTAATATCCTGTAAAAAATAATTGAAACTACAATATATCAGTAAGCGAAAGTAAATAAGCAAAAAAATCGTAAGTTTAGTGAGAACGTTTTAAAACGAATAATGTTTTATGACAACGGCTAAAAGAATATTTTGAAGTTTTCTCTTCTTTCTTAAAAGTCTATAAGAGTAATAAAATTTTTTATGACAATCTATGAAAGTTAAGGTTTAAAGACATTAGATAACTAAAGTTACCTAGCTGGAAAAAGTTTATGTCAATCATAAATAGAGTTGAGCCCAATTTATTGGTTCGCATGTTCGTGTATGAGGAAATTAGATAAGCATGATTTCAATACTGCGTAACAAGCAAGAAAAGTATAATATTATTTTATGAATTGGTTATGGCACACTTTTTAGAAAAATGTAAAAATCGCATAAATTAAAGCAATTCAAATTTCACTGTAATTTTCTTTATGAAGTAACAGAGTAAAGTATCAGATAAATAAATATATTAAGTAATGCTCGTATCCTGCGTTAACCCATTAATGCCAGTTGGTACAAAAATCTGCCATGTAAGTAATACGAAAATTTTAAATATTGAAACCAGTATTTTAGTAAGGAAAATTTCATATAACTTAATATCAAACTTTGGGCGATCAAATAAGTTAAAATAACAGTATGGGAAAACTTGTGCCAACTGGTACCTAGGTCTTAAAAATGCAAAAAGAAACTCATCATTAATGGATTAATGAAAATCTGTTAAACGCGTAAATTAAGCTTATTTAAAGGGAAATAAACATAGTTATTTTCCTCCTCTTTAGAGTTATCTTCTACAAACATATATTTATTGACTTAATTGCATTTATTAAGCTTTTAAGGGACAAAATACTTCTGTTGATAAAATGTTGATATGATTGACTGGCATTAAGATTTACGAACCGATTTATTTGAAAACTAGCTGACCAGCCGGCGTTGCCCGGGCCCGTGATAATAAACTTAAATAAACAAGTTTGTATGATTTTTATGAAATTTTGCTTTGATTGTACGTTTACACAAATTTAGATTAATTGACTCTGTAACTGGATTGCTCCCTAAAGGTGAACTTAATTGAACAACTCAGTCCGAAATTAAACTGATTTCAGATGGCATCTCTTTTAAAGTTATATTCGAAGAATTCATGGATCTTTAAAACCCCATTCAAAATTTTAACAAACCGACATGCCATGATACAGTGCATTACATAGAAACTACGAGACCCACACTTGATAGCAAACTTCGTCGCTTACATCAAAAAACTTTAAAGGAAGTACAAAAAGAATTCCAATTTCTTATGGATGAAGGTATATCTCGCCCTCCAAAATCTCCATGACATCACCTATCCATGTTGTACTAAAACCGGATGGTGCTTACAGAGTTTGTGGTGATTATAGGCGGTTAAATTCAGTAACTCTTCCAGATCGTTACCCGATACTCTACATCCATGATATTACAAATATTCTTCATAGAAATAATTTTTTTTTCAAAATTACAGATAGTTCGTGCTTATTTTCACATTCCTGTGCAAGAAAAAATATTCCTGAAACAGCATTAATAACTCATTTTGGAAGTCTTCAATTTCTATATTTAAACTTTGGACTAAATGTGCTGAAAACACATCTCCAAGATTTATTAACGAAGTGCTCTACGATCTTCCATTTGTAATTGATTATTTGGATAATATTGTAATTTTTTCGGAAAACGAATCTGAACATCTAGACCATATAAGAGCTGTTCTGTGTAGACTTTGTAAATACGGGCTTAACGTAAATTTTCCAAGAAAACCAATGTATCATTCTTAGAGCATGAAATTTCTCCAACCGAAATTCAACCTTTACAATCTAAAGTTGAAATTATTAAGCAATATCCACGACGAAAAGACTTCTTTGGATATTTGCAAATATAATGGATTATTCAAATACTTTAGACGTTTTGTCGCAATGCTGCATGCGAAGAGTAAAAAAAAAAAAAAAAAAAAAAAAAAAAAAAAAAAAAAAAAAAAAAGAATTCAACTCCCATAGATTGGTCTGAAAATGCTGTAAATTCTTTTGAAGCTTCGAGAGGGGCCTTAACTGACGCAACTGTTGCATTTCCTACCCACGATACCCAATTAGCCCTTCATTCTGACGCTAGTGATTTCGCTATTGGTTCTACATTAAGTTGAGAAATAAAGGATTGACTGAAACCACTCATTTTTTTCCAAACACCCGAATGAGACGCAGTTAAAATATCTTAGTTTTGATCGACAGTTGTCAGCGATTTATGAATCGGTTAGACATTTTTGATATTTTTTGGAAGCCCGTGAGTGCACCATCTAAACGGATCACAATGGATTTTAAAAAGGTTTATGGATTTAAAAAAAAGCACAGACTATTATACTAATTGGCAAAGTCAGTGGTTATCATTTATATCAGAATTCATCACGGATGTATTGTTTTTAAATGGAAATCATAACAACGTAGAAGATGCGATATCCCGAATCAGCGAAATACAAATGCCTACCTCTATAGATTGCAATAAATTAAATATTGACGGAAACGAGAAAGCAGAACTCAGAGAACTTATACAAAGTGGTCAATCCAATTTGGAACTCAAATTAATCACCCTTCCTAATTCCGCAACAGAAATTTTTTGTGGCATTTCTAAGGGTTAAACACGTCCAACACACCTTCAACTTTAGAAAACTGTTGTTTTAGAATTTACATACCCTTTCCCAATCCTGGAATTAAAAGTATTGTAAATCTATTGCAACAAAGATTGATTTGGCCTTCCCTAGCTAAAGATTATTGATCTTGGGCTCGTGAGTGTTTGGATTGTCAACGTTCCAAAAGGGTCAATCCATTTCAAGTGGTCCAGAAAATATTTTATTCGTTGCTTCATTATTTTTAAAAAATCTGAAATTATTTGTACAACAACCCTAACATGACGGAAGTTCAAAATGACTATTATTTTAATTTTATTAATGTTTGTTTGGGCATGGCAGCCATCTTTGTTTCATCGTGTGTAGCAATTTTCTCACATCTAGGATTTACAGAATTGTAAATATCTCATATTTTATTTCCCCAATTTAAGTGGGGTTTAAAGCAATTCGTTCAGAACAAAATTTTCTAAAAGTCTGGTAATAAAACAGTTTACAAAAACAGATCCTTGCTGGAGAAATTTTAGCATAAATTTTAAGACTTTTCAAAATCTGTCAGTTTACAAGAGGAAGTTTTTTTTAGAAATTAATGCTGTCAACATGACACAATTTTTTTTTTATAAAATAGGCAGAAAGTACTTGTACTAACACGCCAAGTTCCAGATCTGTGACTTGCACTATTATGCACAACAAATTTAAAGATGGAGATTTCACTGCAAGCTGGGATATGGCGAGGACAAGATGTCAACAAATACTATTACGAGTGCCTTGGATGAATTAGATTTATCTTTCTTATTACAATATTTACACACAAAATATGGCTTGTTGAAAACAGTGTAACAACAAACGCTTAATTTACTTAGAGACTATACGTGTTTAACAAATATCTGAGAAATATTCTCTCACAATTTAGGAGAGATGTTATGAGTTCGACCAGTTACTGTTGTCAGTTCTGTAGGGATGATCTTTCTCAAAATTTTATTTGAAGGCACCCAAGTCTTGTCATCTCTTGATAACTTAAATAAAGTTCTTCGCCCTGCTGGCTCATAGAAGGGTGAAACCAAAATATGCAGGTGCTTTTCATGCCCAAAATTTTGATTTTTCCCCCCATCTAATATACAAAGAAATTCCAAATTTTTATGCCATGTTTTAGAAAAATCTATTCTTAACTGTTCTAAAATTTGCTATAGCTAATTTTATTGTATTTATCGCACATTTCATGCAATTTATACATTCTTAGCTATGAAAATTAGTTGTACCAATGACTAAAGAGAAAACTTTAAACAGACTACAATTCTAAATATTATGAACAGCACAGTATTTACCTGTTTTTATTTAATTACCAGAAATAGCAGTATAATAAATTTGTACTAATTAATTAAGATATGTATTTTGTAGCTGTATGTAGCTGCATGAATTTAACAGTTGTCCATGAAAATGTAATCTCTGTTACTTTATTTACATTTAGCATAATAAATCATAAAAGTTTTGTCCAACAAAGGGTGCTACTAATCTATATTGCTCAAAGAACTTTCAAGAATAGAAGTCAAGTTCCCTTTGCACTTTGTCTGCCACATATTTAGAGTATAGAGAAGTATTATCAAGGTCTAGGGTGAGTGTGTTTTTTCTTTGTAACTTCTGTTACTCCAATTTTAGATTTAAATATTGTTTTTGAAATAAAATTTCTCTTTAAATCACAAAATACTAAGTAAAGTAAGTTTATATAAATAACATAGTTATACTTTAGAGTATTATTATTTAAGAAAAATAATTGTTTTTCCTTAAATGTAACCTCTGTTACAAGTAACCTATGTTACGTTTTGGTAACATATGTTACATACAAATAACAGAAGTTACATTTTATCCCAGATTATACATTGTTGCGTGGTAATAATATATATTTATTTATTAATAGTGCTAAATTTACTTATTATCATTATTATTAATTATTTATATTTATTTTTGCAGTAGTAAGTATTATTTATTTGTAGTATTTTCCAGATCTAAAAATGTCTTCCAAGAAAACAGGTTTTCAAGTTCTTGAATCCACTGCTGCAGAAAATAAAATTACAGAAATAACACCAGCTAAAGTAATTAACGAAACATACATACTAGTAGAATTTGTAACTGAAAAAAAAAAGTGAAAAATGAAGTATTACTACATAGCCGTAATGCAAGATGATTTAGAAGAAGATGGTGAAGTGCAAGTTATGCTTTTGAAAGCTTGTGATGATACATCATTTATTTTTAAAGTAGATGACAATGATATTGCATATATACAGTTCGAACAGATCCAAAAAATTTTGCTTTTGCCAACTGTAGTACAGAAAGGGGACAGATTACTTCACATGTTTCCACACCCTGTTGAAGCATTTGAAAAATAGTTTCAGTGTTAAAAATTTGTGGAAATTTCTTTGGAAAATAAAATTATGTCAGATTTCTTCAGTGTGTATTTGTTAGTTGCTAAAAAGTCAGTTTGTTTACATCTTGTTAATTTTTGTAACCTCTGTTACTTGAAGTATTTTTCTATTTCTTTTTAATAATTGTAAACTGATAATATACCAAATGTATTTAAAACAAAGAATATTTTATGTAATTTACATACAATTAAAAAAATCTTCTCTTTAAAAATAAAATAAGTGGTATACCACTTATTTTATTTTTAAAGTTAATTATGATTATGAACTTTAACTTAGTTTTTTTTTCTAAATGAGATAAAATTACACATGTAATAATAATTAAATTTTATTATTTGTTATTCATCTTTCTAAAAGTATTATTTTCAACAAAAGGACATTTATGCTAAAGTAATGCATAAAAGTTATATTTTTTGCTAAAATATTTGTATCATAAATTAAGCAAATATTGTCCAGTAACAGAAGTTACATTTTTCACGCTAGATATGACTTTAAAAGGTTATATTTTAACTGTAAAATTATTTTTTTTTCTGTGCGGAAGCTAATTTTGTGCAACTGAAATATATATTTAAACAATATTATCGTTATTTAGTAAAATTTGGATCCTAAAGGAAAAAATAAAAAAATAAAAAAAATCTTGAAAAGCACAGAGGAAATTGGTTTTACCCAGAAATGAACTTTGAAATCACTATGTTCAAGGTTCACTTCATTAATAATTCCAAGATACCACTTCTTATCATACACACATGCAACAATATCATTTTTCTGCAGTATAAACTTTGAAAGGGCTTTGAATATCTTTACTTCCTAAAAATTACTTAAGGTTGATGCATAGTAACATCGTTTAAATGTTTCATTTACAGGAATTTACTTATTTTAGGAACACGTTTCGGTGATTGGCAAGCAGCATTGAAATTGAGGCTTTTAAACCATCAAGCTGGCATGTGTTTTGACGCATTTGATCATGTCTCAAATGTCAACATTATCAGCTTTTCTCTTTCCCTATTTTTTTTTCTTTTTTTGTCCCCTGTCTTGTATATATATATATATATATTATGTAAAATTATTCAGGTTTAATTTAATTACTAAAATTACTTAAAGCAACAATTACTGAAGCCATACAAAATGTAGGACTTAAGCTTAATTTTTTTAATTAATTGCTAAGGTTTGCAAAAGGCTTTATTTTCTGTTACTATTATTTAAAGATAATAAAAAAATAAGTTTAAATGACACTCTGAGATAAATACTTACCTTTGACTACAATAAAACAATAGTTTGGTAGTTTTGACATATTCTCCTTGCCATATCTTAGCTTGTAGTCAAATCTCCATCTTGAAATTTTTTGTGCATAACACCACCATAAAGTACTATCAGAAACCAGAACCTCAGTTTTTTATCGTGTTCCACACCAAAGATATCAAAACCTTAAAAGTGTAATTTTTGAAATTTTTAAAACATTTGGGAATTATTTTAGCGAAGAGAAATCAAGTCTCAGATCTGGAACTTGGTATGTGTGTACAAGTACTTTCGGCCTATATGTTTAAAAAAAAAAAAAAAAAAAAAAAATGTTATGTTGACAGTTTTCTTGCAAGAAATACTTCCTCTCGTAAACGGACAGGTTTTGGGAAAAAAATATTAATCTTTATGCTGAAATTTTACCAATAAGGATTTATTTTAGGAAACTCCTCTATTACGAAACTTTTAGCCCATTTTATTCTGAACAAATTGATTTAAACCCCACTTGAATTGGAAAAATATGAAATATTTATAATTTTAAATTTATAATATTTATAATATAAAATATGAAATATTTATAATTCCGTAAATCCTTCAATGTTGGAAAATACCTGCATACGATGAAACAAAGATTGCTGCCATGCACAAACAAAAAATAAAATAAAATTTAAATACAGTATACTCTCGATTATCCGTGCTCATTCCGGACTCACAAAAAATTTTTTAAAGAGAAACATTTTCACGCTTATCATGCATGTAAAATCGATGCTGATGTGAATTAGAATCTCGTCCGGTTTAGCTGGTAATATTGTGAAATACGTAGAGATAAAATCGAACGCTCTGGATTCTGTTTGACGGCGTAGGATTGAAGAGGATGGGAGAAATAGGAATGTTGTTTGTACAATAGCATTTCAGCTGTCCTCTCTCACTTTCGCATGTGTTCTTTTAGTTTTTGCGCCTTGTTTATCGTCAGTTAGTAACGTGAAATTTTTTACTGGGAAAAGTGACTGGCATGAAACGAAAACGGAACGTTTTAAATGCTAAACAAAAATTAGAAATCCTTCAAAACTTTGATAATGAAGAATCAGTTACCAAATTAGTAAAGGATTATCAAATTGGTGTACAAACTGTGCGTGATATAAAAAAAGAAAAAACTCATTACCTTCAAGAGAAGGAAGTAATTTCTCCCTCCAAATGTTACAGCAGTGATACAGCCTATGGGTCATTCCATGCAAAATGAGCAAATCAGCTGTGGCAGACATGTCACAGATTTTAATGAAAATCAGTCTATAAGCAGATTATATCTATTTAAGAGTAAATGTAAAATAATAAATTTCAGGATTGTTTATTTAAGTATTAAACTTTACATTAAAAGTGGATGCGAAATCGGTGTCTGCATGATTAAATTTCAATTCTGATTATTAGCCTTAGGAATGGAAAGACTATATTAAAAATTATTTATAATTAGGAATGAATAATAATTAACAGATTGGCGTAAGTTAGTAATTGTATTTTTATTCCGTAATGACAAAAAAAATTATTTTTGAAAATTTTTGAGGTAAAAATGCAATATTTCTATTCCTACTTTACACACGAAGGACAGCACTGACAACTTGAAAATTGCTTGACATTATAGCTAAAAGTATATATTTTAAATATCGAAAGTTTCATTCATGCCTTTTTATTCCTTAATGAGAAAAAAAAATAATAGTAAAAAATGTTGAGGGTAAAATGCAATATTTCAATCACTTCTTTTTAAGCGAAGGAAAGCTTTATTAAACGTTTAAATTATTTGATATTATAGATAAAAGTGTATATTTTCAAAATATAAACTTTTATTCTTGCTTTCAGTTTATTTTTGGCTATTAATATATTTATTTTAAACTACAGTGAAAAAAAAAGAAATAACTACGTTGAACAAAAAATTATATATTTATCCTCTAAATCCATAGGTGGCAGCACTACATTTTTTCCCTTTGAAATCGTGCAATATCGTAAAAAAACGCGCGCGGATTCAAAGAAAAGCTCTTGGAATGCAACAAATATTACCTTTTTAACCCAATTTTGTGACTTTGGGAATCAAAAGGCAATCTTGAATTTTTTTTAGCATATCATGGACTTATTGATCTTTATGTCTGTGCAATAACTGTATTGTCTGACATTTTCTTCATTATTATTATTATTTATTTTTTTTGCCTTATAATAAGAGGAAAAATTACGATTTTGTCATTTTTTTAAGTTTCTAAATTTTTTTAAAGGTGAAGGAAATACATGGCAACTTAAAAACTTTAGCAATTCGATCTTAATATGTAACACTACATCAGCATCAATTTCACAGATGATTTTGAATTCCTTAAATTTTTATAACGTTTTTAATTTTCTCAAAATTGACAAATTTTCAATTTTTACAACAAATTTAAGATTAACCATGACGTTACCAAATTATTACTACTAAATAAATATGAAGATAATTTTCCAGAGATTACAATATAACAAAAAGATTTAATTTATGTTAAATAATTTTCAAGATACGGAACTTCAAACTTGCAACTTTGAATGATTGTACACAAGCCATTGTATGTCACAAGTTTTTTAAATGTCCAGAACTTCCAAATTTATTTTTTTTTTGTCGAAATATTTTGCAATGCTCTATTTGAATATGAATTGAATCTGTGTATCAAATTTTATTAAAATCGGTTACTATGCAGCCACGACTTTTTTAAATTTTTGCTCATTTTGTGTGATGACCCCTATTTATCAAGGTGAAATTTCAGCAATGAAACAGCATTACAGATCTGAACTTTAGGAAAAATTGGTTCATGAAGTTATAACACTACCAAATTTTTGGAAGCAATATCCGTTATTGTATGCAGTATATGGAATTTCAGCAGCATGGTCAAAGGTAAAATCGTCTACGTTATCACGATCATTGAGAGAGATCATACCGCTTGATAAAAAATCTTCTTCAGATATTCAAGAAGAATATGAAAACAGTATTCTTAAACAGGCAAAAGAATTCAAAGGTTCCGAAAACCTTGATGAAGAAAATTTAGAAGATTGGTTTCAAACGGATGCATGTGAGCTTGGCTTCCAGTATTTGACAGAAGAAGACAACCGTTACTTACTGTGTTGTTAAATTTAATAGTGATGATAGTACTGATGCAGAGGATGTACTAAAAATGGGAAATACAATTTCTCATTCTGCTGCTCTACAATCTGGGTAAACTTTATTAGATAATATGGGGCAAAGAGGATTTGATTATGGTGACATTACTGCGGTTTGTAAAATATGTGTCAATGTACGACAAGAGATGAACAATAATTAATTTTATTAAAGGCACACATATATTAAGACAGACTATAAATACAATTAAATACAATAAACCCAACTACAGTGAAAAATTAGCCGGGCCAGGACTCGAACCGAGGTCGACAGCGTAACGTGCTGTTGCTCTACCGTTAAGCTACCCTGGCTGGAAATTTCTCACTAATAAACCAAGTTGGGCAGCGTCACCGTCTATCTATCAGATAGCACTGAATGACGTGACAACGCTGAATAAATTACTTTTTCCATCGATCCACAATATATATATTAAAGTACATAAATTAACGTCTGAATTCATTTATAATTATTAAAGGCACACATATATTAAGACAGACTATAAATACAATTAAATACAATAAACCCGAATTCAATGAAAAATTAGCCGGGGCCAGGACTCGAACCTGAGTCGACAGCATAACGTGCTGTTGCTCTACCGTTAAGCTACCCTGGCCGATGTCCTAGCCTGGAAATTTCTCACTAATAAACCAAGTTGGGCAACGTCACCGTCTATCTATCAGATAGCACTAGATGACGTGACAACGATGAATAAATTACTTTTTCCATCGATCCACAATATATATTAAAGTACATAAATTAACGTCTGAATTCATTTATAATTATTAAAGGCACATATATATTAAGACAGGCTATAAATACAATTAAATACAATAAACCCAAATTCAATGAAAAATTAGCCGGGGCCAGGACTCGAACCTGGGTCGACAGCATAACGTGCTGTTGCTCTACCGTTAAGCTACCCTGGCCGATGTCCTAGCCTGGAAATTTCTCACTAATAAACCAAGTTGGGCAACGTCACCGTCTATCTATCAGATAGCACTGGATGACGTGACAACGATGAATAAATTACTTTTTCCATCGATCCACAACATATATTAAAGTACATAAATTAACGTCTGAATTCATTTATAATTATTAAAGGCACACATATATTAAGACAGACTATAAATACAATTAAATACAAGAAAGCCAACTACAACTAAATAATTAATTTTTTTTTTATATACTGATGTTGATTTTTTCTTTAATAAAAAAGAGTTTTCCGATTATCCGTGTTTTTCTATTGTCCATGCGACCCCTCCCAGTGATTAACCCGGATAATCGGGAGTGCACTATATGTAATTGGTCATTACTATATAGTGTGTATAAATGCTATAATTCATATGCAGGGGGAAAAAGAAAAGAATTGTTAATGGTTAATGCAAATGAACAGAAATTGATTAAAGGAGGGTTTAAATTGAGTTATGCATTTTTACGCTTAATTGCATTTAGTTTACTGAGAAATGTTTGTAGAATATAAATAAAATGATATGCATAGTCACGCAAAGAATTGGATTCACGTCCGTCTATGGATGATAATTTCTGATAATGTGATTTCAATAGTTTTAAGAGTGCTTTAGTTTGAATTAAATTTTAGCTATATAGTAGCGTGTAATAAAGGTACTAGGTAAACTACAGGGATGTACAAAAGTATTCAAGTACGTTTCCATCTATTAGTATAAATTGCTGAAAGAGAAATTTCAACATGTTATGCGTTTTCTTGCTAAACTATATTTTCCAATTATATAGTATATACATCAACCTACAGATCAAATACTGGGCTGTTCAAAAGAATTGGAATACATATTTGGCTATGGACGGCAACTGCTGAAATCAGTTTTTTAAATGTTTTATGCGTTTTCTAAAATTTTTACTTAGTCATCTTATTTACCTTATTTCCCTAAATAACGAAGTTTTGTTAAAGCATTCAAGAAGTGCTGGAAAGTGTTTCATAATCTATGCTTAACGCATGATTTTTCTTTCTTGTTTAAAAAATCACGAAGTAGAGTATCTAGATTTTTTAATTATTATATTCTATAAAAAAGTAGAAGAAAATATTATATATATATATATATATATATATATATATATTATACTTACAGCTTTAATTCATAATAATTGATGGTGGTAGGTTATGTTTAATTAATGGTTATATATATATACAGGGTGATTCTGAATTCATCATCAATATTTGGTGGGCAGGTAGGGAATAGGAAAAGAACACTATTTCACATAGGAAAGCATAGGCACAAACGAACGCATGACGGTGTAGAGGGCGCTTTGTGTCCGCATCTCCCATGAACGCGCATAGCTGTCTGCCGTGTGCAGCCAGTCGTCATTCGACAAGGTGACTTCGCAGAAGTAACATGAACCGGTATACGTTTCAAGAACTTGCAGATATGCATCTAACTTACGGTGCCGCAGGAGAAAGCTGTCTTAGAGCTAGGCAAATGTATGCAGAGCGCTACCCCAACCGGCGCGTGCCACAGCATCAAATGTTTTCACGTGTTCATCGACAACTGTGCGAAACTGGATCATTTGCTGGTATTAATGTTGATCGAGGCAGCCGCCGATCAACACGGACAGTTTCAGTCGAGGAAGATGTCCTACAGTCTATCGAAGAACAGCCAAGTTCTAGCACACGAGGTATTGCTCGCCAGTTTGGAGTTTCACAATCAACAGTGTGGCGGATACTAAACGAGGAACGTTTACATCCTTTTCATTTGCAAAGAGTGCAGTTACTGGAAGCAGAGGACTATCCCAAGCGTGTTACTTTTTGTCAGTGGTTCATGCAGAGAACAGCCGTTGATCCCAGTTTCCCAACGTATGTTCTTTTCACAGATGAAGCGTCCTTCACTCGTGAAGGTGTCTTCAACACACACAATTCGCATGTGTGGGCTAATCAGAATCCACATGGTACGAGAGTTAGAGCTGCGCAACAACGCTTTGCCGTCAATGTGTGGACTGGGATCGTCGGCGACTGTTTGCTGGGACCGTATTTACTACCATCCCGTTTAGATAGCGCAAACTACCTCATATTTCTTCAGACTGTGTTACCGGGTCTTATGAACGAGGTTCCTGCTGTTATTCTCCGGCGAATGTGGTTCCAGCATGACGGCGCTCCAGCACATTTCGCAAATGATGTGCGTTGTTACCTGACCAGAAAATTTGGAGCTCAATGGATTGGTCGCGGTGGACCGGTTTGTTGGCCACCACGGTCACCGGATTTATCTCCAATAGACTTCTTTGTATGGGGTGCCATGAAAAACATGGTGTACGAGACCCCTGTTGCCAGTGCTATGGATCTTGTAGCACGCATATCGGTTGCCGCCGCAAACATCCGGGAAACGCCAGGCATATTTCAGAAAGTTCGGTTGTCCATGCAACGTCGTTGTGAGGCATGTACTGTAGCAAATGGTCAGAATTTCGAGCACCTCTTGTAAGTCTGTACAAAAGATGCACAAATAAATGTTTTTTTCTCTTACCACTTTCTTGTTATGTTTTCTTTCCATCATTTAACCGGATTCATATTGCCCTACTACATGACGTCTGCGTCCATACTTTCCTATGTGAAATAGTGTTCTTTTCCTATTCCCTACCTGCCCACCAAATATTGATGATGAATTCAGAATCACCCTGTATATATATATAATTTTACGCATTATATTTTTGCGGAGAAAGGTGGCGAAGTAAAAATTTTAGAGAAGAGAAGATTTATATAATAAGATTGTGTACTGCAACTACAAATTAGCGACTGCATAAAAAAAGGAAGAAAAATTCCAAATAATTTTTATAAATTTGTTGCTTTTTTAATTGAACCTATTTTTTAATTTTACAATATTTTTTTCATTTAAATTTTCTATTAATTTATAAATTTATTTAATTATCTATATGATTCTTGCTATTTAAAAAAAAATAAGAATTTTGAATCGATATATTTCGTTTCAAAACATGCAGTATTAAAATATAGATTTCTGCTACAAATTGACAGCCAAATACTTTGTTGAAGGAAATTTAAAGCAAAATTGAATGTTGGTTGGTGAATAAAATAGTCACATGTAAACACATTATAAACCATTAAATAAAGTGTATAAATATATTGTAACTTGAGAAAAAGTAATGGTATGTAACAAAAACGTAACTGTAAAAAAAAAACTGCCAAGGAAAGAAGTGATATGTAAGTGGGTGCCATGATCAAGCAAAATTCACTCAAACTTATCTACTGAAGTATTGTAGCATTGTTTCAATTGTTTAAAAATAAAAATTATTGATAGCCTATTAATAATAAATCTAGAACGTGGCAGGTTTTTGATAAATGTTATGCCTATCATTTTCATCTTTTAATAAAATGTTGATGATAATATTAATAACAATGTCATTATATCAATTTGAAATATTGCTATCATAATAAACAAATGAGTCATGTTAAGTATTTAATAAACAAATACACACAGAGATACACTTCCGCTCGTCTTTGATTATCACATTAGCGATCCCCCCCCCCCCCCTCCGGAAACATCATTACAAACAGACTAATGCCTGACAAAGAGACAGATACATATACGCTTGTCCTTAGTCATCACTCTAGAAACTCCACCCTTTTCAGGATCCTCAGTGCACTCAAATTAAGGCCTCCAAACATGAAATATCAAGTTTTTATATAATAATGCCATTAATAAAAATAAATAATTCGTAGGTAAATATTTGCCAAGTTCTACATGTATTATTAATGTGCTATCAATAATTTTTATTTTTTAACAATTAAAACTATGCTGCAATACTTCAGTAGATAAGTTTGAGTGAATTTTATTTGAACTTGGCACCCCCATTCATATCACTTCTTTTCTTGGCAGTTTTTTTTTTTTTTTTTCTACGGAACTTGGCTCCCTTTTTTCACAGTTATATTTTTTTAGATTTCTATTACAAAATTCTTATGAAAATTAGACAGTTAGGGATTAAAATTACGTGCAATAAATAATATACCACAACCTTTCAAATGGTTAACCATAATATTATACTATCTGCTTTCAAAAATCTCGTTACATACAAATATTAGTGTATTTGATGACAGCGTCATTGAAACTATTGTATACGATTTGAAAAAAAGTTCTGGGCCAATCTGCTAATTTTCAAGCAGCATATTTACCAATACAAATAAGGATATTGAACTGAAAAAAATTGTAAAAGGTTTTAGTTGCATCTAATAAAACAACAGTCATACGCACTAACAATTAAATTGGTAGATAAAGGAATAGTTGAAATACTTTCCCAGTTCAAAATTTTATAAAATATGAATTCGCTTTGCATGCACTCTTTGCATATGAAAATATATTATAAAAAGAAGTAATAAAAATATCCTTAGATTGATTAAAATTTGTCTTTTTATGCATTTTCCTTATTTGTATTTATTTATTTACTTATTTATTTATTACGGTATTTCTGTTACATTTTTAAAAGGTTGGGCAAATGCTATCGAATACATATCACGCTGTATGAATAAGGGAATATGCGCATAAATTTAAATAAACCATTTACATAAAATGTATATCTAAAAAACGGTTTTTGTAATATAAATACACTGTAAATTTTATTCTTTTATCGATTATGAAAAGGCTGTAAATGTTGAGGATTTTTTTCAACGGTGCATATATATTTTTCTCTCTCAATTATACATTTTGATTTCAGATTAAGTTTAACGCTTTGTAATGCCAAAATTTGTACTGTTAAACTTAGATTATGATCTAACGAATAAAAACTTTACTGAGGAAAAAAAATTTAGAAAGAGTTTTATATCTTGATATAAAAGTCTTTCTTTCTTTGTATTCTTCTTGATATTTCATATTTAAACAGAAATAAAAAGGAGAGAAAATATTAGGATATTTTGTCCTTGTTAAATAGCTTTATTTGAAAAAATACAGTATTTTTAATGCAAAATATTAGAGAAAAATTGCATACATTTGTTTCATTTGTACAAAGCAGATTTAGAGTTAGTTTAGTTGATAGTGGTAGCTCTTCTTATTCATTATCAAAAGGTTACTTTTGAAAAATGGTACTTAAGAAATTAAACAACTTTTGAAATTTCATGTCCAAATGCTCTTTTAAAAAAGACAATATTTTCCAAGCACGACTTTTGTGCCTTCATAGGGCTGCCACAGGCGACTATTTTTTAATTCTACCTCATACCAAAAATTCTCAAAACAAAAATTATTGACATACAGTTCGAGAATATTTGCAAGAGAAATATACTACAAAATCTGTTTTTTTTTTTTTTTTTTTTTAATGGTGGTGCGAATAGAATAGAAAAATAGTCGCCTATGACAGCCCTACCATCGGAATTTGAACTGTTAAATTAAAAAATCAATTATAATAACACCAAAAACTTTTAACCAACTTCTCAAAAAAAATTCTTCAAAGGATGTAGCACAAATCTGTGTAATAAGTTTTTTTAATAATATATCTTAATTATTATTAGCTGGACCGTCCAGTGTTGCCTTAACTGGCCTGTCCAGTGTTGCCTTAGCTGGCCCATTCAGTGTTGCCTTAGCTGGCCCGTTCAGTGTTGCCTTAGCTGGCCGTCCAGTGTTGCCTGAGACCGTCATCATTTCTGATTGATTATATGTTTTCAGACTAAAATCTTTCCAAACGAAGCTAATGTAGGAGGACCTCTGCCTTCAGCAGAATAAACCCTCGAAATTTTATGATTTTATATTTTCAAACGAAAATATATGCAAACGAGCCAAGAGTTGTGGGCTCCATTGCAATCGGCAGCATAGGGGAGACCGAGGCTAGTAGGTGCAGTTTTTAGTTATTGATTTTTATGATTTTTTTTGTTTAAGTTTTTTAACAAACTTTAACTGGACTTTTAAAGAGCAGACATTTGGCTATAAATACCCGGAGTTTTGAGTTTGTAGCTCTTGTAGTTTATGTTTAGCGGATGCCTAAAGTAAAAGAAAAATTATGCGCCAACTTACCCCGTCACGGGGCAAGTTGCTTATACCTATGGGGTAAGTTGGCACACGCTTTATAAAAATTTAAATGAAACTCAAACAAGGCACGCAGTTAAGGGAAATTAATTTCATTATTACCAGTAAGTTTAAACAAAGGCGTTATCGTCGTACAATGCAAATTCTAAATTATACAGATATAAAAATGATGAATAAAACATTAACACAGAGTAACTTCTATCTTACTCGATATCATCATCAGAGTTGCAGTTGTCACAAATAAAAAATCGAGTGTCTCCGTTTGAGCAAGCCCCATGTGCCCAAAATCTTGCATTACAACCACTTTTCACTGTGTTTGTTGTATTTCAACCTACCAGTACACATCAGACGCCGAGCCAGCTTACCCCGTATTCAATACGTCTACTAGCCCCATAATAAATTTCTTCACAAAAGGGAGGCGTAACCTTCTAATCATAAATAATTTAAGTAAATCACATAATGGGTAGGTACAGTGAATCATAGACTAATAAAAACTGCACAAGTTAAATCGCAATTATCAAGACAAATATTAGAAATTAAAAAAGAATGAAGCAACAAAAAATTACTTATGTGTGCAAAAAACAGAAAAATCGTAATAAATGTCCACTGCACGAAGGTAACGCTGCAAAACTACAATGGGGATTGTGAAAAGCAAGAAGAAAGGTACTCTGTGATTGGTTGCGCAATCTATCCACAAACAGGCGATTTATGAAAACTGCGCCTACTTACCCCTGTAGCCAACTAGCCCCGGTCTCCCCTATATCTTGTATGGTACCCACTCTGCGGTCTGTTTCTGCAAACGAACATAAAAAATTGCTATGATTTTATATTTATTAAACGAAAACTACCCCGCGTTATGTGCAGTATTTGCCGATTTAATTTCTGACATTTAGATATATTAAATTTTCATTTCTGATCTAAAGTTCTAGAGACAATTTAAATAATATACAACGCTCACCATCCTCATTTTTTTTAAAAAACTCAAAATGCTATCTTGTAGTATATTGACTACCTTTGTTAAAAATGTAGAGCTTTTCGCGGACATGCGCAGTAACAAAACCCCTCCCAAAATGTTCAAAGGAACAATTCTCATTTAAAAAAATTTCAAGAACTGGCTTCGAGGTGTATATTTTCAGACATACAAGTACAGTCGTGGAAAAAAAAAAGTAAACACCCCCTACTAACATCTCAACAAATTGTCGTAGAGGAAAGTTACTGGTACCGAACGATTGGAAATAAAGTCTACTTTTAAATGATGTATATAAAATTTGTTTAAGGGGCCATCTACATATTAAAACGAACCATAACTTCATTTTTTTCAATGGCAGTACACAATTCTGACAGCATAAATGATCTCTACACCTTTCAATTAGCCTATAAACAAATTTTTATGCAATTCGTGCCATAAGTTTCCGAGAAATTAATTATTTTAAAACGAGCGTATTTTAAGGGCTGTATCCAAATTGAAGTTGTGAACTCGATTCTTAACCGAGGGAGCCGCCTTCTTGATCAAGGCACGTTTAAGCGTCAATGAAACCTGTTTGATTACAGGATAGCAGAATAAATTTAAAAAAATTACTCACTTCTATCATAGACGGCCCCTTAAACCATCATTTTGCCGTTTTTAAAGCATAATTTGAAAACTACTTGGAAGAAAAATGTGAAATTTCGGATTTCCATAAAGCAGGATTTAATAAATCAAAATCCATCAAAAAAATTGTTGCAATTCATATTTTTTTCGAATATTAATTTCATAATTCATAATTCATATCGTAAAATTATAAAAAGTGCAAATTCAACGTATTTATGTTTGAGTATATTAGTATTATTGCCACACAAAAAATTAGCTCATTAGGATCATAATTTCAGGAGATATAAATAAAAATATGAAAATGTAATTTAACATTAGAAGTACTAAATTTTGAATGTCTATAATTCAAAAACTTATCATTCGAATGACTTGAAATTTGGTGTATAGGCATATTTTGAACCAAAGATTTGAAATATCTCGTTAAATTTGGGTACTGCTATTGAAAAAAATGAAGTTTGGAATCGTTTTAATGTGTATATGGCCCCCTAAGCAAATTTTATACACACCATTTAAAAGTAGACTTTATTTCCAATCGTCCGGTACCAGTAACTTTCGTCTACTATAATTTGTTGAGGAGTTAGTAGGGGTGTTTACTTTTTTTTTTCCACGACTGTACATTCCTGTCAAATCTTGTAGCTCTGCATATAGCGATCAATTTAGAACTCAACACAGAGACAAACTGCCATATTTATTATCGTATATACCTCAATAATAAACCTTTAATTATCTTAATACATATTTTGTTTTAAAATATCTAAAGATAAAATTATTTAAACTAAACCTTTTAATCATTAACTAATTTAAAACTAAGAAATCTGCAAATTTTCATTTTAAAAAACGCAACAGTGTATGGCAACTTTTAAAAACTACTCTTAAAATTGATATATTTTAAAATGATATTTAATACATGACAATTATGAAAAGATGGTCATCGGGTAGCTGCCAGCTAAAAAAAAATTAATCAATTTAATAGGAAAAATTAAAAAAAGATGATTATGTGTTTCTTGATTGGGAATACTGAAAATTTCATTTGTTAAATTATAAATGTATCAGAAAGACTCTCGTTATCAAAAGTAAAAAAAAAAAAACTTGCTTTAGTCGCGTGTATACAAGACATTTTCCTCTTATACAAGACATTTTCCTCATGTAAGTTTTGAACCTAGTAGATTCAGAACCTTTCCCCCACTCCTCCTTCCTCGAACCAGTATCAATTTTTACACACGGCTGTTACTCTCTAACTGGCTAATATATTAAAAAATTACAAGAGGAAAATAGCCGCTTGTATCACAGATATGCACATGCTACTAATGCAGAGTTTAGAAAACACTTTTTGTATTTTTTATATCAATTATCAAGGTGTGTACACTCCTTTGATAAATTATTTCATTTAAAAAAATTCTGATTAACTTGTCAATGATCTCGCATCATCTCCTTTTCTCTCTTCAGCTAGGAAATTACTTTTGTAATTATTTTCAACCTTTCCTTATCTCTTTTCTTTTTTTTTTTTTGTTGTTTGTTTAAAAAAAACAAAATCTCCCTCTTACTTGTATTTTTATTATTATTCATTTATTTATTTATTTATTTTCTTCTTTATTTTACTTTAATTTTGTTTATTTCTTTTATTTCCCTTTTCTCTTTTCTTTTTTGTTATTTTTTTTCTATAATTGTAGCAACACTTTCCAATTCTGCATGTGCTGCTCTGTGATTGGTGTTTACCTTACAGCTAGTGCTACCTTCCGCACACTTTGTAAGTTCTCCCCTTTCACCTTTCTATTCATTTGTGACCTTGTCCCCTTAGGGACACCTGTTTACAGTAACTGATGACGGGCTGTTATATTTTCCAGATCGAAACGCGTCCTGTGAATTACTTTATTTTTATGGTGATATATATAAAGTTTTATTGTTTTAATTGTGATTTATCGCCAGTATTTGGTGCTGTTTCAACTCCTTTGATAGTCCAAGATCTCTGGCACCACTATTTTAGATGGGAAATTCTAAATTTAATATTTAAATAGCAGAAATTGTAATCACCTTATTTAAACGTAGATTTTGTAATTTTTTTCTGTGATTAAATAAGGATAAAAAAATATTTAAATTGGTGTAGAACTGTATAAATCCTGATTATTTTACTTGAAGAGTTTTAATACTTAGACTATAGGCATAAATTTACAGAGTGGAAAATAAAACAATAAAAAAACAGTTGAAATTCTCATTAAATTTTATGTATTTTTAAGTAATTATAAAAATGTAATCAAACGTTTTAAGAACATTTTCTTTCGGATTAACGACTTTTTTGTAATTTTTTTTTAATTAAACATATTTCATCAAGCACAGTTTAAGTTGTAAAAATTTAATCGTTCTCAATGAGCCATTATTTGAAAAATATATGTAAATATAATTACTTAAATTATGCATGGGCATTTCTCAGTTAAAATAAATGAATATTCCATTAAATATTTTGCTGAAATAAATACGAGTAATTGATATATTTTCTGCTAATGATTTTTTTTTAAACACTTAAATTTTTCGTAATCTCTTAACGATATGTTACCAATTATATTCTTAAACTAAGTAATCTGTGAATGGAAATGTACATTTAAGGGGGTCCGGGACACATTTTCAAAAAAAATTTATTTATTGAGTTAAAATTTTGAAAATTTTTGTGATAGTTAACCATATCATTTGTAAACAAAATCGCATGATAAAATTTCTCGTAATTTTTTTTTTTTAATTTAAATTTAATTTTTTTTTTAAAGTGGGGTAGTTTAAAATCGTTATAACTCGAAATATTATTTATAGAATTAAACTTTTTTTTTTCATTTAAATAAACAGAAATATATAATTTTTGATTTAGATTCAGCATTTAAAAAAGTAATAATTTTTAAAAAATTAAAAATATTTAAATTAAAAATTAGAAAAAAAAATTATGTAACTTTTTTAAAAAAATCATATTTTCAAAAGTAATATATATTTTTTAATTTGCTGAATCTAAATTGAAATAAAGCTATTGAAAAAGACATGTTACAAGTTTGAACCATTTATCTGTAACGCTTCTTGATTTATAACAATTTAAATATGAGCAATGGTGAAAAAACTCATCATGAAGAAAAACGCAATTTCACAAGAAGTCGTTTCCTGGACAACCATAGCTTGAAAGGTAGATCTTGAAAACCAACCAAAACGAAAAAATTAATATTTCCTGTTCTAATTAAGAAAGAAATATGATTTAAACATCATTTTAATCAGAAACCGGCAGAGAAATTTCTAATCCAATAAAAAAGTTTTTGAAAATTTGAAGATTTTTGTGTCCCGGACCCCCTTAATCGTCTAATTACAAGCTGCTTTGTAAAATTTCTTTATTTTTGATTAGATAACTGTCTAGAATAAAAAATTGTATCAATAACTACAAATTACATATACGACAGTAATAGCTAAATATTAAACTCTGAACTCGCTATTTTTAACATAATAAAATTCAGCTGTTTATAATTTATGTTCAATCTCTACTTAAAAAAATGAAAAAGATCTTCAAAATGAATTAACAAATATGAAAATTATAAAAAATAACTGTTGTAAATATCATATACCTGAATAAAAATATATTATTTTGCAATTTTTAAATTATGGAAGGATTCATAAGTTAACCCTTAACGGTCGAAATACTCCTCCCAGGCAATGGCAGAGTTTTGATTTTTTAATCCTCAAATGGTCACAGAATTTAAGATAAAATTTATTTTTATATAAGTAAATGCATTTATTCGTGTACATAAGAAACCAAAAATTTTGTTTAAACATACTGGTGTAAAAGTGACGTTTCTGGACTAAAATTAAATGCCGCCACTGTGGCGGCATTGACCGTAAAGGGTTAACGAGTCTAACTACAAGAATCTTTCTGAGACGTTTCTGAAACTCATTTTCAGGCTAAATTTAACAGAAAAAAATCAGGTATTAAGAGACTGATGCCTATATTAATCGAATAACATTTCACATTTCCATATAAATTCCATATGTCTCGAGTTATAGTCGGCTGCTACGGTTGACCATTATTCCACAATTGTTATATCCAATAAAAAGGGGTTTTAATGCAAAGTAAAATAGGAAAATGTTATTCGATTTTTTATAATCAATTAAAGTTTTGGTAAGTTCTATAACTTTTTCAATAAAATGTATTTCGAAAATATGTCTGAAAATCTCAACTTTAGACTCGAGTGTAGCCTGTTTAATATAAAATTGAAATAAAGAAAAACATCATATAATAACGTACAATACTCATAAAATACTTTCAAACAATAAAACGAAATTATTCCATTATTTTACAATTTTTTTATGTACATTATGAAGTATATTAAACTATATAAACCTTATTTCACAGTTAATGTTTTCTATTAAGAAACGAAATATTATAAAATATTGAATGAAAAAATTTATCGTTGACAGAGCTTGTCAGTTTTCGTAGAAATAGAACGACTAGGGAATTAGCATCCAATCACAATTTTAAAAGTGCCATTAATTTTACATATTTAATGACAGCAACTATTAAAGTTTTTTTTTTTTTTTTTTTAGACTATCTGTCATAAAATCCATGGTCCACTGTATATTGTATATGCGTTAAAATAAAAGGAAAGAGGAAATCAATAGCGTTCATTAAGCATATACATAGAGCATCAAGAATGTTACAGATCTAAATTTGTAGGATCAAATTTTGAAAAAAAAAATTACCTCGTAACCTGCGACATAATTTTTTTCAATATTTATGCATTGCTTGTAATGACAGTATAGCCCTTCAATCTATACTAATAAAGAAAGCTTCGCTCTCTGTGTGAGTGTCTGTGTCTGTGTGTCATGGCTAGCAAAATCTACAGCACGTAGAAGTCTGAAAATTTGTGTGAGATTAGTCCAAGGCAGGTCTTGATGCACCAGAGGCTCAGATCTTTAATTTTTAAGATCCGGTCCCCCAGGTCTTCCTTAAGTTCTTATGCCTTAAATTGTCAATAAAATGGACCGTTTTTATCTGAACTTCTTCGTTTTGGGCCCTTTCTCCATTCAGTTATTTCCTCATTTCTACATTTCAGTTAAAATCCTAGCCCACTGGGGCCCGATACACGTCCCCTTTTCTGCCCTAAATTGTTAATTAATTTTCCCCCTTTCAATTCGACTTCGTTTTTGGTGCCCTATTTTCCATTTAGTCATTCCCCCGTTTCTACATTCCAGTTAAGACCCTGCACCCTAGCCTCCAGTCCTGGGCTCCTTAAACTTTTGTGCGCAGTGCATTTTCCATCCCCTAATAGTATCACCCTAACGATGCATAACTTTAAAGATGATTCTTGGACTCCTGTTCCCGGTCAACACCCTCATATTTTTATTTGGTCCCTAGGATCCTGTTTTAAGCATTAACCTCCATTTTTTTGTGCATTAAATTTTATTCTAATTGTTAATTCGTACCCTATGCTTAATTTTGACTAACTGAAGATTTAAAACAGTAACTAACTTCTTAGGGCCCCCTCTCTCCACTATCAGTGTGTCTCTTTTAGGTCCCCTATTACAGCTTCCTCAAAAATAGTCCGATTCTCTAGTTTATTATTATTATTATTATTATTATTATTTTTTTTTTTTTTGTAGGAACGTTTTAAGTCTTCCAGCTACTAGATGAACGACAAAAAAATTTCTCAGATTTTCAGCTTCCACCAATTTTTAATATAAATCGCCTTTTTAGGGCCCTTGAGACCCTTCTTTAAAAATTATCCGATTCTCTTGCATTTTTCTTTAACACAGTTCTAGAAGAGGTTCTCAAGGTACTTTAAAAGCTACTAAAAAAATTCCTTCCCGAATACCCCCGAGGCTTGACTCATTCAACTTGAATTTCGATTGTTTCCGGCACGTTCGCAGCACTCCACGTATACGCTGCCTTAAGCACCGGGGACACAGGTTCGTTCGGAAAGAGGTTTGTTGGGAACACACTAGACGCTGCCGAAGGCATTGTGTCCCGGGAACTAAGTTCATTTGAAATACTCTATGCTACAGAAGTCAGTGGGAACACCGAAACTAAGGTTTATTTGAAAGATTTTCCGAAGATATAAAATCATACAAACTTGAGTTTTGTATAAGGTTATTATAACGGGTCCGAGCAACGCCGGGTAAGTCAGCTAGTTTGTTTTCAATATAAAAATTACATTTTATAATATTGTCAATGTTAGAAAACCGTTTTCGATTTTAACAAATATTATAGGAATTACAGGACTTTCTCTGGTTTACAGTGACTGTGAAAGTAATCTGAAGCGGTACTGTTGTAAAAGACCAGAGTGCATACGCACGGAAAACACGCTATAACTTTGCTTGAGAAATAGAGAGTAAACGGAGCTTCTTAAATTCAGAAGGTATAAGGCGTATACCACCGTATACTTTCCATTACACCCTTGATATGCAGCTCTAATTCAAAACTGGTAGTATTTAAAAAACAATGTTTACTTTCATGTTATGTAAAACTTCATTTTAAACTGTTATGAAACAAAAGTACTTTTGTACACAGAAGTAGTACTTTTTTTTTTTGAGTTCATGTTTATCCCAGTGATTCCAGCTGTAAAACTATTAAGATTTTTTTCTTAAATATTTTCATAAACATTTCTTAATAATTAGTTTGTGTTTTGACCATTGACCTCAAATGTATACACATTAATTGTAATTTATCATTATTGAACTAAGGCAGATTAATTAGTAATATTAAATTTAATATTCTTTCAGAATAACATTAACCTAGTACAACATTTAATGTACCAAAAAATGTCCAGTACTTATTTCAAAAGAGTAAAGTTGCAAAAAAAAAAAAAAAAAAAAAAATCAGAATATATGAACACATATTTATTAATAAAAAAAAAAAAGAAAGAAATCTGTTAAATTTGTCGTATAAGAAAATAAATTACAGACTTCGAAAGATGTCCACCTTAATTTAAACATATAAAATGCATTATTTCTGAAATTTTACTTTCGACATGCTATTTTGTTCATGAATCTTTGTTCATGAAAACTGAAGACAGATTCATAAAGCAGCTTTTATACATTTTTTCAGCTAATATTCTTGCGCTATCTGTTAAATTATTTATCCGTGAATATAATTTAATCATAATTAGAGGCGTGAATACTTAGATGAATAAAACATGAATATTGGAAAAGTCATAAAGCTTCTGAATTTCTCTAAGTGAAGATAAATGGAGGAAAGATACACAACATATCTTATTACACTTTATCCATATAATACTCTCTTGTTTTTATAAATATATAAGAAATGTTATATACATTTCCAAATTATTTATTTGTACAACAGTCGATTAAAAAAAAAAAAGAGTAGTATACTTCTTTATCAAAAATTTATTCTAGAGAGCTGCAAAACGTGTCATTCAATAGATAATTGTGTCTACTTTTTGAACATTTGAAATTCCTTTGTTCAAAACAGTCTGTAAAGAACTGCTATAGCTTATATACATTTTCTTAACCTGTTCGGATAGGGCGTAATATTAATCGCACATGTCTCTTCAGTGACTATTATTTTGTCTTAACAATTACTTTTGTTACTGTCTATGTATAGCAGGTTGGTTGATTTTTGACGGGCAATTATCTACTCAAGGGATATAGACCCTGGGGTGGAGTTCCCCCCGTAGGGGGTCTCTCTAAGGGAACCTAATCCGTATTTACGCGTGGAAATCCAAGGTTCGAAGAAAACCACGAAAACTCCGAACGATTAGACTGACGGGCGCGATTGGGATCGAACTCAGTACCACCCGTCTTACAGCTTCGAGAGCAGAACCTCTCGGCCACTGGTGGGGCCTACATGTAGTAATGGTGGTACATTTCTATGCATTTCTTAGTATATCTGCATTTATAATTTGTCATTTAGTAATAATAATGTAATTAATAAAAATTTGTTTAATTATCTTTGCACCGTTGGTGATACTTTTATTTTAAACATATATTTTACTCTTTAAATTTGAAATATAGATTACTCTTTTGAACGGATCATGTGTGATAAAACACTAAAAATATTTCAAAATTGCAATATATGTTAAACCCTGTTGTAATACGATATCTTCCAAACGACATCAAAAATTTTTCCTTAGCCTATTGTCATATGAATGTGAACAGAATAATTACACAAAATAATGATCTTGTGCACGTTTAGTGTTTTTAGCTACAGAATTATTTAAGTTACGCAAGATTCTATACTTGTTCTTTTATTTTCTTTCTGCCAATGTGTATCTTCCAATTGTTGTTGGGTTTAATTTTTATTTATTTACGTTTGGCAAGGCGATTCTCAAATACCCTACTCCACAAACGCTAAATTTTCTGACACATTTTCTTATACATTTTTAAACGTAAAGGCGTAAAATTGTCAGGTCTAACTACTGAGGCGATTTGGAATCGAATGGCTTTTTGCATTTTTCATAAATAAATTACTTATCGATTATAGGCGATTTATCTCACGTGACTATAGGTTTCCAATAAATATTTTCCAGTTAGTTTACATAAAAAATATTTTAAAATGGCCAAGAAGAAACATGCAAACCAGAAAGTTTCTTGTAAAATAAAATCGGATCAAAAACGATAAAAAAAATTAGAAAAAACAAATGCAAGAAAGGAAAAGATCATCTAAAATATAAAATAATCCTAAATTTTTAGCAATCTAAAACAGGAAAGAATTATTAAAATTTAAACTAAAATAAAACTAAATTAAAATATAGTCGTTAAAATGTAAAACCGTGTAGTAAGACTTAAAACGAAAGAATGGAAGCACACAAAAACGCTATACAGATAACAAATCTAATTTTAATCTAATTTTAATATAAAGTAATCCAATAAAAATTATAAGTCCAGAGTTACAAATTTTATTTTTTTTTAGAAAATTAATATCAAAAGAATATATAAATTATAAATGAAGTTTTTGAAAATTAAAAATGAAGTTTTATCCTTTAGGAAATATATATATCATCAATTCAAGCGAAACAAGGAAATAAAAATTCAATGAACATTTAAAAAATGGAAATATTTGTAGAACTAAGGCAGAATCTTGAGGCCCAAATTACCTGAAGTTACAGGAATAACATGTACGGTTTCATCCTTGCATAAGTCAAATTAAGCTAAAATATGCAAACCCTGGGCTACCGTACACAATAAAAACCAGAAAAAAGAAGCCAAAAATAACAATAGATTAAAAAATCAAATAATAATAAATAAAATGGGTTTAAGATAGCATTTACCAATTGAAGTACCGATGAATCCATCCATGATACAGCAAGTTTAAAATATTCTTAGAAATGATTTGCACTTGTTGCCAGAAATATTATAAGTATAATACTATTATTTTAACCATAGAGTTAGTAAAAGCAGTGCAATAATGTTGAAATAGACTAAATACAGCATTTCGACTATATTAGAGTGGAGATGGTGCTGCCCTCTATCATATGCTAATACTTTTAAAGATCACTTCGAAAGAGAGTAAAATAAATAAATAAATATAAATACTAATAATAATAACTATATGTAAATTAACGTTTAAAAACTGTAAATGTATTAATTTAATACAATGATGAATTTTAAAGAAAAATAAATAAATATTTGATATGGATATGTTATTAAATAACTATTCAATTTTAAATAGATGTAACTGTACTATATTATAGATGAATAATTAATTTAAATATTGTAATATTTAATTAAATTTTTCATAACAGTGCATAATAATTTAAATTAACTAATTAAATAAATAAAAATAAATGAAGTTGGTGTATAAAACTAAATTGATTAAAATATTTAATATAAATTAATGACAAAATGTCTTTAAACTTGCATACAATTTAAAGTAATAAGTAATTTAATTACGGGAGAGGGGAAAGAATAAAGAATAAAACATTTAGTTAATACATACATTTTTATTTCTAATGTAATAAAACTTACTAAGTATGAGATATGATGCACTGTAGTGTAAACTGAAATGTCTGAAATTCAGACACATAAGTGTCTGAAACGGAGTGTTCAATTTTCAGACATTTTAAAGTGTCTAAATTTTTAAGACGCTTGTATGTGTCGAAATTGCATCCATGTTTGACCACCTGTAATTTCTCTGCAAAAGCAGCCATTTTTCCACCTTTTTTTCGGTAAGCCTTATACACAGAAAAAAATCCTTTAAAATATAAAAATTGTACCGCCAATCAAAACGCCAGTACAATTTACGTATTTTAGCGGAAATTTTCTTCAATTTCCAGAAAAATTTAATTTTTTTTTTGGAAATTTCTGTATTTAAAAAATAAATTTTTGGAAATTTCTGTATTTAAAAAATAAAAATTATGCTTTCAAGGAAGGCTTTCATTTCAGTAGAAGGTCTCAGATATTTCACAAGATTTACTCATAATTCAATTTACAACATCAACAATATTACACTTACCCGACGCATGATACGAACTCGGGACCTCATGATTTCTAGACTAGCCGATATACCCTCTCGGCCACGCCATCACAGCTAGAGCTCTCAAATATTGTTACATATATATGACTCATAATTTATTTTACGGTAACAGTGAGTATTTTGTCAATCTGCTTATAATTCTGAAAGATTTTACTCATCTTCTCTCTAGAATTTTGAATATTTTGCTTTTTAATTTCATGCTATGTAGAACCATCAGAAAGTTTTTTTACTGCTACCGAAGAAATTTTCAGAACAGAAACATTATTGTTTATACAGACGACACGTTATTTTTGAAATATTAAAATATTTAAAACGTTTTAACAGTGCGTATGTATATATATTATATATATATATTTAATTAATATATATAAATATACATATATTTAATCCGGAGTTGTCCCGTTTCCGTTGTGTATGTGTATGTGTGAGGGGGGGGGGGGGCAACCTTTAAATATAAGATCAATTTTTCATTTAAAAATAAATGCATTTCTTATTGCTAAAAGCCTGTGTTTAATTTTAATGCGAAGGTATGTGTATATGAAAGTGTGTGAAGGAATATAGTGTTCTGTTTTCTTTGATTCTTTTTCTTTTTATTTTTTTGATCGGGTGAAAATATGGCAAATTTTTTGAAATTGGACTCATTACTTCCTCCTATATGCTAAATATTCTGAACAAAATTTCTCAGTTATAAATATTGTGTATAATTTTTCTGCAAAAATAATAAAAATAATTGTTTTGCGCACAATTTTTTTTCTTCCTTTTTTCCCCGATCAAAATACAGGGTAAAATTTTTTGATGAAACTAATTTTCTCACGGTGAAATCCTGAAATCACGATGAAATCGTACCTGAAGTACATCGATACTGAATCAATATCTAAAAAAATATACAGTAAAAAATTTCAGAAATATTCGATAAATCAAAAAAAAAAAAATAATAATAATAATAATACGTTGGACTTCTCTTACTCAAACTAGATGGCGCTACTGCTTTTGGTTATTTTCAAATCATTTTTCTCTTGGGAAATTTTCGTAATTAAACTTGACATTTTTTATCCAGGATTGCGATTTGGAGGGGACTAGCATATTTTAGAGGACTATATGTGCTCAGATCTGGCCCGGTCTTTCTTTCATTTGATTTGATGAGACGTGTCAGATCAGATCCTGACATTTATTTTTTCTGGTGACTTGATTAAAGTCGTCAGTGTTGAATTGAGGTACATTTCTCCAAGAGGAATTTTTGAGGCTCCGAGGGGGGGGGGGGGGACTGCACTTTTTGACCATTGAAAACGCAAAATCTCAAATTTTCCGTAAGGACACCTCTTTGCTCCGGGGGGAAACTTCTCTTCCCCGGGCCACCCCCTGAATTCATCACTGAGAGTCGTAACCAGCCAGAGAAGTCAGAGGAAGCTGTGGAAAGTTTTAGTGGGTGTAATTCTGAATGTTTTTAAGATGTTAAATAATTAAATACTGTACTAAAATATATCTTAGTTTTTGCAATTTTTTTGGTGTGTTTCTGTATTTGGATAATTTTAAAGTGTGTTTGCAATCAAACAATTTAAAGTTTTGTTTTTAAATTAGCAAAATATTATGAAGGTTAAAGCGAACAAGAGGTTGCACTGGGTCTTAAATTTATAATTAAGTAAATTTTAAACATGCTATAATTTCGAATTTCGTAATAAAATTTATAAAAGAGAAAAAATTTGTGTGACAAAATTAATATCTCTTCAAATATTAGGATTTTTTAAACCTATTAAATATAATAATAATATTCTTTCATGATTAAAAAAAGTAATATCTAGTCTAGTCGGGGAGGGGCTTCAGCCTCCTTAGCTTCCCCGTGGGTGCGCAATGCACTGGTTTGAATATAAATAAATAAATCATGTCTAATATACATGGGTTTAGAAAGTGCTGATTGCGAAATATGTGGGTTTGTCCTTGAAAGACTATATTTTACCTTTTAAATCGAAATTTTTAAGTACAGAAATATGCAAAAATGGAAAATTTTCTGGAATTTACGGAAGAAAATTTACATTAAAATACGTAAATTTGCAGTATAATTTCCATAATTTAACGGATATATTTTTACAGTGTATAAAGCTTACAAAAAAGTGAAAAATTGACTGCCTATTACCGAACTTGCAGATTGGTCAAAAATGGATGCGATTCAGACGTTTGAAATGTCTGAAATTCAGACGCATACACGTGTCTTAAAAATTAAGACACTTTAAAATGGTCTGAAAATTGAACTCTCCAGTTTCAGACACTTATGTGTCTAAATTTCAGACATTTCAGTTTACAGTGTTTATACCATGTTCATATAGTAAGACACTTAAGTGTCTTAATTTCAGACACCTATGATGTCTGAAATTCCATATTCAGACACTTAAGTATTTGAATTAATTTTTCAGTCACATATGTGTCTGAATTTAAGACGCCCTTATTTACAGTGTACGATATTGATATAATAATATCCGCAATGTGTAAAAATTGAAATAAAATTAAACTTTGACCAAATTATTTTATAAAAAAGATGATACTATTAGTGTTGGCATTATTGAAGTGTGCTGAATCAACAAATTAACTAAATACATAATGTTGCTAAGTAATGATTATACAAAATACTACATATATATATATATATATAATAAATTTGAAATCACAAATATATGAAGAAATTGATAAAGTTCTAAAGATAATTTAGAAATGAACATAGGAAACAGTATGTAAAATAAGAAACTATTATATATATATATATAACCATTTTCAAAACCTTACCAACCAACAAAAAAACAGTGAAATTATGAATAAAATGAAATTAACTAATTGACAACAATACAGTTCCTCCCCCCCCCCCCCCAACACGCTGAACATAGATTCCAAAATCACAGTAAAAAAGAGCAGAAAATGAATCATGTAAATTTGTAGAAGCTAGACAGAATCATCAGGTCCTTAATGACTAGATTTCCACAAATAAAGTGTGGTTTCATCTTCATATTAGCCATAAAATAGCTAAATAATATGAATTTGGGACAACCACACCCATAAAATAGAGAAATAAACCATTGAAAAACAAATAAGCTCAAAATAAAACAAGATTAAAAAGGTTAGGGAAAAAACAACAACTAATTACCAAATTGAAAGCCTTTCAGAATAAACATGGGGAAGCACAAAAAACAAGGATTGGAGATCACCAGCACATTTTGCCAAAAATTTTTTTTAAATTATGATGGACAATGAACCAAAAACAAGAACGTACAGCATAGCCAAGCAAACTCCCCAATATACATTGGGGAGTATATAATTATAGGGAAGATATATATGGGGAGTATCCCTAATATACATTGGGGAGAATATAACCAGCACCCCTCCTCTCTCTCTCTCTCTCTCTTTATATATACATATATATATAATTTATTTCCGTATATTATGTAAAATATTAATCTCCTGCACGAACAATTTCAATAGCTGCCACCGTTTACTAGTTATTGGATTATAAAACCGCCATTGCATTATGGGACACCCTGTCTATTTTTTACTTACTTTCGCAGAAATACTTAAAATTCTTTTTCTTTCTCAAATTCATTTTTTGCCCTGTAAGAATAGTCCTCGTCTCTGTGGCTAAGAAATTTCATGTAAAACCTTCAACTATAAATTGATATATGTGCGGTTGATGTTGAAAGTGCGGCAAGTCCTTTATGTGAGAAAGGTAGTTAAAGCTAAATCTTATTACAAATTAACATAAAATTTATGTTTTTAGTCAAGTCACAATAAATATCTTTTAATTTAAGTATAAATTTGTTACTAGTAATGTATTGGATCAACGATATTTCAAATACGTTGATTTTGGAAGTGACGCATATCCACTTTTTCCTCTAGAACTATTTTTTATGTTGCATAATAATAACAAGCACAATTAGAACTTCTTTCTGAATTCCTTAAAAATCTTTAGTATTTAAATTAAGAATCATAATTTTAGGCATACAATTTATTTTGTTTTTTCATATATTATGATTTTCTGTTATAACATTTTTCTGTTTTTTCCTATATGGGTCACACAAAATACGGAAATTACAGTCCGCACAATAAAATTTCCATTTAATGTTATATAATGCAATTTTCTTTTTTACATTCTAATAAAAAATATTCTTAGAAGTATTTGCAAGAGAAATTATATTCATAATAACACAAAAATAAAGCAATTAAAAGACTTAAAATTTCAGATTGTTATTTTCCTGGCATGTGTGCAAAGTAAAAAGCTTTCTGCTATCATGTACAAATATCTTTTTTCTAGTTTTTTTATATTACTAATTAATAACTATACCTTATATAACACATATATGTGGAAGGTAACAATTTCGGTATTTTACAAATAATTTTCCATACTTAAAATATGATTGTCACTGAAAATGAATGTCATAATTCTGGCCTGCTCATTTTAGTTCTTTATCAGGTATAAAGATGGCGCTGCAGAGTAATTCTTCTTGTTCTTGACATAGTTCAAGTCTCAAGTAGTAAAATCATTGCTACCAGCAAGATCTTCTAGATATTTCTTTGAAAATAATGTGTTTAAAGGCTTTGTAAAAATTGGGTAGACTTTATTATGTCATTTTCCTGGCTTCTATAAATTGCAAATAAAACTGAACATTACACTGAATTTGAGGTACTATAGCGGAAACATGTTCCTTTAAGCAATATAAAATGTTAGATCTAAAAAAAAAAAAAAAAAAAAAAAAAAAATTGAAAAATGTTTTAGAATGAAATTGTCATTATCCTGGCAGTCGTTATCCTGGCGAAAATGACACATAATTATAATTATATAAAAATGAACTTAAGCGCTTCAAACTTTAACAATTTTACACATAAATTCCTTTATTCAGCTGTTCAACCAACATTTAAAAAAAAATCAGAAGCTTTGAAACGATTTAAATTTTCAAAATTTTTGTTTTCAAAATCTCACATTTTATGATATTCACCCATATATACTTTATTTTCTTAAATTTTCTAAAGAAGAAGGAAATATTAAATTAATATAAATAAGTAAATAAAATAAAATATTAAATTTTTTGTTATTATAATTAAATTCTATTCAAATAGAAATAATTTTTTCAAAAAATCATTGATTTTTTTTTGTTGGTTTTTTTTTTTTTTGTTTTTTTTTTTTTGTGTGCGGGGCAAACCTATTTGGTCATACTAATACAATTTTTTTTTTTCACTTAACATGGATAACCAGTATTTTATTTTAAATTTACATGAAATAAAACCACAAAAAATTTAAATTAAGCCGCGATCATTTTAAAACCCATTCAAATGCAAAAGCATTAAACCTCTAGCAATAACATAAAATGGACTTACCCCACTTTCAAAATCAACGACTCATATGTAATCCACTGCTGGATACAAGATTAGATTTAGAATTTAACTTGATTTTTCTTGAATTGATCATTTTCTAGAAGTAAAGCAAAAACATAATTTAAAAAGAATCATATTTCATTTTAAAAACAAACCAGCATCCAGCACTTTTTTTCCCAATGTCAGCAGAAATCAAGATTGTTATCCTTAAATCCCAATTTATTTTTCCTTGTCGACTCTATCTCAACAGGTCATCAAAATTCTATAGAGAAGTATCATTCTGTGCACGTTTCCTCCAGAAAATGATTGCCTTTATGTTTCATATCTTTATCGAGTAAAATTCAACAAGCTGTTTTCATGTACTGCATTTTAAAGATAATTTTTATGAATTAAGTATTTTCAGTAGTTTTTGAGTATTTATGGGAATTTCAGTTACTTTATTGCGTGAAATTCATAAATTTTGAACATTTAACCCTTTGTGTTTTGATTTAAAACCTTAAATCACACTTGGCTTTGTTGTCATCCAGACAGCCCGAATTCGATTCCCAATGTGGGGTCCCACAATAACGCTTATTAATGCTTTATGTACTGAATTATGAATTCATGAAAATTTTATCTTTTAAAGCATTTTTCGTGAATTTTTGAAACTACATTAGAAGAATATTAAAGACGTGAATTATCACATTGCTAACAAAGCGTAAACCAACTTAGTGAAAAATTTCCAAGCCGGGAATCGAACCCGGGCCCCTGGAATAGATCTCCAGTGCTCTACCACTAAGCCACAAGGACGATGCCCAGCCTGGCATCTCTCGCTTATATAAGTCGGTAAGGCTGCTACCGCAGCACTAGATTGAAAAGTCTTCATGAGCACACAATCTAGCGGCGTAGCATAAGACGCAAATGAACCCAGCATCGGTGAATATTCTTGATTATTTTTTCAACTACTTTTCAGCAGTGAAATTATTGAATATTAAAGACGTGGATTATCACATTGCTAACAAAGCGTAAACCAACTTAGTGAAAATGTCCAAGCCGGGAATCGAACCCGGGCCCCTGGAATAGATCTCCAGTGCTCTACCACTAAGCCACAAGGACGATGCCCAGCTTGGCATCTCTCGCTTATATAAGTCGGTAAGGCTGCTACCGCAGCACTAGATGGAAAATCTATTCCAGGGGCCCGGGTTCGATTCCCGGCTTGGACATTTTTCACTAAGTTGGTTTTCGCTTTGTTAGCAATGTGATAATTCACGTCTTTAATATTCAATAATTTGAAGCGTAATTTCACTGCTGAAAAGTAGTTGAAAAAATAATTAAAAATTGTATATTCACCGATGCTTGGTTCATTTGCGTCTCATGCTACGCCGCTAGATTGTGTGCTCATGAAGACTTTTCCATCTAGTGCCGCGATAGCAGACTTACCGACTTATATAAGCGAGAGATGCCAAGCTGGGCATCGTCTTTGTGGCTTAGTGGTAGAGCACTGGAGATCTATTCCATGGGCCCGGGTTCGATTCCCGGCTTGGAAATTTTTCACTAGGTTGGTTTACGCTTTGTTAGCAATGTGATAATTCACGTCTTTAATATTCAATAATTTCACGCGTAATTTCACTGCTGAAAAGTAGTTGAAAAAATAATTAAAAATTACATTAGAAGATTTACATAATCATTTAATAAATTTTAGAAGGATTGAAGGATTTAGAAGGATTAATTAAATAAGAATTTATAGGGATTTTGAGCAATATTTATAAACCCACTCAAATCTTTTATTTTAAATATTTTTCTTAGTATTTTGTAGAATTAGGAAATGTACAAATATAATGTTCTTACAATAGAAATATAGAAATATTTCCAAATTGAAAATCCCCCCACCCCCTACCCAACGCCAAGAAAGCTGAAAAGATGCAAAGACAAACGAAATCATCCTTTTAAAAATATATTTGTTTTGTGTAACCAATAATGATTTTGGAACAAGATAAAGTAATGCATCTGTTACTTATTCTAAATTGTTATGAATACAAATCAATGTATCAAATGAATTTTATAACAAGTTATTTTAATGGTACTTATAAGTACCGTTAGTAGATAAAGGGTTAACACATTGGCTGTCATGGCACATAAATATGTGTGCCAGCAATATTTCCCGAGACGACATCCACCCAAATACGTGTGCGATCAATACTTTCATTGGATGCAGTTTATAGCTATGAAACGGGACTATTGATAATTTACTAGTGTATAACCCCGTCAAAAATGACGGATTGTTGATCTGTGTTTTATTTTCATAAGACTTCACACAAACAAACTGAATTCAAATTTTCTTATTAAAGTGTTTGTATTGTAGAAAAGTACATTTTAAAAATGACAAATGATTTCTGCAAGTACAAATGATAAGGATATTTTTTTACAAAATATTAAATTTCGGAAAGAGTTCAACAATTGGACAAAACAAACAGCAATATTTATTGCAACAATAATAATAACTAGCAGGAATGACCGAGCTAAGCTCGGTAAAAATTAGCTTTCTGTTTATCTCGATATATTTTCCCCACTGAATCATTCTTGCTGTTTTAGATGCAATTAGCTTGACCATGAAACATAGTGACCCAAAATAACCCACTAATCGAGTTTTTTTGAACATCCGACCTATCACAATGCTCTTCTCGAGCCTGAAAACGATGGAACACAAAATTTAGTGAAAATCGTTAGTCGTTTTCTAGGTAAAATAAGCTTGGTCCACGTTGATTCAAAAAACTAGTAACCGAAATTCGTCGACAGATGTGAGCTATTTCAATGGTCTTTTTATACTGTGAAACGGTATAATAAAAAAAAATTGCCAAAATTGTTTGAACCTTTTTGAGATGCCGATAGCTTGACTCCGACCCATTATCATCAAAATGACCCACTAATAGAATTTTCTTGAGCACGCGACCCAGCCCAATGGTTTTATCTTGTCCAGAAACGGTGTAGTACACAGTTTTGTCAAAATCTTTTGAGCGGTTTTTTAGATACAGTTAGCTAGATCCTGATCCATTAGGACCAAAAATGACACATTGATTGAATTTTCTTGAGCATGCGACCCTGCACAATGCTCTTATCATGCCCGTAAACGGTATTATACAAAATTATGTCAAAATGTTTTGAAGCGCTTTTTAAATACAATTAGCTTGACCATGATCCAGTGTGATCCAAAATGACCCACTAATCCAATTTTCTTGAACATGTGACCTAGCCCAATGGTCTTCTCGAGCCCGAAAACGATAGAATACAAAATTTAGTCGAAATCGTTTAAGCCGTTTTTTAGATACAATTAGCTGGACCCTGACACATTCTGACCCAAAATGACCCACTAATCGAATTTTCTCGAACATGTGACTTAGCCCAATTCTCTTCTCATGCCCAGAAACGGTATACGTAATATAAAATTTGGTCAAAATGTTTTGAGCATTTTTTTAGATTCCTTAGCTTGACCCTGGCCCATTCTGACCCAAAATGACCCACTAATTGAATTTTCTGGAACATGTGACTTAGCCCAATGGTCTTCTCATGACCAGAAAGAGCCGTATATTAAAACATTTTGTGAAAATGTCTTGAGCCTCTTTTTAGATATAATTAGCTTGACCCTGACCCATAATGATCCTCTAATCGAATTTTCTCGAAGACGTGACCCATCCCAATGGTCTTTTCGTGCACGAAAACGATAGATTACAGAATTTCGTCAAATCGTAGTGCCGTTATCTAGATAAACTTAGCTGGACCCACGGTGACCTAAAAATGACCCACTAATCGAATTTTCTTGAACACGTTACCCATACCAATGGTTTTTTCGTGCCCGAAAATGATTAGATACAAAATTTAGTCAAAATCGACTGAGCCGTTCTCTAGATATAATTAGCTTGAACCTGACCCATTATGACCCAAAATGACCCACTAATCGAATTTTCTCGAACACGAGAGCCATCCCAATGATCTTTTCGTGGTCGAAAACAGTAGGGTGCAAAATTTCGTCAAAATCGTTAGAGCCGTTATCTAGATAACTTAGCTTGACCCACTGTGACCCAAAAATGACCCACTAATCGAATTTTCTCGAACATATGACAGAGCTCAATGGTCTTCTCGTAATCCAAAACAGTAGAATACAGAGTTTAGTGAAAATCGTTAGAGTCGTTTTTTAGAAAAAAATAGCTTGACCCACAGTGACCAAAAAATGACCCACTAATCAAATTTTCTCGAACATGTGACCCATCCCAATGGTCTTTTCGTGCCCGAAAATGGTTAGATACAAAATTTAGTTGAAATCAATTGAGCCGTTCTTTAGATATAATTAGCTTGACCCTGACCCATTATGACACAAAATGATCCACTAATCGAATTTACTCGAACACGAGACTCATCCCAATGCTCTATTAGTGCCCGAAAATGGTTAGATACAAAATTTAATCAAAATCGATTGAGCCGTTCTCTAGATATAATTACTTTGATCCTGACCCATTTTGACCCATTTTGACCCACTAATCGAATGTTCTCGAACACGAGACCCATCCCAATGATCTTTTCGTGCCCGAAAATGGTTAGATACAAAATTTAGTCAAAATCGATTGAGCCGTTCTCTAGATATAATTAAATTGACCCTGACCCATTATGACCCAAAATGACCCACTAATCGAATTTTCTCGAACACGAGAGCCATCCCAATCGTCTTTTCGGGCCCGAAAACAGTAGGGTGCAAAATTTCGTCAAAATCGATAGAGCCGTTATCTAGATAACTTAGCTTGACCCACTGTGACCCAAAAATGACCCACTAATCGAATTTTCTCGAACATGTGACTTAGCTCAATGGTCTTCTCGTCTGTTGACTATAGAGTTTACTGAAAATCGTTAGAGCCGTTTTTTAGATAAAAATAGCTTGACCCACAGTGACCCAAAAATGACCCGCTAATCGAATTTTCTCGAACACGTGACCCACTCCAATGGTCTTTTCGTGCCCGAAAATGGTTAGATACAAAATTTAGTTGAAATCGATTGAGCCGTTCTTTAGATATAATTAGCTTGACCCTGACCCATTATGACCCAAAATGATCCACTAATCGAATTTACTCGAACACGAGACCCATCCCAATGGTATTTTTGTGGTCGAAAACAGTAGGGTGCAAAATTTCGTCAAAATCGTTAAAGATGTTATCTAGATAAACTTAGCTTGACCCACGGTGACCCAAAAATGACCCACTAATCGAATTTTCTCGAACATGTGACTTATCTCAATGATCTTCTCGTAATCTAAAACTGTAGAAAATAGAGTTTAGTGAAAATCGCTAGGGCTGTTTTTTAGATAAAAATAGCTTGACCCACAGTGACCCAAAAATGACCCGCTAGTCGAATTTTCTCGAACACGTGGCCCATCCCAATGGTCTTTTCGTGCCCGAAAATGGTTAGATACAAAATTTAGTTGAAATCGATTGCGCCGTTCTTTAGATATAATTAGCTTGACCCTGACCCATTATGACCCAAAATGATCCACTAATCAAATTTACTCGAACACGAGACCCATCCCAATGGTCTTTTAGTGCCCGAAAATGGTTAGATACAAAATTTAGTAAAAATCGATTGAGCCGATCTCTAGATATGATTAACTTGTCGCTGACCCATTATGACACAAAATGACCCACTAACAGAATTTTCTCGAACGCGAGACCCATCCCAATGGTCTTTTTGTGGCCGAAAACAGTAGGGTGCAAAATTTCGTCAAAATCGTTAAAGATGTTATCTAGATAAACTTAGCTTGACTCACGGTGACCCAAAAATAACCCACTAATCGAATTTTCTCGAACATGTGACTTAGCCCAATAGTTTTCTCGTAATTCAAAACTGTAGAATATAGAGTTTGGTGAAAATCGTTAGAGCCGTTTTTAGATAAAATTGGCTTGACCCATAGTGACCCAAAAATCACCCACTAATCGGAGTTTCTCGAACTTGCGACCTAGCCCAATAGTTTCTTTGGATGTGAAATTTGGTCAAAATCGATTGAGCCGTTTTTTAGATATAAGTAGCTTAACCTTGACCCATTACGACCCAAAATGACCCACTAATCGAATTTTGTCGAACACGTGACCTAGCCCAATGGTCTTATCATGCTCGATAATGGTAAAATACAAAATTTCGTCAAAATCGATTGATCCGTTCTCTAGATATAATTAGTTTGACCCTGACCCATTATGATCCAAAATGACCCCCTAATCCAATTTTCTCGAACACGAGACCCATCCCAATGATCTTTTCGTGCCCGAAAATGGTTAGATACAAAATTTAGTCAAAATCGATTGAGCCGATCTCTAGATATAATTAACTTGACGCTGACCCATTATGACCCAAAATGACCCACTAATGGAATTTTCTCGAACACGAGACCCATCCCAATGGTCTTTTTGTGCCCGAAAACAGTAGGGTGCAAAATTTCGTCAAAATTGTTAAAAAAGTTATCTAGATAAACTTAGCATGACCCACGGTGGCCCAAAAATGACCCACTAATCGAATTTTCTCGAACATGTGACTTAGCCCAATAGTTTTCTCGTAATCCAAAACTGTGGAATATAGAGTTTAGTGAAAATCGTTAGAGCCGTTTTTTAGATGAAATTGGCTTGACCCACATTGACCCAAAATGACCCACTAATCGAAGTTTCTCGAACATGTGACCTAGCCCAAAAGTTTCTTCATGTCGAAAAACGGTTGGATGTGAAATTTGGTCAAAATCGATTGAGCCGTTTTTTAGGTATAATTAGCTTGACCTTGACCCATTACGACCCAAAATGACCCACTAATCGAATCTTCTCGAACACGTGACCTAGGCCAATGGCCTTATCATGCCCGAAAATGGTAAAATACGAAATTTCGTCAAAATCGTTAGAGCCGTTTTTAAGATAAAATTTACATACACACGCACACACACATACATACACACACAATTTTTGCTCGCATTATAGTATAAGATTAACAAAGTGGGATGCAAATTCTGAAGATTTCACAAAACATTAAAATTAAATATTCAAGAATTTATTATTTTTATAAAAAGGAATGAATCTCAATAATGAATGACTCAATAAATCGCTTTTCATTAGGGATGGATCAAGGTACGGAGATAGAGATATTGTATTAGAACTCTGTGGGATTATTCATGTCTGGAGCTTTACGTTTACGTTTCGTAAGCAAAGGAACTTTTTGTCAAAATTGTGGTTCTTTTAATAGAAAATGTGCAAGACACATTGATTTAATTTAAGATAAATTTTTAAAAGCTTCAGTTATATAAATTTAAAATATCATTCGTTATACATAAAGCCAAAAGTTACCAATTATCCTCATTTCTTTCGTAAAATTTTAATTTAATTTTATCAATTTTTAGGAACTTAGCTTTTATTCATTTGAATTTAGCTTGCATTGTAAATAGAATTTATATTTCATATCAAATGTAATTAATATGTAAGGAATAATACAATACCATGTTATGTACAACATATATTAATTATATCAATGCAGATAAAATTTCGATTTTTAACATAACATTTAAACATAACTTTGAAGTGAAAAATAAAATGTAATTTAATAAGTGAAAAAATAATTTTCAGCCATACTAATGGAATCAGGATAGCATCGATCTTATATTTCAATTACTTCTAGGGGGGGGCGGGGGGCTAATTTTTAATGCAAACAAAATTAAAAAAAATTAAGCGGATAAATGTTAGCTCTTTAAAATTAATAAAATTAAATAAAAAATCTATCAAAGAAATAATAATGATAATAATAATAATTTTATTTATATTGAATGAAATTTTGAAATTATATAAACGAATCTTTTAAAAATTGATATCGAATTACATCATTGAGACCTGCATTTTTTTTAAAATAAGAAACTCAAATTTCAGTCAAAAAATCTTCCATTTATGTTGATTGCCTTTCATTTATATTGATTTATATTGATGGCGCCAAAACAATGTTTAAAAATAGACGGAATTTTGTGTAAAGCTCAGGTCGAGAGCGCTAGTGTAGCGAATACAAAACTTCCGGACAATTAACTCCATTTTTCACAAGATCATGAGTTGGTATGAAAAAGTGAAAAACGCATTTCAAAATATTTAAAGGCTTTTAATATGCTTTTACAAATATTTTAATAGCAGAATCAGATGTTCACCTGTATTTGTTTTGGTCAAACGCTGTAAGAGTCGTTCATTTGCTTCTACTTCTAAATTTAGAATTTGTAGATCTAATGGCAACAGTCTTCTATTTTTTATATCTGGTTATCCGTTGTTTATAATAGCTGGTTATCCGTTGTTTATAATAGCTGGTTATCCGTTGCTTTTAATTTATAATTTAATACATTATAATTGAATAGTTTTTGAAGGTTTTGGAGAAAATAACGAAGAACAGATATGATACAAAGCAGATTATGTGTATATTTTCATTAGTTGAACAATCGGCACACTTACAGTCTCTTGAATACTTATGCCTAACATGGCTGCGATTAGGTGCTTTTCTCGTACATGAGTCCGAGAAGTCGGAGCCGGATTTTCACCTTAGCGTATTATATAAATAAATAATCTATTTATTTGTGTTATGTATGTATTTTGTATTTGTATTATGTAACATGTATTTTTTTTTAAAAACGTTGCCCCATAGGCATGTTTAGGATTTCAGTCTAATATTCAACGTGTAAAAATAATTAAAATTCATATTTTGAATTCACAATCTGTAGCGGTCAACGTTTTAATATGCGCTTAAACTAAATTAAAATCGATATATGGAATGCACCGTATAATTTATTTAGGAGTTGAAAATATGATGCGTGTTCTGATGGCAAGTCAAATTACAACAGATGTTCTCATGGTTGCATAATAATGAACAGATCAAAATGGCCCAAGGAAAGCACTAAAAATGAAATTTAAATTTATTTAAGGGTTGTAAGTACCAATAACAAATTACGATAAGAATCACTTTAAATCATACAAAGACTTTAGTAAAACAATTTTTAGGTGCGATCGCAATTATATAAATAAGTAGCACCTATAGTCGTCGTCCGGTACGTCCGTCTGTCTGCATATAACGGCGCAAAAACTACCCAACCAAATGGTTTGAAAGTTAATATATATAATCGTTGCATAATTTTTGGCGAATGGTTTCATATTTTATGAAAATCGAATAAAAACTTAAAAAGATATTAATAAAAGTTTTCTACAGTTTAGTAAATCCCTCTATTCGTAATTTATCCAGTGATATTCCATGATAGGTAATGATTCTAAATTGCCATGGTGATTACGTCCTACAGTGGGTTGCCAAATTATTAGGGACAGTCATGAAGTATAGGTTTTTTGTACAATATTAGGATCTAATTTGAAAATAAACACAGTTTTTAAGTTTAAAAAGGTTTACTGTTATAGTTTAAGTATTTACGCAATGTTAGTATATGAAAATATATATATATATATATAATACAGTCAATTTACCAATATTAAGTAAAGAATATTAATATTTGGTGACATTTCCTTCGGCTTCGAGGAGTGCTTCGATGCGTCGTGTCATGCTTTCTATGCAATTTCTGGCACTTTCTTTTATTTTAGGGTTGTGATGCCATACATTTATTGTTTTTCGAGAGTTGCACCTTTGTTGTAATCATATTTTTTGTGATTTTCGCCTTGGTGATCTCCCATAAGTTTTATATGGGGTTCATGTCAGGAGAATTGCCAGACCAAGGTAAAACTGAGATATTGTGGTCTGCCAAAAACTTTGTAACGCTTCTAACTTTATGACAAGGCACTGAATCATGCATAAACATGAACTCTTCACCACCTGGGAACCATTCTTTAATTTGCGTCAGCAGTCGAGTTTCCAGAACTTGCCTGTATTGGTCTTGTCTCATGGTTCCCTGGACAACGTAGATGCATCAACCCCTTTAGCGCTTATGACAGACCACACCATTATTTTATCAGAGTGTTTAACACTTTCCACGATGCAGTCAGGGCGATATTTTTCGCCTGGGCATCGCCTGACAAAGCTGCTTTTATAGGCTAAAATCTCAAAGGTTGATTCATCTGAGAAACACACTTGAAAAAAAATTAAATATGTTAATAATTTAGAAATAAATGGTTTTAAATGACATAAATAATAATTATCTTAACAACTGACCTTACTCCAGTCATCAACTGTCTTCTGGTGGTGTTCACGAGCCCAGGAAAGGCGCTCCTTCTTCATCGATTTTGTCAACCGGAGTTTCTTGGCTGGACGATGTCCTGTCCACCCTTCCTCCGCTAATCTCCGCTGCACAATTCTCTTAGAAACTGGTATTCCAGATTCTTTAACGATCTGAGTATGGAGTCCCGCAATTTTCTTTCTGTTTCCTAAACAGTTATCCCGGATTTTCCTATCAATACGCGGAGTTGTTATGCGTTTTCATCCACTTTTACTTTTTCGTTTGGGCGAAAGTGGCTGCTTTTTTTTTTTTCAGATTTATTTTTATCCTGTTGACTATTGACTTGGAAACTACAGCAAGTTCTGCTATCTTCCTTTAGGAATCACTCGTATGCAGAAGAAGGGTTTTTACCTCAGATTTTTTCCTAGGTGACAAATCAACCCCTCGACCCATACTGAAATCAATAAATTTAAAAAAATTTAAAATCGTAAATAAATTTGCAAAAAACAAATATTTAATCCATAAAAGAAAGATAATACTCACACGTAATTCTCAACTTTTCCAAAAAAAAAAAACCCCAAAGAATTTTGGTTTAAATTAAAGAAAAGCGTCTTCCACTATTGCGTATGTAAAAGATTCAGCGTCTCTCCCGTTATTGAAATATTTATAGAAAGCAAACAAACCTTTTATCATGCCAAAAGTACTTAAAAGTTGAATTATAGAGATGTTGACAACGGTAAAATACATTCCTGCAACACTTAAACAGTCAAGTGCACCTAAAGTATAAAACTTGCAAAAAGTATGACTGTCCCTAATAATATGGTAACCCACTGTATATAAAATGGAGTCATGTTATTTTCATATTAGTGAATTTAATATATATAATCGTAATAAATTTTGTATTCATGCATTTTTGCATAAGAGTGCAACAGCTATTGCACCAAGATCTGAATATTTATAAAGCTAGTTACGTATTATAGTACGAACACACCTCATTTGCCATGTTTGACGTACAATTTCCGATTTGTTCTTGTAGTCTTACTTATATTAGTCGATTAAGAGAACACCGTAAATATCTGTGTGATAAAGAATTTTCGAAATTATCAATTGTTTTCCACTACTAGACTTTTGGTCACTCTTTTAACTTTTATAAGGCTAATATTCTTTCTTACACTTGTTCTTTTCGGATGTCATAAAGGTTTTTTGATCTTTAAAAATTCCAAGCATTTTGTAAATCTATTAATTTAAAATTAATCACAGAATTTTTCTCTCTTTTCTCTTCCTTTTCTTTTCTTTTTTCCTTTCTTGTACTTAAAAATTCTTCATTTCTTCCTTTCTTTTCTGATTCAATATATGATTTCAATTTATTCTCTTATGTTTATTTTCCAACAGTCCACCCTTGCCACGACTACTTTACACATATTGTTCTGATTACTTCGGCCATTTCGTGTTTGTCGTCAAACAACTTGCGAAATAATCGCAGTGATAATTTATGGATATTTATGGGATTTTATTACCATCCTTGTATTTTATTTATCTGACGACATTTTCTGGTTGCATTTTACTTCAATTACGTTACAAGTTATAATGATAATAAAAATATAATATTTAGAAAGTTTTTGCATTTTAACTACTTTATACTTCGTTCTTTGTTGTCATTCTGGTCATGTTTCCCCGAGAAAATGACTGCTTTCAGGTTTCACATCTTGTTTGTCTCTAAGTGCATTGTTATAAAGATCAATTATATCAATGAAACATGTCCAAATGACTATTAATGCGATATTAAATAATTTTTTGCGTGAAAAGTCCCAAACTGAATTTTACATTAAAACATTTTAGAAAATTGATATTAGATTTGAGATATTTTTGTGAAATTGATATCTTTTTTTCTTGATTAAATATAGAATGATAAAATTTACGGCATTAAAAAATAAGTTCATTGGACAGTGTGCGTAAATTTTATGTAATGATGCACTGGATTAAATACTGTTAAATGATATATTCATTAGATATCTAGTTTCTGAAAAAAATAACACATTTTAACAAATTGTTTCTGTATACTTTTTCTAATACACAGACAAATTATAATAGCTTTACTAATTCTATTATTTTTATACATTTTTAACTCATATTGTTAAAGGATTGATTAAATAGTACTTTTGAAAATTACATTCATTGCACTACATATTTTTGAAAATTTTCAACACTTTTTAATTTGTGCTTTTACATACATTTTCTAATACACAGTCTGACTTCACTAGTACTATCAATTTTATATATTTTTGAGACATTATGAAAAACATTGAAACAAAAATTGTTTTATTAAAATCTAAATTTTCTTTCCTTCTTCTAAAAGTAAATCTTCTCTCTAAGGCTGAGAAATTTTGTGTAGAACTTCTAAGTTTAAATTGATATATATATAATCATCTGAGATTTCTTTTATTGCATTTAAGACCTAACAAAATAATATTTGCTGAAAAAAATCATTTTTCAAATATAACGGAGAATCATAATTAAAAAAAAAAAAAACATATTTCAGTACACGAAAAGTCATTCGGTTCTATTTTCAACATGAGTGGAAATTTCGTTTCGTTTTTCTGTAAATACAAATTGGATTGTCAGATTTCTGACGCTAATGAGCTGGTAACTAATTAAGATAACTGTTATCTGATATTATCTTTTTACTTATTTATTGCATTTCACATGTATCACATTTCCTTATCTGGAAGTTTATCCGAGCTGTTATAGTTAAGTTTTGGATTCGCATATTTCAAATTTTTAGAAAACATTTTTTGTTAAAAATTACCCTAGGTTACAGTTCATATACAGGGTGGTTATAATTAAACTTCCCCTATAAACAGCATCCTACAACGCAAATGGGTGAGCGGAATGTAATGAAATTTGGTATATATACTATACACGAGATGCGCTCACGGAATTTCAAAAAAAAAATATATAGATCCAAAATGTCCACCAGAGGGCGCTTTTTCCGGAAAAAAACATTACATTTAACGCAATAAACGGCCAAAACAGCCGGTTTTACATTTTATTACTCATAATTATTGTTCTGGATTGTTAATATTGTTTTTGTATTCCGTTTTGGTCGTTTATTGTGTTAAATTTAAATTTTTTTCCGGAAAAAAGCGCCATTTGGTGGACATTTTAGAACTAATTATTTTTTTCGAAATTCCCTGAGCTCATCTCGTGTATAGTCTATATACCAAATTTCATAGCATTCCGCTCACCCGTTTTCGCTGTAGGATGCTGTTTATAGGGGAAGTTTAATTATAACCACCCTGTATATATTTTTTTAATACAGCTCACGCTACTCTCCATATATTTCTGAATTTTCATGGTATTCGACTCGTTTATATGAGTTGGTCTACAGAGTTGATTACCAAATGGTGAGAGTATATCTTTGGTATAGTTCGGGCATGCGTAGTTAAAATGTATTTCATACAAATGCTCATATTTTATCAAATGTTTAATATATTTATATTCTAATTATACTGTGTTTTCTCTACTGTACTTTGTCAAGTTTTCTGAAAGTGGTGTTACAATTGGTTGAAAACCCTGCATTCTGTAAACAAAAATCAAGCGAAAGTTTCTTGATTTTTTTTTAAAGAAACTTTTTATTTCCATGAATGTACGTATAGTCGTTGAAAAAAAAAAAAAGTAAACACCCCATGCTAACTATCCAACAAATTATTATAGAAGAATGTTACTGGTACGAAACGATTGGAAATAAAGTCTACTTTGAAACGCTGTATAGAAAATTTGCTTAGGGGCCATCTACATATCAAAACTAACCCGAAATTTCAATAGTTTTTTTTAATAGCAATACCCAAGTTTGACAACATAAATGAATTCTACATCATTCAATTAGCCTAAATCTAAATTTTCATGAAATTCGTACGATTAGTTTCAGAGAAATTGATTATTTTAGAACGAGCATATTTTTGGGGTTGTATCCAAATTGAAGTTCGATACTCGATTGTTGAAATGCTACAGAATGAGTATGATACTTGTGTTAATGTATTATTTCTTACCAATATAACCATTTCACTCCTTTAATGCATTTTTACTATTGCCAGCCCAAATATTTCATTAAAATGAGTAAAATAGATTTTTGTTTTTTTAAATTATGCTTTTCTGCGCATCCTTAAACCATGATTTTGGGGATTTTTAATCATAATCCGAAAACTACTTGCAAGAAAAAGTTGAAATTGAGAATTCGTATAAAGCAGGAGAGAATAAATATAAATCTATCGGGGAAAAAAATGGTAGGTTGCAATTCATATTTTTTTTTAATATTAATTTCATAATTCATAATTCATATTATAAAAATTTTTAAATTACAAATTCAATGTACTTATATATAATTGTAAACTTTTTTTTCACTCTGTTGGTCCTACGCTTAGTTAACAATTGGATAAATCACGTATTAAATATGTAATGTATTTATGTTTGGGTTTTTTAGTAGTATAACCACACAAAAAATTATCACATTAGGAATATAATTTCAGGAGATATTAATATAAATATGAAAATGTAATTTAACATTAGACGCTCTAAATTTTGGATGTTTATAATTCGAAAACTTAATCATCCAAATGACGTGAAATTTCGTTTCTAGGCATAGTTTGAACCGAAGATTTAAAATATATCGTCAAAATTAGGTGTTGTCATAGAAAAATCAAAGTTTGATCCGGTTTTGATTTAGGTTTTGTGTAGATGGCCCCCACGCCTATTTTATATACATCATTTAAAAGTAGACTTTATTTCTTATCGTTTGATACCATTCACTTTCTTCTATTTTAATTAGTTGCAGAGTTAGTAGGGGGTGTTTACTTTTTTTTTCCACGACTGTACGTGTGCTATTCTTTCACAAATAGTTACAAATCTTGTACAATATCCACATAGTCATGTGTTGCAGCGACGTGTCTTTTTGAGCATTTTATTTCACAGAGTGATCCCAATTATTATCTTTTCCTTCAATTTGTTGTCGGTTTTGAAATTGCCCTCGTGATCAAACCTTCGTTGAAAAGAATGAAGTTAAAACTTTTCTTTATATTTTTGAAGTTCCAGATGAATTCGTCTCCTATTTCTCTAGATATTCGACAAAATGTGTAAAATCGTAAGTGTCTGGTGATTTTTAGCAATATCCCTAAACCACATAACGTTTTAAAAACGTTCAAAACTGAGGTATTTCGTTTTCATTTTATTTTTAAATCGTTTTATCCACGTTCTTTGATACTAGGGATAGTGTATGTACGTAAAAATTACTACGATTACATTTGCAGGGTGAAAGCAAAAGGAATGCAGTTGCATGAGAGAGCATATACAGAATTTAAAGTAAAGAATTGAATCTAACTTTATTATTTTTTTTTTTTTTGAAGAAAATGTAGAATAAATGTAAATATAGAGAAAAATTAATATTTTTAAACAATCGCTCACTAACTGTTTTCTCGAAACATTCAAAAATCATGTAAAAATGAACCCTTAAATGCATGATTTTTTATTTTGCTTCGAAAAAATTACATATTATTCTTTGAAAGTTTTATAACAGATGAAAAAAAAAAAAAAAAAAAAAAAAAAAAAAGAAAAAAAAATCAGAGATATATTTTTCGTATTATACGTCAACTTTTTCTTATGTTGCACATCTGAAATACAAGTAAAAACTAAAATAATGCTAATTAGTAAATAATTTAATAAGTATGTATCTAAATACCTTATTTTATGTAATTTTTTATTTTGCCTTAAGTGCATAAATCATTTTTTTATAATTATGTTTTTTACTCTTATGTTAAAGATTTGACACCAGAAATTTTAAGATAGATTTTTAACTTTATATTTTTGTAATTTTTGCTGGATTAATATTTCTATATAAATATACTGGTTGCTAAGAATGTAGATATGCATCACTATGCATTTAAGGATTAAATGCTGTGACCATTTAAAAGATGTCTGGATATTTAGCAGACATCGCTTAAGATAAAATTTAGTCGGAAACCAGTTTCAAAACACTGATTTTTTTTATCAGTTTGGAACCTTTAGTGAGGTTCAGGTTAACTAGAGGATTAATAAACATGGAAAATTAAAATATCTACACTGCCATTTTTTGTATAGCCTATATTTTAAATCTATTTCGACATTGTACTGTTTATAATCAATATTTTTAACCTTTAAAGTAAAATAAGATTAAAAACGAACTTAATAAAATCTAAATAGAGTAAACACTCAAAGTAGAATAAGTTTAAAAACTAACTGAATAAAATCTAAATAGAGTAAACACTCTTAATAGCGAGCACCTCAAGAACGCTGAATTTGTCTTCTATTCCAAGGTGTTAGCTTTTCTCAGGTAATATATATATATAGATATATATATATGTATATATATAATTTATCATGAAAAGGTGAGTATTCGCTAAATAAAGTTGTCTGTATGAAGGTTTCTGCAGTAAAATCTCCATAACGGACATAGCGGACACCACCATTTAAGAAACTCATTTTTTATTCACAACATGCACATTTTTATATACTTTTACCTCAAAAAAGCAGGCACATCCGAATGACGAACAAATTTCGTGGTTCCAAGGTGCCCCCTATTGAATGGTTTTACTATATTTAGATTTTTTTTTAAATCTTTTTCTACTTTACAAGTTCAAAATATTGATTATAGTCAGTACAATATCGAAAAAGATTTAAATTATCAACTTTACGAAAATTGCATAACAAATTAAGAAGTCCCTAAAATCAGGCTGTATGGGGGTGGAGGACCATGGCTCAGTTTGCCTATGCTTTAATCAGGTTCTGCTTCTGTAACAAAAGCAGCACTGCTTTATGGTCAAATACTTTTCCAGTTTTCAACATTTTAAAACATGGCTACGTATAATGCTTGAAAAAAAAATGGCTGCGATTCAGAGTTTTAAAGTGTTTGAATTTCAGACGCAAAAAGTGTCAGAAAAAATTAAAACAATTTAAAAAGTCTTAAAATTGAACACATCGTTTCAAACATTAAGTTTCGGAATTTTAGACGTTTCAGTTTACAGTGTAACGAAAAGGGATGTTAACAATGTATAAACTTAGCATGAAAATGTTGCCGATCCCCTTTAAAAGCTTCGTGATGCTGCTTACGCGGAAAGAATGTTTCAGAGAACGAACAGAGGCAAATGGTGTAGGAAATGCATAAATTAATTGAACACCTGCGTTTCCACACTTCAATTATTAATTCGGCTCGATTTGCTGGGATTTCAAACTTTTTCATAAAGATATGTAACGAAATATGAAATTGCTCATTCTCGGGTACATTATTGAAATATTCGTAAATGCTTGAAACTGAAACCTAATGATGTATTTTTCATGAAACGCAGTCTATCATAAAAAACTTAACATTATCGATAGAAAAGATTAATTTTAATTGAATGTTTTCGAACAATGAATATCATTAATTATAAATATTCAAGATCACAATGGTATAAGGAAAAATAAAATCTAATGGATTTACTTTACGCAATAAAGCTGAACTAAACATATTTAAAGGACATTGATCTACAATTGTGGAAAGTTGCGTGTAGAAAGAGGATAACTTCTGTTTTAGAGTTTCTTCTGGGATTTTGAGAAATTCCGTCATCTCCATGGAAAAACTGAAAAAAGTGAGTTTAGCAAGAGCAGATATTTTCTGAAGTAATCTGGATTCAGATCAAATATTTTTAAAAATGAACAGTAGAAGATACTTAATTTTAGGCATTAGATGAGTTTTAAAGTTGGTAGTACTTAATATTTTAGATTCGAGAAGAATACATATACTTTCCTGGAATTCAAAATACAGATTATGGAAATTAGTTTTACATATTTTTTGCTTTTGTTACATCCCTGTTTGACACTGGTAGTAATATTAATCGAAAAATTTAAAACTGTTTTTGCAAAATATTTCTTGTTCCGGGAATATTTTAAACATTTTTAAAAAACGAAACAACAAAGAGGAAAAATACCTTTAAAGTAATCGATTATAATCTTATTTCTTATTTATAATTCAAAAATTAAAAAAAAATCGTTTGTTAGCTACAAAAAATACAATTTTTCTGTCATGCATTTTATTCACAGAGATTGCGGTAGTCCTATTTCAGATAATTTGAAAATAGTTAAGGCATAGATCTTTTATTTAATCTTGTATTAGCCTAACTACAAATTTAAAAATTTGGTTCAACATTTCACCGAAATATGGTGTAAATACTGTTTCCACCATAATATGATTAAATTTTGTTCCAAAATTTGGAGGTCTAGTTGAACCATAAATCTTTTTTTATGTTGAATAATGAACAGGTAAAATGTTGAACCACGCTCTGGCAAAATGTTGAGCCGAGAACTGGCAAAATGTTGAACCGTAAATTGGGTACAGTCAGCATTAAAAAACAAGGTATAATCAGACTGGGACATCTGTTTAAAGAGAACCTCAATCACTACGTATGTCCATGCCGGAATCTGGATTTGAACCTGCACTGTTAAAAATTTGCAGCATTCTGTCCAGTCATTCGACCGTTTTCAGAAAAAACGGTTTCATAACCGTAATTTAACTATATTCTGACCATAAAATGGCTAACAATATGGTCATAATAGTGTTAAATTACGGTTGTGTAACCGTTTTCGGAAAAAACGGTCAAATGACTGGACAGAATGCTGCAAATTTTTAACAGTGTGCGGCATCTTGACTTGCAGACGAGACACTGAGTACTAGATAAGAAGGAGGAAGACAGGGCGATCTAAATTAGCTTGTTAATATTACATAAAATAATTTTTCCTGATTGATTGTTGCATATTGCCATAGGATGGTAGAAAATTTAAATATTGTTGAAGTATCATCATGATCACGAGTTTTGAAAATTCAAATGAATCATGTTTTGCTCTTTTTTTTTATGGCTCAACTTAGAACGGAGTTTCGTTACGTGCATAGAGTGGCCCCAAACGGACTTAAAAACTTCAAAATTGAATAATTTATTAACTAAAGTAAAGATAAAGATTAAAAAAAGGTGACCAGTTCATAGCGCAAGTCGTAAATTTTATAAGTATGCTTAAAAAAGCTCAAGTTATAGTACATAGATGGTGTTGAGCTCCCGTAACCTGTAGAGAAACTATGTCAGGTTCTCTAGTAACCCCTAGGAAACCTACAACCTTGTAGGTTCTCTAGTAACTTCTAAGAAATGCATAGTACATAGATGGCGTTGAGCTCCCGTAACCTGAAGAGAAACTATAGTAGGTTCCTAGTAACCTCTAGGGAACCTACAAACTTGTGGGTTCTCTAGTAACATGTAAGAAATGCTGAAGTTCTCTTTAAAACTGCTAAAAATATTTTTCGCATTTAAACAGCTAAATAGAATGAAGAGTAGAAACTGGGGGTACTTTAATCAAGCTTTAAAAATTTTTTGAATATTCTAACAGGATGAATCAGCACAAAGGCATCATCTGGTTCTTACTAGTTTTTAAAATATTGTGTATGTAATTTTTGCAAAAATTTTTTTTATATGAAACTTTGCAATTGGAAGTATGTATCTAGAGGCAATATTTAAGGAAATAGCCTATTGTTTCAATCTTTATGAATCCTCCTGTATATATTATGGAGATTTCCATGGATATTTCTTGAGCAAATATTCCGATTTTCTTTTCCTTTTTTCCCAGAAAGATTTCCATTTGCATATCATCAGGTAAACATGATCAGAATCTGACAATAATATATTTGTCTGTCTGTCTGTCTGTTTTTGGGTCTTTCTGATACGGTATAACATTTGTGTTTCATGAAATTTGGCCAAATCTCACAAAAAAAGTAATATCATATTACGGTGCATAATAATACTTTACGGTTTTAACATTGTCGTCGTATCTTGTGTGTATATATATACATTCACCCAGAGACGACAAAAATTTTAATATATCACTGCAACTGCGTGTCAAAACGAGCAATTTTTGACACTTGATATAAATCTAATACGGTTTTGTGTCATTTCATTGGGTAATTTCATATTAAGGTGCGTACTAATACTGTACGGTTTTAACATTGTCGTTGTATGTTGTATATAAATATATATATATATACTTTTATATTTATAATAGTGTAGTTATATTTACACATTTATCAATTCATATTAAATTTATTCATATTCATTAATATTTAATAAAGTTAACGATTAACTTGTATTTAAATTTTAGCCTACTTAGGACAATATCATATTAATTTCTAATAGTATACTACCTTAAATGATAATAAAATGCATAATGGGTGTATTTGTTATCCCTAATGCTATGACTGTATGGATTTTAATTTGGTAATTTCTTTTTTTTTTCTGTGTGTGGTAGTCCCAAATTTATATTCTTTAGCTAATTTATGGCTAATATGAAGATGAAACCACACATTTTATTTGTGGAAGTTAAGCATTTGGCACTCGATGATTCTGTCTAAGTTCTACAAATTTCCATCATTCCATTTATGTTATTCAATTTCTGCTTTTTTTTACTATGTTTTTGTAATCTATGTTAAGTGTGTTGGAGGGAACTTTATTTTTTAATTTCATTTTATTCATAATTTCACAATTTTTGCTGGTGGTCGGTAATGTTTATTTAATGGTTATACATACAGTGGCGGTCAAAAGTTTCCAGCCACCATACAATTTTTGGTCAATTTCTAAGTATACCCATATGAAGAGGAATCTCAAAGTGATACTTATACACTTTATTGACATAATAGATTTATTTATGGAATAAAAAATAAATATTAATAAATTTAATTGACAAAATTAATTGCAAAACAAAACGCATGTTCTCAAAAATTTCCGGCCACCTTGGCAAGTTTGGAAAAAAATGGTGTTATAACAGAAAATAACAGTGATCAACAACATTTACAATTAGTATTTTGTATTCATACATTTAGCAATAAGTACTGTGGCGCAGCAACGTGGCATCGATTCAATGAACGGTTGTAGATCGTCAGTGTTAAGTTTTTTCCACAGTTCTTGCAATTTTTGTGAGAATGTTGTTGAATTGAAATATTTATAATTTCACACACGTTTTCAAGTTAGTTTCAAAGATTTTCCATAGGATTCAGATCGGGTGATTGGGCTGTCCGTTTCAAAAGCGGAATTTTTTGTGCGAAAGCCACTGCTTGACGAGCGTGCATGTATGCTTTTGGTCGTTATCAGGATGAAAGAAATAGTTGCGACCGCAATTTTTCCTCCAATAAGGCAGCAAATGATCTTGCAAGATATCCTTATGCATTGCAGTATTCATCTTGCCGTGGATTTCAAATAACTGACAGCCACATTTTCCAGAAAATGCTCCCCACAGTATAACGTGTCCTCCGTCATGCTTCATTGTAGGATTAACATAGCTCGAATCTTATCTTTTGTTTTTAGGTCGTCGGTTGTAGTGTCTGTTATCACTCCCAAAAAGATTGAACGTCAATTCATCGGAAAATAGTACTTTTTCCGAGTTTTCAGTTGACCAGTTTTTGTATTCCTTCGCAAATGCCAGTCGGGCCCTCTGATTTTTTTTACTTATGAAAGGTTTTTCAAAACCGACTGTTTCATAAAGTCCTATGTTACGTAAGCGTCTTGACCCGTAGACTGACTTATTTCAGCAATATTTTAACACCGTAAATCGCGGGGAATGGCAGCGGTATTTTTATGCGGGTCATCATCTGCTTTTCTCCTGATAATTCTGTCCACAACAATAGTCGTTTTCCGGGGTCCCCCGGACAGTGGCAAGTTCCAAAGGCCATGACCATCTTTATATATTTTTTAAATATCGTTCACAGCAAATTTTCCGATCGACAATTTCGCGGCAAACTCACGAGAGGATTGTCCCTTTAGCGACAAAGAAATCACTCGTTTAGGAACAATAACTTGTTCAACTTTTCATTTTTGAATTTCAAATACGTTATTCTCATTGATTAATTAACAAACACGGCCAAAAAAAACACTTTACGATATCAAAAAGTAACGGATGACAAATGGCCGGAAACTGTTGCACACGCGAATTTCTAATACCTCCCCTTTGCATCGAGTATCTTCAGTATCCAATCAAAATTATCACGTGGCCAGAGGTACTTTGCTTATTCCTAACTTTTGGAGCAATTGTGCTTCTTCTTCGCTGAAATGTTCTGTCAAACAAATCAAAAGAACTAACTGGCAGGAAACTTTTGACCGCCACTGTATATATATAGGGGAGAGTAGCCGAATTTGGACCACTTCACTTATTTTCAGGTGTAACTCACTTAACTTTTGGAATATCTGTAAAACGTCACTACACAGGCTCAATCTATTCATCTACTAACTAATAAAATCTTTAGATCAATTTTTTTTTGAAAATCTTAAATTTCATCTTAATTTGAAAAATTTATCAAAAGTGGTCCGAATTCAGAAACTGGTCGCCTAAGTTGGACCCCCAGTCTCCTAAATTGGACCACACAATATCAGGTTGTTTTAATGATTAGGGAATATAACTAATTTCATTAAAAGCAAAGTTTGCGGTTAATAAAACAATCAAACAAAATAACATCAATGAAATTTAATGAAATCAAGTACCTGAAAATAAGAGTAATTGTTTTAAATTAAAATGTATTCAAAATGTAAATTAAAGTTATCAGTAATTAAGAATAGAAATTATGGAACTATTTGCCAGTTACTTGAATATCATGTAAGAAGTGATGCAAAGCTTACACATGAATTTCGTTTATTCATTTTTTATTCCAGCGCACACAACATGGAACCGTATTTGGCAATCTGAACATTGAGTCAGTTCTACTATTTTATTTTTCTTACAAATTAGGCAAATCCAATCATCACTGCCTAGATTTTTCTTTTTAGACTCTGAATCATTAGACATTTTTTTTTGCAACAGAAGTTTTATTTACATTATGTTTTCTGTTCTTCCCTTCCATCATTTTCTTTCCAATTTGATTGTGTCAATTTTATAAAACTTGATGCTCCAATTACATTTGTGCTGTGAGAGCTGCTGTTTTGTCGGGTTTTTTTTTTTCATTTCAAGGTTTACTTTATATGGCGAAGACGTTAAGACAACTGTTTTTTGTTTTTTTTTTTTGCTCCCTCTGTACTTTGATTTAACGGAATTTAGCAAGGGAGATAACATTTCTAATGATTCTTTGGAATTTTTTTTGCGGGGGGGGGGGGGGGATTTGTAGCTGCAGCCTTCTTGCAGTTCAATTTCTTCACAACTCACTCTCTCTTTTTCGTTTCCTATATCTTTAACAGTTTTTGCTGTCACGTGTGTTTTCTTTCCGGACATTTTTTCCTGTCGTTTTCAACATTTTTCAATTATATTAAAAAAGTGTTAGAAAATATGCTCTATTGAAAAAAAATGATTAATCAAAAGCAAAACATTATTATGTAAAAAAAATGTTGAATTCAGTGCCCCCTCCCCCGTATCCTTGAAATAGCCACTCCCCCCGGAAGGTTTGAGATTTTTATGACAAAAAAGTGTAATTCCACCCTCCAGAATTGTGTAAAGTCTGCTCCACCCCCTCATGGAACAGCAAATATACTCCAGGAGGAAAATGTTTGAATTCGACTCTGTAAATCAAATACCCCATAGGAATAAAGAATTCAAAGAAAATACAAATACATATAAGATAAAACAAATTGCAAACAAAATTTATAACATAAGCCTGTAAAAATATTTTAATGTTTATGTAGGCCTAAACTGTATAAAGAAATTGATCCAGATGTACAAAAAACAAAGAAATCCTTGCATGGAGATAATAATCTATTACAAAATATTAAAAAATAAAAAATAGTGTACAAAGCGTACAGTCCTCGACATTCATTACTTACTTTTCAAATTTATGATCGTATATCTGGTTCAATTTAAGCAACTTAAATTGGCCCAATTTAGGCAACTGCGCCATTTTTTAAAACAGATAATCTTAAGACTAAGAACAAAAATGAAATCAAACAAATCCGCGTGAAAAATATGCGCAATAAGCAGATGAATTTAGATATGCATATGAAAACATAACAACTTACCTTAGTTTTAACGTATTCACTGATGTTTTAGTAGGAAAAAATTCGATCAAAGCAGCTAATTTTAGGTTCCTTAAAATTGTCTGAAAATAGCACATGGTAGGCGGGTGCTTCTTCTAATCATAAATGACGACATTCTGATGTGTAGAATTTCAGTGGTAGACGGCGTCTCTTTCTGTAATTAACGGAAGAATGACAACGGTCCATTTAAATAGGCGGTTCACATATGGCTATTCTCCCCTATATATGTGTATATATATATAAATTTTTTTAAACTATAGTTTAAAAAATGAATTAAAATGATTCTGAATTAGAGAATTTAATCAGGTTGTTAAATCAATTGTGTTGGATCGACGCTATTTTTTTTTTTAATTGCGGGTTTGGTTCACTCCAACCGTTTCGGATTCCTGCGAGGTTTTTTAAACTTATCCGTTTTTCAAAGGACCGTTCCCAGTACTGTATATGATAGAAAAACTACATATTTGAATTTAAATGAGTATATGTGTTCATTTTTCTACATAAAGGACGAATCTTTTATTAGAGATATAATTATACAGTATTTTCCATAATTGTATTAAAATGGGAATTAATTTGCATTCATTTCGAGTTGATTTTGGGTTAAAGTACTTTCAGGTTCGAGTTGGGTTTTGGGTCAACGAAAAAATATTGTCAGGGTCGGATCGGGTTTCTGGTCAACGTGAAATAAAGTTTTTGGGTTCGGGTAGGGTATAATATCAGACTCGTGAAGGATTTCCATGTTGATAGCAATAAAGTATTTCTTCAAATGCACTAAGTTAAAAAATAATCCTTTAAAGTCGATTTTATTTTTTTCCTTAAAAATTACTTATTTTCGTGTAAACTCATATCCATTGGATGTATTTATTCTCCTGTCCTATACATATAGAAGATGTTTGCATAGATAAACACAAATTCTCAACAATTGTTTCAAACATGTAAAACAGAAATTTCGAAAATAAAGTTTATCGAAAATAGTCCCCACAATAATAAATGTAGTGATTCCGTCATTTGTTCAGTTGGAAGGGATGTATAGAAAAATTGGGCTGTTTTGAATATTGTACATAAATCAAATAAGTGTTCGGATATATTATGTATATTATTATATTATTATTATATATTATATAGTGTTGTAATGTATATTACTATATTACATATTATTATATTATATATTACTATATTATATATTATTATATTATATTACCTGAATCATATATAGTAGCATCTCCATAGAAAATTGACAAATAGATAATTTATGAACCGAAATAAAGAGAAAATATTTTCTGTAAAAATATGGATTGAAATAAAATATTTTTAAAATGGCCAGAACTGAAGTATAGATATAATATGCCCATGGACCTTGAAATTCCAGTCATGAATAAATATAAAAAGGATGAAAACACTATTTGAATGTTTCTCAAAGTATGTTTTTTAATACACTGGTTAACGTTGCGAGAATATTCTGAAGTGTAGGACTACAGGTAGTGTAGGTAGTTTCTAGGTATAAGATGACCATGAAACTTCAAAATTCCAATTATGCATAAATATAGAAAAAAATGAAAATATCGTTTGAATGCTTCAAAAAGTATGGTTTTTTATGCACTGGATAACTTTGAGAAATATCTGTGGAAGATAATATTACTTATATTTAGTGGGATATTATCTCTTCCATATGATCTAGTTCATTCAGTATCTTATTTTATTTAAATGGAGGTCCCGGTCTATTTATACATTTTGTGCAAAAAATGACCTTAGCTTCCGTAATCAACCATCAAACAACCATTATGTTATTTTTAGAAATGAGTATTTAATACGTTATTTTAATATATTTTTTAAATATATGGGGAAAATAGAAAAAGTGAATATGAAAGTCAAATTGCAACAAAAGAAATTGCATTTTCTGTCATAATTTTAAGTAAATTACATAAGTATTCTCGATGCTTAGAAATTATTTAAACCCTCGGTGGTCTCATAGAATATTTTTAAGGTGGATACATGCATGTTTAGAGGCAAAGATGAGAAGAATTACGGATTCTTCTTAATCGTTAGGATCAACGTTTCTCGTCAAATAAGATTTGAACCAGAAAAATATTATCATACAGGTTGTCCCCGAAAACTTGCTAGTGGCAATTTAAATAATCCACATGTTAGTAACTCAAGCACAAGAGATTTTGATTAGTATTAGCGGTTAAATTGGCGTAGGGATCGGAGTTCAGAATAATGTCGATAAACGAGCAAGTGTGTTTAAATCAACTTGGTGAAAGTTTGTTGTTAAATTATCGGATTTTATTTTTCTAAAAAGACATCGTTCAAAACAGTGAGAAGACTGTTTAATGAGAAGTGTGGTGAACAGTATGTGGTATCCTACTCAATATTTAACTGAATAATGCAGTGATTTAGTAAAGCTTATATAAAAACAATGTGAAATTTCCTATTGTTATATGAGTCTTGTGAACTTTGTTAAGCATGCTCACGCGTGTCTAGAAGTTGGAAGAGGGAAATTAGAATATCTACAGTTTAGAACAGTTAAGTATGTGGAATTTATTTGCAAACTTTTTGGAATTTCACTAATATTTTGTGGGGAAACACCCTGTATTTTATTACCGACAAAATTACTGAGAAGTTAGATTATTGAAAACCACGGATCTTTTTATTAAAAGAGATTGAAATGTTTCTTTAGACTTAATATAGTAGATCTCGAAATTCTATTTTTTTAAATTGGACTTTGCATCATATGCAATACCTTTATTTGCCAGAGTAATGACATACGCACAAACTTAGAACAATTGAACGAGACAGAGCATGTGTGTATGTGGTTCTTTGGCACAATAAGAATGTTCAACTGTAGTTGGAAAACAACGTATTCATACTAGTTAATTGATCGTGGGAATTTCTGATATAGGCAGAAGTATTTCCAAGCGTCATGTAGTTTAAAATGGTGCAATCGCACAGTGCGCACTTAAAAATATTTTCCTACGGTGCCGAGACACGAGAGTGGCAACATATAGCCTATAAAATTTGACTGGTTTAGACGATGGCGAATCGTCAAGCATTTTGGCGATCCTCCCTTTATCGCCAAGCTAATGCTTCTCAACTTATTTTAAAAGTATAATCGAACTCTTTCAAGAGAGTATTGTCAAGTCCGGAAAGTAGGTTTACCATAGTTTGGACAAAAATGCATGTCTAGACGCATGCTGTGTGTATGTCGTAGATGCACCTTAGTTTGCTTAGAATTTTCACTAAGTAAACAAACGCTAACTTCGCGATAAGGGCAGACTGGCCAAGTATAGCTGTGTTGAGCCCTCCGTGACCGAATGGTTAAGACACCATCCGCTAATCGTTTGCGAGCGTAGGAGAGGCGCAGTGTTCAACTCCCGGTGACTCGTTGACCATCTTTGTGAGGGTCCTCGATGGTGCTGTCTATCCCATCCTTATACCTCGACTTAAGCGGGCACTTGATGTTAAGCACACCAGTCAGATGTATGTGTTCAATAAACAAACATAGCTCTGTTCAGGACCGGCGACCGGCGTCCACATCGGCAAATCATAAAGCAGTTAAACAAAAGGAGTGTACCTTATATTGCTACTCAATGTTTGGAGAAATGATTGATAGAACATACCGGCGCAGTGTATATATGTTTGCCGATTATTTGTCGGTTTAATTATTTAGTTGAACCATATTGACGTATCCATTCGTTATAAAAATTAAACTTTATTTTATTATGTGAGTTATATTGTACAATAATACAGGTATTTTAATAACTGCCATCAACTGATACGTTATTAAAACTGTTATATAAATCATAATCTACAACTACAATTTTTTACACTGGATCCAAGGAATATAAAGGTTTAAATAAATTTTTGAAATTTTAAATTTTAAAAACTTCAGATCTGCGATCGAGCTGTTTAAGCTGCAATTAAACAATGAATCTACCAAAAGGAATGTTAAAACTTGTATATAGAGGGTTTCTTCAAAACTAGGAGAATTGTTTTAGCCAGAGTTCATTGCATGCAAAAATGTAAATTTTTGTAACATTTTGAAATATACATGGTGTCCCAAAAATGACTGATGGATTTTAAAATTCAATAGCTTGAAAATGATGGCAGATATTAAAACAATTCCCATAGGAGTGTTATGTAAGATATCAGGAGTTTTTATGCTGCGATTCTCAGTTTTAGTTACAATTAGCATCGATAGATGGCGCTGCAAGCAATAATTGCTAAATCAAGGCTCGATTTTTCGGCCTCTTTCTTCTTCCATGCGAAAAAAGGAGATTAAGATTGATCCCAAAGTACCAAAAAACGGGTCTGGACTGAGCACCTATTGCTGTCAGCGCCATCTATTGTTGGAAATTCGAAATAAAATCAAGAATATCAGTAAAAAAACTCCTGACATCATACATATATAATCCTCCTGCAAGAATTTTTTAATATATGTTACCGTTTGCAAGTTATTGAATTTTAAAATCCATTTGTCATTTTTGGGACACCTGGTATTTGCATTAAATAGCAGAGGTATTATTAGGGTTATTCATTCCATACATAAAATCATTATTTTAATTACTCATTATCGTTTAATTTAATTTTGAGAAAGGTAAATATCAACTCTATGGACTGTAACCTACCCAGGTTCATAAATAATGCATACTATTTTTAGCAATGAGCCTTAATTTAAATATTTTTTCTTTTTAGTTTCCATAGAAGAGGCAGTGAGCTTCTTATGAAGAGCGAAATATTTTTTGGTGTCAGTTTTTTTAATGTCAAAGCTATGTCTGAACATCTGTAACCAGAGTGTTGTATCAACTCCATGTCTACGTTTTAATTAACATAAAAACCTAGAGGTGGCTGCACTGTAGCTTTTGTTTTCTGTTTAGTTGAAGAAGGAGGGTATCTTGTTGCTATTATTTAAACAACTGGATGGATAGTTGCTTTTGTATTTTCACAAAGCTCCTTTTACTAATTAAAAAGGTAAGGTTATCTTTCGATAACATCAACTCCATGCGCACTCCAACAATTTAAAGAATATAAATAAAAACAAAATATCTATTTTAGCATATTTGTTAGATGCGCATATAAGTACTTTTTTAAACCATGTGCTTACTAGGCTAAAATCATGGTATTTTGGCTGGTATAAAGTTGATATTTTTAATTCCATGTCATAAGATGACCAGACAGGTACAGGGTGATACTTGTATTTCAGCGGTTTTCCGTTGTTACCCATTGTTTTCTTTTTCCCTTCCTCTAAATTGGTTCATGAACCACTTTTCACGACAAGTACAAACTACGATTGGGCACCTAAAATCCAGATTTCCCTACTCTTCGAGCAGGATATGTGTGTAATGTGCCGGAGCCAAATAAACAAAATCAATTAGTTAAGCAAGCGATACAACAGACAAACCAGCAAATAAAAGGCTCTGCAATTACGTCGGCCAGGGTGTTGGTCTACTGGATGGCCGCCATGCGGCGATCAAGCGGACAATCGCCCCGATCCCAGACAGGTATACACGTTCGGCTAGGGAAATCTGACAGATAGGGGTCTGGTCATCGGTTTGGAGTCAGCCGATGTCCGCCATGCACGCTAATGGCGCCTGGTGCATGTAAAATCCGTCGTCGATGCAAAGTCCTCCAAGTTACCTGTGAATTATACCTCTGGAGGTACCTCACAGCTGAATTTCTCGTCACCTGACCAAGGTTCTAAATTACGAGGCCAACTTGAGTAGCAAAGCGAAGGTACAAAACAACAAGATCAAAATGTTAAGTAGCTGGATTAATTAAGTTCACATCTAAGCAGTAGGAACAGCCGATATGATGAAGATTTAGGCCCTCGTCAGATTTATTGCCACTACGCGGCGATTAGGCGGTCAGCGCCCCAATACCAGGTATCAAACCCGTTCAACTGGGGCGACCCGGCAGGCAGGGGCCTGGTCATCGGTTAGAAAGAAAAAACAGACAGGTACCCATGGAGTTCAGCGAATTTATTTAAAATTATATTAATACTTTAAAATTGTTCTTTAGTTTTATTTATTTAATATATTATAAAATATGTACATATGTAAAAAAGTAAAATTATAAGCTTATAATTTTTCTAATGAAAATAAGCTGTGTGTTTTTTAGAATAAAACTACATTCTTTTACAAACCTATTATACTTTTATATTATTTTGTTTACCTATATATTTACTGGGGTTTTGTGATTTTGGAGAATTTTATTGTATCCAAAAAATCTATTCATTTCAATAAAAGAAAATTGCAATTTTATTTTAAATTAAAATTTAAACATACAGGTCACTCACATGAAAATCCAACTAAAATTTCATGCATAGTACTTTCACATGCAGCATTTAACAGTTTTGTTTATTATCTTATAAATATGAGAACTTTTTAAATGCAGTATTTAATTCTGATAGATGAATTTGTTTTATAAAAATAAAAATTCTAAAAAATCCAGTTTGACAAAACAGTATCATTAGGTCAATGATTGTCAACCTTGCATCCGCAGGTACAGTTACCCTCACTGACTCCTTTTCAACATGATATTTTCCTCTGTATAATCACAAAAATAAACCCACATTTTGAATTCATTAATAGTAAATACTAATTTTTATAGAAAGTCGAAAATTATCAGTTTATGACTAATCTATTGAAAGTCTCGCATTTACTGACAAAGACAGCATTTTTAACATTAGTTTCATTATTTGTCAACTACAGTAGTATGAAAAGGTTTGCAACACTTTTTACAGGAGATTTTTCATAAATATACAGCTTTATCCATCCGACATATATATATACAGGATGTTTAAACAAAATTGCATTCATGAATAGTAAATACTAATTTTTATAGAAAGTCGAAAATTATCAGTTTATAACTAATCTATTGAAAGTCTCGCATTTGCTGGCAAAGACAGCATTTTTAACATTACTTTCATTATTTGTCAACTACAGTTTTATGAAAAGGTTCGCTACACTTTTTACCGGAGATTTTTCATAAATATACAGCTTTATCCATACGACGTCTATATACAGGGTGTTTCAAAATAATTGCATTCATGAATAGTAAATACTAATTTTTATAGAAAGTCGAAAATTATCAGTTTATAACTAATCTATTTAAAGTCTCACATTTGCTGGCAAAGACAGCATTTTTAACGTTAGTTTCATTATTTGTCAACTACGGTATTATGAAAAGTTTCGCTACACTTTTTCCGGAGATTTTTCATAAATATACAGCTTTATCCATTCAACATATATATATATATATACAGGGTGTTTAAAAAAAATTGCATTCATGAATAGTAAATACTAATTTTTATAGAAAGTCGAAAATTATCAGTTTATAACTACTTAATTGAAAGTATCGCATTTGCTGGCAAAGACAGCATTTTTACCATTAGTTTCATTATTTGTCAACTACAGTATTATGAAAAGGTTCACTACACTTTTTACCGGAGATTTTTCATAAATATACAGCTTTATCCATCCAACGTATATATATATATATATATACAGGGTGTTTAAAAAAAAAATTGCATTCATGAATAGTAAATACTAATTTTTATAGAAAGTCGAAAGTTATCAGTTTATAACTAATTAATTGAAAGTCTCGCATTTGCTGGCAAAGACAGCATTTTTACCATTAGTTTCATTATTTGTCAACTACAGTATTATGAAAAGGTTCACTACACTTTTTACCGGAGATTTTTCATAAATATACAGCTTTATCCATCCAACATATATATATATATATACAGGGTGTTTAAAAAAAATTGCATTCATGAATAGTAAATACTAATTTTTATAGAAAGTCGAAAATTATCAGTTTATAACTAATTAATTGAAAGTCTCGCATTTGCTGGCAAAGACAGCATTTTTACCATTAGTTTCATTATTTGTCAACTACAGTATTATGAAAAGGTTCACTACACTTTTTACCGGAGGTTTTTCATAAATATACAGCTTTATCCATCCGACACACATATATATAGGGTGTTTAAAAAAGTTGCATTCATGAATAGTAAATACTATTTTTTATAGAAAGTCGAAAATTATCAGTTTATGACAAATCTATTGAAAGTCTCGCATTTGCTGGCAAAGACAGCATTTTCAACGTTAGTTTCATTATTTGTCAACTACAGTATTATTAAAAGGTTCGCTACACTTTTTATCGGAGATTTTTCATAAATATACAGATTTATCCCTCCGACATCTATATACAGGGTGTTTCAAAATAATTGCATTCATGAATAGTAAATACTAATTTTTATAGAATGTCGAAAATTATCAGTTTATGATAGACCGGGAGGCGGTAGCCGCAGACAATCACCTCATCGAGTGCATGGCTTAAATTCCAATATTAGTTAAAACTTGATTCGCATATTAAAATGCAATTGGTCTGCCAAATCATATCTTTGTGGAAACACCTGAAACCCCGATTTTTAGTGGTTGACTCGTAGGTTTACCACTGTATCTTCCTACACCGAAAGGTATGAAAATATGGAGGACTGAGAGCTGGAAAACACAATGGTAAACCTACGAGTTAATTGCTAAAATCGGGTTTCCAGATGTTTTCCACCAAGGTTTTGCTGGAAAAGACAACATTTTTAACATTAGTTTCATTATTTGTAAACTACAGTAAAGTTTTTTTACACTTTTTACATGAGATTTTTCATAAATATACAGCTTTATCCACCCGATCTCTATATACAGGGTGTTTTAGAAAACATTTTGAATTCATGAATAGTAAATACTTATTTTTATAGAAAGTCGAAAATTATCAGTTTATGACTAATGTATTGAAAGTCTCGCATTTGCTGCCAAAGACAGCATTTTGAACATTAGTTTCATTACTTATAAGATACATTTTTATGAAAATAATTGTTACACTTTTTACATGCGATTTTCCATAAATATTCAGCTTTATCCATCCGATATCTATAAACAGGGTGTTTTTAAAAACACTACTTAAATTTCGAAAAAAACCACAAAGAAATGCCAAAACACATTTATTTGTTCTAAACGACTATAGATGTTCAAATTGTCCTTCTCAAATTTCCGGACATGATATTCAAAAAATAATTCTTTCAGCATGTCATGTTGTATGATCATTACAAAACTTCTGCATTATTAGATATATTGATGAATAGATAGCGCATAGCGATCACCAGACACCTCCATTCTTTCATACACTGTAAAAAAAAATCTGTAGTTCTACAGATGTAAAGTTACATGCTTACTAAACTTTCACCTGTAACTGTACGAAAAAAGCTGCAAATCTACAAAACTAGTTTTTGTAAAGCTACAATAATCTGTAAATTTACAAATGAATCTGCTAAAATTTCAGTAATCTTACTAAACTTTTATTTGTAACCCTGGCTGCAGTTACATGAAAAGTTCTCGGAATCCCAGTTTCCAAAAAAATTCTTAGTAACCTTACAGATCTTTTGATTTTCGGCGCAAAAGTGTGTCTGTTACATGAAATTTTATTGTTGCCGTTACATGAAAAGTTCTAGGAATCCAAGTTTCCTAGAAAAACTTTAGTAACTTCACAGATTTTTTTTTACAGTGTAGACTTCTTGTTAAAAAATAAACTTCTGTAGTATAACAACACTCTTCCGCCATGTTGGCGTATCCACACATACGCATTTCTCGATATTTCTATGAATTTAGCTTGCTATGCCAATTTAGGGGATAACATAACGAACTTTAAGGTTTCGCTTTCTAGTTTTCAGAAGTCTCTTTCGCTTGCTTAAAACTAGAACCGCGGTGACAGGTTATTTTGACCCGTACACTGTAAAAAAAATTCTGTAAAGTTACTAAAGTTTTTTCTGGGAAACTGGGATTCCTAGAACTTTTTTTGTAACGGCAACAACACAAATTCATGTAACAGACACACGAAAATCAAAATATTTGTAAGGTTACTAAGAATTTTTAAGGAAACTGGGATGCCTAGAACTTTTCATGTAACTGCAACCAGGGTTACAGATAAAAATTTAGTAACATTACTGTAATTTTAGCAGATTCATTTGTAAAGTTACAGATTTCTGTAGCTTTACAATAACTAGTTTGGTATATTTGCAGCTTTTTTGTACAGTTACAGATGAAAGTTTAGTAAGCATGTAACTTTACATCTGTAGAACTACAGATTTTTTTTTACAGTGTACCAAATGAAAAGATGTCGATTCAAACCAGAAATTTGTTCATTAAATAATATAAATGTTTGCTGCATAAAAATAAGTTCAACAGATAAGTTAAAAAGTTTGAAATAAATCTTATGGTGTCAAATATATTTTTTTAAATTTGATCAAAATTTCCTGCAGTTCTAGTGTTAACTTGCATCGCTTCGCTTGCCATGGATTATTTAAATTTCTACAAGCAATTTTTTGGAACGTCTCGCGTATGCCATTATACATTATATGGCCAAAGGTGACCGGTCACTTGCGATTTTAGACGTATTGTTAAATATCTAGAAAAATACATGAAGAATTATCATGAAACTCCAGGTGTGTAAACAGAATAGCATAGGTCATATATATCCGCAAATAAATTTTCCCGAAACCCCATAGGGGACCGTCAACAAATTGAAACAAAACGAATAATTTTTGGATAAAGAAGCAAAAGAATGAGGGGTTGTATCCAAATATTGTACGTCCAATATTGTGTACATTATCTTGGCACTAATCAACATATATATGGATACAGCTCCTCATCTTTTTGCTTATTTTTGGGGACAACGAATTTCTAGCTTATTCTATCCACGATAATTTTCAGAATTTTCAAGCTATGTTTTTGAGACTTTCGCAAAAGTTTCTCTATACATTTGGCTAATACATTATGCACATTATATTTTGATTTCTTTCGCGCATGCACAGTGAAGCATTCTTTAGTTAACCTGCTCATTTTTGATCCAATTTTTATTATTTGTTAATTCTGATTGCAGGGTATTGTGTACAATGATGTTTGTCATATTTTATGAAAAGAATATTTTTTTATAATAAGAACTCTGCAAATTATAATCAAAAAACTTGGCAAATTTTGCGACTGTTTTTTTTTTTTAAAAAAACCTCAATTTCTCAACTAGTCTACATGCTATCCTCATAAAAATGAAAACAGTTTATTATAATAAACCTCTTAATCATGTTCTACAGTTTGGACACTTATTCTAAATCGGTTTTTACAGGTTTATCCAAAAGATATTCGTTCTTTTTCAATTTGTTGACGGCCCCTATGGGGTTTCGGGAAAAAACGTCTCGGAAATATATGACCTATGCTACACTGTTTACATACCCGGAGTTTCAGGATAATTTCTTATGTATTTTTCTAGATATTTGACAAAACGTCTAAAATCGCAAGTGACCAATCATCATTGGCCATATAGTGTATATACCGGGTTTCGCAAAAATGAGTGATGGATTTTAAAACTCCATAACTTGAAAACGGTGACAGATATTAAAAGAATTCTGGCAGGAGTGTTATGTAAGATGTCGGGTGTTTGTATGCTGCGATTCTCAGTTTTAGTAACAAATAGCATCGATAGATGGCGCTGCAGGCAATAACCGCTAAATACAGGCTCAATTTTTTGGCCTCTCTCTTCTTCCATGCGAAAAAATGAGATTAAAATGTATTGAATGGGTCCCGAAGTACCAAAAATCGGGTCTAGACTGAACGCCTAGCGCCACACGGTCTCAGCGCCATCTATTGTTTGAAATTCGAACTAAAATCAAGAATCACAGTACAAAAACTCCCGACATCATACATAATACTCCTACAAGAATTTTTTTAATATCTATCAACGTTTGGAAATTATTGAATTTTAAAATCCATCAGTCATTTTTGGGACACCCGGTATATGCACTGTAAACTGAAATGTCTTAAATTCAGACACTTAAGTGTCTGAAACGGGGTGTTCAATTTTCAGACATTTTAAAATGTCTGAATTTTTAAGACACTTGTATGCGTCTGAATTTAAGACACTTCAAACGTCTGAATAGCGGCCATCTTTGAACATACTTTTTTTAGCACTACATGCCGCCATGTTTCACCAAGCTAAACTCCACAGCCATGTTTGACCACGCTGAATCTCCGCGTCCATGTTTGACCATGCTGAATATTCCTCAATAAATGGAAAAATATTTTATCATAAAGCAAGGCTGTGTTTGTTTCATAAGCAAAACCTGATTCGTGAGCATGGGCAAGCTGGGTCGTGTCCCTCCCACTCCGCCGCCTCCCCCCCCCCCCCCACCCCGGATTCTAGGGACCCGAAATTCGTTATCAAATTTTCGTAAAGCTGATATTTTGAATCTCTTTCGATGTTGCACTGATTATAATCGCTATTATGAACTTTTAGAATAAAATACGATTAAAAACAATAAATATACATTTATCTAAATACAGTAAAACGTTTTAATAGCAGGCACTGCGGGACATCGGAATTTGGCCACTATTCGTAGGTGTCTGCTTTTCAGAAAAATGCAAATATGTATGAGTTGCTATTTCGAACAACAACACATATTATTTATATTTGTATATTTTCGACTAAGAAAAGCTGACACCTCTGAATAGCGGACAAATTCCGCGGTCCCGGAGTGTACGCTATTGAGAGGTTTTACTGTATTTAAATAAATATACTATTTTTTGTTTTGTTTCGTTTTTAATCTTATCTTAATCTGAAAGTTCAAAATATTGATAAAATCAGTGAAATTTCGAAGGGGATTTAAAATATCAGCTTTATGAAAACTGCATATCAAATTTGAGGACCTTCTGAAATCAGAAAAAGGGTGCAGGTCTACTGGTCAGTTTGTTCATGTTTTAACTTTTAATCAGGTCCTGCATCTTGAAGGAAAATCCTGCTCTATGATTCATTAAATAAAAATATATACTATATGTGAGTGGCCATTATGAAGGTTTTATTGCATGTTCTTTCATCTAAAATAATCTTCCTGAGTACCTTGTTATAGGGCTCCTAATTTGGGTCCTACTGTCTAATCGTTATAGCGACAATCACTATAATGTGGGGAAAAAATCACAATCTAGTCTAAAAATTGTATGTTGGGAATTCAAACTATAACAGAAAACTTTCATTCTTAGTTCTTTAAAAAATAATTATTTGCGGTTCCCATCACAGATGGCTTCACTGCTTAATCCTTAAAACAATTATCAGCATAATATAATAGTTTGCTAAAATAGTTTCAACTCCCCCCCCCCCCCCAAAAAAAAAAAAATGCCCGAGCTCTCTTGTTTTCATGCTGAACCATTTAAATGACAATCTAAGCACAGAAATTTCAGAATAAATTATGTCTGCTCTGAGAATTTAATGCAAATCAATATCATAAGCATACACTATATGTAAACAAATATCTGAATTTCAACAAAAAATCGATAATTATATTACAATAAATAATTAATTTAAAATTTCTAAATTGAAATGGTAAAAAATCTCATTTAAATTCTCACATTAAATTATAGCAGAGAACTGCACTTCATTGCCAAAAAACAAAGTAAATAAATAAATAAAACACAATCATAACAGAATAAACGCTCGTTAAATGTAAACAAGCACTTCAATTTCAGCAAAAATCGCATAATCACAAAATGTATTATTTCATTTAACTGCTCTAAAATGCATACAGTAAACTCTCATTAATCTATAATACATAGTCAAATGCAAACAATGAAATTTATATTCAAGGTTTCATAGTCAACTAATCGCAGTGTTTTTCCGTTTTTCATTTTTTATAGAATGTTACTTTTTTTATTTATCAATCTTTTTGCTTTACTAATTCAATCGGTTTTTCAGTTTAATAGTTGCTTCTCTGTGAAACATTAAATTAAATAATGATAATTATAAATATAAGTATTTTTAATGAAACAATTATTTCTGAACTGGAATTGTTTTTTTTACAAAACTTCCAAGATAAAATTTCAAATTATAAATCTAAAATATTGAAACAAACAGCAATTAAATCAGTGTTTCAGAAAATTAAAAGTATTCAAGCTAGAATGTCCATTTGGATTTGTATATTTACATATGTATGCTTTTTTATTGCTATGTATAATTTAATTATACGTACAGCACTTAATTTTGTGAAATTGATAACCTTTCAATATTGAAGAGATATTTTATTGCGAATCTTGTATTAAATTATTATATTTACATTTTAATATTCATTTCATTTGGCTTTCATGGAAAACTGTCAGAGAAATACTTCTGCTTAATTTGCTTTAAAGAACCATCAAATTAATATTGATATACAATAAATATCTTATAGCATTCAGTTTTCTTAATAAAAAGTATAAGTTTCTTTCCTTGTAGTGCGCTGTGAATTAGTTTTACATTTGAATAGAATAGTAAAACAACAATAATATAAAATTAAAAAGAAAGCTCTTTTCTTTATCTTAATATTTCACATTTTCTTTCAAATATTAACCTTTATAAAATCATTTCATGTTATGAGGATTTTTATTGAAAAAAAAAATGTTAAAAAATTTTGAAAAATGTCAAAATATATTAAAGTTTTTTGAACAACCTATATTTTATATTTTGTACAAGCATACTTAAACAGTAACGAGAAAAGAAAAGGAAAAAAAAAGAGGAAGGAAGAGGGAAAAAATACAGAACCAGTTAAATCTCACACATTTTATTCCTAAAAGGAAAATTCCTTAAAAAAAAAATATTTGGCTCTGTCATGGGTCATTGTTCTTACCTATACACATCTCCCCCCTCCACACACACTTTTCCTTTTTTTTTTTTTTTTTTTTCATATTATATTAATTTTCTTGTTGTGATGCTATTCAATTTTATTTATTTATTTTACTTTTTCAAGATCATATTCATTGAAGAACATCGATTTTGGTTCTTACTGTATTTTCAAAATGGCTTTGTGACGTGAAATTTAAATGCGTTATTGATATGGAATATGAAATACATCTGAATGTACTTTTTGTATTCTAAACAAGTTTTCACAAACTTATATTAAAAAGAAGAAGAAAAAAATAGTCATGCAATTGAATATTAGAATAATTTTTTTTTTTTTTTTAGAGTGGTTTAATTTTCATAGGAAAAATAAAAAATTGATTTATAAAAAATTCAAAATTTCACGATGACATCATTCTGATGCGTTTATGATTCATTTAATGCACACACACACACACATATATATATATATACAACAACATGAGAAATAACTTCTAGTTTGAAAAGTTATTGTGCCTAAAATTTACCATTTTTGTCTTCATGTAAATGCATATAAATAAACATTGGGGGAAAAAAACAGCAATTTTATTTGAAAAATGTAGTTATGCAAGTAAATATATAACCGTCTATCTTCTTCCTAATTATCATTTTAAATTTGTAATATTTTTTTTTATTGAAAAAAAATCAAAAACACACACAAATTACACAAACACTAAACACATTAGTTTTTAAATTCTCTTTCTCTTTCTTTCTAACCGATGCCCCAGCTTAACGGGTTTAGTACCTGGCATCGGGGCGAAAGACCGCCTAACCGCGGCATTTCTAATTCCACTAGACTTCTGTTCTAGCGTCCTTCAGAGCCGTTCTGATTGGTTAGCACGCTCCAGATAAAGTGGCCAGCCGTCCGAGCGTCGTTTGCACATATTCGAATATTTCTTTTCAGTTACTATTTCGTTTCTGATGCTACATAAGTTTGATTTGAATAAATTAGTTTCCATTTTTAGATAATGAAACTGCTGTTTTCTACTTGAAAGTATTCAAAAATACCTGTATAAAACGCAATTCCGTCATTTCCATACTAAAACAGTTTTTTTTTAATCACTTAAGATAAAGTCATAAAGACTGTTTCATAAATTTTAAATGTTATTTGTATTAAAAATTATTAAAAAATATATAATGTATATTAAAAACGCATTTTCACTTATAAAACGCCGCAGTTGCAGGGAGAATTTGCATATCTAAATCATGAAAAAATATAAAATCAGAAACTTTTTTTTTTGGGGGGGGGGGGGGGGGTGGGGGGAATACCGCCTAACTGTCCCCTGAATTTGCAACTGAATCCTCCAATACCTCCATGAAACATATTTAAAAATTCCATATTCAGTGCTAAAAAAAGAATACTTTTCAGGTTTATTTTTATTATCAGTGTTACAAATATAAATAGATCAAAAATAACCCTGGTTTTATATCTTTTTTCATGGTTTAGGGATGAATATTCCCCATGCAATTGCAGCGGTTTAAAGTGACAAAGCATTTTTAATATAAATTATATATTTTTTTTTATAATTTTTAATATAAATAACATTTAAAATTTATGAAACGGTCTTTAAGTTGAAATGTTTGGAAAAAAAAAAACAGTTGGTATGGAAATGATGGAGGTTTGTTTTATACAGGTATTTTTGAATATTTTCAAATAAAAAATAACAGTTTCATCATCTAAAAATGGAAAAAAAAATTATTCAAATCAAACTCATGTAGTATCAGAAACGAAATAGCTGAAAACAAACATCCGAATATGTGCAAACGGTGCTCGAACGTCTAGCCACTTCATCTGAATCGGACCAGCCAATCAGAACGGCTCTAAGGATGCTAGAACAGTTTCTGAAGTACGCTAGAACAGAAGTCTAGTGGAAATAGAAATGTCGCCGCCTAACTGCCGCGAAGCGGCAATAAACCTGACATCATTGCCTCGATCGTCATCCTATTTGCAGTGCCTACTGCTGGTTTGTGTATACTATGTTTTGCCGGTTACTTAACGTTATAACCTGTTGTTCGGCACCTGCACATTGCTACTCATGTTGGTCTCGTAATTTAGAACCTTGATCAGATGACGAGACCTTCACCTGGCCAGGCACCTCCAGAGGTATAATTCACAGGTAACTTGGAGGACTTTGCACCCACGACGGATTTTACATGCACCAGGCGCCATTAGCGTACATGGCGGATTATAGCCAGCAGTATGCCTCGATCCCGCGGCCTTAGCTGCGGATTCGATGCTCTGCCAACTGGGCCACCGCTGCCCGAACTACTTCTGAATGACCTGGGGTTTAGAAGCCGAGTTGTTGGTGCAGACTTGTCATAAGAAAAAGGATTGGAGGGGGTGAGGAAGCAAAAAAAAAAAAAATTAAAAAAAAATAAAAATAAATAAATAAATAAATAAATAAATAAAAAAGAATTTAAAAAAAAAAGAAATAAAAAAAAAATGGAGCGCCGCAGATAGACAAGTTGCACCAAAAGTTAATTTTGGGCCGAAATGCTAGACAAACATAACGATGCAGGGGGATGGGACTCCGCCTATCTACCGTACCCGACCGCGTAGAAACTGACTCCGTAGACTTCCCACTGGAGAGGGTCCGGTAGCTTGTGCAGACTATAGCCTATGTGCAACTAAGAATAATAAAGAGGCGGTAGTCAAAAAGAAAAAGAAAAAAAAAAAACCTGAAAGGGAAAGGGCTTAGCTTGTACATGTTATTACACTTAAAACTTACTTATAGCTATTTACTTAACTATCATCTATTACATATATTGTTTTAATATTATCCTATAGCACTAGGTGATACTAAACGAACTAGAGTAATTTACTTTAGATTATTTAAATATTTCCTGGCTATTTAAAATGGATTTATATTTTAATCATTTCTAATATTAGAATCGGGATTTTATTTATTAATTATTATTATTATTTTTATATTATCTTATGACAAGTTAACTATGAATTGGCATACTATTACTTAGCTAGGAGGGAATTGAGAAGAGACTAACGAGCTGACCTAGTGAGATTAATATACTAATTTCTAACTGAACTAGCTGCTTGAGGTTGTAACTTAGACATAAGCTATGGGTGTTGGGTTTGACCTAAATTAACATTTAATTTAATAATTCATTATATTTGTCTAGTATAATATACTTATCTCACCCAGTGGACTTGTTCTTCTGAGGAGGTTTCCTTGTCTTGGTATTTGGTCACTGTCGTGGTGGTTGTCTTTTTAATATTTTGACATATTCTTGTGGGTCTTTTCTTTATCCTTGATTAGATATATGCTTCTCACATACCGTGAGATGCTTGTCTCTATCGTAGGTTGTTTTCCTTTATGACTATCAATGGTGGATGTCTAGATTTGAGGTTTTGTCACTTTGCGAACTTGCCGCTGATGGTTTGACGACTTGTGGTCTTTAATTGTGACCCTTTGAGTTGGCTTTGATCACTTAACAGGCTCATTTTCCTTTGTTTGTATGTTACCTTGATACGTGAATGCGCACATAGCGATCAGTCCATTGGAACCTAATGGCTGTTATCACGATTTATGCAACATTGTTGCGAGCTATTTGAAAAGGCTTGTGCACTACTGGAGTGGGGCTTGTTCCATGGCCGTTAGTCCGTCAATTTTTTTTATGATGACTGTTTTCACAAGATGTATCGTTATAATTTCTCCTTTGTTGTAGTTGGCTTGGTTTAGCATGTCGTTGGCTTCTCTGTTTCATATTTAAAACACATCTTTTCCTTATCCACTTAACTATCTTCGGATGATTCGTTGGGTTTGTGTGAGTGAGCCGTAGCTATCAGTTCATCATAAATGACTTCCACCTCTCAGAAGTGCGATAAATCGATTTTTTTTTTTTTTGCAAGTAAAAGGTTCCTTCACCTGCGGCCGCGGTCAACTTAATAGTTAGACTCGGACCTTTTTTTTTTTTTTTTAAATATATATATATATATATATATTAAACCTGAAAATAAGGCAGTTAGTTAGTTTGGGGTGGCGATGTCCGCTGGGATGGTATGTGTTTAGCTTTGTTCTTTTATGTTTTATTGAGAGATGGAGTCTATGTTTTCTATTAACCATCTGATAACTGCTTTGCCCTTGTTTTGTACATGTTTATTGTTTGCTAGTTGATTATGCCAAAGTTGCTCGTTGTTTGCTGTGATTTGAATCAGATGGTGTGGTTGTGTAAGTGGGCAGGCTGTTAGAAAGTGTTTTGGGGTTCCCAATTGCCCGCATGCACAGTTTGGCTCATCTTTGCGCTTGAATTTGTGTAAGTATTCTGGGAATGCTCCATGTCCCGTGTATATCTGGCTGAGTAATTTACAACTCGTTAGTCTGTTTGTACTTACTTTTGGGAAGTATTGATATGTTGTCCTGCCCTTGTCCCCGTAATCCCACTCGAACTGCCACTGTTTAATAATTATTTCTTTAATTGTTTTTTTAAGGTTTGTTATTGGCCTTTCTAAGTTATATGGAATTTCTTTTATTTTATTTTCTGCTGCTTGTTTGGCTAATTCGTCGGCATCCTCGTTTCCTTGGATCCCCACATGTGCTTTAACCCAGCTAATTTTGAACCTATTATTTGAGAGTTTAATTGCTTCTTGTATATCATTTACTAGTTGTGTGGTGTTAAATGGTTTGCTTAATGTTTGGATGGCTGACATGCAGTCCGAGCGGATGCTGTATTCCATCCCTGTGTTGTTGCCGCAATATGCTGCTTGTAGTATGGCCAGTAGTTCGGCTTGAAAGACACTATTAAACTTCCTTAAAGGTGCTGACCACGATTTAATTTTTTGTTCATTTTTGAAGGCTACGAATGCCGAACCCGTAGCTCCTGATTCCAATTTTGAGCCATCTGTGTAGATATTTATGTCTTTGACGTTGTGCCCTATTCTTGGTTCGATTGTTTCTGCGGGGTGAGTGTTCCATACGTTTATTTTTTTTGTATAGTCCGTGTGATTTATTGTTGTTCCATGGAGGTTTACATTTTCTCTCAGTCTTGATACTGTACCGTATGTTGCTTCGTATTTTACTTGTAGGTGTATTGGAATCAGGCCTGCAAGTACCTGAAGGGCCGCGGTAGGGGCAGTTTTATATGCCTTAACAATGGACAGCAGGAAGTGTATCTGGCAAGAGGATAATACCTCCTTGCTCCTTGTATTCAGGTTGTGGCCCCAAATAGGGGCGGCATAAGTTAGTGTCGTTTCAACTACTGTCCTATACCAAGTTTTAATAATTTCTGGTTTTAAGCCCCAGTTCCTGGATGCCATTGCTCCCAACATGTTGAATGTGTTTCTTATTTTTGCTGCTTGTGTTTGGCAATGCGCTAGCCAGTTGAGGTTTTTGTGTATTATGACTCCTAAGTATTTTATTTGCTCTTTTCCTTCAAGTTCTTTGTCATTGAATTTTATGCCTTCTATTTTATATGTGTCCTCTGTTGGAAGATTCCTTGTGTGTGTTCTGTTTAGATACAGCAGTTCTGTTTTATCCCAGTTTAGCGTTAGTTTATTTCCTGTAATCCATTCATTGAATTCTTTGATTATTTTGTTAGCTAGTTTAACTAATTTGATTTTTGTTTTTGCTCTAAGTATTATTATAAAATCATCCGCGAATGCTTGTATTCTTACGTTAATTCCCCAATTTTTCTTGAGAGCCGTATCTGCTATGAGCAGCCACAGCAAAGGCCCGAGACAGCTGCCTTGTGGGCAGCCCCCGAATGTCTGCTTTGTTAAAATAATGCCGTTTTCTTCGATTGTGACGTACCTGTCTTTTAGGAAGCTCAATATCCAGTTTGTTAAATAAGTTGGATTGGGGCTTAAAGACTGCTTAAGGTTTTCAGATATAATAGGCCATCTGATATTATCGAATGCTCCCTTTATATCCATTGCTATGAGTAGTGTTTGGTAACCCTCTATTTTATCCTGTTTAATTGTTTTTATAAGATTATTAAGTGCATGTTCGCACGAGATCCCTTTTTTAAATCCGTATTGTTTATCGCTCCAATATTTGTTTACTGTTAGGTGGTGGGATATTCTGCCGTGTATTATTCTTTCTAAAATTTTACTGAATGTCGGTAATAGGCTGATTGGTCTATAATTTTGGGGGTCTTTAGGGTCTTTACCTTTCTTGTGGAACAGAACCACTGTACCTATTTTGAAAGATTTTGGAAAATAGTTAAAGTGGAGGCAAGTATTGTATAATGTTAAAAGAAGTTGTGGCGCTGCATTGTGAATTCGTTTTATTAGGTTATAATCAATATAGTCGAAACCAGGGGCTTTGTTTTGTTTAATGTTTTTAATTATCCTGTTCAGCTCTTGTCGCGTCATTGCAGGGGGGTTTTCTTCTTCTTCTCTTGGCTTTTCCGATGTTAATTTATGTTCTATTTTTGGGTCTGTTAAGTAAAGGCTATTTATGAAGTGGTTTAGTGTATTTTTAATTGTGACTTCTTTGTTGTCTGGCAGGATATTGACTAACCTTGATGGGCATGTTTTCTTACCCGACGCTATCTTGTATTGTGGTCCGTATGTATTTTTAACTTCTTCACAGTATTTCTTCCATGAATCGCGTTTAGCTTTTTGTACTATTTTTTTAAGTTTTGCCCTTTCTTTTTTGTATTCTATGTGTAATTTCTGTTTTTTTTCCCCCGTCTTCTTGTTTTTGAAATTTTCTCCTAAACGCTCTGACCCTGTTTCTTGCTATTTTAACCTCTTGCGTCCACCATTGCGGCGCTGTTATGACAGGTGCTTTCCTTTGTTTATAACATTTAAACGCTATTGTTTTAATTTCGTTTTGGAGTCTTAAGGTTATTTTATCTAACTGGTCTGTGTTTGTTATTCTTTTAAGATCTTTAATATATCTATTTCTTATTTGTTTTATTGTTTTCTCAAATTTAGCGTGTTTTCCGTATTTCGTTTCTAACCTGTGTCTTTGATAGTTAGTGTTATCGTACTGTAGTTTAAATTTAATATACTTGTGGTCGCTGCCCGATTCATCATCGCTCACTTCCCAATCTGTAATTTCAGTCCCTAGTTTTGTTGTAGCTATTGTTAAATCTGGCCATCCCTCTAGTTTCTTTTGTCCCCTTATTGTACTAAAAGACGCTGGTGCTCCTGGAGGGTTTTGGACAAAGAGCGAGTTTAGGAGTAGAAAATCTGTAAGTTTTTCACCCCTGTCATTTATATCTGCGTACCCCCATTGTTGCAAGTGTGCGTTGAAGTCCCCCGCCAGTAGAATCTCGCCCTTTGCTAATTTCAATGTGTCTTCCACTTCCTGAAGTACTATTGCGAAATCTGCCGAGGGGGGAGCATATACGTTTATTATTGTTATAGTTTCTTTTTTATTTTCTACTTTTATTGCTGTTGTATATTCTTTTTCTGCGATTGTTATTGGGTTTGTGCCTATGTTCGTTACTATGGCTGATCGATTATGTTTTGTTTTGGTTACTTTCCAGATGCTGTTTTTATCGCTAAAGGCTGTTATTTTTTCTGTTCTTTTATTTTGATAGTAGTCTTGAAGCAGTCCTATGTTAATCTTGTTTTCACTCATGTAACCCTTTAATGAGTTAGTGGCATGAAAGCTATTGTGTAGATTAATTTGTATGAATTTAGTATTGTCTTTATCTTGCGAGTTTTCTTTTGTGGTGGAGCTTGCTATATGTATTTTTTTATTTTTCTGTTTTTGCATGTTTAACGCTTGGGTGCCTTTTTGGCACGCGCTATCTTTAATGTCGGCGTGGTGCATAATTGACTCTATTTAGTTCACGTACTCTTTGTTCACGTTCTCTGATTTCTGCTTGTGTACGCCTATACAATCGTGGAATACCCCCGTATGTATTTACTGTTACTAAGTCTTTTAAAACTTCCTCACCCGTGGTTAGTTTTGTTTTCCCTTTTTCTAGTTCCAACTGCCTTATTGTCAGTAGTTTACGGTAGACCCTGCACCTCCCGTCATGAGCCGTGTGGTCAACTGGTAGATGTGCTATGAGGTGATCTTTATTCCATTCATTGAAGGTTGTGCACATGACACACCGCTTCGTATTTTTGGGGCAGTCTTCGTATCTATGGTGGCCGGCGCAAATTGGACAGTATTCTTCTTTTTGGGTACACTGGTTTGCAAGATGATCAAACCCTTGGCATCGATGACATCTTAGGATTGTGACATAGTTCTTTACTGGGCATTCCCTCAGTCCCAGGCAAACCGTTCTCTCTCTGAGCATGTGATTTGCCAAGGGCTCGGGGAGCGATACCGGTATGTGCACTTTTCCCGCAGATACCGTAGGGTTCGTATCTTTTCCAGATTATCTTTGGGGCTGATGCCTATCTTCCTGCATATCTTCGTTTTCACTCTTGTTTCATCTGTTTCCTCTGGTGCGTGGAAGATTATGATTCTCTTCATCTTCATGTTTGCTGTCTTGATATTCAAACCGCTGCTACTTTCTTCGCTTTCTGTGAGGGCATCTTTTATCCTCGTGGCTTGTGCCGCCGAATCACATACTATTTTCACACCGTTGCTTATCTTCTTGACGTTCTTCACCCCGTCTTTGTTTTGTATCTTGCTGGCTACTTATTGCTCCACTTCTTCTGCTGTTCTGTCTTCTTTAGCTTGGATTATTACTGTAGCTGTAGCTTCTTGTACGGCTCTTGCATATGATTTTACGACCGACGTTTTCATACTTACCAGTTCTTCTTTATCAGTTATTTCTTCATTGATCGTTGTTCTTAAGGCTGTTGATTGTTCCATAACTTCTATACTGGCCTCGGCGTGCACAGCCCTAGTCTCGATCTCCATTAGTGAATTTATCACTATTTGGAGTGCTCGTTCTATGGCCGTGCGCGTCGAAGCGGTGATTTTTGTAGATTTTGCTGCGATTGATTTAATATAGCTAATTGCCAGCATTCCTCTTTCAACTTCTAACGATCTTCTTTTATTTGCTTCTGGCAGATCACAATAACTCATTAGCTTATTCTTGATTTCATCTGTCTCTTTATTTTCCATTTTTGAGGCATTCTGTTGGCTATCTTCGTCGGTATCGACTTCTGTCTCGTCATCGTTGGTGAGATCGAAATATTCTTGTATATTCTTCAGTGTTATTACTGTCTTTTCGGGGAGCTCTTCTTTTTTAGTTGAATTCTTCAATGATTGACCAGGTAGCTCCTTTCGAGCGGAGCCGGATCCACCTGCCACTACTGGTGTCTTTTTTTGTATTTTGGGTTTTAGTGTTGTTGATTTTGAGTTGATTTTTGGTGTATTGTTACGTATGTCTGTTGGAGAGTTTATGCTACTCCTAGAGGAGGAGCGAGTGCCGGGTGGCATTTTGTTGTGTTCTATTACGCTGCTTTCACCTCTAAGTGTACTTGTTTATTTTATTTTACTTCCCAGCGGAGTGGGGGGGGGAGGCAAAGATACATAAACATAAATTGATTTCACACAATAAATACTAATGGTAATTGGTTTACAAGCAGTTAAACAATTGTGGGGGGGAGAGAATGCTAGAACTTATGCTCTGTTGGGTACTAAGAATGCTAAGGTATAAGATTTAATCACTTACTAACTCCTAAAATGCAGTGAGAAAAATGAACTAGGGGGAAGGGGGGGGGGAAACTAAGCAAATCCTTAAATAGGCTGTAAGTGGGTAGAATAAAGGTATAGAATCTGTTAAAAGTCTTAGAAAGACACTATTGATTTATTAGTCCTTGTTAACTTGGTTGATTAATCAAAAGTTTTAATTTGAATACTTAATTGATTAATTGCGAGTTAGTTGTTCTCTTAGTAAGCTGTAGAAACTAGGAACTGGGGAGCTGAAAAATTGAATATATAGTATTTAAAATACAATGGCTCACTAATGCTTGCTGTGGGAGCTTATCTATCTACTGTGGAAGGGGTTTGTTAAAAAAAGTTATTAGTTCTTAGTGATCTTTCAAAGAGTGGGGACTTGAGAGACAATGAACTGGTATGCTGAAGACGAAGGGATTATAGGTGCACGAAGGATTAGTCCGATGCGTAGGGGAGAATGTCTATTGTACTGGGCAATGATTGACGCACCCTAACTTCTATTGTTACTTATCTATTAGCTATGTGGTGTATGGACACGGTTGGAATCTATATGCTGTGTTAAGAATGTGAACTGTAGGAGTTAAATGACTGAATATTATATTAAATTAAGTTGAATAATATGTCTAGGTTATTAGGAAAAATAAAAGTTTTGGAGAATAAAAGGTGAAGGGGCTGATTAATTAATACAGAGAGTTATTAAAATTAAGGGGCAGTTTTATAATGAATATAATAAATAATACTGTGTTAAACGGAACAAAAATAACAAAAAAAAAGGAGCTGTAGTAATGAAGAATTTAACCTAGAGAATTTTAATTTGTAAATTACTTACGTATTGTTTTTCCCCGCCAGGACTCCTGTATCGTCTAAAGATGTTGTTTACTAAAAGATGGCGTCCTTCTTTTACCTCTAAGTAGCCAGTGTTGGAGAAAATGGCGTTTGGGAGAGCTACGATCTTGATCAAGGCAAGCGCCTTATAGGGAGGGGGTTCTTTTTTCGCCGGAGATTTCCTTCTTTCGACCGGTCCTAACCTGTAGCGTCCTACCGCTGGCTGCTTGCTTCGCTCTTGGCGGCTGGCTTGTGCATGGTCCCTGCTAATTACTAATTACTTAGTAGCTAATTAACTGTGCATGATATCGTTGATTGAAAGGCAGCTTCGTGTTCCTCTGGTTTATTACCATCCGTGGGTACAAAAACAGTTGAAGTGGGCCTGGTATTTCCGTAGCTAGAAGCAAAATGGCGGAGCCCAAAAAAACGCGTTTACACAAGATGGCGACATTTTTCCTTTTCTAGTTAGTTTTTAAATTCTCAAGTTTTGAAAACCGAATAACTTCAAGTTTCAAAATTTATTGTGCCTAAAATTTACCATTTTTTTCTTTTTCATGTAGATGCATATAAATAAAAATCGGGGAAAAAACAGCAATTTTATATGCAAAATTTAGTTATGCAAGTAAATATGTAACATTCTAGCTTCTAATTTCCATTTTAAATTTCTAAAAAAAATTTTACATGGAAAAAAAATTTGAAAATACACACTAAACACATTAGTTTTCAAATTCTCAAGTTTTGAAAATCGAATAACTTCTAGTTTCAAAATTTATTGTGCTTAAAATTTACACTTTTTGTCTTTTTCATGTAAATGCATATAAATAACCTTTGGAAAAAACCCAGCAATTTTAAATGTAATATGTAGTTATGCAAATAAATGTGTAAAATTCTAGCATTTTCCAATTTTCATTTTAAATTTGTAATCACTGTTTTACTTAAAAGAAAAAAAAAAATGAAAAATCAATATTCCAATTAATTTTCAAATTCTCAAGTTTTGGAAACTGAAACATAAAATTTTGAGCTATAAATGGAAGTAAATTATGATATATTTATTTACTTTTTTTAGAGGAAATCAAATTATCGCTGTAAAAAATATTTTCAAAATACCATTAACTATTAAAATAATGGAATTATTTAATACTGATTTTATATATCAGAAAGTCAGAATATTTTTTTTCTTTTAACTGTCATTTATATAGTTTAGAAAACATAAATAGGATATGTAATACAATTACACTTACTTTCAAACCGAATAATATCATGTGGAACTTATAAGATGTATTTAAATTGACATTTTTAAGGTTAAAAAACGTTTTTCCAAATACGCCCCCCCCCCTCCCCCACAGAAGAAATGTACAATTCTAATTATAAAACATAAAAAATAAATCACAACAATTTATCATTTTATAATTTTTATTCAGTATTTAATATAAACTGAATTGGATATTTTTCATAACGAGCAAAAAATTAATTTAAAAGTCAGTCGAGAAAAAATATAGTTTTAACCGCGAAAAAAATGTTATAAAAAATTCAACACATTGATCAAAACGTTAAATTCATACACATCAAAGTTTCAAAAATCAATTAAATAAAAGTATTCTAAACACAGTATTTCTTCTACAACAAGATTAGGAAATTTTACGTTTTTTCTGGCTTGTTAATCTTGATAATGACATAAATTTAGTAGAAGATTATAAAAATTTACACAAATCATGGAACAATTAAAAATATTTATCAGATCTAAAAAGGTACAAATAACATAAACGCATAGTATTCGTATACAAATCATTTAAGTAATAAATAAATAACGCTATGTAAGTGAAAGTTCCATTCTAAACAAAAATCTTATTCTTTTAAATATACATACAAGAGAATCCTTACCTTTTATGTTATGTGTTAAGTGTAATCCACATATAAATGCTAATGTATAAATGTAAATCTAAAATAATAAGCGACGTTTTCTTGACCTGATATATATCTTTAGACTTTCAAGAGAAAGTTGAGAATTAAATATATTAAAAAACATTTGATAATGCCATATTTTTTTATAAGAATATCACTTAGTGCACGTTCTTTCAACTGTTTGACATGCAGAATAAATATATGGATAGCAGATATATGGAACAAATAACATGTAGCCAGCCGTTCAAAATATCAAAATGAAAGATTCTTCTAAATATAACACTTCCACATATGGAATGACGCAGCCACTATTATAATGTAATTAAAAAAAATTCCCATATAAAATAAAGACCGGATCTCAACAAAGAAGTTAACGTAAAGTGCTGAACGAACGTTTAAATTTGAATGCGTCAACGGACTCAGAACTCTAGGCAGAAGTCGTCTGACAAAGGAAAACAAACGGTCAGCATTTGCGGTTTAATGTACAGCTCATTAAAACTTTTTTATCAGCGGAAAATAGAACGTTGTATAAGAAGAAATGTGAACATTTTCTTTATTTGGTATTTTTCATAATGCTTACATTTATAAATTATATTAGCACAATTATTAATTTTCACACTTTCACACAGAGGGATAATATAATATAAACTGAAAAAAATGTCTTAACACTTACAAATATTACAGCGAATTTTCATTAAGCACAATCTTCTTCATACTTAAAAAAAATAATAAAATTTATTTTTCCAAATGATTACACAATTAAACACTAAGAGAAAGGGGAAGTAACAATTTGTCGACAGAGAAGCACCCCTTCCCTCTTTTTCTGAGCCGCTAGTCGAAGTCTATTTTTAAATCCGTTTTTCTTTTTACGTTCATGTATTTAAAATTTATCTTAAATTGTGAGATAAGGGGTGTTCAGTAGGGCAAAATACACTATCAGAAAAAAATGTTATAAAACTATTCTTTATTTTTTTAATTACTTACTTGCTAAGTTTTTATATTTCTTTTACACAAAAATTTTCTTCCCGAGGCTTACTGATAAAAGAGACTTAATTTAGCTTATTTCATGTTTATATTTTTAGTTTCAGTTAGGCAAACTAGGCAGTGGACTCCAGACACATCTTTTCAATCTTTCCCCTTCCTACATTTTTTTCTGCGATCACTTATATCTCTTGACATTTAGGGAGCGGCCATTCCTTGAACCTTCATACGTACGCCTAAGAGTGGAAGTAGTTTGTGAAGAATTTTATATTGTGTGAAAAGCTTCTTTAGCTACTTATTGCAACTTATTGTTACTTATTAGCTACTTATTGTTTAATTTCAAAAGTCAGTAAAAAGATATTTACAATTTTGGCAGACGTCATTATGGTCCAGTCATGTTGCTTGTTTTTTAAAATAATACCAAATTTAGTGCATGGCACAGTATTTTAAACATCTTTCATAAATTCAAAAACATTTTCTGATAGTGCTGCCATATATATTGCGATACAATTGTATCTACAGTTATCGTACATATGATATAATTGTATTACATATTCAGACACATAAGTGTCTGAATTTCTAAATGTCTTAATTTCAGATGTATGATCATTATTAAGACATTTTTCTCAGTTCATTTATACCATGATCATAGTAAGACACTTGGGTGTCTTAAATTCAGACACATATGATGTCTGAAATTTCATATTCAGACACTTGAGTGTCTGAATAATTTCGTCTGAACATTATGTCTGAATAACACATTTTCAGTCACATATGTGTCTGAATTTAAGACGCCCCTATTTGCAGTGTGCTTATGCAATATCCTACACACAAGTATAAATAAATATGTGTGTGAGGGTAGTGGTACGTCCTCGAAAAAAGATTATAAAATCAAACTGTGCTCGTGGTAGTATAATCTTCGGCTATAGCAGGGTTGCCACAGGTGACTATTTTTTAATTCTATCTCGCAGCATTTTTTTTAACAAAATTTTTTCACATACACTTTGACAACATTTGCAAGAGAAATATACTACATTATTTATTTTCTTAAAATGGTGGTGAGAATAAAATATAAAAATAGTCCCCTGGAGCAGCCCAGCTATAGCTGCATTACGCTGTCACACAACGACACAAACTTTAACCCCAAAATTATGTTAATTGCTCCAGTGTTATAATTTTACAGCGTTTTTATAAACTTATTTTTAATAAAATATTCTTTGACTTTTTTTAAGTGACTTTTTTTAAAACAAATTTTTATGCTTAAATAAGGACAGAGCAACTAACAAAAATATACAGCCAAATATCTTCCAGCAACAGAAATGTATTTTGTAAAAATAAAAAATGTTTGAAAAACAATTCTAAAAAGCATTTTACAAAAATTCTTCTCTGTTTCAAGTAACTCAAATATGAAATTAATACCCAAAAGAAATATTTTGCTCCGTTTCAAATATCTTATGAAAAAGCCTTTTGGTTATTTAAAAGAAATAAGTTGTTCTTAATATTTTAGCTTGAAAAATTCAGATTTCCATTCGATAATATTATTAATCGGATGCGAAATTTACGGTTCAATGCATAAGAAAGCTAGCTCTAACAAGCTTATTTTTAACAAGAGAGAATTTGCATTAAAAAAGACTTAATTAGCTTATGTAAATGGAAATATAGAAAATAATAAATACTAGGTCTATTATCATTGTTCCAAAATGAAAATGAGATAATAAGATTTAAAAAATATATGTTCCGATATCCGCTTCAGTAATTAAATTCTGGAAGACTTATCTTATGACATTCGAACTGCGCCGCGTTTCGTCATTTATTATGTTTATCTCATTAAAAATGTATATTTAATTATAACTTACAAGATCTTTCAGTATATTTCTGGGTTTTTTTCGCCTGTTTAATCTATTTCCATGACATTTTTGAAGATGTATCTTTATGAAAGGCAGGAACTCGATTAAAGCTTTGAATGACAAATTTAAAAAAAATGGTTTTACTTGAAATATTGTTGATATTAAAAAAATTAGTCATCGAAATAATTCTTTAGAAGTATGCAGATTTACCAAATAATCAAAACGTAAAATAAAAATAAATTAAAACTTTAAAAAGTTATTTTGCGTCAAATGACTGTTGTTGAAATGGAGCTATGAATAAAAATGAGAGGACAAATAGTGTAGTTTCTACCGGCTGCAAGTGAAATAACTGAGTAGGTTCTCACAAGATGGCGGCAATTGTTTTACACCAGATCGACAGTTTCCGATCACCGCCAGGGAAAACTTACACCAGCAAATTTGAATAGAAAATTTTGTCTTATTTAAGCAACTTATTCATGCAAATTTTTCTCACGAATATGGTAAAAATGTCTATTTGTTTTTACTGGTGGCAGTTTACCCAGGCATTAGCATCTTTTTCATTAACGCTGACTGGGTGGTGTTTAGGTTGTTATAATATGTCGGAAACGCAGGTCCTGGCTACCGTCGAAGTAAACTTCCACCAGTAAAAATGTATATCTGTTTTTGCCATAATTTATAAGTGAAATTCTGCATTAATAAGGCACTTAAATACAGTACAGCGCCGATTATCCGAACTCCAATTAACCGAACTTCTAATTATCAGAACAACCAATTTCTCTTTAAAAATATTTTTTAACCGAACTTCCAATTATCCGAACAGTCTATCTCTCTCAAAAATTTTTTTAAACGAACTTCGACTTATCCAAACACCCTATTAGACCTGGATATCAGATCATGATATCCAGGTCTGATAGAATGATGATGAGATTGTGGATGATATTCAAGACGAAAAACAAATTGAAAACGAATGCTCTGAAAATGATCAAGGTGCACCACATAACGAAGCCTTTGAATGTTTGAAACAGCTATGAAATGGCTCGAACGGCAGAAGAATGCTGTTCCTATTCAACTAACGTATTTAAGAAGAATTCGAGTTATGGTAGCATTGAAAAGAATGTCTTCTTTGAAGCAAGCAATAATCGAAAGCTCTTTTGATTAAATTATAATCTCTGGAGTTCAGAAAATTAAAATAAAAAGTAAACAAAAAAAAAATTAAAAAGACAAAAATCAATTTTTAAACATGCCAGCATTAACTAGTGCTGTCAGTCTAAAGCGTGGATAAAGTGTGAAGATTTTAGTATAGTCAGGAACATCCGTTAAATTGTCTGTCCATTTATCCGAACATTTGCTTATCCGAACTAGGGTCCGTCCCAACTTGTTCGGATAATCGGCGCTCTACTGTAAGGAGAAAATTTCTTTTTAAGTTTTTTGGTGGAAGTTTGCCGATTCTTGGCGGTAATCAACTCCAGCGAAACCGGTCACAGTTGAAGCTTCACTATTTTAAGGATATGTCAGCTCCTCTTTGTTCACAGTTCCATGGTTCCTTAAATCACAAGGATATTATGTCTGTATATCTTTCGAGTGTTTTACATATGATTTTGCCCGTCTTATATAATACAGTAGATCGCGGTTGTCTGAGACACAATTTAATCGCGGTAGGCTGGGACAAAAATTCAGGAATAAAATCGGAAAATATATTATTAACTTTGCTTCTGATAGCGAAGCAGTACCGAAAACTGGCGATATGAAGCAATTAAAATAATAAAATTTGTAAAAAATCACCATAAAATAAAAACAATACATAGGACGCGTTTCGAGCTAAAAATGTAACAGCTCGTCATCAGCTACAGTAAACACGTGTCCCTAAGCGAACAAGGTAAACAAATTAGGAGAAATAAATTTTTTTCTAAATAAAGAATAAAAGAAGAAAAAAAAATTTTTTTTCTTGTTTTATTCTTTTATTTTTCTTTATTTATTATTATTATTTATATTTTTTAATTTACTTCTTTTATTTTCTTTTAATTTTGTTTATTTCTGTTATTTCCATTTTTTCCCTATCAATTTCTCTTCTATCTTTTTGGCAACACTTTTTCTTCTGCATGTGCTCCTTTCAGCTAGCGCCATCTGTCGCATTCTTTGGAACATTCTCTACCTTTCAGTTCATTTTTGACCTTGTCCGCTTACGGACACGTGTTTACTGTAGCTGATGACGATCTGTTATATTTTTAGTTCGAAACGCGTCCTATGTTTTGTTTTTATTTTATGGTGTTTTTTCAAAGTTTTATTATTTTAATTTGCTTCTGATAATTCATGCAGCCGCTTTAATGAATCAAATTGTGATAGAACAGATGTGTCCCAGTTAACCGGAATATACTTACTGCTTTAAGAGGTCTCAGAAGTCTTAAAGCTTTAAAAATTTAAATTTTAATATTTTTAGATGTTAAACTCCTACTTTTCTGAACATTTTGATATAGTTGTTTCCTTGAAATTCCCATTTAAACAGAAGTTATGACTTTTAAAATTATACCCACTCAATAGCTGAAGCGGTGTTTCCAAAACTTTGAAGTCATTTTTCTCCAAATGATGTTTTTGAGCAAAAACTTCTGAATATCTTTTCATGAAATTTTCAAAGCACCTAAAATTTCCTTTTTATTCTTAAAAAAATATTTTTTTAGGTAATTATATTTTCTGAAATTTTCTAAATTTTTCATTAGCTAAATACAACTTTGTATGAAAAATATAAAAATGCTTTAAATATAAATTTATTTAGGTTCAGGGTAATTATCATAACCTGAAGTATAAGTATTAACCAAAATTTTCGTTCTAGTTGCAAAATTTATTTTGTAATCGTGCGCGTAATCTCTTTTGCCAATTTTCTGCTCGTCAAATGTCTGACAGTTTAGAGCGCCCTGTATATGCTAATTCTACATCTTAAAATTTTCTAAATATTTGAAATGAAAAAAACATACTTATATCTTTCATCCCAGTGAAAATTGTGTCAGAAAATCAAATGCATTTTAGCATATTAAATGTTGAAAATGGTCCTTTTTTTCATTTTTTAAAAATTTAAGAGTCCTGAGACCCCTTAAGCAGTATCCTTTTTTAACATAGATGTCGCAAACCAATGCATGTTAAAATCCTTAGTTAACACTATACATAATATTAAAGGGAGACTAGTTTAAAAAATCTTTATATTATTTGACAGTCCAAGTTTAAATTACATTTCTGGCATTCGATTTTAGAATTTTTTATAATGTTAAGTCATTAACGTCATCTACAAGGTGTACGAAAATGATACCGAAAAATTCAATGACAAGTAAACAGTGGGAATTAGTGAAGTTATTTTGCAGGAGAATAATTTGAAAAAGTCAGGAATATTTTTACTACGCTTCCTTGTTTTAGTTCCAAATATCCGCAATAAATGCCACTGCTCTGTGTGAAACTGTAATAGTGCTGAACATAACTTTGCAATTTCAAAACGCAACGGTTAAACAAAATAAAGTTTAAAATCTGAGTGAACTTTGATCTCTTTTTAGAGTTCCGTACTGAAAATGTAAACACGGAATCATTATAAGATCACTCGTGTGTCTGTCTGTCCGCCTGTTACAGTCGTTTTTCTCGTAAACTATGGAACGGGAAAAGTTCAAATTTGGCAGAAGTAATAATGGTTTTTGACCCACATATTTATAGATTATTAACTATTCACAAATATATTTAGGAAAAATGTAGGGGGGCTAATTAAGTTACAAAAAAAAAAAAATTATATATATATATATATCATGTGGAGTATGAAAGCTCTTCTAACGCCAAACTCAAAAATACATTTGTTTTAGGTTGTATATTTTCAAAGATATCGTCGAAAATATAATGCAATAAACAATTAAATTTAAAAAATCAAAAAACCCGACTGCGTAAAAAGCGAACTAATTAATTATTTATCATCAATGTGAAACTATTTTTCTTTCAATTCCTACTATTAGCTCACACTCTCGCTATATATATATCTTATTCAAATTTTCAATCGTTAATAAAATGCTTAGTATTCAACCAATCAAGTTCAAATAATTTTTTATAACTTGTAGTGGATGCAACTTGATATTAATCCAGTTTTATTTCAAATATTAATTCATTAAATAAATTAAATTAATTAATTTTCAATAATCGAGAGAGCCCTCTTCTTGATCAAGGCATTTTAAGCCCTACTCAACAGGAAAGAAGAATGGGAGAAAAAAAAATCTTATTGACCTAAAAAGGAATTGACTTAAAATATTTTTTTTATATTAATTGTTTATATTACTTACCTATTTTTTTATTTACTTGTATGGATGACTCTTAAGTTGTGTTTAATTGTTAGTTCCTATCTATAAACACTGTTTTGATGAGGTCTATAGATGTCTATGATGGTTAGAGTTGTAGTAAAGCTAGAGATCCACAATATATACACAACTTGCAGGTTGTATAATATTTTAACGGAGCTTCTGACTGTAAAATATTCAATGAAACATCGTCTTCATTTTGAAAGATCTATCCAATGATATGCCACTCAATAGGGTGCGTAATTTTTTTTTTCGTCACTACCACCATTTTGTATTTTACGGGCGCCATTTTGAATTTATGAAAACAAAACCTAGCCTATAACCATCGGGCCGTTAATACGAATTGATAGAGACCTCATTCACTAAAATCCATGCAGCCGTTGGGATGCTTCAAGGGTATAAAGAAATCCACATACACAGATACGCGTGAAACACATAACCCTTCTTTTCAGTCGGGCAAAAATATGCCCCTCCCCCCCTTTATGTCCGAATATACTGAAAATAAAATTATGAACAAATTAGGGAATTAGGGGTAGTTGAAGTTTATTTAAATTTTGCGATTTCTCTGCAGGTCACTTAGTTTTTGTGAAAATCGCATTTCTCCGTTGCACTCAAATTTAACTTTGCTGGCGCTCAGCAAGTCGCTGAGGGGCGCTCGACGTACGTATCGACAAGGAAGTATAAAATGATTGTTGATAATGATTTTCGAAAAAAATTGTCGGTCTTTAGCCGATATATTAACTTTTAAAGATACGGACGGTTTGAAGATACGTGAAGCACGGGCGGCGTAGGCTCTGTGCCATCGGCTTTTAAGGCCTAGATAACAACTCTTAATGATATATTTGTATAATGCAATGCCCAGTCGTAGTATAAAAGCAGTAAATATCAAATTGTTAGAAACACACTAATTTAATTAGAATTAATCAAGTAAATACTTTGGGATTCGCGACTAGTTTGCGTTGAGTGGTGCTCTCAATGCAAGCGGTCTTAGCACCATGCTAAGTTTAAACTTTGAACAATGCCATTGTTTTAGGTACACTGCAAAAAGAAAAGAGTATTACTACGCCGAATTTTATAGATCACCAAGATGCTTAAAAAACATCGCCATTGAATGTATAATAATGTCATATTTAAAAGCATAGGTTAAGGAACATTATGTCAAAATTTAATATTTGCAGGTGATTTCAAGGTAACTTTAACCCTTAAATGCCTGATTTTTCAAAAATCATTGTAATAATGTTTTTCGGTTTTCATTTTTTAAATAAATCATGGGAAAAATACTTTAAAAAATCATATTTTGTTTTAAGTAAAGGTTTACGGCTAAAAAACAGTTTGTTACTAATCGGCAATACTGGTCTTTAATTGAAAAAATAATTTTCCTTGATAAAATTCTATAATATTAAACACACAAGACTTTTAGGAACTATAATAAGAAATAAATTTTACTTGCTCACTGCAAAACAAAATAGGGTATTTCGCAAGCTTCCAAACAAAACAAAAAGAACAAGTAGCAACAATTGAAAAAATAAATCTATCTTTATTCTTAAACAGCACAAGTATTGCCATCTACATGTTGAAAATCGATTTAATAATATTTTCAGAATGTATTTTACTGGCAACATTAGGCATTATAGCTTCAATATTATTCTAATAGTATTTTAGAAGCCTAAATTAGGTATGCTGCCGAAAAGCAACACCCGGCATTTAAGGGTTAAAAACAATACTAGGAATGGATTGTCAGAATATTTTTTAACACATATTCTAAGTTCATTCAGTTTCATTCATTTTTTTTTTTTGTTTCAAGCAATAGTAAAATCATTCATTCTGCCCATCAACACATTTACTCAATAAATCTGGAATATTCCGATAAAAACTCCGTAAAGTTCCTGTGAAATATCATAAATATGTTAAAAACAAAAGGTTGAGCTCCAATGTCAGTAAACTTCCTGTAAAATAAAAAGAAAAATCCTTGGTATTTAACAGAAAAATTACTGATATCTACTACAATGGAAAACACAATTATTCACAATGTGCCCTTGCAATGTGGCGTTATTCATTCATTTTTTAGTCATCATAAACAGATTTGAATAAGATTTTTAAAAAGTTATACAGAATATCACTATTTGATATTATTTAAGCTTCATATCACTCTAAACTTTAATGGCATATCCATCTATACTTTTCTAGTATATATAGCTATACCCAACCCTACGTTGTATAGTTTTTTACAAAGACATATTATTTTTTTAACAAAGATTTTTTAAATAATACAGTTACTAATGAATAAGGGAGACTAGGGAGAGTTGACCATAGGAGAGGCTTAACCCACCCATCAGTTTTCGTATTTAAAAGAATTTCAGAGATTTATCAATGGGTGTTAACCAAAGCTACTTGAATGCTCAAACAATCTTTGTTTCATACAGAGACTAGGGAGAGTTGACCATAGGAGAGGCTTAACCCACCCATCAGTTTTCATATTTAAAAGAATTTCAGAGATTTATCAATGGGTGTCAACCAAAGCTACTGGAATGCTCAAACAATTTTTGTTTCATACAGATAATCGAAATAGGTGTCGAAAAAATCAATTGTGAGGCGTTTTCAACCTAAAAGTTATGTTTTTTGGAAATATTTTGTAAGCCTTTTTTCAGATAAAATATATGATAGAAATTTAAGTAGGTAGGTTTTAAATGATGCAGAAGTATCGAGCTTTCATTCCAGGCATAAAGAATGTGCATTAAGTTAGGCTTAACATAACAATGTGCTATTTTTTGGAAAAGGACTATATGGGGAGGCTTGACCCAGTCAATGTGAAAGAGGGTTAAACCAGATGTTCAAGGCTCCCTTAATAAAGTGACTTTGGGAATCTTTTTATTATACACTGCGCATAATGAAACGTTAATGGTTATATATAAAAAACAATGTAAATTTATTCTGTAAAGCTACAGTAAAATGGGGTGATGGAAAAAGGAAATGTTTAAAACTCATTAACGAAAGATGTGAAAAATTGCTATAGTATCCATTGCAAGAAAAAATTTAATGAAATATAAATGGGAAAATTGATAGGAGCGTTTTCCATTTAAATATTACTTACAATAGGTAAATAGAAACAGCGGAAAAGACTAGAAAGGTCTAAAGAGCATGAAAGCAGCAGTCTTAACCCTTTCCGGTGTAGTGGTATGCTTATGAAACCATTTAATTTTATTCCCAAACGCCACAATGAAACCAGAATTTTACTAAAATCTTTTCCATTTAATATGTATGTGAAATATAGCCTTTTTCTTATTTCCAATAAATTTGTTCAGAAATTCCGGTGCCTGTCATTTATTTCAACATTTTCGTACTGAAGTTCTTTGCCCCTGAAAGGGTTAAAATATGTTAATTATAAGTTAAGTGCTAATGCGACTGCAAAAGAAAATAGCATTGATCGAAAAACTTTAGGAAGCTATGTAGACAAATTTCACCAGGATGAATGCAGTGAGATGAAGTCAAATTATGCGACAACTAGAGTTGTCAGGTCGAGTGTCACAAAAGTAGGACAAAGAGACAAAAAAAGCGGAACTGCGGCTCCTAAGTCCTGACCTAATAATACATGAAATCCTACGAAAACGAAACCTGTCTCTAACGGAATACTATCTCAAATGTTAAAATTTCTTTTTTCCTGATGTACAATTATACCTGCTCAGGCAAAATCCTGTCTAAAGCAAAAATTTTCTCCTCTGACTTGCGATTGCGTCTAAACATGTATACATCACACGATATTTTCAAAAATATTTTTTTATAATAATTAAGTATGTATCATAATGCTATTTTACTTTTTTTAACTGATTTTATTTCTCTTCACAAATATTTCAATATAAAACAAGTGGGTCAACCCTCCCATATGTGGGGAGCTTTGACTCATTATTTCCTCATGATTAAAATCAATCGTTTTTTAAATTTCTTATATATTACACTTATGTAGCAATTTATTTTGATAACTGATTGTATAACGAATAAAATGATATATAAAACTTTATTCTACTTTCAATATTTAAAAAATAAAAAATCATTTTGTAAAAATTTAATTTAGACCTACAACAAGGAATCATAATAAGAAAATCCCCCCCATACCCCCCTGGCCCTACACACATTTATCCTGTAAGAATAGTTTCAATAACTGCTACCGTTTACTTGTTATTAAATTTTGAAAACTTTCAATCCATTCATGACGTCCTGTATCTTAATAATGTAATTCGTAGAATCATTTAATAGAAAGTAGTGAATCATTAGAATTAAATGGATTTTTTTTAGTTTAAATATCAAATGAATTACTTGCCATAAAAATTAAATTATTTTACTTTTAACTTTTGTATTTAATTATATTTCACGTTCACAAATATTACACTGGGTGTCTTCCTAAAACAAAGTAATGAAATAAATAAATTATTGTTTAAGTTATGTTTAAGTAACAGAGACATTGATTCGTTCATTTTCTTTTTAGGTGCGTTCGTAATTATATAAATACGTAGCACCTATAGTCGTCGTTCAGTCCGTCCGTCCGTCTGTCCGTCCGTCTGTCCGCATGTAACAGAGCAAAAACTACCCAACCGAATGGTCTGAAATTTCAAATATATGATTGTTGCAAAATTTTGTCGAGCCATTTCAAATTTTATGAAAATCGGATGTATAGTTTAATTACAGGGACAGTCAAAAGTTTTTCTTTACATTACGGCCAATGGGAAAAATTATTGAAAGTGCATTTTAATGATATTAGAGCCTTCCGAATGATCTGAAATTTTTAAGATATAACTGTTGCAAAATTTTGTCGAGCCATTTCAAATTTTAGGAAAATCGGATGTATAGTTTAATTACAGGGACAGTCAAAAGTTTTTCTTTACATTACGGCCAATGGGAAAAATTATTTCAAGTGCATTTTAATGATATTAGAGCCTTCCGAATGATCTGAAATTTTAAAGATATAACTGTTGCAAAATTTTGTCGAGCCATTTCAAATTTTAGGAAAATCGGATGTATAGTTTAATTACAGGGACAGTCAAAAGTTTTTCTTTACATTACGGCCAATGGGAAAAATTATTGCAAGTGCATTTTAATGATATTAGAGCCTTCCGAATGATCTGAAATTTTAAAGATATAACTGTTGCAAAATTTTGTCGAGCCATTTCAAATTTTAGGAAAATCGGATGCATAGTTTAATTACAGGGACAAACAAAAGTTTTTCTTTACATTACGGCCAATGGGAAAAATTATTGCAAGTGCATTTTAATGATATTACAGCCTTCCGAATGGTCTGAAATTTTAAAGATATAATTGTTGCAAAGTTTTGTTGAGCTATTTCAAATTTTAGGAAAATCGGATCTATAGTTTAATTACAGGGACAGTCGAAAGTGTTCCGTTACATTACGGGGAATGGGAAAAATTATTGCAAGTGCATTTTAATGATATTACAGCCTTCCGAATGGTCTGAAATTTTAAAGATATAATTGTTGCAAAGTTTTGTTGAGCTATTTCAAATTTTAGGAAAATCGGATGTATAGTTTAATTACAGGGACAGTCAAAAGTGTTCCGTTACATTACGGGGAATGGGAAAAAATTATTGGAAGTGCATTTTAATGATGTATCAGACTATGCGCTTTATGAAGTGCAAAAAAGTATACATTCAGTACAATATGGGGTGCAAAAAATAATTATAAATCTAGTTATAGTACGAACGCACCTCATTTGCCACGTTTGACGAGCAATTTCCAACTTGTTATGAAATAATTATCCCTCTAGTAAACCATCCAAATGTAATATACATTTGCATTTGTGCATTTGTTACATATGGAAATTTACTATGTAATAAAATTATGATAATGCGGTTGAATTTTTAAAATTTATGCTGAATTTTAATATTGAGATGACGTTTTATGAAAAAAAATAAATCGCAATCAATTATAAATACTCTTTTACAGATTAAAACTGTATTTACTTTTTTTAAGCATAAATAAAACTAAAGTTATGCATACGTTATTCTTTTTTTTTCTTTACTGTAAATTTCCAATAAACAATGTTAATATAATTTTCATATAATTATATTCGGTCAAAAAATCAAACTTTGAAATAGATCTCATTTTTTGACAAACTACAAAGATATTTTCTTTTTTATTCGGTAACTCAGAAATCAAAGGAAAAATACCTTGGAGTAGACGTTTATTTATTTATTTTTTCACTAATTCATTTCAGATGGTGCTTCGCAGTTTTATAACCTCAAAAGATAACAGCAGCAAGAAAAATAATCCATAAAAATCAAATGCTTTCTTCAAAAATCATTATCAAAAACTTATTTTATTCCCTTAATTTATATAGCCTTTTATTACATGTACTTTTAAAGAAATCTTTTTCTTTCAACCTTCATACATGAATTGGTCTAAAAATGACTATTTAGTCCTTAGGGAAAGCGTTTTAGGCAATAACAAGGAAGTGTTTCTCGGATGAGCTTTCTTTTTATCCTTCAATTACCAAGAATGGGAAACATTTCTCTTTTTTTTAATGTGAAGATATTGATATTTCTCTTACAAGCTTTATAATTTCTAGTTCCGTTTCTTTTTACCCGACTGCCAAGAAGGGTTATGTATTTCACGCGTATCTGGGTATGTGGATTTCTTTATACCCTCAAAACATCTCAACGGCTGGACTGATTTTAATGAATGAGGTCTCTATAGATTCGTCTTAACCGTCCGATGGCTATAGGCTAGGTTTTGTTTTTATAAATTCAAAATGTCGGCCGTAAAATACAAAATGGCGGTAGAGAAGAAAAAAATTTTACGCACCCTATTGAGTGGAATATCATTGGATAGGTCTTTCAAAATGAAGACGATGTTTCAATGACTATTTTACAGTCAGAAGCTCCGTTTAAATATTACACCACCTGGAAGTTGTTTAGGTAGGATTTCTAGTTTTACTGCAGCTCTACTCTTCATAGACATCTACAGGCCTAATCAAAACAGTGTTTATTGATAGGAACTAACAATTAAACACAACTTAAAAGTCATCAATACAAGTAAATAAAAAAAATAGGTAAGTAATATAAAAAAAAGTTTCACATTGACGCGAGATAATTAATTAGTTCGCTTTTTAAGCAGTCGGGTTTTTTTATTTTTTTTAATTTAATTACAGTTTAAGAATGATATTTTCTTGCTCATTCTCAGTTGTGTAGTGGAGGGTATACGGGGGTATATGCCGTATACCTTCTGGATTTTTTAAGGAGACTGTGGACTTGAACAGAAATGGACCCAAAAATCGAAAATTGTTTTTGTGCATATTATTCTTCAGTTTGTTCTTATCCATTTGCGAAAAACCACATGCAGATGCGATTATTTTTCACAAAGTTACAAGCGTTTGAATTTTGTACTCGAACAATTTCTCGACCCTTTAAAATACTACTTTAAATCTCTTTTCTCAAAACTGAATTTTCAACATTTTTATATTTTTGAATGCTCCATGCGTCATAATTTTTTACCAAAATTCACGAAATGGATAAGGAAGAATCCTGATTTTGCTTACAAAGAAAGTGTGCATACATTTTAAAATTCGACATCATTAAGTAATTAAATTTGATTTTTAATTTATTAAAAGGTAAAATGTTGATGAAAATCGATATGGAATTCAGAAAAAAAACCTCTAAAAAATTAACTATTTAAGGAACTAAAAAAATCGATGCTCAGATTTGTTTGTAATAGAGTTTTAAATGATTAAAAGGAAAAATTGAGGAAACGTCTCAAAAATTATGACGCATGAAGCATCTTAAAATTTCGTTTTAAAATTTTTAATTTAAAAAACAATCTTACAATTATAATAAGATTGGAAATTTCTTTTAAGGTGTGCTATATACTTACGCCGAAATGTATATTTTCACAAAATTTTATATCTCTATGATGAAAATTAAAAAAAAAACTTTGACGTCCACCGTCTCCTTAAAGAAGCTTCGTATACCCTCTGTTTCTCAAATAAAGCTATAGCGTATACTTCGAGGCATGACGTTAATGACTTTAGGGTACACCCTATGCCTCTAGTGTGTACCCTCTAGTTTTTTACGACTACAACGCTGCGTCATTGTAATTCATAAAAATAAATCCTGAGGGTGTTTGTTGACAAGATAATTCGTTTTTTTTTCCTTTTCGTGATTATTAATTTGGCAAATCGTTGAAATAGTTAAAGAGTGACACCAATTTCACGCACTGAAATTTGTGAATTATTCGAGAATTTGTAAGACAGAAATCTATAAAAATTCATTGATACGCACTTGTTATAGATCTATATATTAAAGCTGAAAACTGTACATATATATTTTTTGAGATGATATATTAAAAAAATAGTGGTTTGGCAGCTCGAGCGCTCCAAAAGAGAGGGTCGTGTGATGGGAAGAACGATAACTCATCGTAGAATTGACCTAGAGCGATGAAAGGGGAAAATATTTCTTTTAGCTCAAAAGTTAGTAAAGTAAGTAGTCATTTTTAGGGTTCCGTACTTAAAAACTAAAAACGGAACCATTATAAGGTCACTCCTGTGTCTGTCTGTCTGTCACAGCCATTTTACTCGTAAACTATGGAACGTGGAAAGTTCAAATTGGGGGAAGTAATAAAGACTATTGACCCACATATTTTCAGATTATGAAACATTTATAAATATATTTAGTAAAAATGTATAGGGGCAAATTCAGTTGCTTGAAAAAAAAATATTTTCTTTGATATATCGTGTGGAGGTATCATGTGAAAGCTTTCGTAACGCTGAATTCAAAAATACATTTCTTTTAATTTTAGGTATTATAGTTGTAGAGATATCGTACAAAAATATGTTCCTCCCATCTTATTCCGAATCTACTCAAACTAAAATTATGAAATAATTAGAGTTAGTAGACGTTAACTTAAACCTTGCAGGAAAATTATAGCATTACCCTAGGTCACTTAGATTTTGAGAAAAACGCGTTTTCCTGTTACACACAAATTGCGATTTGTGGGCATTCAGCAATGGTGTTGAGGAGCGCTGATGGTACCTTTCGTGCAGAAGTATAAAAGCATTGTTGATTATGATTTTTGAAAAAAATCGTCGGTAAATAGCCGAGATATTAACCCTTAAAGACACGGCCGGTTTGGACATACATACTGACAGGGGCGGCGTACTATATGTACCATAGGCTTTTAAAGCGTACATAATAACTTTTAATGATACATTTTTGTTATGCTACGCTCAGTAGTAGTATAAAAGCAATAAACGTCAAATTGTTAAAAACAAACTAACTTAATTAGAATTAATCACATAAATACTATCGGATTCACGACTAATTTGCATTGAGTGGATATCTCTATACGCCTCCCGTGTCTTTAAAAATTAATTAAAAACTTATCTGGAAAAACGCGGCACGGACCAAGGCGGCGTTGCAACTTTGCGACTTCCTTTCGAAGCGCTATTAGCACAATGCCAAGTTTAAACTTTGAACAAGGGATTTTTTTTTTTTTAGATACACTGTAAAAAGAAAAGATTATTACTACGCTGAATTTAGTTTTATGAAATTTCAAATGAAGTTCAAATATGCACTACTTTTATTGTCAGTATCGAATTCAGTTAATTATAAACAGATTAGGATAGTATTAAAAAAAAAAAGAGTTATACAGAATAGCAAGCAGCATTTGCCATTCTTTAGGCGTCATATCTCTTTGAACTTTTTTGGTATACCCATTCACACTTTTCTAGTATATACAGCTATACCCATTCCTACGTTGTATAGTCTTTTACAAAGCCTTGTTATTCTTTTAGTAACGATTGTTTTAATAATACAGTTAATAATTCACATAGTTATTGTACTGAACCCTCTGAGCGCGAGTAATACTCGCACATGACAGTTTATTAAAAAATACATATGCGATTTCAGTGAACTGGCATTTACACAAAGCAAGGTTCGACTGAAACAGGTTTTTATGACTGGAAACGAAAACGAAACATAATTTCGGTAACCTTCCTATTTTCGATCGAAAACGAAAATGTCCAAAAATTTTTAAAGTAATTAATACATACATAAATATACATAGTTATTAATCAATTATACGTGTCTCTGAACCTCTGACAAAACATTTAATTTTTATATAAAATAAAATGTAGTAAATTCACCAACAACAAGGAATAGTTTTCTAATTATACAAATTTCATCTAATTTAAAAATATTTTAGGTATACGTACATCAATTTATCTTTTATAATGACTTTTGTAAATGATCATCAGTTATACTCGAAATTTCTCAAACAGTATTCAAAACACTTTTGCGGTTTCAAAGTAAAAATAACTGTTAAGTCTGCAGCTTTTAATGAGCACAAGAAAAGCGTCATCAAAGTTGATTCATATATGCATTTTTGCTTTATATTTTGTATTTTCGTCTTGAGTCAGTCATGACTGATAATTATAAACAGTGAAGTTCATAGCACTAAATAAAGAGTGTCTCATTTGAGCCGATACAGCTTAAATCAATGAGTAAATATTAAAAATTGCTGAAGGAAGACACGAGGTTTTTGGAATACAGATAGTTTCGGTACGGCCGAATTTTTAGCAGCATTTTCGCAGAAAACGAATTTTCTTCGAAACTCAGATTTTGGGCCGAAAACGAAAACGAAACCGAATTTTGGGTCGATCTCTAATTCAAAGTAAAATGTAAATTTTCTACCAAAAATTTCGTTATTTAATGTTATACAGAAAAGCGCGATTTCAATATTAAAAAAAAAAAGAAAAATCCTACGTATCTCACAAGAAAAATATGTAAGGGTTAATGTTCAAAAAGATTCAAATTGAATGACTGAAAATTGGTGGAGCCAGACTGTCCACCGTGTTTGAAAATGCTGTTCTGAGAAAAAAGTGTTTAAAATTTTCGTTACTATTTCGGTATTGTGGAGCTCTCTACACCTATAGCTCCAAAAATACTCTTTCACTTTCGATATTGATTTTCAACTAAAACATTTGTTATTTGCGCATAAACAGTACTTTAATAGATAAAAAAATTAAATTTTCAAGCGGTCAAAGTGCTGATACGCTTTAAAGGCCATAAGAATCTTGAAAGTCTAAAATTACAAAATAATAATAATAATAATAATAATAATAATAATATATGCAGGGTGTCGAAAATTCCTGGACCCATTTTAAAATTCAATATAAAATCAAGTAATTGTCGTACAGGAATGCGACTTGGATTTTAATGCTTCTCAAGATGAAAAGCTTACTTCAAGTAAATGAAAATAATTAGTTCTAAGCTTCAATCATAGATGGCGTCACTTGGCGTCATACATGTTTGTTGAGTCTTCATTTCTGTGTCACAGCGTCAAAATTAATCTAAAAATCAGAAAAACGCATGTTTGAAAGTAAACATATATACGGCCATGTGACGCCATCTATGATCGAAATTTAGAACTAATTATTTTTATTCGCTTGAAGAAAACTTTTTATCCTGAGAAGCCTTTTAGTCCAAGTCGCACTCCTGTACGACAATTACTTGATTTTATATTGAATTTTAACATCTGTCCAGTAACTTTCGGACACCATGTATATATATATATATATACAGTGGCGGTCAAAAGTTTCCGGCCAGTTAGTTTCTTTGATTTGTTTGATAGAACGTTTTAGTGAAGAAGAAGCACAATTGCTCCAAAAGTTGGGAATAAGTAAAGTATCTCTGACCACGTGATCATTTTGATTGGATGCTTAAGATACTTGATGCAAAGGGGAGGAATTCGAAATTCGGGCGTGCAAAAGTTTCCGGCCATTCGTCATCCATTTGCTTTTGCTATCGCTAAAGTGTTTTTTTGGCCATGTTTGTTAATTAATCAACGTGAATAATGCATTTGATTGCCACTGTATTCAAAAATGAAAATTTTAACCATTTATTGTTCCTAAACGAGTGATTTGTTTGTCGCTAAAGGGACAATCTTCTCGTGAGATTGCGGCAAAGTTGTCGATCGGAAAATTTGCTGCAAACGATATTTAAAAAATATATAAAGATGGTCATGGCCTTTGGAACTTTCCACTGTCCGGGGGACTCCGGAAAACGACTATTCTTGTAGACTGAATTATCAGACAAAAAGCAAATGATGACCCGCGTAAAAATGCTGCTGCAATTCCACGTAATTTATGGTGTTAAAATATGGCTGGAATAAGTCTCTCTACAGTATCAAGACGCTTGTGTGACGTAGAACTTTATGGAATAGTCGGTGTTAAAAAACCTATCATAAATAAAAAAAATCAGAGGGCCCGACTGGCGTTTGCCAAGGAATACAAAGACTGGTCAAGTGAAAACTGGAAAAAAAGTACTATTTTCCGATGAATCGACGTTCAATCTTTTTGGTAGTGATAAAAAGCATTATAACCGACGACCTAAAAACAAAAGATAAGATGCGAGATATATTATTCCTACAATTAAGCACGGCGGAGTTCACGTTATGTTGTGGGGAGCATTTTCTGGAAAATGCGCCTGTCCGTTATTTGAAATCTGCGGCAAAATGAATAGTGAAATGCATAAGGATATTTTGCAAGATCATTTGCTGCCTTATTGGATTGAAAATTGTGGTCGCAACTATTTGTTTCATCATGATAACGACCAAAAGCATGCATGCAAGCTCGTCAAGCAGTGGTTTTCACACAAAAAAATTTCGCTTTTGAAATGGACAGCCCAATCATCCGATTTGAATACAACAGAAAATCTTTGAAGCTAACTTGAAAACGTGTGTGGAATTATAAATATTCAAATTCAGCAGCATTTTCACAAAAATTGTAAGAACCGTGGACAAAACGTAACACTGATGATCCGATCTACAACCGTTCATTGAATCGATGCGACGTTGCTGCGCCGCAGTACTTATTGCTAAATGTATGAATACAAAATACTAATTGTAAATGTTGTTGATCACTGTTATTTTCTGTTATAACACCATTTTTTTCCAAACTTGCAAAGGTGGCCGGAAACTTTTGAGAACATACGTTTTCTTTAGCAATTAATTTTGTCAATTAAATTTATTAATATTTAATTTTTATTCATAAATAAGTTCTTAACTGTTATGTCAATAAAGTGTATAAGTATCACTTTGAGATTCCTCTTCATATGGATATACTTACAAATTAACCAAAAATTTTATACTGGCCGGAAACTTTTGACCGCCACTGTATATATATATATATATATATATAATATATACACACAGTCCAGTCACAGTAATGTTATCACCTGTGAAAAGCCAGAATAACCACCTTTCGCATTGCGAACCGCTGCGAGACGTGCAAGAAAAGAGTCAGTTAGGTACTTTAACCCTTTAACCGGCTGGCCCGGATTTTTCTGTTTCCAGAAATCATGTTAAAATGGGTGTAGGCAAAAATATTTTAAACAGATTTTTATTTTGAACCATATATAGAAAAAGTGATATTAAAGATATTATAGCATCAAACTGCGATTAATAAATATATATATCCTGGAATTTACAAGCATTCTTATAGAAATACAGGAAAACCCTCGGACGGTGAAAGGGTAGGTATTCACTATGATGTTGAGCCATTCTGACTCTTCCGTGGCCAGCTGCGCTAGATTTCGCGGTTAAGAATCCATGGCGCGAACAACCGGATCGAAGAGGTCCCACAGATTCTCGATTGGGTTTAAGTCCGGGGAGTTTGCCGGCCAGGTGAGTACGGTAAACTCATCCTGGTGCTCTTTGATCCACGCACGGACACTGCGAACTGTATGACACCTCGCATTGTCCTGCTCGTAGATGCCATCATTCTGAGGAAAAACAATTCGCATGTAGGGATGGACATGGTCCGCAAGGGCAGATGCGTACTTGTGTTGATCCATCACGTCTTCTACAATGATGAGTGCACCAAGAGAATACCACGAAAACATTCCTCAGACCATAATGCTCCCTTCTCCAGCTTGAATCCTACCAACAATTGTTTAAGGGTGTTTGCTTTCAGACGTTTCACGCCGTATACGTCAATGTCCATCTGTCCGATGAAGCATAAAACGTGATTCATCTGAAAAAGCCATCTGTCGCCACTCAGTGGATGTCCAGTTGCGATACCGGCGTGCAAATTCCAGCCTTCGTCGCAGATAAACAACAGTCAGCATAGGTGCATTAAACAGGCGTCTGCTGCTGAGGCCCATACGAAGCCACGTTTACTGAACATTCGTTGAGGAGACACTGTTGGTAGCCCCTTGGTTCATCTGGGCAGTCAGTTGCTCAATCGTTGCACGTCTATTCGCCCAAACGCATCTCCGCAGCCATCGTTCACCTCTGTCATCTATGGCCCGCGGTGCCCCTCATTTGCCACGTCGCTGATTTTCAATAGTGCCATTTTGCCATGCATGGTATACCTTTACCACGACGGCACGCGAACAATTTACAAAATTAGCCGTTTCGGAAATGCTTCCACCCTTGGCCCGAAAGCCAATGAACATGCCTTTTTGGACGTCAGATAACTCGCTCCGTTTCTGCATTACGGCAACGATTGCAATGTTTTCCGATTCCCTCGGACACACTTTATATATGCTCACTGCAAGTTCTGCCACCTGTCTTCTGTGATTGGTTATTTCATTTTGACGTCGAAAGTAGAATGTGGTCACATTTATATGACTGGACTGTGTATATATATCTTGGAACGGACATATTTGAAAACCACTTTTAGTTTTACTCTTAAGAAAATAAAGTATGCTTATAGGATGACACTTTCTATTGAATTTACACAATGAAAAGTGTAAGCTTTTCAGAATTACAACAGTTAGTTTATTTATTTATTTTAAGTGATTTTGAAGTATGCATTCATAATTTCTTAAAATTACTGAAAAATTCCCCTTTTCAACATACATCACACTATCTAGTATCTAGGTCATTCTGAGCGTAAAATCGTACAATTCTTGCATTTTTTTTTTTTTTTTATAAACAAAAATTGCATCATGAATTTGTTTATAATTAAAACAGTAAAAGAATCAATTTTGGTCTTAAAATCAAGATATTATTTATAACGTGTTAAAATTGCATTTAAAAATATTACATAATTCTAGAAATGTCTTACGCGCAATTAAAAAAAAGAAGAAACACATTTTGATAGAAATCGCTGATCCTGGAAGTGAAGAATGAGTCATTTTAGCACCTTGTTTTCTGACCAGTAGTCTGCGCTAAGGTATGAAAGGAACACCTTCTAGTTGTTCTACTTCGCTAATACCTAAATCCTTTCCATCTGGAGATATGGGGCATTCTCACAATCTTTTGACTTTTATGTCCCAGATTAATAATTTTTATTTTAGTACATGTTCTTCTTGTGTTTTCTTTATTTCATATTCTGGGGAACATCCCATTGCATGATTGCACAACAATATTAACAAGATAAATATGTTTTGGACGACGTTGAGGGTCCAACACATGGAAAACTTCTATACCGTCCCGTGTCCCTAATGCTGATTTTTAAGTTTGGAGCTGTCTGTATAAGATTGTTTCAATAAAAACAATTTGATTTATTTTTTTTCAGAAACTGAAACTATTTTTTTATATAAATATGTAGCTAAAAATTAACCTGCACACATTTTTAGGGTTGTTATTATTTTTTAAACTCTGTCCTTGGGTTTTAGATTCCTTACCATCCCTCTTCTAAAATTATACAGAAAATCATTTCAGATGCAGCCACAGAATTTTTTTCAAGTTTCTTCTCAAGCAGAAGTATGCTAGAGAAATAATGTCTAAAATTCTTTTGCTGGAAATTTACTGTAGAATTTAAATCAGCATTTAAATATCAATTTCAAGCATCGTGGCTTTATTGGTAGTCTCACCGTCCCCAAGGTTTATTCCTGCACTTTTCGAGATAATTTATTTTTATTTTTATTTAATCCAATGTAAATGACTGTTTCTAAAAATCAATGAACATTTTCGCTACCACTTTGTCTTAACATGATCTGCCTAAAATAGTTGGTAATTTTCCTTGCCGTTCCATCCTTACCGTCCCTTTTTTCCCCATTTCGTCCCTTTTTTCCCATACCATCCCCTTTTTTTAACTTACCGTCCCTTCTTTAACACCCCTTTAAGAAAATGTTATACCAAAATTTTGTTCTAAAAATACTACATTGTTATTATTTCTTATTTAAATATCCTGTGGGTACTATGCAAATTCATTATAAGTAAAAATTTAGAAGAAAATAAAAAGTTTTAGTGGTAAAATGGTAAGGAAAATTAAACTCGCAAGTTTAACTTAAACCTCAGTTAAATAAAAAATTTTTCGCTGCTGACCATTTTTTCTTTATTTTGAATCATTAAAGCATTCGTCTATCAGATTAAAATTTTATTTTAGCAAGTTTAATTTCACCAGATTTTTATTCCCGAAAGTCAAAAGATTGTGAGAATGCCCCATATAATTTTCGAAATAATACATACTTTGACCAAATAAAGGGGATAAATTACCTCAAGCGGTGCATTTTATCTTTAAAATACTTCGAAATTGGTGAAACGATCTTATATTGCACCTATAAAGAAGCTAATAAGTGAAAAAATGCCATTCTGAAGTAGTCAAAAAGACTCTCAATACTTCGAATAAAAGACGTGATAAAAGTGATTCTTCTGTTCCAGTGTTAAAATATTTTTAACCGAATTTCAACGAATAGGGTTATACCAATCATTTATACCGGGTGATTTTAAATTCATGGTACAAAATTTCAGGGTTGGTACAAGACATCGTAACAATCATTTATCGTATAGGAATGTATGGACGCAAGTGACGCGTTGAGATACAAACAACAGGAGGACAAATTCGCCTTTTTTATTTCAAAATTTCTCATTCATACCAGAAAATTCTTATACCATTCTTTTCTTTATTGAAGACAGACATTTCATGATTACATATAGAAAAAATTCTTCTTTAAAAACTTTTGATTTTTTAATTAAAAAAGGAAAACTCCATTTCTATTTCATTTTTTTGTATTCCCTGTGTTTGACAAATTTTCCAGTTTTGTGTTTTTTTATTTCAAATATTTCATACCGGAAATTTTCAATTGAAGTAATAAAAGGGCCAAATTGGCCCTGTGGTATTTGTACATCAACTCCTCATTTGCGCCCATACATTCCTATACAATACATGATTGTTAAAGTGTCCTGTACCAACCCTTAAAGTTTGTACCATGAATTTAGAATCGCGCTGTATAAATGGTTGGTATAACCTCGTTCGTTGAAAGTCAGTTAAAAATATTTTACCACTAGAACAGAAGAATCACCCTGTATATATATGTGTGTATATTTATGTATGTTTAAGCATTAATTTGAAAAGATGATTCGATTTCCATACTTTCCTTTTTCTTGAAAAATTTTCGTCTGCAGATGGTCACGTTTCAATATCATTAAGTACTAGAACTGGTATTTTTTTTTTCTGGGTATCTATTTTTCATGTTTATTTTTAACTTTACAGTTTTTAACTTTCAGTAATCTTTATATGGTGAAATATGACGAAATTTTAATATGGTGTTAAGATACACAGCATCACTTTGAGTTTTTGACTGTTCCGTGGCACATCTCATTTTTCGATCCTCCATGGCACATAAAGGGTCCATTCGACCCGAGCTAATTTTCCATCATGCTATAGCGCCGCCAGTTTAGAACAAATGAATGAGTGCCTGGAAAAAGTACGTATGTTACTCACGGTTTGTACTCATCGGGAGATTCAGGGGATTTTCTGTGTTTTCTTACCAGAAATTTCTCGAAGTACTGGTTGCTATATCTGAAGCTAGATTTTTTTCATTAAATAAGGCAAATATTACTCTACGAAAATTCTGAAAAATGGCCCTTGAAGCGTACGAACCCTGTTACACATTTTGGTAAATTACGCCTTTTGTTGGAAAAGGGCCTATATGGAATGATTCGCGATTACCCAGTGCTAAATACTGCAATTTTATAATATACAAATTTGTTGACTTTAAATGAAAAATTAAAACAATAAACTCGAAATAATATTATTAATTGCTTTACCCACCTAACTAGTTTTTTTTATTACTCAGCAATACTTAACATGAACACAGAATTGGAGACTAATTAAGATCGGAAAAAGGGCCTATTTTATGCTTGCTGCTCAAAACATCGCAAATCAATCATATTAATATTTTTTTTATTTTCTGTAAAATTATAAATTTGTCACATAGTCACATCTTCCAAACGTCAATTTACATAATTAGATAAGATTTTTAACTGTACTTTAAGATCGCTATGTTAATTTTAACCTCGGAATTATTTTCAATAAACAAAAATTCATTAAAACAGACTATGATGTCAAAAATGTCAATGTTACTTGAAAGATGAACTAAAAAATAAATATTTTGACAGAGTAAAATCTGAAACTGAATTTTAAAGTTCAACTATTTTATTAAAAAACTAATAAAATAGATGAATGGTAAATGCTAAGGCAATGCTATAAATCATAAATATGTAGTAAAAAAGGTGAATCGTAGTCCGTTATAACTCGGAATCTATTTGTCGTTGGCTCGCAAAACATTCTTGTGTTCAACATCATGAAAGGCTATTTTCAGGAGCGACTCTGTCAGCTTTTCTTTTTTATCGACCATCCTAAATTATATAAAAAGCTGTGTCTAAGGTGCCCGACAAATTTATACTTTTGTAACTCGAAATTAAACTGTCGCAGCGCGCTCAAATTTTGTGTTCGTGGACATAAAGTTAGAAATGGTGATCAGAGATCTCCCCTCTTCCTATGGCGAGCATCGAAAACATTGAATCACTTACAATTCGCGTCCATATTATCGTAGAGAGAGTGGATTTTGTATGGTAAAACATTATCAGACAATGTATATGTGGTGATTAGAGACACCCTCTCAACATACACACTAGCGATTATCGAACGTTTCAAAACGTTTATAATTCGCATTCTGAGTGTCGTAACGTGCCCAAACTTTTGTACAAGAAAGTATCATGGAACAAAGGTACATCTGATATGTTTTGTATTACCTCCATGGAGAATGCCAAAATTTTTGAAACGCTTATAACCCGCTTATTGTCAGTTGTAGCGCGAGCAGATTTTGTATGATTAAGCATCATGAGATAATGTTTTATGCGGTCACTGAAGACCACCCCTGGTAATGATTTCCTGGTTATAAGTTTTTAAAACTCCTATAACTTTCGTTCTTTCTGTCATAGCGTGCCAAGATTTTGTGTGGTACTACATCATAAGACAAAGTTACATGTGGCCGTAAGAGACCCCCTTCAAATATTGAAATGCTTTTAATTTGCTTTCTCATTATTACAGCGAGCCCAGATTTTGTATAATAAAAATGTGGAGGCTGCCCTTTAATGTGGAGGCTGCCCTTTATTTCTTTTACAATTCATTGAGGAGAAAAATTCCAAAGGGTTTTAAGAACCGAGTAAACCTGTACAGGAATTATAATCAGTCCTGTGCGGTCCTTATAATTGGAACTTGTGATTGACAGCGAAATACTGCTTTTAAATAGAACTTTCAGAAAGGTATGATTGTAATTCCCCCCTCACATGTACAATTTTTTAAATAAAACAAGTTCTCGGAATTAGTAAAACCTCCAAATAGCAAAAATTTGTAATGTTACATATATTTTATTGTCACATATTTATTAAAGCTTTTTGAATTGGTATTAATAATTTATGTTCAGATTCATTAAATTATGAATATTTCATAATGAAATTTGAATAATTCTTAATTTAAAAATAAAGTAAAACGTCATTGTTTTGTTTAGCTTTTGTGATAATACAGCAATACTCTTTTAGTAACTGGTAATGTTTTAACTTAAAAAAATAATAGCAGAGGCTTTTTTAAACCAAAAAAAAAAAAGGAGGAACAATTTTGTTTTGGAGCCGGGCGCTAAATTTTGCTGCTGCGTCTCTATTCTACTACATTACTTTAAAGTCCTATTAAAGAAAATTTGATATAAAACTCATTTAATACATCTAGTAATAACGGAAGAGTTTAGTTTTATGAAATATGTTTTGTATTACTGTGTTCAGAATGCACAGCTTACTTTAGAAAATCATAAATGGGAATGGAATAGGAATGATCATTTTACAAAATGAGTAAATTCTTAACTATTTACGTACGGATAGCTCATATGCGCATTTGAAAAGTTCTACAAAAAAATGTTTCACTAATAGCTAAAACCGCAATGTATTTACTTTTATTATTTTATATGGACGGGGTCATTTCAAAATAATATTAATTCTTAATTAATCTAAAATAGATGTAATTATTCTACAAATAATCGGTCAAGTGCGAGTATTACTCGCGCACAGAGGATTCCGTACGGTAAATATATTAATTAATAACTGTATTATTACAAAAAAAAATTCGTTGCTAAAAGAATAATAAGTCTTTATAAAAAATTATGCAACGTAGGATTGGGTATAGCTGTATATACTAGAAAAGTGTAAAAGGATATGCCATGAAAGTTCATAGAGATATGAAGCCTAAATAGTATCAGATATTGCTATTCTGTATAACTCTTTTTTTTTTTTTTATCTTTACCTAATATGGTTATGATACACTTAATTTGGTACTGATAATAAAAGTAGAGCATATTTAAACTTCATTTGGGCTTTCATAAACTAAAATTCACCGTAGTAATAATCTTTTCTTTTTACAGTGTACCTAAAACAAAACCTTTGTGTTAAGAGCGCTTCGAAAGGAGGCCGAAAACTTGCAACGCCGTCTTGGTCCGTGCCACATTTTTCCAGATAGGTTTTTAATTAACCTTTAAGGACATAAGTGGCGTATTGAGAGAGCCACTTAATGCAAATTAGTCTACAATCCAATAGTAATTATGTGATTAATTCCAATTAGTCAGTTTTTAACAGTTTGACGTTTATTGATTTTATACTACTACTGGGCATTGCATTACGCAAATATAAGTTACTTGTACCCAGTATGGACAGTTGTCTCAATATGAACACCCTTAATATCTTTAAAAGTAACAATTTTGATCGAGAGATGGCGCTACATATCCGTGAAGTAAAGCAGTTCAAAAGATAATTAAGCCTGGAAAGCAGTGTTGCCAATCTGCGGGTAATTACCCGAATTGCGGGTATTTTGATCGCTTGCGGGTATTTTGGGGGGTATTTTCGAACGCAGTATTTGAGGGTATTTTTTTTTAACTTGACGTACAAGTTTTGGCTTTTTTAGTACTTTACTCTTGTGCAGTTTGTATTTTCTCACTGGCAGCCAGAGTTTCGTATCGTTCGTAAACGTGTTTCAGTCAGTCAGCGGATGATAAATGAAGATGAAAGAGAGGAAAAGGGAATGGCTTTTAGAGGGGAGGAAGTCTTTGTCAGCGTCAGGGAAACTTTGAGGGGTAATGCGCGATGATTTTTTCTCACATTCTTTGTAAGTAATTAAATGCGGATTTGCTAATGATTAACAAACGCTGGTGTGCTCTACAAGGGGAAAATCATTTACCACCCACATATGGTAATACTTTTATTAAACTCAGACTGGAATGCATTATGATCTTTAAAAGATTTTCCGCTCGGGCTGGAGAGGAGTGGTAAACGATTAATTTTCTGATCTAAGAAGATCGAAGACCTTCTAATCGAAAGGGTTTTTTTCTTCTTCTTTTTTTTTTTTTTTCTTCTCTTCTTGGAAAATTTCCTTTCCGTTTCTAAGTAGAATTGAAGAAAAGACACTCCATGCTTATCCGATTTCATCATACAGTTTTTAAGAATTAACCAATATAACAGCAAGTATTTATTCAAATGATAAAAAAATTAATAAAATATAAAACATAAATGTTTAATGAAATTAGTAATTCATTTCAGATTTTTCCTAGAGATCTGCACTGGCCGGGCCTTGGCCCGAAGCCTGAGCTCGGGCCTAATTCCATTCACGGCACTCGGGCCGAGCCTGGTCTTTGCTGTTTCGGACCTGGCAGGGCCCGAGCCTTACTTTTATCTGAAGACTCGGATCGGGTTAGGCCGGGCCGGACAAACTCATTCTCTCAGTTCAGAGCCAGGAGCTTGCTTCTTCCTAGATTTCCACGGGTCGACATTTTCACTTCCGGTCTTAACCCAGCCCTATGAAAGTCATTGTCTTGACGTCCGTGTAAAAATATATAAAATCTAACCCGGTCCAAAGATTTGTGCAAAAAATGCATATATTTTTAAATCGCAATTATTCTACAATTAAACGTCAAAATTTATTTTAGTGCTCGCGATTATATGTTTCTAGATGTTTAAACATATACGTAGTGAAGCGCTAATACCATATTATACTAATTCAAAATCGAAACCCGGTATAACATGTTTCAAACGTATTAAATGTATAACCGGTAGCACTAGTTTATTCTTTTTAAAGAATTGTAGATTTCTTGGCAATAAAATTAAAATACGCTAAAATCTGTAGAAAACAACCTGCCTTTGACGGAATCGTGTCTTAAACAAAAAAATTTATGATTCAAGCAAAATGAATATAATAATACACGAGAAAGGAATATAATACTTTTACACCTGCTAAAAAGTAAACTTGTCTGTAACGCACTATTTTCTTATTGTGTGATTCCGTTTTAGAAGTTTTTACTGTATAATGTATTTCAGATTTTTAAGTCACGATACTTGGAATATGGACTAACAATATTAATGATAAAACATTTACATACAAACAAAAGATTTATTTTAAATATATATATATTGCAGTCTAAGGCACTTCTTTTAAAATGTAAATTATAACTGTGAAAAAAAAAAAAAAAAAAAAAAAAAAGGTAAAATAAGCATTTTTCGTTAGAACACCACGTTCGAAATTTTTTAGACATATCAATGTAAAAATCTATGTCTCATAAAAATTCAGTCGGGCCGGACTGGGCTCAGATCAAACTTTTAAATTGGGTCGGGCCGGATTGAACGTTTTCTCTATGTATCGAACCGGGCCCGAAGGTAGAAATTTTGGCCTGTGCAGACCTCTAATCCCCCCCCCCCGCCCCCCATAAATGATCCAGTTATAAATATTTCAAGATCCTTCTTGAAGTATTCGATCTTTAAATTGATCCTTTGAGCTTGAAATCTTTTGTTAACAAAGGATGGCTTGTTTTGATGGCTGGCCAGACCAAAAGTTAAATCGCTGCCACTGGATACTTCTAAAAACGTAATTTGCATAATAATCTTTCTGCAGAATTAAACAGTCCACTCCTCTGAATACAAAGCCTATCTTTAAATTTGGAAATGTTATGTTTTTAATTTCATAAATGGAGAATTTTGTAAAAGAAGTAGTAACTGTAAGGAAGAAAAGAAAATTGTAAAAATCATAAAAGTAATATGAAAGAAATTTATAGTGATTATAGATAGTAAAAATTTATATTTTAATAATATGCATGTAATAATCTGTTTATAATGTATGTATTTCATGAAAAAATGATATGCCCTTAGCCCTTGTTATTATCCCCTTACCCTATGAATTAGTTGGGTTTTACATCACTAGATGGCGCTTCTAAACTCAAAGCTTGAGGGTATTTTGCGGGTATTTTTTTCACAGTCGGAGGGTAAATAGCAAATTCTCTACTGGCAACACTGCTGGAAAGTGCAAAAAAGCGCGCTGCTCGCCATTTGGAAGGAAACTTGTTGTTTCGTGCTGTGCTGATAGTAATTACAGGTAAGTTTAAATTCTTATTCGTTGTTGTAAAATTACTTTAAATGTTGAAAGGTAGAGTGTTTCAGAAAGCTGATAAAACATATTTTCGATTGCTATTGTATATGTCGTAGGCTAATTGAGAAATCCGGCTCTTTGCAAACAGCCTAGGCTCTTTGCAAAGAGCCGGGCTAATTGGAGAATCCATCTCCCTTTTTCCAATTAGCCTGATATTTTTCAGGCTTATTACAAAGAGCCTAGAAAGAGTTAGGCTAATTGAAAAATGACCACTTATTATCCGATCAGGGTGATATTTTTAGCTCACAGGCTATCAAAGCCTGACAGCTTATGTGCCCGCCGATTCTGTATGTACGTGTGTACGTACGTATCTACGTAACGCAATAACTCTTGATAGAAATATCCGATTTGCTTCAAATTTTTTTTCCGAGGTTCATTCTGATAAGGTGCTACCCAGATTATTTTGTGGGGTTCATTGGTTAAGAATAAAGGGGGAAAAGGGGGGCTAGTCCCCCCCCTTAATTTATATAAATGGGTTTTTCATGCAGAGTTATTCGATTTGCTCCAAATTTCGTATACGGGTTTATTATGTTAAGGAGCTCCCCTGATTAGATTTGGAGGTTCATTAGTTAAGTATAAAGGGAGGAAAGGGGGGCTAGACCCCATCCCCCTTAATTTAGATAAATGGGTTTTTTATGCAGAGTTATTCGATTTGCTCCAAATTTCGTATACCGGTTTATTATGTTAAGGAGCTTCCCTGATTAGATTTGGAGGTTCATTAGTTAATTATAAAGAGAGGAAAGGGGGGCTAGACCCCCTTAATTTAGATAAATGGGTTTTTCATGCAGAGTTATTCGATTTGCTCCAAATTTCGTATACCGGTTTATTATGTTAAGGAGCTCCCCTCATTAGATTTGGAGGTTCATTAGTTAAGTATAAAGGGAGGAAAGGGGGGGGCTAGATCCCATCCCCCTTAATTTAGATAAATGGGGGTTTTATGCAGAGTTATTCGATTTGCTCCAAATTTCGTATACCGGTTTATTATGTTAAGGAGCTGCCTTGATTAGATTTGGAGATTTATTGGTTAAGTATAAAGGAGAGACAGGGGCTAGTGTCCCCTTAATTTAGATAAATGGGTTTTTCATACAGAATTATTCGATTTCCTTCAAATTTGATATACCAGTTTATTGCGATATGGTTTCCTTCATTTGATTTGGAGGTTCATTTATTAAGTATAAAAGGGGTTGGAAGGGGGCAATTGCCCCTCCCCTTAATTTAGATAAATGTGTTTTCATGCAGAATTATCTAATTTATTTTAAATTTTTTCCTAGGTTCATTCTAATAAGGAGCTTTTCTGATTAGATTTGAAAGTTCATTGGTTCAGCATAAAGGGAGAAATGGGGGAGCTAATACCCCCCCCCCCTTAATTTAGTGAAACGGTTTTTTCATGCAGAATTATTTGATTTGCTTCAAATTTGGTATACCAGTTTATTATGTTAAGTAGCTTCCCTGATTAGATTTGGAGGTTCTTTGGTTAAGTAGAAAGGGGGGCAACGGGGACTAATACCTTCATTTATTTTTCAAGGGTCGTTATTCTTTGAAATAAGAGTATAATATACAATTAGTGTGAATAGCCTGTGAGCTCAATGCCGTCAGTTTAACTGGGCAATTTTCTTTTTATTAGGTTTATTAATGCATAACCCTACACAAACCCGAAAAATAAATTACAATAGACCGTACCCCGATCCGAACAAAACAAAATAATTTCAGTCTACATGCAACCCGACCCGAACCTGAGAGTTCCATTTGAAAAAACCCGAAATCCCGAACCAAATCTGGTAACCGACAAAAATATTCCAAAGATCCATAACCGGATCCGAATAAGACAAATTAGTTTCCGTGGACACGCAACGCTACCAGAACCTAAAAATTCCATTCGAAGTCAACCTGAAACCGGTCCCGAACCAAATCTTAACCGACAAAAGTATTCCAAAGAACTATAACCCGATGTAAGCCAGACAAAATAATATTCGTCCACCGGCAACCCGATCCGAACCTGAAAGTTCTAATTGAACTCAATCCGAAACCTGGTTGTGGTCGGTTTTCGGGTTGACTTCAAATGGAACCTTCAAGTTCAGATCCGGTTGAAAAAAAATTAAACTAAATCTGATAATTGTGCATGAAAACCCATTTATCTAAATTAAGGGGATGGGAAATTGCCCCCCTTTCCCCGCTTTTATACTTAACCAATGAACCTCCAAACCAAATGAAGGAAGCCATATCGTAATAAACTGGTATATCGAATTTGAAGCAAATCGAATAATTCTGTATGAAAAACCCATTTATCTAAAGTAAGCGGACACTAGCCCCTGTCCCTCCTTTATACTTAACCAATAAATCTCCAAATCTAATCAAGGCAGCTCCTTAACATAATAAACCGGTATACGAAATTTGGAGCAAATCGAATAACTCTGCATGAAAAACCCATTTATCTAAATTAAGGGGGGGGGGGGGTCTAGCGCCCCTTTCCTCCCTTTATATTTAACTAATGAATCTCCAAATCTAATCAAGCTATCTCCTTAACATAATAAACCAGTATACCAAATCTGAGCTAATCGAATAATTCTACATGAAAAACGCATTTATCTAAATTAAGGGGAGAGGCAAACGCCCCCATTTATACATAATAATGATCTTCCAAATGTAATCAGGGAAGCTGCTTAACATAATTAACCGGTATACCAAATTTATTGTAAATCGCATATTTCTGCATGAAAAACCCATTTATCTTAATTACGGGGGGGGGGGGAATAGCCCCCTTTATATGTAACTAATGAACCTCCAAATCTAATCAAGGCAGATCCTTAACATAACAAACCGGTATACCAAATTTGGAGCAAATCGAATAATTCATCATGAAAAACCGATTTATCTAAATTAAGGGGATTAGCCCCCCTTTCCCCCCTTTATACCTAAATAATGAGCTTCCAAATCTAATCAAGGAAGTTCCTTAACACAATAAACCGGTATACCAAATTTGGAGCAAATCTAATATTTCTGCATGAAAAACCCATTTATATAAATTAAGGGGGGACTAGCCCCCTTTTCCCCCTTTATCCTTAACCAATGAACCCCAAAAACTAATCAAGGAAGCACCTTATCAGAATGAACCTAGAAAAAAAATTTGAAAAAAATCGGATATTCTATCAAGACTTATCGTGTTACGTACATACGTACGTACACACGTACATATAGAATCGGCGGGCACATAAGCTCTCAGGCTTTGATAGCCTGTGAGCTAAAAAAATCACCCTGATCGGATAATAAGTGGTCATTTTTCAATTAGCCTAACGCTTTCTAGGCTCTTTGCAATAAGCCTGAAAAATATCAGGCTAATTGGAAAAAGGGAGATGGATTCTCCAATTAGCCCGGCTCTTTGCAAAGAGCCTAGGCTGTTTGCAAAGAGCCGGATTTCTCAATTAGCCTACGACATATATATTGCTTAAAAAAGTTTTCTTTGCTTATTTATTACAAGATTTAGTAAAACTATGCCCAATTCCCAATATGGACACCTTATGTCTACATTGGAAATACAGCAAATGAATCTTCAGATTCACAAATTTGTAAAATATCTGTTTAATGTTATTTTATTTCGACGTATTTTAATGTTATTTTATTAATGTTATTTTATATTAGATCACTCGACTTAGATTTGGGGAAATCTTTAGGAAGGTTTGGAATCGTTCGATGAATCTGCCGAACATAACTTCAGGTTTACAGGCAACTGGAATTTTTCCTGTCGATCCAACTATAATACCAGATGAAGCCTTCGCGCCTCGTGACATTACTGCAATTCAGTAACTAACAGCAGAAGGGGAAGAGAATGCACCAAGTTTGGAAATTGCAACAGATGTTGAAGATCCTGTTTACAACATACCTTCTCCTGTTATCGAGCCACCTTCATCGTATTCTAGATCATTTTTCATGGAAAATTCCTTCACCAGCGTGTTATCGACTCCAACTGTAAGAAAGAAGAAGACACAATGTCACCAGGCGATAAACTCAAAAAGCATCAAAGTGGTAAAATCCTTGTTCAACAAGATACCAGATGAACAATCCTCCAAAAAGCCTCCTCCAAAAAGCCCTTGCAGAAAAATAAAAGTAAGCCTCCTCTCAGTAGGGTATATGTTGGAAAATCGCAGGTACCAGTGGTATGACTTCATATGCGGTATGATGCATGCCCATAATAGGGACAGATGCTTATTCATATGGACACTTGTAAACATTTTTTTTTTGTTTTTATCATTAAAATTAAACCAGAATAATTACAAGGTTGCTAATTTTAATAATGATAGTCAACAGTCCAGGGATAGTGGTCATATATTTTTGGAGTCCCTTGATGTGTACACGGTGGTGAAAAAAATCAATTTTCCTTAGGATGTCCATATTGGGTACAGGTACCTTATAATTAAAAGTTGTTATCTAGGATTTAAAAGTCGATGGTGCATAGAGTATGCCGCCCGTGTCTTTATGTATGTCCATATCGTCCGTGTCTTTAAGATTTAATATATTGGCTAATTACCGACAATTTTTTTTATCAACAATCTTTTTATACTTCTGTGACGATAGGTACCTTCAACATTCCTCAACGCCTTTGCTGAACGGCACCAAATCTAAATTTGTATGTAACGGAAAAGTGTGTTTTACTCAAAAACTTCGTGACCTAGGGTAATCCTATAGTTTTACTGCATTGTTTAAATTAACTTCTTCTATTCCTAATTTTTTTATAATTTTAGTTTCAGTAGATTCAGAAATAGAGGGGGGAACGTATCTTTTCATTACATTTTTGACGCTATTTCTGCAAATATAATATCTAAAATTGAAGGAAGTGTATTTTTGAGTTTGTCGTTACGAAAGCTTTCACACAAAACCCCACACGATATACAAAGAAAAGATTTTTTTTCAAGTAACGTAATTAGCCCCTCTACTTTTTTCTAAATATATTTGTTAATAGCTAATAATCTGTAAATATGTGGGTAAATAACCTTTATTACTTCCTCCAATTTGAACTTTCTACGTTCCATATTTTAAGAGTAAAATGGCTGTGACAGACGAACAGACAGACAGACGCCGGAGTGATCTTATAATGGTTCCGTTTTTACTTTTTAAATCCGGAATTCTGTAAAACCTATAACTATCGATTCAGTAAGTCAATTTTAGTGAATGGGTCCTTTGTAAATATAATATTATTGCATATGTAACATAAAATGTTAAAATAAACAAAATATCTATTTAAATTTTCGTAAGTTAAGTTTTTACTTATTTTTAAGCTCTTATTTTTTTTCTTTCTTAGTAGTTAAAATAATTTTAACTATTACAAATTTAATTTAAACGCATTTTAATTTTAATCCATAATTTTCCTTTTAACATTTCATTAATTTAAAACTATCGGATAGATTTAAAGTAATAATATTATATTTAAAGCAATAATATCATATTTAGAAAGGACCCATCCGCTAAACCTAAATTAAAAGGTTTAAATTGTTTTAGAATTCAACAACTTTACTTATTGTTAAAAGGTGAATGATTGGTTTGATCCCGGTTAGTAAGATATCATGTTTGATAGAATAATATATGTTGTCAAAATATCTGTTCCAGTAAGTGGAATTGATGGTACCGCCTGTAATGCCATATATATTCCACATCTATATTGCTCAAATATTGATGCTTGATCTGAAACAAATCAGGCAAATTGCATTTGCACTAAATGACTAATACGATGACAATGCTGAATGAATAATGGCAACATATTTCGAAGATGCATAATTACGATGCACAGACCGGAAATAACGTCACTCAAAATTTCTTCATAATTTAGGCGATTGGGAAAGATATCTGATTGTCTCTGGGGATATATTTCACGGTATATTATTTTACGTCTTTAGCTTTGTCACTTACAAAGGGGTTAATAAAAAAACTTGTTAGTTAAGAGGCCAGTCACGTGAAGAATCATGCAAGTTAATCCTAAACGTATGGGAGCGTTCTTTTCAAATTTCTCGCTGGCATTTCGATATTTTCAAATGATTTCTTTTTCATAAGATATCATAGGTTAATCTCTAATGCAATTAGTTTCGATTTTGGTAGTAGCTTTTTTATGAGGATACTTCCACAATCAGAATCGGTTTCCAACGAGAAAGTATGTTTATAAAAAAAAACTGCAACGGAAATCGAAAAAGTACAAACTAACCCGATTGAAGAGCGACCTCAACTATCTTATGAATAAAAAATCCTTTAATTCTTTACGCTCTGGTGTGTGGATTTCTTCAAAATACTCATATGTCACGTTGGCACCAGTGTTTTGCAAACAAAAAGTTATGTTTATTATATACACGAAAAAATGCATTAATTTATTTTCAAATAAATTTGGTCGAATATTCCGGTGCCATTGTAACATCTGGAAATTAAAATTAAGCGGGAAGAAATTCGCCCACCAGAGTTCAAAGGGTTAAAATCACTAAAATGCAAGCGAGAAATTTAAAAATAACCCTACCATAGGTTTAACTGTAACTTGCGAGTTTTTCGCGTGACTAATTTAGGCTCTTAAGAGTTAATTTAATTTTGGATATCATGTGAAGAATAATGTGTGTCACGAACACTTCCGGCCTGTCAGCTTGAAAAGAAGCCATGATACAAGATTAAAATTTACGACTGTTTATTTAAAGCAATAATAAGGGAGGATGGCAGTGGATCGAGCTCACTTAAACTAAATATGATTAAAATAAGCTTGTAAGACTAAAAGACTGAGAGAGGGAATGCTTTCTTGGAAATATTTCCTATATTCAAGCAATAGCTCAAAACAAAATGGCTAACGTTGATCGCTTGCCGGAACCTAAAAAAATATTACACTAGCTCGCTGTAAAATGTCACTATAAACTCTGCAAATAGCACTATAAAATGTAACTTTAAATATTGCAATCACTGTCCCATGGAATTCCGCGGATTGTATTTCAAATACAAACATTTAACTCCTTACCACTCTGGCGAAATCACAGACGAAGTTTCTTTTCCAGAAACGGTCAAAATGGAAACATCACTGACTTCTCATCACGTGGAAACACTACACTCAAAATCTCGAAGCGATGAAAATCTTGACGCAATTACCAGTATGGGAGAGATAGATGCATCTAATCCCCTGAATCTAAATCCTACCGCCGTATGTCGCAGCAAATAGCAACACATACTTAATTATCATATATTTTTCCAAAATAACACTGAAAATCGGATTCCTGGATCCGGACACACTTCTTGAAATTTAAAGAGATGAACGAATAAGTATCTCAAATGTCTGAATTCGGGACACGCACGCTAAAACTCCAAAACTCATACGACCTTAAACTACAGGGTGTCCAGCGAATAAGACCCTGATTTCAAAATTAAATATCTCGCAAACAAATATCAATAGAATTATACGGTAAACGGTTTCTTTATTAGCTGAGTCGTAAAAATGTTATACAGAAGTTTAAAATTTAGTTTTAAAAACCGTTAACAGATGACGCTGTTCTCGATATGACTATAAATTGTGCTTCGAAGTCCAAAGCGATCAGTTCGAGGCACTTCAACTCATTTTGAGGAGCCGATGCTGAGTCGATTCACTTGATTGATGAGCCGACATAGTGACTCGATTCTCCACAGATAAGAAAATTTTTGAGTGTATGCTTGTTATTTTGGTTTTAATTTTACATAAAAGAAGATTTTTATATTAGACTTTGTTGGATGGGAGCTGGGAACAGTCAAACTAAAGGTCTGCAAAGAAACCAAATTTATAAGCCCTGCCCCGGCCCGCCCTTACAAAAATATTCGGCCCACCTGTATATAAAATTTAAAAGTTCAACCCGTACAAAAAAAGTAATGGCCCGTCTCGGTATAAAACTGTTCCGGCCAGGAAAAATGTTAAAATATCGGACTGAGGCCGTCCGGTCCACTAAATTTCTAGAAAACATGAATTTTTACGTCAATGTGGTTAAAAATTGTTCGTTACGAGGAGTGTTCTGACCAAAAATACTTATTTTAGCTTTTATTTTCATTTTTATAATCTTCATTTTTAAAGAAGAGACCTGTGCTGCGATATTTATGTTTTTAATGAATCTCTATTTGTATGTAAATGTTTCAGTTAAATTTAATATCGTTAATCCATATTCTATGCATTGGAGATTTAACAATGTGAAAAATTCTATATAGTAAAATCGTCGAACACGAAATTGCTTAGGAATGAAAAAATATACGCTATAGACAAGTTTCTTTCTGTGCAGGTTTAAATGTATTATATACTTTTCCTCACATATTATTATATTCATTTTTCATGTATCAACACATTTTTTAGTTTAAGACAGCATTCCGTCATACACAGGTTCTTTATCACATGTTTTATTGTACTTTAATTCTATTGCCTAGAAATGGCTATTCTTTAAAAATAATAAATTTTAAAGTTTAATTGTACAGTAATATGGCAATAATTATAATGGCAATTTAAAAATATATGCATTTTTTGCAAAAAGTTTTGGGTCGGGCCAAATTTTACTTCTTTTTGCACGGACCAGACCAGGCCAAGACAATTTTCGTACGGGCTGGGCCAGCACTTAAAATGTCGACCCTTGCAAACCTTGGAAGAATGAAGTCAGTCTCGGATCAGTACTGAAAAATTAAGTTCGGCTCGGCGCGATCCTTCAGAAAAAAGAAAGGCCCTATCCTTGTCCGGAAAGAGCAATACCTAGGCGCTTCCCAAGCCTTCAGAAAAGAAGTAAAGCCCTGTCCGATCCCAGTGCTGCGAAAAATTGGTCCTTGCCCTGCCAACGGGCTGGGCCGGTGAACACCTCTAAGCCAAACTGTAAAATATAGAAATATTCTTGTTTAATCCCGTACCCCCCATGTCTAAAAAATTACCTTCTTTTTAACTGGGAGTGGAAGGTTTTGAGGAGTTATTTTTTTATATATGTCAAAATCTAAAAGTTTAAATTTTCTGTGTTGAAAACAAAACGGGAAATGGATTTTTTTTTGTGTGTGTGTGTGTGTGTGCTTGTGGGGAGCGCCCCCCCCCCCCTTTCCAACCTATTTCCGAATGTACTGAAACTAAAAGGATGAAAAAAAATTAGGGGCCATAATAATGTATTCAAACTTTGCTAGAAAATTATAGCGATTATCCTCGGTTACATAGTTTTGGAGAAGATCGTATTTTTCCGTTACACACAAACTTTACTTTGCGGGGCTCAGAGGCAGTATTTTTAACTATCAAGTTATACATTTGACAGGCCTGACTATTGAGGCGGTTTGGAATCAAATAGCGTTTTCCATTTTTTAATATAAATAAATTGCTTATCAAGTAAAATGCGATTTTTGTCACGTAACGGCAAGTTTTTCTCTTTTCGTGCTAACGTGTACGGAAATTCAATTCAAAACTCCAACTTTGACAGCATTTTTTGAAAAATATTTCGGCAAAAAATGGAAAACGCCATTCGATTACATAGTTCCTGAATAAGAACACCTGTCAATTTTACGCGTTTCCGAATACAAATGAATTCAATAATGAGTCCCCCGCCTGCCCCGAGGAGGGGGGATGAGACTAAGTTTTAAAATGTTCTTGTTTTCTGATGTTTATAGTTTTTGATTTACTCCCTTTTAAAATTCTATTTTGAAAACCATGATAATATATAACCATATAGTATTGAGATACATCCATAGAGACACACACACAGCCTAGCTGTTTACGAAAAAAAAGGGAGTGGGGGGGTGCGTGGTAGCTACAGGATTTCGAAAATATATTCCATATCTGGGTTTAAATAAGGGACATTAAAAAAATCGATTGGCTAAACTTAAAAAAAATATACGTAAATTATATCCATTTAATATTATTTGCGAACATATTTATTTAAAAAACGGAATTAAAATAGCATTATAAGGTCATTGGGCCTAAATGAGACGCGATTCCCCATAGTTTTGTCGCATTGAGGGTATATTTGGCATTTTATTATATTTATATACTTATATATTTTATTAAGCAACAAATTACTGACCTTTACCTTTATTTTTATTGTACCTTTAGTTCAAAACTAACTTGTTTTGTATAAATTTAATAATTATCTCTAGTATAAAACCATAATATATGATTGTCGCGTTTAGGTATTTTTTGTCGCATTTACGGCAGCTATAACCTGAATAAGATCTATGGTCTTAAATGTGATAATGAATTTGATACATGACAATTCATCTGAAAAAGTTCATTTAAGCTTTAACTACTGTGACAGAAAATTGCCACATTACAACTGTGAGCTGTTGTGAAACCATTCGATTAAAAGATGAATAAAAGGCGCGATTAACTCTTAAAATACTGTTTTTGCACTAAACTGTTTGTACAGTAATATTTCTAATAAAATTTCGCTTTTTCAAACATTTCAAACAATAGTACTAGGACTCCAAATGAAGAAAATTTTCACTGTATTGATAGTTAAACAGGAAATTACAAGTTGAACTGTAAACATTTAAAAAAAAAAGCAGCGCTAACCGAATTTAAGGATAATTGCAATTATTTTTAGAATTACTTAACCCGTCTCCGAGACAGCTTGATTAACCCTCTGAGCGCCAAGCAAAAGGGCTAAATTGCGTTGTTGCTTTCTCAGTAATTTTTTTAAATTGCTAAAGAAAGATCATTTTTCCTACATGATATAAAAAAGAATTACGTATAAGAATATAATCATTGAAATTATTAATCATAACTCAATCTTTTCAAACTGGATCATATCTGTAGAATTATATTAATCTAAATTATACTTCTATAGCAATGAAACCTACAGTTTAGTGAACAGATATATCAGTTCACGGCGGTGAGAAGGTTAAAAGATGAATGAAAGTCTCTACTAACTCACAGGGTACTGTTTCTGTACTAAACTTTAAGTACAGGACTATTATAATTAAACTTCTCATATTCAGAATCTCTAGCAATAATTCTAGGGCTCCAAATGAAACAAAATTTCAATGGTATTCACTGGAAATTATCAGTTTAACTGTGAAAATTGAAAAATGTAGTTGTCTGTGAGACCGCTAACAGTTAAGTGTTAATAAAGAGTTGAAATACATAACATTGAAAGAAAAGTTATCATTGAACTAATAAATAAACTTTATTTAATAGTAATTTAAATAATAAAACATTAACTGAGATGCTTACATCGCACATTTCAATATTCATACTAACAGATCCAGCAAGTTTTACCAGGTCAGTTGCTTTTCATTTTGCACAAGTGAGTCGAGAGTCAATTCACTATGTCGACTCATCAATCAAGTGAGTCGACTCAGCATCGACTCCTAAAAATGGGTGAAGTGCCTCGAACTGACCGCTCTGGATTTCGAAGAACAATTTACAGGCATATCGAGTACAGCGCCATCTGTTAATGGTTTTTGCAACTAAATTTTCGAAACTTCTGTATAATATTTTTACAACTTAGATAATAAAGAAACTGTTTACCGCATAATTCTATTGATCTTTGTTTGTGAGATATTTAATTTTGAAATCAGGGTCTTATTCGCTGGACACCCTGTACCTTAATAAATGAGAAGTTAGGCATTTGTGCTACATGTGAAAAAAATGCATTTCAATATCTGTTGTAGAGATGACAGCCTTTGTACGAACTTGTGAATGTAGTGCTGTGATTTTATATAGTTCAACTTTCGCTGATTATTGAGGAGTTATTATAATATTTTTCTCTAATTTGATATTTAATATTTAAAAAAGAATAAAATTAAATAAAAATTTAAATTCCTTCTTTTTAATTATCTTCACTAACAGGGATGACCCAGCTAAGCTTGGTCAAAATCAGTCTTGTGTTCAATTAGATATTTTATTCTCACGGTATCATTCTTGCGGTTTAGATACAATGGGCATGATACTGAGATATAGGGACACAAAATGACCAACTAATCGAATTTTTTCGAACATGCGACTTAACCAATGCTTTTCTCGAACCCGAAAACGATAGAATACAAAATTTAGTCAAAATCGTTAAAGTCGTTTTATAGATAAAACTAGCTTGACCCACGGTAACCCAAAATGATCGACTAATCTAAATTTATCGAACATGTGATTTATCCCAATGGTCTTTTTGTGCTGGGAAACGATGCAATAAAAAAACTGTCAAAATCGGTTGAGCCTTTTAATAGATACAATTGGCTTGACCCACAGTGACCCAAAAATGACCCAGTAATCGAATTTTCTCGAACATGTAACTTAGCCCAATCGTCTTCTCATGCCCAGAAACGGTATAATACAAAAGTTTGTCAAAATTGTTTTAGTCGTTTTTTAGATACAATTAGCTTGACCCACAGTGACCCAAAAATGACCGACAAATCGAATTTTCTCTAACATGTTACTTAGCCCAGTGGCCTTCTCATGCTCAGAAACGGTAAAATACAAAATTTTGTCAAAATCGTTTGATCCGTTTTTAGATACAATTAGTTTGACTCACAGTGACCCAGAATGACCCGCTAATCGATTTTTCTCGAACATGTCACTTAACCCAATGGTCATGTCATTCCCAGAAGCGGTATATTACAAAATTTTGTCAAAATATTTTGAGCATTTTTTAGATACAATTGGCTTGACCCACAGTGACCCAAATTGACCCAGTAATCGAATTTTCTCGAACATATCACTTAGCCCAATCGTCTTCTCATGCCCTGAAACTGTATAATACAAGATTTTGCCACAATTATTTGAGTCTTTTCTTAGCTACAATTAGCTTGATTCACAGGGACCCAAAAATGACCCACAAATCTAATTTTCTCTAACATGTGACTTAGCCCAATGGTCTTCTCATGCTCAGAAACGGTAAAATACAAAATTTTGTCAAAATCGTTTGATTCGTTTTTAGATACAATTAGCTTGACCCACAGTGACCCAGAATGACCCACTAATCGATTTTTCTCGAACATGTCACTTAACTCAATGGTCATCTTATGTCCTGAAGGCATATATCACAAATTTTTGTCAAAATGTTTTGAGCCTTTTTTTATATTCGATTAGCTTGACACCTGACTCATTGTGACCCAAAATGACCCACTAATCAAATTTTCTTGAACATGCATCCTAGCTCAATGGTATTCTCGTGCCCGAAAACAATAAAATATAAAATTTCATCAAAATCGTTAGAGCCGTTTTCTAGATAAACTTAGCTTGATCCATAGTGACCCAAAAATGACCCACTAATCGAATTTTCTGTAACATGTGACTTAGCCCATTGGTCTTCCCGTAAACCGAAACAGTAGATTACAAAATTTAGTCAAAATCGTTAGAGCCGTTTTTTAGATAAAATTAGCTAGACCCGAAGTGACCCAAAAAGGACCCACTAATCGAAATTTCTCGATCATGTGACTTAGCTCGATAGTTTTCTCGTGCCAAAAACGGTTGGATATAAAATTTAGTCAAAATCCATTGAGCCGTTTTTTAGATATAATTAGCTTGACCCTTCCCAAAATTACCCAAAATTACCCACTAATTCAATTTTCTCGAACACATGACCTAGTCCAATGGTATTCTCGTGCCCGAAAATGGTAAAATACAAAATTTAGTCAAAATCGTTTGAGCCGTTTTTAGTATAAAATTTACATACACACACATACCGTCCTACCCGCCCTCGTCAGTAACTAAACTTTTTACCGACGTTTGGAATACCCACCGAAATTTTATTAATATCATTTAAATATTTTTATAGAATGTTAAGATATGCAAAATATACATATGAACCCCAAAAAATTTCCATTCGAAGAAAATTTGTATTTTTTAGAACGAAAAGTTTGTGGGAGCAAAGTACAATTATTTAGAGTAACTCGGGTGTTACTCGTTTTGAAATTTTACACAGTCAACCCGAGTAACTTAATCTCGAACTAAGATGTCCTGGGTGGTTACTCTATTATTCAATAAATTGCCTGACAAAGTGTATAAATTTATTGAAGCGTTTGAAGGACAATGAGTATTTTTTGAAAGGATGTTTCAAGCAATAGGGAAGAAATCGTTATGATTTCGATATGTTCATGCTTAATCATTTGCTATTGTTAATTAAAATAGTACTTAATTGACATTATTATTAGTTATGGATAGTAATTGATGATTATTATTGACAAGTAGTAAGTAATTGACAAATTGACTGCGGTTAGTTAATGATTGATTAATACTATTTAATTAATGTCGTCTTTAAAAGAAAATTTACTCTTTTTTTAATAAATTTTCTGAACAAATATTAAATTTTGTTTAAAATATTAAATTTTGTTTAAAATATTAAAACATATGTCATTGGCTGTAACAAATTCTTTAGGTAAGTCTGCTGAACAGGGTTGTTTGTTTAATTCGGTGCAATAATTGTAGAATGATACGGGGGGGGGGGGGGATTGCTGGTTGATGAAAAATTTTCGAAAATATAATATTTGCAATGGAGACGAAAGTGTTATGATATAAAGATATTCATGATTAATGATTTGCTTACATTTGATTGAAATAGTACTTAATTGACGCTATTGGTACGTGGACAACTGTAAGTAATTCATGAATATTTTTAATTGAGAAATAGTAAATAATTGACAAATGTTAATCTGTAGTAGTTAACCACTGATTAATATTATTTAAATTATGTCGCCTAAAAATAAATAAATAAAGTAACTTTTGTAAAAAATATTCTTTTGTTTTTAAATTAGTAAAATATATGTCATTATATCTAAGAGAATGATTTTTTAGCCAGATCTTTTGTTTACAGTTGCTTGTTTAATTTGCTTAATTCGGTGAGTTAATTATAGAAGGGTGTGCTTCTTATGTGGCGTAAAAAAATTTCATAACCTTCGGTGGGTGGAAGGAAGGCGCGTGCGCTGACCTGCTAGCTGATATCTTGCAGTATCAAAACTTTTCGCTTTAAAAGAAAGATGAGACAAACTTAGTACCGCACAACAAGCAATTGTCTTATAGGAAACTAGTGTCGTATAAACAAAAATCACCTTAACCCAAATAAATTTTTGTTCATAACTTTTAAAGTAATGAGTTTAGAGATTTTTTTAAATTTATCTTCCTTTGGAAAAAACGTCACGGCGATACCAAAACATTCTGGAAATGAAAAGTCATTCTGTCAGTGACATTATGTGTATTTCGAATTACATTTTCCAACACAAAGCTACTACTTCAATGTTTATATTTACATATCACACAATGCAAGTCAACCCTGGTTAAATTTTACCATAATATGGATTATTTATACTTAAAGTTATGCGTATAATCTGGGTTTTGCCTGGAGGGACGCAATGCTGCTGCAAGTGTAGCGACTAGGGCAGTGTCCCCGCACCAGGAGCCGTCATTTAGGGCAGTCTTCACCGGCGCTGTTAATTATATTCCTGCATTTTACTTTTATTTATTTTTTAATCACTGCATCTTGCTAACTTCTAAAGGTGTTTACGTCATTATTCATTAACATGAGAAAATTACGGTCGAAACTTCCTATACTAGAAGAAAATTTGAAATTATTTGTCTTTCAGAATTTCTTTATATATATATATATAAACCATTTATGTGTTGCAAAATGGGATTAAGAGCTTACGTAAGTCACGAAAAGAAGGTCCTAAACTAATGTTAATCCTATCGGAATGTTCATTACAGATTTCTCAATCGCATTTCAATATTTATTATTATTATTATTATTATTATTATTATTATTATTTTCTTTTTTTTTTTTTTTTTTTTTTTTTAGGAAACCCGAGTTTGATATGATATCCCATTGTTGTGCTTTGTACTTTTCTAATTTGATACACAGTTTTTTTTATATGCGGATACATTCACATTTGGAAGTGGTTAGAACCGGTTGTGAAAATTAAACTAAGTACAGAAGCACAAAAATGGATATCGACCTCAGATATCCCAAAAGAAAAAGAAAGTTAAATATATGTATATATAACGACTTCTGTAAAGATTTCTGCTTAATTTTCTCCCATAGGTTTAACATTTTCGTTCGAGTTTCTCTGTGTGACTTGTATAAGCTCTTAAGACTATTATTAAACTTTTTATTATTTAATTGTTTTTTTTTTTTTTTTTTTTTTTTTTTTCTGGTCGTTGGTTATCGTTGGTTTATTGATGATGCCAACATAATATACGAGGTCATTTCTCAGATATGAAATCATATTAAAAAGATTTTTTTTAATAATTAAAAATGTATTTTAAATGTTTCTTAGGTGTTTTTTAAACTGGGAGAATCGCGTATAATTAAAATTATTAATAGTCTACAGAGAGAATATACTTTAAAATGTGTTCAGGAAATCCACGCTTGAATGCATATAATACAAATTCAGTATTAATAATAATATACAAATTCAATCAAATAAAACAATTCTTGTGGTTAAAATATCACAAAATACTATAAATCTTATCTGCAATATTTATTATTATGTATAAAACTTCAATCTTTTATAAAATGAGCATTCTCACATTTTTGATTAGAAAAGTTTAAGACTAATCTTAATTTTTTGCTTCAATTTTAATACAGAAAATTATAAAATCTACTTTAAGACTGTTATAAAAGCAAGCATGGAAATCAGTTATAATCAACTGAATTAATTTACAAATTTTTAAAAGTGATAAAAATAATACAGTTAAAAGACATAATATTTTTATTTAGATCGACATATGTTTCATCACACAAACGGCGACATTTTCAAAAAAATTTGCGAAAATATTTGTATCAACAAGAATCTTGGCACTTTTCTAAGTCTTTCACTTCTTTAAGTCACTTTGAGCAATTTTTAAACTGCAATATTAGTTTAAAACTGTTTTTGATGCATATTAAAAATAAATAAATAAATAAATAAATTAGTGATACGTTTTGCAATGGAATATTAAGAACGAGAGGAACGTATCTAACTAATCTAACTAATAATAAAATACTTTAATGTTGTTTAAAAAATTCTATTATTTAATAATGTTTAAAAGAAAACTGTATTTTAAACTCGGAGTAAGAACACGCGTGTCCTAATGGCTGTATCTTATTTATTTCACCGGAATTTCTAGCGTCGCACATTTTTTTTACCAACTCCCGCTGATTTCACCAGATGCCTGATGATATCGTAGACAAAGGGGTGCGGAAACGTGCAAATACCGGTTTAGGCAAAAAACATAAACTGATACTAAAGAACTAAAAAGAGGAGTAATTAAGAGCATCTGTTTAAATACATCTATTAAAATTCTAAGATATTTTTCAAAGAACTTGATAATAAGTAAACTATTACTGTTACTACTTTGACGATAGTTTCATGTAGTAAACAAAAAATGCTCGTTCGAAGGGGGTCTCAAATAAAGAAAAATATCATGTTTTTTTTTTTTTTTTTTAATATAATTATTACCTTTTATTTTTATTACCCTTACTATTATGTCCCTTGTTCGGATTGGAGGATTTTCTGTCGATCATTTCTACGTAGTTGACGCCTACACAACATTTACCAAGATGTATCTTTTATGAGAATCGAAAAAAAAAATGACTGCAGCGGAGCCTTAACGGAATGTGTTCTTTAAATTTCTTTTAAAGAAAGTAGAATGAAATAGGAATCATAAACTGTTATAAATTTTTCAAATTTCATGTAAATTTTACTGCAGTTACAAATATATATATAAAATAATAATAATAATAATAATAATAATAACTTATGATTTTTTTTATTTAATATCTAATATCAGCAATACCACATATGTATTGATTATTTAAAGATAATGTTGAAACTCACTAAACATTCTTAATATTTTCTAAACTGTTATTATTTTTTTTTTTAATTGTTGAATTATGAAAAAAAAAAAAAAAGTATTTTTTTTTTCAAGTATTTTTTAAGCTTGGCTGTTAACAGAAATGTGTAGTAACTTTTGGAAAAATTTATTAATCATTATATGGAGTATATACAGGTTGTTTTCAAATTGTCGAAATAATTTCTGTTTCTAAAATGGTTCAAATAGTTTTTTTTTTTTTTTTTTTTCCCCAAATGAACAATGACTGAAGGAAATGTATGTATAGAATATTGTTATATTGATAGAAAAATTAGATTTAAAAAAAATTGCGCTGTTATTTTGAGATTACGAAACACATAAATATTTACATTCAATGTATACATTTACAGACGAAACAATATAAATAGTCCAGCATTTCTTTCAGACTAGTATTCGATAACGAAAATGAAACTTTTAAATAAGTAAAATAATAAATTAGTAAAATATTATAAATAATATAAAAAAAACTACAAATTTTATAGACTTAAAATACAACTACGCGCATAAGCCAATCAATCTATTAGAATAAAAAAAGGCTGCTGTAAGAAGCGAAATAATTGTCGATTGCTTATAGGCTGTTAACATCTGGTGTGCTACTAATACAAAAGTATCTCTTTTAATAAATTTCAAATTTTATTTAAATATATTTTTCATATTTTTCATATAAAATGCTTTTAGGAGTTGCTAGTGGGTAATCTAAAGATATATAAAGATAAATTTTAAGAAATATATTAGAAATTTTTACCAATATTCTGTAACCGCGATGCCCGGATTAGATCTTCTAGTAATTAAATATATATATATATTCTTTCTTTCTTTTGTTAAGTGATTTTTTGCATGAAATGAAAATGTACAGTAGATATATTTATAAAGTATTTTACAAAACTGAATTTATCTGCAAATTCTAACAGCATTGATTATAATTGTCAGACATTTTTCCAGATTTTTAAATTTTTTTTCAGGTTGTTTAATGTGATTATTAAGTATTCGAAATCAGCAGAAAATGTACTGTATTCATCCAATCAACAGAATTTTTATCTGGGATGCAATGTGGCTATTCAACAAGTGTAAAACTTCTATAAAAAGTGTCTTTCATTCAAATCGCTCGTTCACTCTGCCTAAAATACGGGATAACCAGTCTTCATCTTATCCGTAAAACCTAGATTCATAGATTTTGAATTGGAAACTAAAAATAGAGTTAATATGTCTTTCGTGAAAATTTATTATCAATTAAGAATAAAATATTCCACAGCCAGCTTTTTTTGTCGGATTCTATTATAATTTAAAAATGAATTGTATATTTTAATAAAATGAGGCTGCCGTCTCGAGCGAATGTTAAACCTCTGGAAGATTCTCTTCAAATACCTCATTTACATTTCCATATTTTAAAATAATTTTTCTTGCATTTAATAGCTGTGGTTGATGCTTACATTCCCCTTTTTTAAGTGCGTTCGTAATTATATAAATACGTAGCACCTATAGTCGTCGTTCTGTCCGTCTGTCCGTCCGTCCGCATGTAACAGAGCAAAAACTACCCAACCGAATGGGCTGAAATTTTAAATATATGATTGTTGCAAAATTTTGTCGAGCCATTTCAAATTTTATGAAAATCGGATGTATAGTTTAATTACAGGGACAGTCAAAAGTTTTTCTTTACATTACGACCAATGGGAAAAATTTTTGCAAGTGCATTTTAATGATGTTAAAGCTTTCCAAATGGTTTGAAATTTTAAACATATAATTATTGCGACATTTTGTCGAGCCATTTCAAATTTTATGAAAATCGGATGTATAGTTTAATTACAGGGACAGTCAAAAGTTTTTCTTTACATTACGACCAATGGGAAAAATTTTTGCAAGTGCATTTTAATGATGTTAAAGCTTTCCAAATGGTTTGAAATTTTAAACATATAATTATTGCGACATTTTGTCGAGCCATTTCAAATTTTATGAAAATCGGATGTATAGTTTAATTACAGGGACAGTCAAAAGTTTTTCTTTACTTTACGGCCAATGGGAAAAATTATTGCAAGTGCATTTTAATGATGTTACAGCCTTCCGAATGGGCTGAAATTTTAAATATATAATTGCTGCAAAATTTTGTCGAGCCATTTCAAATTTTATGAAAATCGGATGTGTAATTTAATTACAGGGACAGTCAAAAGTTTCCCGTTACATTAAGGGGAATGGGAAAAAAATATTGCAAGTGCATTTTAATGCTGTTACAGACTATGCACTTATGAAGTGCAAACAAATACACATTCAGTACAATATCGGGTGCAAAAAGTAGTTATAAAACTAGTTATAGTACGAACGCACCTCATTTGCCACGTTTGACGAGCAATTTCCAACTTGTTTATTTTTTCGATTTTGGTTGCTGCAGTTTTTTGTAAGGATGACACATTTCTTTTCGGAACCCATTATGAAAGTAAAAGTTAACTTTATATATTTTTAAAAATTTGCACACAAAATCAAAAAAAGGGGAATAAAGCGATCGACCTCAATTATCCAATGAATAAATAAATAAATAACTGAAAATGCACACGAAATATTTGAAAAGGAACTTCCAAAGCTTTAATATTAGCTCGCGAGTGTCTATGCCTGAAGGAACGGGAAAACTGAATAATAAAGATTTTTAGAATTTTTTGTCTGATTTATGTTTCATATGTGAAATATAATGGCGCTAAAAAAAGTTCTGGAAGTGAGCTGTAATTCAGTCAGTGACACCGTATGAAATGTGAACTACATTTCTAATTATGGAGCATGTAGTTCGATACTGTCTGGAGGTAGATAAGGACAACATCTTCCACAAATTGGTGTTTTATATTTACATTTCACACAATAGCAAGGCGAGTATGATGAAATTTTGCTGTAATATGGTTTATTCAGTGTTAAACCTTTGAGAAAATTTGTGTTTAGTCTGGAATGAGACACCCTGTATTTTTCTCAGAAGAAAATGTTTTTCGACCTTTGTTTCCAATACAAAAATTGTTTTTTGTAGTGGATTTTCGAATCTAACTAGAACAGCAATTCAAAACAAGAATTCATATTTTCAAAAAACAATTTATTAAAATAATGCATGATTTTATGTATATTCAGATAAATTTCAATTAAAAAAATAAATATTAGAAAATCGACAGTTTTTTCTTGTTCTTGTCGAGATGCATTGATTATCAAACGAATGTTTAAATATGTGTAACAGATAAAGCGAAACATTATCATAAAGGAATACGACATTTTAAATTATTATTATTTTTATTAATAAAATTAAAGGTTTATTTATTTTCTTTGAAAAAAATGTAAGAATATTTTCAGCTTTATCATATTCTCAGTAAAAAATTTAGAAATAAAAGGATTATCAGAAATGGAATTGATGCATTAAGAGGCTACTTCCGTCAAGCGAAAGACCCGCTCGCTAATGCTAATCATATGAGCGAAATTTATAAAGATATCTCATTTGCATATTTTTAAATGGTTTTTTTTTTTTTTTCTTTTTTCATTGGATAGCTGAGACCAATCTGTACAAAGGCACATTTTTACTTTTTCGATTTTGTTTATAGGTATTTTTAATGAGGTCACTTTCATTTTCGGAACCAGTTTTGAAAATGAAAGCATCCTCATAAAAAATAAAATAAAAAGTAAAAAAACGGCCTTTGTACAGATCGATCTCAGCTATCTAATGAAAAAAAAAATCATTAAAAAATATTGAAATGCAAACAAGATATCTTTATAAATTTCTTCCATTGGATTAGCAGTAGCGAGCGGGTCTTTTCGTGTGAATGAAGTAGCCCTCCCACTTCTTTATGTGAGTATGAATGAGATCGGCTTCATTAAGCATTAATTATCAAAGCTTATTTAAAATGTTTATTTAGATTTCTATAAAGAATATTACCTTTAAGATTTTTGAAATGCTCAATGCAATACCATCATAGTTAAGTCATGTGGTTGTTCTCCAATCCAAAAGGGTAACTTTATGACATAAGTTTTAATTTATTTTTGTTCGGAAATGCATGAAACTAGCAAGTTTTGTTAATCCGAAACTATGTAATCGAACCGTTTTTTCCGGTTTTTTTTTTGCAAACGCAATAGATCTTTCAGAAAATAGAGTCAAAGTGGACGTTTTGAACCGAAGTTCCTGAAGAAAGCATAAAAACCAGTCAGCGAAGGGTAAAAAACGTGTTTGTTACGTGATCAAAATCGCTTATAACTCAATAGGTAATTTATTTATCAAAAAATGGAAAAAACGGTTCGATTCTAAATCGCTTCCATAGACAGGCCTTCCAATTTTATATCATTCCGTTAAAAAATGAATTTGTAAATGTGTCAAAACTGTTTGCACTTGTTGAGCAGAGCAGTTGAGAGCCTTAATAAAATATTGACACCCCCCCCCCCCCCCAAAAAAAAAGTAGAACAAACAAGATGCATTTTTCAATCGCATACCTGACCGATGTTCAATCCGAAATATTTACTTTTTTTTTTTTTTTTGTCAATTATTATCTTTATGCGCCAATGGTATAACAAACTCTTCCGCCCCGGGTGCGAGTTGCTGTGGCGCTGGGAGAGAGGCATCCTGTATTTTTGACAAAATAAAATGCTATTTGACCTTGGCTTCCTACATAAAAAATTGTTTGTTGTGGTATGGTCTACCATTTCTTAAAGTTTGCCAGATCTTATTATTATTATTATTTTATTTTATTTATTTTTTTTTTTTTATCAATCTATATTGTTAAATTTTAAAGGCATTTGTGTCATTATTCATTAATATTATAAAATTACGATCAAATTCTTCTATCCTAAAATCAAATTTTTAGTCATTTGTATTTCGGAATTTCATGTTTTAATATCACCCATATATGTGTTATTAAAACAAAATGCTAATTAAACTTTTTATTGTTTAATTTTATTTTTCTGGTATAGGCTAAATAAACATCGTCGGTTAAATACTGATGCTTTCAAAAGTTTAACATTGGATTTTTTACCAACAAAATACAAACTCATATGGCATTTTTGAGATAAGAAATTATATTAAAAATATTTTTTAATTTGCAATTAAAAATATATTTAAAAGGTTTCTTTTTTTTTTTTTCACTAGAAAAACCGCGTTTTTTAAAGTTAAATATTTTACAATATATATATGTATATATATATCAGAAGCTTATTATGAAAGTTTAAGTTTAATTTTAATTATTTGCTTAAATTTTAATACAGAATGTTATAAAATCAACTTTTACAATTGTTATTGGTGCATATTTTGAAAAAAGGAAGTGTATTCTGAAATCAATTATACGTACTGCAATAGAATGTGTGCATTCTTTGCGAGAGAAAAATACGTTAATACATAACAAAAACATTAATGCATTAACTCATAATACAATACATTGAATGTTATTACAACTCCCCTATCTGAAACACAGAGTAAGGATACAACTGTTATCATGGCTATTTACTACGTTTCCTGCCCAATTTCTACGAAATTTTAAGTCTGGCATTTTTTATCACTTATTTACTACCCAGGTGTGAGTGACCACGGCCAGATGTTGGCAATCGCTCTAGGCAATAGCGATTAGTTTTAGCCCGAAGAAAATGGTGAAAAGGGTTTTGGTCGGGAGAAAATATTATTTTGCCTTTTTCTACCTTTACAGAAGATATTCTTCGAAATTCTTTTAAAGAAAGAAAAATAAAATAGAATCATAACCCTTTATTTTTTATAAAATGCATATAAAATTTTACTATAATTAGTCAGATTTTAAAATAATATTAATAATATATCTGCAAGCTGGTGAAAATTTTTCGAAAATGTATTTTTTCCACTGGAAAGTGTTATGAGTGTCATACTCAATAATTTGATATAGTTAATTACAATAATACTTAATTGAGGCTATTATTAATCAAAAAATATTAATCAATTGGTGAATATTTTAATTGAAAAATAGTAAATAATTGACAAATGTTTATTTGTGGTTAGTTAACAACTGATTAAAATTATTTAAATTATGTCGAAAATAAAATTATTTTTAAAATAAACTTTGGGGAAAATATTCAATTGCATTTAAATTAGAAAAATATATACCACTAGCTGTAACAGAAGGATTGTATTCAAGTCTTTCGTGCACAGTTGTTTGTTCAATACTGTGAGTTAGTTGTAGAAAGTCTTAGCGTATTGTGAAACAAATTTTCATACTTTGTGTAGTGTGTGTGTGGGGGGGGGGGGGGGGGGGGATCGTTGCTAGTTGATATGTTGCAGTACTCGAACTTTTCGTTTTAACAGTATATGTTAATCACCCCCCCCCCCCCCGGGCAAAAAAAAGAAAGGAAAAAGAAAAAAAAGGCAAATTTAGTAGAGCACACTACAGTTTTTACACAGAAACCAGTGTCATATAAACAAAAAAATATTTTTAACTTCACTTTCAACTTTATTTATTTATATCCAAGTCAAGCCTGGTGAAATTTTACTTTAATATGGGCAAGTTATGTGCAAAATCTGGGTTCAGACTGCGCCGTATCAAGGATGGTGCGGCGGTACCCCCGCACCAGGCGCCGTCGATTAGGTTCAATTTTTACGGCGCTCACAGTTATCTTTTTTATGTAACCCCCTTTTTCTCTCCCTTATATTTCTGTTGCTAAATTCTAAATGTGTTTATGTCATTATTTACTGAGAAAAATACAATCGAAACTTTTTATCCTAAAAATGAAATTTGAAGTCATTTGTATTTCAGAATTTCATTTTTTAACATCACACTTTTTTGCGTTATTAAGGCAAAATATTTATTATTATTATTATTTTTTTTTCTGATGTTGACAAGTAAATGTCGTTGGTTAAGCCAACGATATTACATTAAGCCAACTTGGTTTAATACTGATATTTTTAAAGGCTTATCATTGGAGTTTTACCAACATGTTACGATCTCATATGGCATTTTTCAAATAAGAAATTATATAAAAAAGTTTTTTTCTTTGTAATTAAAAATATATTTAAAAGGTTTGTAATGTTATTATTTTCATTGCGTTTCTCTATATATTTAAAAATGCGTTAAATAACTTGAATAATGTATATAAAGCTTAAAACAAAATATCGCTGTGGTTAAAATATACATTGTTTAGCTGCAATATTTATTACTATATATAAAAATTAAATCTTTTATAAAAATAAATGTCTAAGACATTTATTAGAAAAGGTTAAGACTAATTTTAATTTTTTGGTTAAATTTTAATACAGAGTATTATACAATCAAATTTAAAAATATTATTGATGCGTATTTAAGGGGGGGGGGGGGGGATTCTGAAATTAACTATATGTTCAGCAATGGAATATTTAGTAAAAGAGAAACGTTAAAGCATCTAATTAATAATAAAATACTTTAATGATATTAGAAAATTTCTATTGCTTAATAATGTTAAAAACATAACTGAATTTTAAACTGGGAGTAAGAACATATCTGTTCTAATGGCTGTATCTTTCATTCATTTCAGTGGAATTTGTCATGTGTGGCACATTCTTTATCTCCCACTGGCCTGACCAGATGTCAGAGAGGTGGGGTGTGAAAGATATACATCCCTTTAGGGTATTAAAGAGCATCTGCTAAAATTCGGTGTTGTTTTCATGCAGCGAACAATAAATGCTTGTTAAAAAATGTCTCAAATAAAGAGGTTTTTTTTTTTTTTTTTTTTTTTTTACCTATACAGAATATGTTTTTTAACTTTTCTTTTAAGGGAAAAAAAAATAAAAATAGGAATCATATTCTTTTATTTGTTTTTCCAAATGCGTGTAAATTTTACTACAATTACTCAGATTAATAATAATAATAATAATAGTAATAATAATAAATAATAATACCTTATAACGTTTTCTGTTTAATTGCTAATATCAACAACTTTGCATATGTATGCAGTGATTATTTATAAATAAAGCTTAAATTTTCAGTCGCAATCACAAAATAATTTTCAAATACACTTATAAAAATTTCAGATATTTAATTCAGATTCTTTGAGAACTGGAGATATTTTTTATTATTGTTATTTATATGTACAAGAATTACCTGTTTTATAAAATTCATTAAATATCACTTAAATCAGTCGTCAAACGAGCCATCAAAAGAATATGCTAACCATCAGTTAGCTGTATAATCAAAGATATATCTAATTTATAAACGGGGGGGGGGGGACTGAATAAAAAAAACATGTGTGAAAATACTGGAGTTTTCAAAAGTGTCGTCAAATATGCTTAAAGATGACACAAAATGAAAAATGTTAAAAAATTCCCGAACTATAAAGTATATATATATTTTTGTTGTTGTTGTTGGTTTCTTAAGTTTGTATAGCACTAAAGAAGTTTTTTTTTCTTAAGAATACCTTTACTTTTCAAACTAGTTTCGAAAGTTAAAGTATCCTATTAAAAAAGAACTGCAAACTAAATCGGAGAAGTAAAAAACGGGCTTTCTAGATATCGACCTTAGTTATCATATGTAAAAAAAAGAAATCTTTTAAAAATATTGAAATGTAAACGAGATATTTTTAAAAATTTCTCTCATAAGAATAAGATTAATGAGCGTGTGTTTTCGCTTGAATTAGCCTCTTAACGCTATCAATATAGTTTAGGCAAATTAAACTGATTCACCGGGAGGGCTAGATTAAGACCTAGGTAATCGGGGTCCTGGTCAAAGTCTTCATAAACGTGAGGTCTCTCAAATCTCTATGCTTTAACCCTATCAACATAGGCTATTGAACTGGATCTGAGTGGTCAGAGGGAGAGATTAAGGCATGTTCTATAATCCCATAAATTAGAGGGAGGGGAATCAATGGACAATATTTTAAAAAATTGGTTGTTCAGTTTCATTATTTACATAGTTTTATATCGTACAATACAAAGGTAATTAACCAGTAATTACCGTTGTTAGGTCTCAAGGACGCATATGCTTATTTATGTATTAAAAAAAAAAAAAAAAAAAAAAAAAAAAAAAAGCGCGACTTACGATGTAATGTTGGATCATGAAAATTATGAATTAAAGAATATCCTATCATATGGGCATTAAAAGTTACATAAAGGTGTTCTCGTGATTTTTTTTCTTTTTTTTCTGCAATTGGCAATTCTCATCTTTCTAACAGATAAGAAATTTATGCAAAGTTTTAGATACCAAGCAGTGTTTTCCCCATAACTTTTTATATTGAGATAATGCCTAATCAAAAGCAACCTTTCCCCACTACGCTGTCTCGAAAATTTTGCCACGATGAGAACATATTTTTTATTTATAAAAAAATTGTAAATAATATTTTAATTTTTTATAGCCCTGTATATGATTTTATTTATATGCTACAAAGATATCTTAGTATACTAAATGTAGCTGAGATTGAAAATTAATTACTGAAATAAAAAGAAAATAAAATTTCCCGCTCATTCTCCGTAATGCTTACGAATTCTTTTGTGTAGACCTGTATATGGTCTATGGAATTTACGCAAAATTTATGCAAAAATTTAGCTAAACTTAACAACGCATATCATAACTGAGAAGACACTTTCAGCAATCATCCCTAATAGACAACACATACGCTACAGTCTCGTCTCCGAAATCTTTTATGTGTCCCTGTCAATGCATGATAAATGGAACGCAAATCATATTCAACTGAAAAACATCTTGTCGTAAACATCAGTAATGTATATATATTTCATCACATTTGAAATGGTGCAAGATAATTTACATACGCTGCGAATAGTATTTCTCCAGTCACCATTATATAATCGAACACTTTTGCGTGACCCTGTAAATAAATGATAAATGCTTTGCACTCCATATTCTAGAGAAAGCATGTATTCGTGCACTTCATAAATTCATATCAATTTCAATATGTTTGTAACAGAGAAACATCATTAAAATGCGTTGCAAACGATTTTTCTTCATAGATCATAATATAACAAAATACTTTACAGCCCCCTAGTACACGTACTGTAATTATATAGTAACCATCTTCAAGTACGCCTCAATAATGTATATAAATTTCATTATGTTTAGCACATTTTAACACTATCAAAATACACCGCAAATGATTTTTCTCCATAGACCTTAATGTAGCGGAATATTTTTGAGTGCTCCTGTAAATGAACTATAAATGGTACGCACTTCATTTTCAATACCGAACATGCCATAGCGAGCATCAATAACGTATATTAATTACATGGCGAGTATATTTACACCAGTTAGAGCACGGACAGACAAACTCAATTCATAAACAATTTTCAACCATGTGGAAAGTGGTGGAAAACGTTAAAAAGTAAATCTTTACAAAAATAAATATTATAAGACGTTAATTAGAAAAGTTTAAGACTAATTTATTCATTTGCTTAAATTTTAATGTAGAATGTTATTAACTCAACATTTAAAACTGTTATTGATGCATATTTAAAAAATAAAGGAAACATATTCCGAAATCAATTATACGTACACTGCAATGGAATATGTGTATTTGTTATTAAAGGAAAATAATAGTTTATACCTAACAGATATGTTAATGCTTTTAACGAGTGTCGTATCTAGACTTATCATTTTGGAGGGGGCTGAGATATAAAAGTTTCTAGGAGGAAATCAGAAGAAACGGAGAAAATTCCGCTTTAAACAGGTTTTATTATAGCATGTAAGCATCTATTATACAATTAAACCTGCTAATATGAAATCGCATAGGAGTGTGAAAAGGTTTGTTATAGGCAGGTTTCTGTCTTTAGAAGTATAATTCTATGGTTATACCACATTTTTTAGAACGGAATACTGAGAATTATCTATTAAAAATATCTCAATAAATGGTAAATAAAATCGAAGTAAACATCAAATTTAAAAATATTCAACAGCGTTTTCACTCTGTCACCCTCCCCCCCCCCCCCCCTACCTCCTTTAACACTTTCTAAGACTCATTTTGAAGCATACATGCATGGCATTTGTAATATTGAATACCGTTTTCCATTTCTCATAAATGGGATACATTTGGAATAGCAGCTCCCTGATGACAACTTTTCCTAGATTGCCACGGCTCGAAAATTGCCTTAAACTGCCAAATTTGACAATATTTTCTGAATTCTTTTTAATCGTAAATTGTTGTTGATAGGATGCTTTTTGTGTATTCGAGATTTAGAATAGCTCATTTAGATTTATGGTGTATTTTTAGATGTAAATAAAGCCTATTCCTTATCAAAAAGTTACACAACCATAGAAAAAACTTTTTTGTCAATATTTTATAATCCTATGGAAATAAAATAACACTCATATCATTGTAACGAGCTGAATAACATGACTATAACGTAATAAGCATTTACATAAATAAATTTTTTAAAAAGGTTCAAGGCTTTGCAGTTCATTCTGCGATGTCTCAATCTGGGCATTACCTTAAATCGCAGATTTTCAACTCAAAAATAGCAAGAGTAAGCCTTTTACTACTAATGTTTTAGAAATTAATTAAAATTAATAATGCACGTTTTACATAATAAAACGCGTGTAAAGAGAGCCTGTGTGTAACGGAAGCTAGGCTGAAATAGCTATTTCGTAGTCTTTGTGAAATACCACATTTTCTAAGATGAAAACCTGTCTAAACCGGAATATTTTTCTGCTTACTTTTGAATTTTATCTTAGCATGTTTCTTTACATTTTTCAAAACTTTCGTTTGGTATTTTCTACAAATTTTGGAAGGGGCTGGAGCCTCATCCTCCCTCCTCCTGAATATGCCACTGTTTTTAAGACATAATAAAATACATTAATGTTATTAAAATGTTTTTTCTTCAATCGGTTTTAAAAACTGCAGTTTAAACGAGACTAACGATAAAACAGTACAGTTATTGGCTAGTTACCATTTCCACGAAACTTCAACTCACACCTTTTATCACTTAGCCACTGACCAGATGTTGTTCATGTACAAAGGAGGGGGGGAATTCGTCAAGACCGATTAGGGATTGGCACAAATGCTTGTTAAAAAAGTTTCTGGAATGAAGAAAATGATATTCTCCCTTTTTCGTCTGTGAAGTGTGTCTTTAGAGAAGATATTCTTTTAAAGAAAGCAAAATAAAATAGAATTAATACTCTACTATAATTTTTTATAAAATGAATGTAATTTTTTTCTATAATTATTCAAATATTAAAGTAATAACGATAAACTCCCATAACGTTTCTTTATTTAATAGTCAACATCAACAATATTCCATACGTATGCATTGAAAATTTAACTTTTACTTAAAATCACTAAATAATTTATTATTATTATTTATCTATATCATTAATTATCTATCATAAGAAATGCGTTAAATATTTCTTACATAAACAATAGGAAATATCGATATGAATAAGAATACGTTAATATACACATATGAATACACATAATGAATGCATATTATTATTGGAGTTTTCAAGAGTATGGGTACAAAAGCAATTTTAAACTTTTTATAGCAATTCAAAAAGTTCTTTTTTATGCAATATCAGTATGTTAATTCTTTAATTCTATGAAACATTAGCGTGGTAAAAATGTATTTACAATCATAGTACCAAGTAAAATTTGCGATAAGATTACATTTTCATAGTAAGCAAAATAAAAGAAAATCACTGCCGGCCCGGCCTGCAGGTGGAGGTAAATTTCGAAGTTAAGCATATTAATTTCACCAACAAAAACTAAATCAGGACTAGGGAAAACCCACTTAAATTTTTTTATTTGGCCGCTTTTGACGAGTTTTTACTTCATTTTCAAAATAAGTTCTGGTTTTATCATAATCATGTTAAAGCGGTATTCAATAAAATACTTTTCCATGCTCAACAACTCGAAATTTTCTGGCACATTTTCAGATTAATTTTTAATATAAAAATTATGAAACTTGCTGGCGTGATATTTGAAGAGCGACCTGTGTTTTTATTTTTCGTTCAATTAATCAAAACTTGATTTATAAACAATTATTTTCTAAGTAGGATAATATTTTTCATTTCCAACACAATCGCTTCGCGAAATTCGGTTCAAAATGCCCACTTTGACATCATTTTTTGAAATATATTCAAATCTATCAAAAAATCGATTATTACGGTACATTATATAGTTTCTGAATAAGAGAATCTACCAATTGGATGCCTTTGAGAGCAAAAAGGAATTTAAAAATGAGCCCGAAAATACATTAAGAATTAATTATAAAAGTTTATTTAAACAGTTCATTTAGTTTTCTATACAGAATATTACCTTTAATATTTTTGAAGTATTTAATCTAATACCGGCGCGGTATAGTTAAGCTTTAATAAAAGATAAAAACTGTCCCACCTCCTCCTCCATAGGAAGGAAAGTCGAACATACTAAATTTTTCAACTTCCTATAAATATCTACGTTAGTTCTTTTTTTTCCTTTTTGGGGGGTGGGGCGATTGAAATTACAGCCTATTTTTTGTTGATCTCAAATCAAAACTGTTTAATTTATGACAAATTCTTGAATTCTATTTTATTTATAAAAGAGGATATTGGCAAGCATTATTATACAGAAACTATTAAATAGATTTTTTTCCCTTTTTTATAAAATGGCAGAGAATCTTTCAGAGAGTTTTACCATACATTTTGAGCTATATTTCCGGAAGTGACAGTCGCGGATAAAAGTCGCCATGATCAAACAATCGTTTATAACTCAAGGTGTTTACCGAGGTAAAAAAAAAGAAAAAAAAAAAAAGCTGTTCCATTCCAAATCACTTCAATAAATTTACCTACTCGGGTCATGCTTTAATGTTTAAAAATAAATCTGTAAATTTGTCAAATGAGGGGGGGGGGGGGGTATTTTTAGAACATTCTTGCACCGAAAAAAACTGAAAGAGTCAGACAGACATGCACAGAAACAAATAAATAAATAAAATCGTAGAAAAGGGAAAATCTTGAGGTATTTTGTGTTTGTAGTACAGGCTTTCGGCCTTTTCAAAAATTAATGTAACTTTAAAGAATCTATAATTGTTTACACAGGAATAAAAATATATAAATAAATAAAATTAAAATCTGACAAATTTGAAAAGTATGAAACTTAAATTAGAATTCTATAAAACAGCAGTTTGTTTCGTTACGTAAAGTCTATAATTTTTTTTTTTCTTTTAAATCTTCCCATAGTTTTGACATTACTAACCAGGATTTTCAATTGTTTTATAGTCGTTATCTCTAGAGTCCCGTGATAACATTCATTACAAAATACATCGCTAACAAAACAGTGTTGGAATTATAATTCGATTTTTTAACATAGCAAGATAGGCTCAAATAAAATTGTTTTAAGTGCATGAAATTGGTGATTTTGTTCTTAAAAAAAAGGAATTTAATTTTTTTTTTTAATGTTTCTATTACAAGTTAAAAAGAAAAAAAGCTGCGACGAGCGAATATAAGGTGTCTCTCCGTCTACCGATTTATCAAATATCTTAAAACCTCTCAATCTTCAAATTTAACATAGCCCCTTTTCTTCAATGGCTGCATTGAAGAAAACCTTTAAGAGGCTACTTCAGTCAGGCGAAAATTCCCGTTCGCTAATGTTAATTCAATGGGAGAAATTTTTTAAGTTAAGATAATTTCGTTTGCATTTTAATATTTTTAAGTGTTTTTCCAATAGATAGATAATGGTCGATCTGTACAAAGGCCATTTTTTACTTTTTCGACTTTCTTTGCAGATTTTTTTTTTTTTTTTTTTTTTTTTTTTTTTTTTTTTTATGAGGATGCTTTCACTTTCGAAGCCAGCTCCGTAAGTGAAAGGGTCCTAATTAAAAATACCTGAAAACAAAAACGAAAAAGTAAAAAACGGCCGATCGATCTCAGCTATCCAATGAAAAAAAAATCATTCACAAATATTAAAATATGCAAACGAGATACATTAAAAAATATCTCCCATTGGATTAACATAGCGAACGGCTGTTTTCGTCTGACTGAAGTAGCCTCTTGCAGGATTTAATTTGCGTCGGAGCCAAACCGGAGCCAAACTCCAGCACTTCTCTGTTTTCAGTAATTTTTTAAACATTGGTCGGAATTCACAAGAGCTCATAAATACAGGGTTCTGGAGCGCATTCCCCCCCCTCCCCCCCCCCCCCCAGCCATGATTTGCCATCGCGTAATTCCGAAAAACCGAAACCTAAATTAACCTTTCCTTTCCTTCCAAACCTCCAAGTTTTTGCATTATTTTTATCAAAGCACTTCTGCGTGATGTTAGGAGATGGAGATAAAACGTACTCAATTTTTATATCAGTTTTTGGGCTTGAAGCTTAATCTGTCTTATATTCGAAATTTTATTTATTCATGTACAGAAGAAAAAAAAATGTCCTTCAAAATTACGTATTATATTCTATTTCGGATTATTTAGATCAGAATGAAAGGAAAACAGAAATCGTGTTTTTCTATTCTGGTGATATTTGCAAGTTTATGTCGGCGACGCATTGATACGGCTCCACTCAAGAGACTGAAAAATGATTTTGCTTTCAATTCGATTTTCTTTTATGACAGTAGGATAATTTTTAATTGGTTGGGTTTTTTTCTTAATTATAATTTATAATTATTATTATTATTATTATTATTATTATTAAGATATCTAACCTGAAAAGAATATTTTCTGTTTTTACCCAACGAGCATCAGTTTTTTGTTTGTTTGAGGTTTTTTGGTCTCCTATTACGTACGAGTATAAAAATTACGTTAGTGATTTTTCTATTTACTTTGTATCATGAACGCTGCTCATGCTAAGGCTCTGCGCTGCACATTTTACGAAGTCACTTTCATGTGTAAGTAGATATAATTGTTATTCTATCAGAAAGCAATCGAGCAGTGTATCCCCTTTTTCTATAAAAGCATCTAATCTTCCCTATAATTCTGTCAATTTTTTAATTTAATCTGATTTTCAGGGACTCACCACAAAAGATTGTTATGCGGAAGTAATCGATTATAGTTTAACGTATGCACCTTTTATAGGAAATTGAAAAACATTGTTTCATTCTTCAGCATATAAATATTAATTTCTGTAAATTTCATTCATTTTTTCATAAAAATGCATAACTACGAACTATCCCTTTTTTCATGTGTTAACACTATTTCCGAGTCATAATCCTTACAATATTTAATCGTAGAATTAACAAAAAATCGCAATAAAAATTATAACTAGGCAAAGATTGCTATTCGGAAGGAGTGATAACTAAAAAGTGGAATAGTGGACAGCTAAAGTATATGCTGACAGATATATTTAAAATTTTAATTTTGCTAAAGAAAAAAAGAATCTTTAAATTTTGCAAATAATGTACAAAATATAAATATGCAGATTGGAATATGTTATTTTGCTAAAGAAAAAAAATGCTTTAAATTTTGTAAATAATGTACCAAATATAAATATGTAGATTGGAGTGAGAGGGGAAGGGGAGGGAGGGGGAACGGTAGAGTTGTTAGTACCGGCACCGCAAAGTATAAGGGCTCCGATACTTTTTTTGTTAGAAATTAAGCCCTGCTCTTAAGAGGCTATTTCACTCGTGCTAAAACACCCGATCGCTAAAGTTAATTCTGTGTAACAATTTTTTAAAGTATCTCATTTGCATTTCAATATTTTAAAATGTTTTTTGTGTTGGATAGCTGAGGGCGATCTTTACAAAGAACTTTTTTCCCTTTTTATATTGTGTATAGAGGTTTTTTAAAAAAATTATTATTAGGATACTTTCACTTCCGAAACCGGTTCCGTAAATCCAAGTATAGTTATATTTTAACAAATAGTAAATTGACTGACTTGAATACTTCATACTTTAAAAAGTAAAATTTCTGAATGCACCTTATGCAAATTTCTCTGCATAAAACAATATAGAATTTAATCAATCTCAGTTCTATTTTTTATAGGAAAAGAAAAATATTTAGAGTTCAAAATAGATTGAAAAAAAAAAAAAATGTGCGTAAATATTTCTTTTAAAAAAAGTTTCCGATTTAAGCAATGTGTTAAGGCTTTTTCTTTTCTTCTTTGAGTATTTCATTTAGTTTATTTATTGTAATGACCTATTTTTTAAGCCACTCAAATATCAAATAAAACGATTCATTTCTCGAAAATTATTCTCCTTATTACAGAGAGAGTGTAAATTAATGTTTGATCGTAAACAAGTCGAATTCAGGAATTCAAAAAATTTAATTTGATAATGAAAGCATACATACATAAATTGAGAAATTGAGTAATTCAACACAAAATCTACGCACATTGTTTCAATCATAATAATGCAAAATTACTTGCAACGCAATTAATTTAAATTTGGAAGTGAGATCAGGATATTAATAAAAAAAAGTCATTTATCGCTTTATTTTCCGAATTTAAAATACTTTCTCATTTCTTTATTGCAAGTCTTGCGAGATAATTATAATGAAATGAAAATATCATTGGAATAAATTTAAAAGATCATATAATCAAGAGATGCAACATTGGGATTATTACAAATATTATTGTAAATATTTCTTTGAAGGAACCATATATTAGAAAATCTAGATAGTCTTAATTTTTAAAAGAAGAATGCTTTTAAAATCTCAAATTTTGGATTCTCTCTATAGAACTTCCCCCAAGTTTCCAATACGCGCATGCTCTTTCTTTAGAACCCATTTACTCTTTGCACATGTTACTTCCATGGTTTTACCAACTCGCCCCGAAAAGTAATAGACAACAGATCTCTGCACGAATTGCAAGATAAGCAAACTTGTATGAAAGTTGTATATCCAGTTGATTCAACTGAAAAAGCATACTGAGTAAAACTCCTCATAATATAAGAAAGCTCCCGTTATTTTATTAAAAGAAAATTTTTCCTTTTATTTTGATCTTCACAGTCATTATAGGGGAACTGCAACAGTGAAATATTTCAAAAGCTAAAATGTAGAAATGTAAATAAAAGTAAAAAATAAAGAGTGTTAAATACCCTATTAAATTTTGAAGTTTAAATCTATTAAATTACGGTTAAACGTTGAGAAAACAATTTAGATGACAAAACAATTAGGGGAGGCAGGGGTGATTAGGATAACTTTTTTTGACAATTTGAACTTCGGCAATTAATTGCCGGAGAAGGATATGTACTAATGATATGTATAAGTTTACTCAGTGCGTACTTGTCTCTTGAAATGTGTAAATAATTATTTTAATGTATCATATTTCCAGGTAAAAGTGCCTTTTTCAGGTAAAAATGCCTGTTTGATCCCAATTACCCTCATGAAATGGGATAATTGGGATCAGGGACGAAACTAGCCTTTTTTGCACCCGGTGCAAAACATGAATTTCGCGCTCCAACCTCCCCCCCTCCTCTTCCGCAAAGTATATTTACAAAAAAGAATTTTACTGATTTTCTAATAGCCGACTTATTTTAAATTTTAAAATATGTAATACTGAATTACGTAATCTACAGTGGCGGGTCCAAGGAGAAGGTCACGAGGGTCTTAAACCCCCTCTGAACACCAACAAAAATATTCTAAAGATCATTAAAATTAAATACACAGTAGAGTCCCAATTATCCGAGTCCCGCTTAACCGAGTTTTCGCTTTAACCGAGTTATTTTCTTCTGATGGAATGATGGCTTCCATTATTATGAAACAGCCATTATAAATGAAGTGTTAAGTGAAAGGTTAAGAGCAGCCGTAAAAAGTTAGAACTCTGATTTTCTGGTCAGAATGAGGAAAAAAATGGCCATTTTTTTCAGAAAAAAATATGCCCCCCCCCCCCCCCCTCATTCTATGAAACAGCCATTATAATGGAAGACCTCAGTCCATCAAATGAAAATGATCCCTTCCAAAGGTATAATCCTTCATTTGGCGCCACTTCGTTCTGGCGCTCGGAGCACATCCCCTCCCCCCCCCCCTTAATTTCGGCCCTGATTGGGATCCTTGTTATTTTCTCTCATGCCTTACAAGATACAGTCATGGGTATTAAATGGGATTAAAAGATCTCTGTGTGCGCATCTTACAGCAAGATATTTTTGGTTTTACAACTACAACTATTCTCAGAGATACTGTTTTGGAAAGATAAAAATGGTGGAAAAAACATTTTAGAAGGGATTTTCAATATTCACATATTTTACACTCTGCCTACAAAACAAAATCGAATGCAAATTTTTCTATTGGAAATTAAACCATTCTTGTATTACTAAAGTACTAATTTTTAAAGTTAAAAAAATCATTTTTTTTTTTTTTCAAAATAACATGAAATGCAAGAGAACGGGAAAAAGGATCAGTCAAAACTCATATGTTGCGAAGAAAGAAAAATTTATTTAGGTTGAAAGAGTTGAGTCGTAATTAGGCCTAAAATATGCAGTGAAGGCTAAAATTTGAAATAAATGCAAAATAACATTGTAAAATTAAGGTTTTGCTAACACAAAATGTGCAGTAAAGTAAACCAAATTAGGGGTATTTCAGAAGATCTGGTTGGTTGGTTGGTTGATTTTTGACGGCCAATTATCTGCACGAGGGATATAGGCCCAGGGGGGAGTGCCCTTCGTGGGGGTCTTTCTAAGGGAACCTAAACCCGTATTTACGCATGGAAATCCATGGCTCGAAGAAACCACAAAAACTCCGAACGATTAGGCCGACGGGCGCGATTGGGTTCGAACCCAGCACCTCCCGTCTACCAGCTTCGAGAGCAGAACCTCTCAGCCACTGGTGGGGTTCAGAGGATCTGAAAACTGAAAAGTTAAAAAATGATAAATAAGCACCAAAATAAAAAATGCATTGTAAAGCACAATTTAATTTAAATAGAAAATAAAATATGCAATCCAATTAACCCTTAACCTAAAAACTATATAATCCTATTTACCCCGAAAATGCTATTTCTGAGGTAATTACAATTATGAAGATTTTTAAAACTGTGCTTCGTTTGTTGCAAAACGTAACTATTTTCTCTTAAAAACAACATTTTTCTAGATTTAAATCCATAGCTATACATCAATATTCCTACTTTTTTTTACACAGAACTTTTTAAATTAAAACATTCTCTCGAGGACGGATGGCGTTTTCCTTTGTGTTCTGAGAAAATTACAGGAACATATATTTTCACTCCAAAAAAATTGCACATGTAGAATATTGTAATACAAAATAGCGATTCGTGCCCAAAATTTTAAAATCCCGTCCAAAAGAATATCGTGGGTGGGAGACTCCCGTCCAAAAAAATTTCACCTTTTTCCAGAAAGTTTGCATTTTTAAACTACAATCAAATCCCGCGAATACCCAGTGAATTTCGTGGTATTTTCGTGACCGATTGCCAAATTTTGCGCGTTTTTTACCGCGAAAGATCGTTAAAATTTACGATATTTTTCCCGCGACCGAGTGGCGAATTCAGAAATGATTTTGTGCCGAATTTTCCGAAAATTTAAGGCATTCGGTTACGAAAATTATTTAATTGAATTTCAAGCCTTGCATACATATTATATAAAAGAAAAATATTTACACAAGTTTGCAGCATTTAAGCAATTGATAAATCTTGAATACGTATGAGAGTGCAGTTAGACTTATGTCTAACTGCTACCTGTCTAACTTGTGTGCCTTTCTTTCTTTCTTTTATTACTTTAGCATCATAAAACTGAAATTAACATTTTATAAATTCAGAATAAAAAATATATATATATCCATTTTGCTTGTTTTAGTAAAGAAATGAAATAACAAACTATATAATTTTTTAAGGTTATTGTTCTTAAAAACACTTTTTTTTTATCAACAACACAGAAGTTTTTAATTTCTAAAGATAAATGGACAAAACTTGACAGGTTGGACTACTGAAAAGAATTGATGTCGAATAACATTTTTCATTTTTTGAAAGATTCCCTTACTACTAATTGAATTATAAGCGGCTGCTATCTCAAGGCTATATGTACGTCCTGTTTGTTCTTTGCGAAAAATCTTTTTAAAATATCCACATTGACAGCATTTCCTGAGCTATTCAATGTCATAGTGCGTGAATAAGAACACTAGCATTACATTAATCTGAAATTAAAAATAACTTCCTGTATGTGTCAAAAAGTAGCCATTTTGGATTTAGGCACAGAGAAATATTTCTCATAACATAAGTTTATCACATATAAAAGAAAAACAAATAAGATTTTAACATTTTTTCAGTTGATAAACCAATCCCATGTTTATGTATGTACGTGTTTGATTCTTTTTTTTTTTCTTTCTTTTTTTTTTACACTCATAAACTTTAAAATAAAACTTTTATTTTAACGTAAGTATTTTTGTGTAAGAAAACGTATATTTTAATCATATAAGAAACTAATTTTGAGTTACATTTGAATACGCAATTAAACCTTAAATTTTAAACAAAGTATTATTGTGATTAAAATGTTAGAATTATTTAAATCACGTTTTTTTTATTAGAAAAGTTTGGATTTATTTTAATTTTTTGCTTGCATTACACAGAATGACATAAAAACAACATTAAAAATTGTTATTAATACATATTTTTCTGTAAGAAAGATATTCTAAACTTAATTATACATATTGAACTGGAACATTAAGAGCCAAAAAAGTGCTAATGTATTTAGCATATAATAAAATTAATTTGCATAAATGGAAACATATTATGTTGTTTAACATTGTTATAAAAAATTGCATTTTAAATTTAAGAATTTCACTGTTCAATTTTCCACGTCAGTACATTATCTTATGTATATAACATTTATACTTAAAAATTTGCATCCATGAATATTTATATCGCTTTCCAGGAATTTTAAATCTATAAATTATCTTTTATTTTCAGATATTTTTTTTTTTAATCGAAACCATAATATACTTAGTCTCTGTGAAAAAATACTTTTCATTAATGTATTTATTTGTACCGTATATATTCATATAACTTAGTACACACAAGTATTAGTTACTTTTTTAAAAATCTTTGACATTGTTTTGTCAGCTTAAACTATCAACACATCGTTTTTTATAATGAGAAATAAAAGAATTATAAACACATATTAACATTTGAATTAAAATAAAATGTATTCAATGGAATATTAGTTTTTTAAATAAAAACGCATATAAATTTGTTAAAATTCAATTTCGTACAGTTTTTTTTTCTTCTTCATTAAGCGAATAACATTTTATTTATCCATCTGAATCGTTCTAGAAATACCGGACCTACAGTTCGAAGAAATACTGCGATAAAAGAAAGAATGTATTTAAAACCCGTTTTCCACTCATTCTGTCCTTGTATGCTCGACTCGAATAGTTAGCGGAAATATAGTCTGGTCAGTAATCAGTCACCGGTCATTAACAAAAGCAACAAATACCATTTTTCCCAGAGGTCTTGCCTTGCGGCGGCGTGTTAGGGGGAAAAAGTATTTCCAAGTGATTAGAGAAATAGCTTGAACTTATGAATCTTGTATTAAATGCGTTTTTAAATATGTTATAGTTAATAACAAACAAATACAGATAATAACAAGTAATTTAAATATATTATAGAAAATAATCAAATAATCATTAATAATAATAAACATTATTTTATATATATATATATATATATTATGTGGTGTTTATGTATTCATATTATTGGTCATTTTCATTATCCTTCAATCGTATTTTTGTACAGAAAGTTTAATATATATATATATCGCGGTTTTTTTGGTGGTCGGTATGTTTAATTAATGGTTATATATATATTAGATTTATCGCGCGCGCGCGTTTTCAGTAAAAGAGTTGAGAAAAAAAAATATCTTAATGGAATATACGCATGGAAACTATTAATTCATTTACCATTTCTTATTTATGTAAGCACCAACTAGATCGGCTGTATTATGAATTAATCGGCAATAGTTTATCCAAATAGTGCATTTAGCTTTCATTAAAGAATATTACCTTTAAGATTTTTGAAATGTTTAATCTAACGCTGGCAGAATGGAACCTAGAAAACATATCCCATTATTTTGTTTGTTATTTTTGTTTATTCATATGATAAGTTTAATGCATATAGAAATTCTGGATAGATAACAGACATTTTTTAACTGCACAATAAACACTCTGGACTGGCATTTAACCCGGAATTTCTAGATGTTTTTTTAATAGAATTAAAGTTACCCAATATTTAAGAATCATTTTAATATTAATTAGAAAGCATGTTTTAGTATACTAAGGGAGCTTTGCCCTCTACTGTCATCTACGAGCTACGCTCGCCAATCACCATTGAGACAGACACCGCAAACTCTAGAAATACGGTAATTTGATCGGCTGTAAAAAGATTGCAGAAACTGAACTATAATTTAAAAAATCAGTGTCGATCTCCTTGTAAATAGATTTCCATTCACTTCTTTTTGATTGCGGAATTTTAAGGCCGGATCAGCTGCTATTAAACAACTACTGACTGTTTTCATGTTTGATTAAATAAGATGTGTTAAATATTTGAAAAAAAAAGGGGGGGGGGCGCTAATATAAAATGAACTATGTAAACAGAGTCTAATCCTCCTGGTATTTTTCTAACAACGATATAAGAAAGTTCTTTTAAATAAGACATTTTAAATGTATCGCTTTATATCTGGTATAATTTTCACAAAAGTTTTCTTTCTCTTTTTAATATTCACGTGAAAATATTTTTGTTGTTAGAAAGAAAATATTTGCGATTTTTTTTAAATTCACAGCAATAGTTAAAAATATTATCTCCAAACATGAAATAAATGTCTCGTGTAAATATATTTTTAAATTTAAACAGTTTTACAATATTATTATTTTGTCAATTGAAATAGGAGATAATTTCCTCCAATTAAGATACATAACACAGATTAATGGATTTATTATCTTAAAATTTTCTTTCTCTTTTAATATTCACATGTACTAAACATAGATTTTATGACGTAATTTTCAATATTTTCCTGCTTTTAATACATAATCATTTAATTCTAATTTGAAAGTTTTTTCCCCTGTTTATAATAGTCCCATGTAAATATATTTTTGTTTTGAAGGAAATATTATTGTTTGCGCTGTTTCACAATTGGCAGTAATTTAAAATTGTTACCTTTTCTAAAATATGTAAAAAATATCTCTCAAAAAGCTGCAAATTTGGATTTTAATGGAAATAAGCCCTCAAAAATTTAGTCAAACAATAAAAAAAATAAATGCAGTCGGCATACCGGATACTTCTAATGTAGTATATACTTAGAAAAAAGGATTAAATTCTTATGTATAGTTTTTGCTAATGTAAAACTTCTTTAATAGAACGATTTTGACAAACTTTAACATTAAATATCGCTTAAAATAAAATTTTGATTTAAAAACGGTCCTCTTCAGCGTATTTATCAAACATTGCTCTATAATACTACCATTTTCATATTTTTGTGTGCAGTAATTTTCTTAATACTACCAAAGTAAGACCCCTTGTCACGAAAAATTCATTTACTGCGGCGGTGACAGCATTAGATACCCTTTTTTAGAACACAGAGAAACATGACAATAAAAGAATAGGACTGAGAAACATTAGAAAATGTAACACACGAACTTGTCTGCTATTATCTTACACATACTTTTCATTCATTCTATTTTACACTGAGAAATGGACTTTTATTATAAAGTTTTAAAATAGTTCTTGAACATATATCTATATATCTATATATAGATATATGAAAAATTATATATATATATATATATGTGTGTGTATCTATCTGTCTACATATATCACTTTCTTCTGGACTCGATAACTTCACAATTCTGCACAAATCTCTTCCAAACTGATACATAAAATCAAGGGGTATAAAATCTCAGTCAAGTTCGTTAATGTGCAAAATCGGACCAAGGGGATGGAAATAGGTAGGGGTTTTGTGAAAATCGAAAAACCCAATAACTTCTTAATTTTTGTACATATGAAATCAGTTTAAAGTTTTTATTACTTCTAAAAATAGAGCCAAAAATTTATGTATCACAGATTTTTGATCCACTTAAAAATGGGCTCAAGGGGCGCAAAAAATAGGGTTTTTGGGAGAAAAAAAATTATAGCTTCGTCAATTCTCAAGATATCAAATTCAATTAATTTTATTATAAATCTCCTTAATATTATCTACAACTTTTATATTCACAAGTTTTTGATAAGACCAATTCCTAACGCAAAATAAATAAATAAATAAATAAAAACAAAAACAAAAACAAAAAGGGGGGGGGGGTTGAAGAAGAAAAAAATCCATAACTCCGTCAATTCACAAGATATAAAATAACCATGAATTTATCATATATCTTCTTAATATTGTCCACAACATTTATATAGACAAGTTTTTGATAGGACCAATTCTTACAGCAAAAACAAATTAAAAATACATAGCAGTTGAAGAAAAAAATCATCTTATCAAGGGTGTATTCAAATCCAAACTGCTTATTTTCTTACTCATTTTTAAATTCATTTTTGCTCTCAAACGCATCCAATTGGTAGATTCTCTTATACAGAAACTATATAATGTACCGTAATGATCGAATTTTTTATAGATGCAGAATATATTTCAAAAAATGATGTCAAAGTGGGCATTTTGAACAGATTTTCCCGAAGGGACTGTGTTAGAAACGAAAAATATTGTCCTACTGAGAAAATAATTGTTCATGAATCAAGTTTTAAGTAATTGAACGAAAAATAAAAACACAGGTCGCTTATAAATGTCTTCAAAAATCACGTGAGCAAGTTTAATATTTTTTCTATTAAAAATGAATCTGAAAATGTGCCAGAAAATTTCGAGTTGTTGAGCATGGAAAAGTACTTTTTTGAATACCTCCTTAACATGATTCTGATAAAACCAGCTGTTATAAAAAAATGAAATAAAAACTCGTCAAAAGCGACCAGATAAAATTGTTAAAGTGGATAAATCTCTAATCATGATTTAGTTTTTGTTGGGGAAATTCGTATACTTAACTTCGAAATCTACCTCCGCCTGTAGGCCGGGCCGTAGAGGATATTTTAACCTATCATGTATTTATCTTAATACAATAGGTTTTGCCTGTATAAATTTTTGTGTGTACGGGGAGAAGTTTTAAACCCATTAAATGCCCTTCTAAGCTTCTCTTTAAAAAATAAAGCATTAAAAAATTTTGTCACTAAAATTCGAAAACTTATTAATCCTGTTCAAAATCTAAATATTTTTCTTCTTAATTTTTCATGTTATTGCCTTAATTCTGCTTCATCCAGACCCCAAATTGGTGTAAAATTCCAGTTCAGGAAAGTCTCCACAATGTAAAATTACCCTTTGTTCATCGTTACCCCCCCCCTCTTGCTTATTTCTTTTCTTTTTTTATAACTGTAGATACTGATATTTTATCTCCCTCTCCTCAAAGTCCACTCTTAACCCCTTAAGGACGAGCGACCGGTGTTCGTGCCGCGTAGGGTGCTCAGAATCAGTGATTTTTCTCAACAGAAAATTTTTATTGTAAATTGTGCCTTATTTAATCCGAGCATTTTCCCGATTCAATGAGGCAAAAATTTGTGTTTTAAAAAACTGGTGATAAAAGATAAAAAAATTCAGTAAAAGACGCTCGTCCCTAAGGGGTTAATAAAAATAGTGGAGTTATTAAATGGAGTTTTTCTTTTGCTTACTATAACATATCTATATTTATATCTAAAACTTTCGCGCTTTTTATGGCTATAATGACTAAAAGCCTGGATTTCGCTTACTTATATTTAAAAAGGTTGTACACAAATTCTGTGTTAAATACTGCAAAGACTAATAAGGGAAAAAAAATGAAGACAAATTGCTTGCTCTACCTTTTCTACGCCTATGCAATGATTCCCAAGCGATCAGTGTGAAAATTTTGTTCTTTTTCTTTGAATAAAGTCAAAATTCGACTAACTTACATTATGTTTTTTTTTCTTTTGTTTGAAACATTTTTTCGTGGAAACTTATCGAAACCTAGTGGTTACATTAAATCAAACAAGTTCAAATAATTTCATATTTAGAACTTCAGAGTATTTAGTTTCAATTTCTTTTAATTTTTTGGGTTCCGTACTTAAAAAGTAAAAACGGAACCATTATAAGATCACTCCTGTGTCTGTCAGTCCGTCTGTCACAGCCAATTTACTCATAAACTATGGAACATGAAAGTTCAAATTGGGGGAAGTAATAAAGACTATTGAGCCACATATTTACAAATTATAAAACATTTACAAATATTTTTAGAAAAATGTAGATGGGCTAATGAAGATGCTTGGGAAAAGACATTTTCTTTGCATATCGTGTGGGATATCGCGTGAATGCTTTAGTAACGCTGAACTCAAAAATATATTTCTTTTAATTTTAGGTATTATATTTGCAGCGATATCGTCGAGAATGTTGTTCAAAAATATGCCCCCCCCCCCCACACCCATCTATTTCCGAATCTACTGAAACTAAAATTATGAAAAAAATAGAGGTAGTAGACGTTAACTTAAACCTTGCAGGAGAATTGTAGTGATTACCCTAGGTCACATAGTTTTTGAGAAAAGCGCATTTTTCTGTTAGACACAAATTTCGATTTGCGGGCATTCAGCAAAAGTGTTGAGAAGCGCTGGCGGTACCTATCGTACCAGAAGTATAATAGCGTTGTTGATAATGATTTTAGAAAAAAAAATCGTCGGTAATTAGCCGAGATATTAACCCGTAAAGTCACGGGCGGTTTGGACATACATAATGACAGGGGTGGCGTACTCAATGTACCATCGACTTTTAAATCCTAGATAACAACTTTTAACGATTAATTTGTGTAATGCAATGCCCAGTAGCAGTATAAAAGCAATAAACTTCAAATTGTTAAAAACAGACTAACTTAATTAGAATTAATCACATAAATACTATAAGATTCTATGGGCTAGTTTGCATTGAGTAGATCTCTCAATGCGCCTCCTGTGTATTTAAATTTAATTAAAACATATCTGGAAAAACACTGCACGGACCAAGGTGGCGTTGCTACTTTGCGACTTCCTTTCGAAGCGCGCTTAGCAAAATGCCAAGTTTAAACTTTGAACAAGGGTTTTGTTTTAGCTAAACTGTAAAAAGAAAAGATTATTACGGCGCTAAATTTAGTTTAACCAAAAATCCATTTAATCATTACTTCATATAATCAAATGAAGTTTAACTATGCACTACTTTTATTGTCAGTACCGAATTAAGTTCATCATAAACAGATAAGATAAGATTTAAATAAGAGTTATACACAATAGCAATGTTTGACATTATTTAGGCTTTATATCTCTTTAAATTTTTATGGTATACCCATTCATACTTTTTCTAGTATATATACAGCTATACCAAACCCTACGTTGTGCAGTTTTTTACAAAGTTTTTGTTTTCCTTCAGTAACATTTTTTTTAATAATACAGTTAATAATTCATATATTTGTTGTACGGAACCCTCTGAGAGCGAGTAATAGCACTTGACAGTTTATTTCTCTTTAGTTTTTGTTAGAAACAAACCATTCTTAAATAAACATAAAAAATATTTTTCAAATTGTGTACAGATACAACAATCTTTATTATTAAATTAAAAGTGCACCACATGAACCTTTCGCACTGCAATATTTAGGATTATTTGTGTAAAATGTTTTCATTAATTTTTAATCAAACAAGCGGATATAAATCGATATGTGAATGTACGATATAAAAATCCTGTTTAAACACTTTGAATGGTACCTTATTCATCGTCGCACGTTTTGTATGTGCATAAAAATGGAATGTTCGCATTCGAAATACTATATACTAGTGACTGTGTATTATTAAATTCTAAGCTTTGTGTAAGCTAATATAATCTTACACATTCTGTTCGAATATTTCGCAACTGAAACAAACTTTAAAGGAAAAATAACAATGAAAAATTTCAGTTGAAAAATACCTTTAATAATTTAAAATTTTCACAATTATTCTACCTGGATTTTTATCTTAGACTTAATGTTTTCTGTAGATTCCTGTAGTAACCAGTTTTTATTTATTTTTTTTTTTTCGAGAAAGGGGGCAGACAAAGGTTCTGATTAAATGGTTTTTAGATAGCCGAGAATTTCAGTATTTTTAGTTTCATTATCTTTTTAATAAATAAGAATTTTTTATTTCTAAAATCATTGTTCATTCAACATTTGCTTTATTAATATAATTAAGATATACTAACTACAATAAAGAAATTAACTACGACATTAAGATTTCATACAGTTATTATGTAGTCCATATTTAGTTATTTAATTTTTTGCACACTTACAATAATTCAAATTAATCTTTAAATACTATGGAAAATGTACTTAAATGAGGAAAAAAATCGATATTGAAATACTGTATACCGAAGAATCCAATACACACAGAAGTTAACTTGATTGAAATTTAGCCGCTTTAATGAGTAACCAGTAAGAAACACTCTGAACTGTCCTACACTTCATTTTGAGTAACTAAAGTTGTTAAAGTACCAACGTACTGAATAACCAATTTTAATTTGACGAACTTTTACAAGTTACTAAATTGTATTAGGAAATCTTCACTGTGCAGCTCTGTTGAAATTATGGCTAGGACAGTTATAACATATTCCATAATAACATTTCATAATAACATAACATTAATTTAAATAATTTATTTTTGTCTTGTTAAACAATTTACTATATCTAAAAATATTTAAACTTATAATGATAATGAAAATTGTTTAAATAGAACAATAAAAAATGAAATTTACCCGGAATCACGTTTGCGTGATTGAAGTCACATACAAAAAAATATATATGGTTAAAAAATGATTATTTGTGATAACTTTTTTCATTAATTTTTAATAAAAGAGGTTGACATGAAACTATATGTGAACGTGCGATATGAAAAGTGTATTTAAACCCTTCAAATGATAACTCATTCATCACTACTGTGTGCTTTGTGTTTGTATAAAAATAAAATGTCTGCATTGGAAATACTGTGTAGTGACTGTGTATTATTAAACTCTAATCATTGTGTTAACTAATATAAGTTTACAAATTCTGTTCGAATATTTCACAGCTGAAAATTAAAAAATAAAAATAAAAATAAAAATTACGAATTAAGGTTGCAAAATACCTTTAATAAATTAAAATTTTCACATTTATCCTACCCTGATTTTTTCGGGAGACATAAAGTTTTGTGTAATTTCCTGTGGTAACAAGTTTTATTTATTTATTTATTTTCTTTCAAGGAAGGGGGCTAACGAAGGTGCTGATTAAGTGATTTTTAGATAGCAGGATAAATTTTCATACATTTAGTTTCTTCTTAGTATACATATTAAATTTTTATTTCTAAAATCTTCCTTTAATAAGCGTTTGTTTTATCAACTTAATTAAGATTTACTAACTACAATAAAGTAACTAATCTAACTACAGCATTAAGACTTCATACTGCTATTACACAACCTAAATATATATACATTTTTTTTATACATAAAAAATTCTAAGTTAATTTTCAAATACGTGTATAGCATGTAAAGTTTTACTTTAAAAAAAAGTTTAACAAAAGGTATGAAATGCATATCCGGCAGTTTTCACAACGACTTATAAATATATAGATTTTCTTCTATTGGAAAAATACTTAAATGGTAAAAAAGAATCAATATTACAATACTGCAAACCGAAGAAACCAATACACACAGAATTTGCCTTGATTGGAACTTAGCCGCTTTAATGAGTAATCACTAAGAAACACTCTGAACTGTCCTACCCTTCATTTTGAGTAACTAAAGTTGTTAAAGTACCAACATACTTAATAACAAATTTAAATTTGATAAATTTTACACGTTACTACATTGTGTTTGGAAATCTTCACGGTGCAGCGCTGTGCAAATTATGACAAGGGCAGTCGTAACATTTAATAATAATATAGTATTAATTTAAATTAATTTAGCTGCGACTAGTTAAATCATTTACTACATATCAAAATATTTAAACTTATAATGACAAAGAAAAACATTTAAAAGGAACAATAAAAAAATTTATTTACCCAGAATCACGTTTATGTGATTAGAGTAATACCAAAACATATGATTCAAAACGATTATTTGTGTTACGTTTTTTCATATATCTAAAAATATTTAAACTTATAATGACAATGAAAATCGTTTAAATAGAACAATAGAAAATGAAATTAACTCGGAATCACGTTTGCGTGATTGGAGTCACACAGAAAAAAACATATGGTTAAAAAAGGATTATTTGTGATAATTTCTTTCATTAACTTTTAATCAAAGAAGTTGATATGAAACTATATGTGAACGTGCGATATGAAAAGGGTATTTAAACCCTTCGAATGATACCTCATTCATACTGTGTGTTTTGTGTGTGCATAAAAATAGAATGTCTGCATTAGAAATACTATGTAGTGACTGTGTATTATTAAACTCCATGCTTTGCGTTAACCAATATAAGTTTACAAATTCTGTTCGAATATTTCACAGCTGAAATTTTTTTAAAAATAAAAATGAAAATGACAAATTAAGGTTGCAAAATACCTTTAATAAATTAAAATTTTCACATTTATCCGACCTGGAATTTTTCGGGAGACATAAAGTTTTGTGTAATTTCCTGTGGTAACAAGTTTTATTTATTTATTTATTTTCTTTCAAGAAAGGGGGCTAACGAAGGTGCTGATTAAGGGATTTTTAGATAAGAGGAGAAATTTTCATACATTTAGTTTCTTCTTCGTATACATATTAAATTTTTATTTCTAAAATCTTCCTTTATTAAGCCTGTGTTTTATCAACTTAATTAAGATTTACTAACTACAATAAAGTAACTAATCTAACTACAGCATTAAGATTTCATACTACTATTACACAATCTAAATATATATATATATATTTGCTTACATAAAAAATATTTAAGTTAATTTTTAAATACGTGTATAGCATGTAAAGTTTTACTTAAAAAAATTTTAACAAAAGGTATCAAATGCATACCCGGTTTTCACAACGACTTACAAATATATAGATTTTCTTCTATTGAAAAATTACTTAAATGGTTAAAAATAATCAATATTACAATACTGCAAACCGAAGAAACCAATACACGCAGAATTTTCCTTGATTGGAACTTAACCGCTTTAATGAGTAACCAACAGGAAACTCTGAACTATCCTACCCTTCATTTTGAGTAAATAAAGTTGTTAAAGTACCAACGTGCTTAAT